>OX375824.1:0-1200000 GCA_947359405.1 Antitype chi | reverse complement strand
CGCCCATGTAAAGACCGGGAAATTATTTTAGGAGTAAAAATTTTCGAAAACACTTTCAGCAATTTGTGGTATGGAGAAATCGTATGGGTTTGCGTCACCAACATGCTATAATATTATCAGTATTTCTGAAGCTATGAGTATGACTAAAAGTATGAAAAAAATAAACACTTTTATTTCATAGTTTTAAGGTCTCATTTCTGTCGCCAGTCCTACGTGTTTTTAATCAAACGACTATTAATATAAATTGTCTGTATATTCGTATAACTTCTATCATAATGTGACAATTGTCTGAACTGGCTATGACACAGAGTAATTGTTTATCAAATTGACACATGTAGTGTGTCAATTTGGAAACAATTACTTCCCTGACTATTTTTACTTCAGAGGAAATATACTATTTTCGTGATTTCCAGTGGGTAGTTAGGTGTATAGGCGTTCAGTAAAATGTCTGTAAAGACCTAGATTTCATCTTGAAGTTATTTATGAGTCCTTTTCACAGGTAGATTATTCTGGTTTCCGAGAAATTGTGTTTCTTTGACGCCTTATTGAAATTATAAATATATTTATTTATATATTCATAGGAGAACCAAAAGCTATAATAGATGGATAACAATTGTATATACCTCAATTTTTCCGATCTTTTTTTTGTAGGGCGTCTCGCAGTTGACCTTGAGTGGCCATGACTGCTTAACCAGACTTTCCTGGGGCTGCCTAAAGAAATCTTAAAGCCTCCAGCCAGGGGCTTAAAACTACTTTAAACTAAGCGACTGCACGCTGAGGGCACGCCCTGCGGGGTACGGGCTTCGGCTCAAGGCGTCACTGATAGGGAGACAGCAAGTGGGGACAGGCTGGATCAAAAGATTTTCATTATTGTTATTAAACGGGGAATTTAACTTTACTGGCTCAGCTCTGGCGCGGACTGGCGCTTCAACGAGCAAGGGACGGTCGGGGGTCTGGACGTTAACTCCTCGGGGTCTTCGCGGGGCGCGAGGACCTCGGCGACGAAGTCGAAATGACGGTTGTGTGTGCGTGCGAATTGTACTGGTGGCTCTATTGCTTTCTTGGAGGAGAGTAATGGGGTCGTCTGGGTAGCCCTGTGATTCAAAAAATAACGCGTTCTTTTGAGTTTATGTTCTATGTTAAAACCATACAGAACTGTTGAACTTACTTGTCAAACTAGTCAATATTTACTTTGCATACCTATATCACTGAAACTCGTCTTACTTAATCTCTCTTGTTGCTAGGCTAGGCAGATGATTTTAGGTTGAAATCTACCACCATCTGTCTAGCCTTTTAACAACTACGTTGGGTTTGGCATCCAGTCTAACCGGCTGCAGGTGAATACCAGTATTTTACAAGTATCAACTGCCTATCTGACCTCCACAACCCTGTAACTGTGTAACACGATCCCCTTTGGTAAGACTGGTTGTCAGACTTGGTCTGCTGAATACCTGTAACGACTGTCAAAGATCTACGATTGACAGCCGGGACCAACGGCGTATCATGCTTTTCAACAACCTTGTAACTGTGTCACACGTTACCCATTAGGCAGTATATGCGCCCTCACGGCCTTAGTCGCCGCGGAAGACGCCTTGGGCGTCGGGAATCGCAGGCTGATTTCCGGCCACCTTAGGCACGGGCTTGCGGACGGCAAGTAATGGGTAGCCCGGCAAGCTGGGGTCGAAGGTGCGTTGTATTCCACGCGCGCCTCAAAGAGATGTCAGCACCAACTGGTGGGGTCCGCAAGGGCCGATGCCTGCCAGGGGTGCGGGTTGTTCGAAAGAGATACCGCGGCCCCTGGCGCACAGGCAACTGAGGGAACATGGGTTGGTTTTATTCAGTAAAAGTCTGACACGCCTTCCTGCTCCAACCAGAGCGGGAGAAGTTATTAGATGATTCCCCCCCCCCCCCAAAACAAAAACACGTTACCCATTGTTGTATTTACCCATTACATTAAATGAAAGAAGAACGAAAGAAACTATATTTATTTAGCACTGACTAAAATGCACAGAATATACAGCAGAAAAAAGTTAAGTACGATGTTAGTAACTAGCTTTAAAGTATTGTTGTCTATCCTTTGTTTACTCTATTTTATTTTATAACCCAAATGTAATTTAACTAACGATGTCTTTTAAGTTTAATTGAATACTCTGCTAGTGTTGTGCACTTCTGTATGTGACTAATTCAAAATTCCTTAAACTGTATGTGATTTTTGTTTGTGTATGCCTTAGTGAATAAGGGTTGAAGTGCCTGATTTATTAATCAATTTAAAAAAATAGAGTGTGCCTCACGGCTGCGCCAAAAAGGCCCATTTCAGCAAAAATGCTAGACAACTAGTCCCTGACGCTTGTGTTCAACTGGACCTGGGCATTATTATACAACGTAATCCCAATTACTTAAACCCAAATTACTTATATATTAAATGATAACTACCGGAACCAAATTCACATAATTGCGATGTCAAATGAGCTTGAGGAGGCTTATCATATCAATTTTGTAACCCGCTTAAGTCCGTAATACAATTTTGAAATGGAGATTAAGCTTAATCTGATGTGAAATTGGATTAGTTATTTATTTTAGTAATCACTGTAATTAATTGAATTAACATGCGGTGGTTTACTGGTGAATTATTTAGTGAGGATTAATCTGTTTATATATTTATGAGCTATGATATGAATGGTATCCTACAAATACCAATTATAAATGTGAAAGTTTGCATGTTTAGATGTTTGGATGTTTGTTACTCAATTATGCAAAAACGGCTGAACGGATTTCGATGAAAATTGGCACACAGATAGACTATAGCCCGGATTAACACATAGGATACTTTTTATCCTTTAGTCCGGTGCCGTGGGATAATTTTCGACCACCACGCGTGCAAAGCCGCTGGCTAAATTTATGTAAGCATTCCATTAAGGCGCATAGTCCTGATATGGCCTGAACAAGATTATATCTGGACTTTGAAAGAGACTGTGTGAGGCTGTTGCGGCGTTTTTTTAGAGTAGTCAGATAGAAAACGCCGACCTCATCTAAAATATGATCGATGTGTTAAAGTGTTTGTACAAACCTACTTACAGAAATAGAATCATGTATCATCTAGTTTTAAATAAAACAGAAAAGTAATCTTTTGTTTGCGCAGAATAAACAATTTTTCTTTCTTTCTTTCTAAAAGTAACGATAACATTTTTCATGATATCGTCCTCATTTATGTTCGGTAGTTCTACGTAGACGATACCTCTTGAGAACAAAAACTAACTCTCTTTTGTTTTTCACAGGTATTTGCTGGCTGATGAACCGTCATGATTTTGGTAAGTTATATACCAATTTATCTATTGTCTAGATTTAAATGAGATCTTTCGTTCTTCACAGCGCAATAAAGGAACTTAACAATATTTTGACAGGTAAAGACCAAAAGCTTGTGGTAAACTGAAACGTTGACATGGGTATATTGTATTCATTCAATAGATGATATTATTGCTTACATTACTTGGATTATGATTCGGTTACTTAGTGTTGCTATTATGTACTATGAAACTATTAGGCTTTATTTACACGGCGCAATTTAATTGCCTGCTGTGGCATATATTAAGTTCAAGCAACCATATGAAATGCACCATCTAAATAGTGTTTAGACAATGCAAGTCATTTGTTGCTTATTTTTTATGTGTAGTAGGTATTCCACAGACAAGAAGCTTGCATTATGGCGGTCAAAATCTCATCATCATCATCATTTCAACCGAAAGACGTCCACTACTGGATATAGGCCTCCCCCAAAAGGGGGGGGAGGTTTGCCATAATCGCCACGCAGGCGGGTTTACGATCGCAGTATGGTGGTAAAATGCATAGAGAACGCTGCTGCCCATTCTCTGGCAAGTCCCTTAGTCGCCTTCTACGACACCCACGGGGTGAAATGGAATGGTGCTTCTTTACGTCCGGCACCAAAATCAAAAATCTATGGAATATCAATTTTTTTTTTTGATAGTTGACAAAAAAAAAACAGAATCTTGTACCTACTGAATCCGTGAATTATCACGGATTCAGTAGGTACAAGATTCTGAAATTTACCTATTACCACCTATTAAGTATTACCACCTATTATTATTCGCCTATTAAGGTGCCGCGTCGATGTCCCTGCCACTCTGATGTTCTACGAAGAAATAGTTTCTATTCCATCCTACTAATATTATACATATGAAAGATTGTATGTTTGGATGTCTGGATGTTTGCTACTCAATTACGAAAAAACGGAGGAACAGATTTGTCTGAAATTTTGGACACAGATAGTTTATAACCTGGATACTGGATATACGTAGGATACGTTTTATCCCTCAGTCCGTTCCTGTGGAATAATTATCAAGCTCCACGCGGGCGAAGCCGCAGATAAAAGTTAGTTAACAATAAATACGTTGCCACAAAAATAGTATGCCGCGATAAAACACCAATTCGTCTATTTCGCAGAACAAAGACGTGAGCCATTTTATTCGGAATAATATAGTATGCGGGAAATCTGTTCACGTAAACAAGGGTGCAACTGGTGATGTATCACCCCATGTCATTCCTACTGCAGGGTAGACAGAGATCGATCTCCAAGATTTCTGCCTACCCTTTTTATTTCACTACAATTGTTATAAGTCTCTGTTTTCTTTCAATTCCACTTATCAGTTTTATCATCTTATTCATAATACCAATACGTTACGCCAAAACAGCGCTTAAATATGAACCCTACTTAAGCAGACATAAAGGCTTTTATCCCTTAACGACTGCTTTTAATATTTGTAATCTAGAGTGTTTTTATAGACGCCCGTAAGATAGAATACCCGCCATTTGTGGGAAATTGCGAACATTTGGTAGAACAAAACTTTTTCTTTTTCAATTTTTATGTTTAGAGCTATTTAGGTGGTCGTAATTCATGTAAACCGCCTGAAGATTATGTTTTTTATCTACCTTTTGTTCTTGTTGATTAGAAGAATGTTTTTTATCTACTTGAATTTGTTTTAACAGGTGTTTGTTCTTTACTTGGTAACAACTTTCATTTTGTTCATTTTGAGTTAGTAAAAAAGAAATATGTTCTACATAAATATGTTTTCTTTTTTCTACAACCTCTGTTATCCTAAGACTATGATAACAATAAATGTAATAAAAAAACCAAGGTGGATATCAAAAGGTATTAAAACCTGTAGTAAGAAAAAACGGCAACTTCTGTGGACCTATAGATTAAAATCAAGTGAATTAAATAGAACTCGCTTTAAAGAATACTCTAAGCTTTTTAGAAAAATTATGACTCTGACACAGCGTTCACAAAATAACTATAAAATCAAAACATCACACAATAAAAGTAAAACCGTCTGGCAAATAATAAATAAAGGTAAATTTAATGTCCCAAAAAATTATATTTCGAAAATTAAAATCAATAATGACAAAATTACGGATGCGAATCAAATTGCGAATCAATTTAATGACTATTTTATTACCAAAATACAACCCATTCAGTCCAGTTTTAAAAATACACAGCCCATCATAAACAACAAAAACTCGATGTTTATGGCACCCTGTACACCACACCAGGTACAGAAAATTATTATGACCTTAAAAAATACGAATAGTGTGGGGTACGATGACATATCAACCAAAGTAGTAAAAGCTGTAGCATTTGAAATATGCGACCATTTGTCTCATATTATAAATCTGTGTATTGTATCTGGCACGTTTCCTGACGCATTAAAGATAGCGATCATTAAGCCATTATTCAAGAAAGAGGATAGAGAGCTCATGGAATTCTACAGGCCTATTTCTCTGATTCCTATCTTCTCGAAAGTATTTGAGAAATTCATTCAAAAGGAATTAAACGGTTATATAGAAAAAAATAAAATATTATGTAATGAGCAAAAGGGATTTCGCGAAAATAAGACTATAAATATGGCGATCTATGACTTTATATATACTGTATTGATAAAAGTGGACAAAAAAAAACCTGTATGTGCGATTTTTTGCGATATGACTCAAGCATTTGACTACGTAAATCATGACATTTTAATAAAAAAACTTGACGCATATGGTATAAGAGGTAATGTTCTTAATTTATTTAAATCCTATTTAAACAATAGAAAGCAAAAGACAGAGATCACTAGAATTAATATAACCACTAAAAAGGAAGAGATACACTTATCAGATGAAGGTCAAACAATTTTTGGTGTTCCACAAGGTAGTGTATTGGGACCTCCACTATTTACACTATACATTAATGACTTGCCAAAATCGACTCCACACCCTATGACTTTATTTGCAGATGATAGCACAGTGACAATTTCTAGTAATAGCAATGACATGATCCAATACAAACTTGACATACACAATACCCTGACATCTATGATAGAATGGTTTAACAATAATAATTTAAAAATTAATTTAGATAAAACTAAAACCATACATTTTAGCCAACGATTGACTGTAGAAAATATGGACATAAACATAGATAAAAAAATTGTTGAAACCGTAAATAGTACTAAATTCCTTGGACTAATAATTGACAAAAGACTTGACTGGAAATCACAAATCGAAAACCTCTGTAAAAAAATTTGTAGTTCTGCATTTGCATTGCACTCTCTAGCGGCAGTTGTGAATGTAAATACCTTGATTGCGGCCTACCATGGCTTAGTTGCGTCTCACCTAAGATACGGCATCATATTTTGGGGAAATTCTACCGACACTGGCACGGCATTTAAGGCTCAAAAGAGATGCATTAGATCTATGTTTGGACTAAAAACGGTTGACACATGTAAACCATATTTTAAAAAGTACAAGATATTGACTCTTCCTTGTATTTATATCCTCGAAACCGCAATGTTTGTCAAAACAAACCCCAATTTGTTTCCACGTCTACAGGACGTTGTACCGCGTAATAGACGAGATATGACCAGTCTTCGAGTCTATCCAGCAAAAACGGCACTCATGCGCAAAAGTATCGTCTGCATGGCGCCTACTATATTTAATAAATTGCCTAAACGTTGGAAGGAGCTAAATAGTAAGGCATTCAAGCGACAATTAAAAGTGTTTCTTTCGCAAAAGGCATATTATAGTGTCTCCGAATTTATAGACGAAAAAGTTTTTTTGATTGAATAATTTTATCTTTTCCTGACACTAGATTAAATTTATATGAACATGGAATTTTGACATAATAACATAAAATAATTTCTAATTGTTAAGTTTCTAAATTATAGACTATTTACGTGCCTATTCCAGGTATTATTATTATTATTTTTTCATTTGTCTTATTGGTAATTCTTCTCAATGTTATGGAAATATTTGTACGCCGATACTTACGGCTAAACATGAATGGACTCAAACGATGTATCTAATATCTTGCATGCTCTTGTATGTATACAATGTTTAGACAAATAAATAAATCTTATCTTATCTTATCTTATCTTCTAGATAAGCAGTTTTTTTTTTTCAAATCACACTCTGCAAACAACAGTTCGTCCCAGCCACCATCAAGTTCGTCGGTCCATCTAGCTAGTTACTTTCCTATAATTCTATATTACTATGGTTATGTTGCTACACGTATTGACGGAATTCCTTAGGCTCCGCTCACATTAATATTAAATACTCTCCGACTCGGATTTTTCCGCCCAGTCCATTACATCGCCGAAATCGCAAAATTCATTCATCATTAAAATTCCTCAAACAACAGATATTCGAGCCAGGCGTGTCGGTACATAACCATGATTTTAATTAAATCCGGGTCTTCTAAAACATTCCTTCTCTTTATTGTTTTTTAAACTAGGCACTCATTGGAAATCTCATCGGGCGACAAAAATAGAGTATGCAAACAAATAAATTTTAATCAAAGCCCAAATTGCTTCGGTGTTCAGTCCCCCATTGTTTTTCCTTTTCCTCGATCAATCTCGTTCAGTCTTTAACACAATTTCGAAGTGAATTTTAATATCTCACTCGCTACGGTTCTTAATTAAATGTGCCCCTTTAACGTTTATTTTAATTTGCTGAAACAAGTTTGTTTGGATTATTAAATTAAGAGGGTTTTTGGTGATTGGATTTTGACGTGAAAATTGGGTTAAGAGTTACTGATTAGACCACCGTTTTGAAAGTACGGGATCATAATTGTACTTGGTTAAGTTCTAAAGAAAAAATATATTTATTTGTATGGTACCGTATGACGCAAAGAAAAAAAAAAAAAAATAACAAGTTGCGGGAAAATGTGCGTCACATTGCGCCGCTGACTGCCGCAGTGGTGGCCTAGTGGTTTCAGCCTGATATACGAGTTGTAAGTCGTTATTTCAAACCTAGACAGGCACATTGCTTTGTGTATTTAATTTCATCACCATTGCTTTTAAAACGGTGAGCGAAAATATCGTAAGGAAACCGGCTGGTCTTAGAGCCCAAAAATTGTAAGACATGTGATATCCACCCGCACTGGCCCCTTGTGGAACATTATGGTCTACTCCCTCTCTTAGGGAGGAGGCCTGTGTCCCAATGGTGGGAAGATTACAAGCTGATTATGTTTTGCGTTACATCCACATGTGTCTCATCATTAGCAGGCGTATCTCTCAAAGCCTTCTTGTATGTGAGCAACTACCTAAAAGTCCAAACAATAATTTAATAAAAATCATGTCAGAAAAAGATTGCAAGACACGGTCGTTAAAACTGTCACATCAATAAAAAAATAATCGAATCTCGGTAACTGAAAGCATATTTCCTTAGCGTTTCTAGGTTAGCCCGGTCACTACTTCCACGCCAATGCACAAGCTATGTTTTCTTTCAAACGGTATCAATAAAAGTATCGATACCACCGGGAATACATCTCGCTTTGTGAGAGAAATCAACCGATAAATAAAACAAGCAATTGAACAAAACCTGATATATTTCAGCACTAGCTTGTTGCCTAGGACTTCCTCTTCGTGTAGGTATTTTGAATGTCGTCATTTTTAGTAAAGTGAATGTTTATTTACTGTACAATCACGTGCTTAAAAAAAGGTAACTTTTAGTTTTTCTCCATTTATAAAATATACAGTATGAAAAGTAGCCCGTAGTATCAATCGTTTGGTCCCATGCGTAGGTATATGTTTTTTTTAATAATTGTTTCAGTGGTTTATTCGTAGAGATAACAGAGACAGAGTTACTTTCGCGTTAATTTCACAATATCACTACTAAAACAAGGCAAAAACAAACAAATATTATAAAGGAAAGTCCCCCTACCGCATCTGTCTGTTTATCTGAACGTGATAAACTTAAAAACGACCAAACAGATTTTCATTCAATTTTCACTAATTGACGGACTGGCTTATGAAGAACATTTTTGTGTATAGTTCATTAAAGTTTTTTGTAAATTGGTTGAAATATGACGATGTTTGTTGAAGAAGTCGGTTATAACCATGCCGACTGAGATCTTTACTGGCGTGCGCCGCGTAAACCGAACGAATTATATGGAAAGCCCCGATAAAAATCCCGGTAGATCTGGTAGTACGTTCCCGTGGGATATGATTCAACCACCATGCGGGCGAAGCCGCAGTCAAAAGCTAGGTAATATTATAGAATGGATTATTAGAACAAACGATGTTCGATGTTGGTTAGAGTGCAGTTTTCATGATTTCAATAATCGAGCGAAAAGCGAAAATCAAGCCTTCGTTGTTCCATGGCGAAGTAATTATAAGATGGGCTGTTAATTGTGCCAAGCTTCCATACAAGAATCTTTCTCATAATATCAGGTTTTTCGCTTGTTAAGGAAAAATCGATCAAGTACGTCTTAGGGTCTTCGTGTGAAACGATACTTGATATTTTCAGATCATTCTAAATCTTAATGATGAATTGTTTACGATTTCGTGGCAGATTTCTGTCTTTATATTATGTGCTTTACGTTTTGATCTTTTTAAGATAAATCAGGTTTTAACTGTGTATTTGATGATGGAGTATTAAATTTCGAGGGGCTGACTTCGCCATTTTGTGTGGAAGTTATAAAACAAAGGCCTTTGCGATTACGAAATAGGTATTCCAATTCTCATAAGGTCCAAAAGACTACGGGTTTTACTTAGGTAAAACAGTTTCGTAGCTTAGTTATAACAACCACACGGGTTGATCGATCAGGTTAAGCTACGCTTGCCAAGGGTGGTCCGTGGGCGGGTGACCATCTTTACATACCAAAACCCCTCCAGGCCTCGGAAAGCACGTTAAGCCGTTAGCCCGGCTATCATTCATTCATGTCATGAAAGTCGCTACGGGTCGTCGAAAGCCTGAAAGTCTAACGACCAGTCTTAGCAAGGGGTATCGTACTACCCTCAGTAACTGGGTTGTAGAGCCGAACCCAACATACCCAATTATGTTGGGTTCGGCTTTCAGTATAACTGGATGCAGCTGATACCTACTAGTATTTTACATGGATACTGCCTACCTAACCTCCACAACCCAGTTACTGGGTAGTACGATACCCCTTGGTAAGACTGGTTATTAAAAGTCCAGATAGATGATTAGTTTTTTGTATCCATGAAGTGTCAAATGTTTTTATTAAAAATATCGGTATTTTAAATAAAAGGCATTCCAAAATAGGATTACTGCTATAAAATAAATTACAGCAAAAATTTTCAACATTATGGACTTCGAAATTGAAATAAATTATATTTTCCTCTATAAATTGTGTTTAAACTGATAAAGCAATCTAAAATTATAATGAAATGCCTTATTAAAGACAGAAATAAAAAAAAAAACATTTATTATTATAAAAGTAGCCTGTAGTTATCCCAATCCAAATATTCGAAGACATTTGACATCTACCAACTCGCACTGAGCCCGCGTGGTGGATTACGGCCTACTCCTTTTCACCTAGAGGAGGCCTGTGTCCCAGCAGTGGGAACTAACTTGTTAACTAATTAACTTGAAAATGGTGGGCACATTACAAATCTACGCACGCACATCGTTGCACACGTAATAAGGGTCTAACGTAGTGGGTACTTCTTCCGTTTTCGTTGGTTTTGATTGTACAGTGGTACTGTAATGAGGTAAGTGTGACCGTAACTAATGTAGTTTGAAATATATTTTGTATAAAAATTTCCTTATATGTCTATAAAAAATCACAGAAATTGATGCAGTAAACGATTCTGAATAAACTACTTTACAATGTGGATTAATTCAGTGACACATTGTTTATGAAATTTAGTATTTATATTGTGTTAATGTCATTAGAAGTAAATAATACAAAGGTTACAAGTAAATAATACAAAAGCCGTCAACGGGACAAAAGCACGACATTCGCAGCAATAGGGCGGAAATTTTGCATTGTCCTTCATACAACATGTTGGACAGTGGCAGGATTCTGCAAAATAATGGAGAAAGAATGAAATAAATTATTATATTAGTTAAAGTGAATGTTCTATGGACGTTACTGTTTGATATTTATGACTTTTGCAATAGTGCCTAAGGATTGATGGCAATGAAACACAAAAAAATATATAAGAAATTTAGGCTACATATTTGCCCTTAAAAGTATCTCCACACGTAGATACCCAAATACCATCTAACACTCACATATAAGAGTCAAAAAATAAAAAAAGGAAATCGGTGCATCTTTATTAAGTAAAAAAATACAATGAAAGTAACATGTATTCAAGCGACATAATAAGCGAAGGTGAGAAACAAATCAATATTCGTAATATAATACATAGTAACTAATCAATGTCCTTTCAAATTACAAACTATGTTCTTTAATTATCATATCAGAAGCTTTTCGTGCATTCATCATGACTGTAGCTTCAATCATTCCATGTGGAATAGTTGGCATAATACTGGCATCAGCCACACGTAACCTTTTGACTCCAAGAACTCGAAGCTGTGAGTCCAAAACCGTTCCCATAGCGCAAGTACCAACATAATAATGTGACGTATCTGAAGTCCCCAATGTGTAACATCTCCAATATTCCGTAGTGCCTCTTTCCACACCTTCGCATACCTTCATTTGTGGATCCACAAGTTCAGCTTCCATCCTTTTGAAGTATGTTGTGTTCACGATACGATTGAAATCTGCTAAATAACTGGCATGATTCTTTATGTCTACACTCTTAGTATAGTAACCCGGAAAGATCAATGGATGGTCATTTGGATTTTGACTTTGCAGAAAAATCTCTCCAATCGATTCAGGAGTTAAATTCGTGATAAACACCATGAATACTTCTTTATTATCAAGGCCTTTACTTAAGGTATTACAGAATTCTTCATCGTAGCTGAAGTAAAATGCACATAGTCCTAAAAATGTGATGCTGTCGCCAAAGTGAACGCCAATCGTTTGATAATCAGGATAGCTCTGTGATTTGTTAAGAGCTACATAGCCATCGAATATAACATATGGATACTTATGAGGATCTCCAAGATTACTTGCACGGGATGCTTTTGTCATTTTATAAATCAAAATGCAGTTCACATGGTCTTGGAAATTCTTTCCTACAGGTAAGTTAGATACCACTTTAATACCTTTATTTTGTAAGTGGTCTTTTGGACCTATCCCAGAAAGCATAAGTAGCTGGGGTGACTTAATGGTTCCAGCTGTTACTATAACTTCCTTCGTTGCTTTAAAGGTCAGTTTTTTATTGTCTTCTGTCAACACTTCTACTCCAATGGCAGTCTTGTTATCATCAAATATTATTTTAGTTGCTAATGTGTTCAACATGAGGTGCAATTTCTTATTCTTTTTGAGAGGACTCAAAAATTTCTTGGCCGTACTTTGGCGCATATTGTCACCGATACCGAACATAAAATTGGTGAAACCTAGTGCATGATCCTTTGGGTTTATATCCAGATGATATTCATAACCCATTTCTTCTAAAGCATCAAAAAAGTCTCGATTTCTTGTATAATATTGTTTGCGTATTTCAATTTTCCCTTTAGTTCCGTAACAATGTGATTCATTAGATTTAAGTATTTTTTCATCAATGAGCTTTTCGTTCTTACAGAAAATTGGCAATACTGACTTCCACGACCAGGAGGTATCATTAGTGATAGTTGCCCACTTATCGTAATCGTAAGGGTAGCCTCGCACATAGCAACCAAAGCCTAAAGAACCAGAACCTCCCAACACTTTACCTTGGGACATATGAATAACATTGTTCGTATGATACTTTGTAGTTAAACCTTCACAAGTTGAGGTGAAGTTCCAATCATATCTTGTCTTCAACATAAACGGAAACAATCCTGACATCTGAAAAATGGAAATTAATATGCCTTTATTTTTTCAATGTAAGCTTACATAATTGATTACAGCACACTCTATTTTTATCGATTAAATTGGTGTTTTTTGCAAAGGTTCTTGCTTTAATTGTATATAATACTCACATCAGATTCTATGGGTGGTACAGTCCCTGCTTCAATAAGCAGTACTCTGGCATTCCTTTCTACCAGTCTACTTGCTATGAGACATCCTGCCGTCCCTGCCCCTACTACTATGAAATCAAACTTTGCTCCATCTGAAAATCAAGAGCTTTTTGGATCAGTAGCTACCTTATCCTTGCTTGACCCTATGTCTTTTGCTCCTTGTAATGAATCTAAAATATTTTGGGCTTGCTGCTCATGACATTGTTCGATAACCAGATTCTACAAGATGAAGTAAAATTAATGCATTTCTTTTTGTTTAGAAAATATATTTTCCAGTGCCCCGTTGGTCTTGCGGTCGCAAGCGCGACTGCTGAGCGTGTGGTCTTGGGTTCGATTCCCTGGTCGGGCAAAATGATATTCAGTTATTCCATTAGGGATTTCTTAGTAACAGCCCGGAGTTTGGAAGTTGGCGGTGTGATACCCCCGAGCCTCGGAACGTACGATAAGCGGTTTGTCCTGCGCTTGATCTCTCTCCTGGCATGTCGGATTGCCGTCCCATAGGACTATGAGAGTGAGGGAAGAGAGAGTGCACTTGTGTCTGCACACACACTTGTGCACTATAATATTTGTCACGCCGAAGGCTAGTCTCCGTTGAAACTGGCCGCAATGGCAGAAATACGGTCTGGAGGACTATATATAAATATTTTCTAGTGCTAGTAAAACAGCTTTTCAATATTGAAGAAATCAGGAACTTACCATCAACACAAACGGGTTTCGGCCATTGATATGCAGTTAGATTGAGAATGGTCAGCATCTTCAAAATATTTTCAACATTATTAAAATAAGATACCGCGTTATCAGAATCCATAGTTACAAATAACGCTGTCCAGTTTTATACACAAGTGTTAATGAAACGTAGTATTTTATTTATCTGTATTGTTTTTTTTTTTGTAAAATTGTTCCCGGTTTTGGAAACCTTACATGTTAATGTTTCGAATATTTCACAAATAAGCAGTGTCTCACATGACACAAAATATAGGAACTGGAACGATTTTAACGTGTCTCTAATTATATTGGAACCTAAACGCAAAAAACTAACAATTGCATTTGTATTTATTACGGTTCATTAATTCTGAATCAATAATGATAAACAAAAGTCTGTACAAGGATATTGTTGAATTAGAACGTTTGAATTAGAGCTTTTTTTTGTTGCTAAGTTAGAGCTTGTTACTCGCAATTTTGTATTTTTTTTATAGTTTAGTAATCTGTTGCAATGTTATTATTATCATTATTCCAGCCGAAAGACGTCCACTGCAGGAGATTGCCCCCAAGCACCGCCACTTCGACTGGTTCTGAGCTTTTCACATCCAGCGGATACCTGCGACCTTCACCAGGTCATTTCAACTCGTGGAAGCCCTACAAACGCTACTACGTCTTTCGGTATGCTGTCGCCACTCCAGAAGTTTTTGGCTCCAAAATATTTTGTATTTCCTTTGAACTACTTGAACTACTGTACACAAATACAAAATATTTTAAACTAAAATGAAATTAAAGTCACAGTCTAGTCTAAACTTGGACTCATAAAAACTAAATTTTCGCTTAAATTACGTAATTTGATATGCAAATTTTATTTTCGTTCGCCAAATAAGTAGTTTTGAACCATAAGATAAGCAGTGAAACAGTCAAATGGTTTCTTTTTGTAGAATTACTTATTGGAATTGTTTATAGATTAATGATCTACAACCAATTTGGTGGATACAGCAGTCATTGAGCCGATAGTCGTGACGGCCAATGGCATAATAGCCAAAAGCTTGAACCAACACCTAAAGAGGCTATCGTTAGGCAGCTGGATCAAAGGCTTGATCCAGAAAGTAGTTCCTACTTCTAGATACGGCGCATATCGTAAGGAGGTTCCTCTCTCAGCAGCCCTGACCACCAATAGCTTGGACCCTGTTTCCGATACCAGTGGGCTACTATTTTTGTATATTTTTTTTTAATGTTTTTTATTTTATATTTCTTATATTCTAATATTTTTTAATATGATTTATGTGTAAAAATGAAATGAATAAAAATGATATTATGTGTTCAAATGAAATAAAAGGAAAGTACCTGAGAAAAAAAATGCCTTTAGTTAGTATTCCCAACTACGTATTTCAAACAATAAACTTAAGATTTATAATTCTGCAAGGATTGTAGCAGGTGGTGTTCTGTAGTTTCTGCCTACTCCCGTGGGAATAAGACGTGAATTTGTGTATGTACGTAAATTTTGAACAAGGTAGCGTCACGGTTATTCCGTGTTCTTAGAAACGCTGTAGAGTAATGCACTTTTGCACTGAAACAGTTTTTGAAAAATTGCCAACGTACTAATAAATGATTTAATTCCATTAGCCAAAACAACAATGGCTGCAATAGTCTCTAATCTATCCTTACTAATATTATAAACACGAATGTTTGTATGTATGGGTGTTTGGATATATGTTACTCTTTCACGCAAAAACTACTGAATGGATTTGTATGAAATTTGGCACACATAGATTTAGGATACTTTTTATCCCGGTAGTAGGTACGTTCCCGCGGGATAATTTCCAACTCCCACGCGGGCGAAGCCGCGGTTGGAAGCTAGTACTCTATAATTTAATAAAACTGAACAGTTTGTTTTATTTTTTGTTTTTGGCTAATTTCTGGAACTACCGACGTTTTGCATTTTATAGCCCCAGTTCTCGTGGAATGTTAACATCACGCTACGACCAGCAGCAGGCTTAGTATAACGCTTTCTATTTCTACCCTACTGTAGAATAGAAATCGCTTGTCTACATTTTTCAGTGAAAAACTGTCAACTGTCTATATGAAAATGTCATTTTTGTCTACTCTTCCGACGACAAAATGCTTGTCTATGGTTCTCGTGCCAAGCCTGCAGGAGTCTAAAAGGAGAGGAAATAAAAAGGTTGACAGGACGCCCATGACAACATGAACCCCTCTGAATATAATAGAAAGTGTTTCCCACACTCTATTTCTAATATCCCAATTAGCTTACCTGAAAAAATAAAATGCTTTACTTACAAGTCAATTTATGATCAATATCACTTAGAACATTGTATTTTGTAAACTAAAATAAATACCTACCATCAAAAAAAAAGGAAGAGGAATTTCCTTTAGTTGTCGCGTCATACCCAAGGCTTTACTAGCAACTGTTAATGAAATATAGTGGAACAAAGTTATAAGGTTAGGAAGACAATAAGGAGAGGGACACGGATCACGTATGGTGTACAATATTAACTTGTATCTACAAACCTACCTCTACAAACCGTTTATGTCAAATGTACGGTTTGGCCGTTTCGTAGTCGTCGTGCGTCGCTCAGACACTCCTATGGGCTTATGATATCAATTTTATTATTAAGCTACTGGTCTTTAATGTCGTGTCATGTATTATTTTATTGTAAAGGACACGCTATAGCATAGTTTCTTCAGAAGGTGAAAGTTACAAATTTCTTAAATTTTGTTGTTGTTCGTGGGCAAATCCGCAAGGATACGTCAGATTTTTGGACCTCGGGCCCCTAGAGGATTTATTCTATATACATCTGTACATCCCCCATTTTGGTGGGAGGCTGAAAAATACAGTTTTTTGTTGTTGTTGTTTGTGAGAAAATCCTAGCTTGCATACAAATTTCAGCCTCCTAGGACTACGAGATGTGCCCTAGAGGTTTTTTTTCAGTGAGTGAGTAAGTCAGTGACGAAATCGACGTATTTTACGTGTTAATATAATCCAATGTATAAAAGCTAGACAAATGAAACTTATGCCCGTTTTCACCGACATCCCCTAAACTACCACCTACGTATGGGACTTTTAGCTTAAAAGCTCCCCTAAACTAGCCCCTAAATTAAATTTCATTTCACCATCATTTTTACCTCCTAACTAGGGGACACATATCTATGTGACGTTTTGTTCTCGATAATAGTGACTGATTCGTCTATGAACTTATCGATACTTTGTAACAAGATAGCTTTAAAAAAAATTCTCTAAAGTATACACTTATATGGATACAAATATTTAATAGGTCTTTACCTATGAAATTGCCGTTTTGTATGAAAAAAATTAAACGAATTTTTTTCATGTATTTTTTATTTGTATTAATCGAAGTAATCACCCATGCAATCAATGCATCTTTGCCATCGCAGTGGCAGTTTATTGATGCCCTTCTTAAAGAAATCAGCTGGACGGGAGGCAACAAATTCTTCAAAGGCATTTTGTACTGCCTCTCGGGTATTGAATTTTTTTCCCGCCAAGAAGTTATCCAAATTCTGGAAAAAGTAGTAGTCTGTAGGCGCAAGGTCTGGTGAGTAGGGCGGATGACGGAGAGCTTCCAACCCCAGTTCTTGCAACTTGGAGACCGTCTGCTGTGCAGTATGAGGTCGCGCGTTGTCGTGCAGGAGCAGCGGAGACGAGCGATTGACCAATGCTGGTTGGAGATGTGCCAGCTTCTCCATCATTGTGTTCAGTTCTTCACAGTACACATCTGCAGTAATGCTCACCCCGTTTGGTAAGAAGCTTTGATGAATCACACCGGCGCTAGACCACCAAACAGTGACCATCACTTTTCTAGGGGTAAGTTTTCGTTTAGGGCATTGTTTAGGTGCTGAACCAGGATCCAACCAACTTGCTGAGCGCTTGCGGTTATCAAACAGAATCCATTTTTCATCGCAGGTAACAATGCGGTTCAAAATTCCTTCATTTGTGTGTCTGTTGAGCAGTGCAAGGCACGTCTCGACGCGTACTTCGCGCTGACGATCATTGAGTTCGTGGGGCACCCATTTGTCAAGCTTTTTTACCTTGCCAATTTGACGCAAATGGACCAATATTGTTTTGACGCTAACGTCGAAAGCTGCTGCTAATTCAGCCGTAGATTGTGTATCATCAGCTTCCACAATCGCCTTTAATTCGTCATTGTCGACCAAAGTCTTCGGACGACCGCGAGGTTCATTTTTCAGGTCGAAATTTCCAGAACGGAAGCGAGCAAACCAATAACAGGTGGTGCGTTGGTTTGTAGTGTTAGCTCCGTAAACGTCGTTGATGTTGCGTGCCGCTTGTGCCGCGTTGCTGCCACGACGGTACTCATATTCCATAATTACTCGAATTTTTAACGTATCCATGATGACGAAAAAGATTGAAATGCGATGAAAATGTAACACTAATCAATAAACAAATGACTACTTTTGGAAAAAAAAACCATGTTTTTAAAATAAAATTAATTTGAAATTAGAATTCTTACCCAAACAAAAATTATTTTGATTTGAAATGGCCAGTACTGCAAAACGGCAATTTCATAGGTAAAGACCTAATATAAATCGTGTTTTGATAGCAATATTATATATTATTTCATTCACATTTTTAATGAATTTCATGTTTTCTTACTTATTTACTCTGTGTACACATTACGAAACGTCGCGTGTTATCTGTGGTCTTATTTTTATTTGACACTTCTTTCAATTGTGACGTCGTGACGTAGGATTTGTTTTTATTTTTGGCATTTGCAAAGAGTTTATTATGAATAATCTAGTCAAAAATATTTCCATACAAACTTCGTGAGTGTATATTCCACTGTTTGACAATGTACATCAAAAATTAAACATGGTATAGTTTTGTCTCATTATTAATATTGTCTGTGCGAAAATATAATACTAAAATAAAAAGCCATTAAATAGTTAAGAGCCAACAAAGATTAGTTTTTCTTGCTAATTTAACCTAACGTTGGGTGTGTAAGAAGTGTAAAACCTTCAAAGCCAAGTCAGTAGTGACAAAGCTGAAATATCGAAAAGTTCAATAAACTTTATTTGTAATTGATTTATACAGTGGGTTTTTCATAAAACTCGATCTTCCGAAGGACTTTTCTTAATTTAATATGCGACTGTTTTACTACAAATGATCCTGCATCTCACTCAATAACGTGCGTGTAGACTAGCGTCCTTTGTCGGACACGATGGCTGATGAGACAGCGTGCTTTTTAGCCAGGCTCACCAGTGCGTTTGAGCCCGCGACTAGATATAGAGTTGGAACATAATTAGTTAAGATTGTTTGTTTGGTAACCTAGTGAATGTGAATCCTAAGGTATATTTTACCAATTTAACGCAAATTTGCAAATTGTCAGCAAATTTTTATTTTATGAGCTACCTACTTATAAAAACTTTAATAAACTAAGTAATTAGTTACCTATTATCAGAAAATTCTAAGTTATGTTCAATCTTTTCCAATAAATACAATACTGATGATTTATATAGGTAATCTATATCTCCGAAAAAACAATCATATCTGACAACCAGTCTTACCAAGGGGTATCGTATTACCCAGTTACTGGGTTGTGGAGGTCAGATAGGCAGTCGCTCCATGTAAAATACTGGTAGTCAGCTGCATCCGGTTAGACTGGAAGCCGATCCGATACTTATAGTTGGGAAAAGGCTAGGAAGATGATGATATCTCCAAAAAAAGTCAGTTTCATTAAAATTTCGAAGTAGTTTGGTCATTTCAGAAATATCTTTGGTCTACGACTATTATTTATGATGAATATAGTAGAAAAAGTATCAAAATTTTCAACAAATTCTAATATATCATTATCTATGCTCGTTGCTTGAGAGATCACATACGTAAATGCCGGTTTATGGGCCCACATTTCGGCCACCTAAATTTAGGGGACCTTTTAGCGTTTAACTGACCCCTTACTGTTGGTAAAACAGAAACCACCTTTTAACAGCCCCCTAACCATGCTTAGGGGATCCCATAAACTTAGGGGACGTCGGTGAAAACGGGCATTAGTGTGTTGTAGTTAGGCTGACGAGAAAAAGGTGCTGCTTCAGATTATGTTCTATTGTCACTGAACCGTGCTTATGTATGTATATCTACTATTTCGTTCAAAACCTTGTAGTACGATTGCAATGTAAAACAAACTGGTAATAGATAAACATTTATTTATTTAAACAGAGGTAAAGTGAAGGCATAACAAAGTGAAAAACTGCTCTGTCAGTTATTTAATTATTCCTGTAAGTAAGTTAAAACATTACACTAAGTAAGATGTAGACTGTCTCGTTGATGTAGTGGTTACGAGTGCTACTGTTGAGCATGAGGTTCTGGGTTCGATTACTAGGTCGGGAAAAGTGTTATTGGGTTTTTTCCATAATGGAATTTCTCAGTAGCTCGAAGTCTGGATTTGTGCCTGATTGTTTCCAATAGGCTCGGTCCCTTTTACATGGAATTGAAACATAAGTGGCGCAATTGGTGTTTATAGATACATCTCTGCCTACCCTTTGGGGAAATAAGGCTTGATGTCAAGTTATGTAAGTATTTATAAAATACTCAACTTCTATACACGATGCGAAACAGCAATAAAGTTACTTGTGGAAAGTGCACTCCGTCTTAATGTGGCTCGAGCCAATTGAGCGTTATTGCCCCGGTTGTCTTCGTTAAGAGTGATCACGGCGATATTGAGGACCTGAGTGTTCTACTTTAGATTTTAGCTTCATGGAGCGTAGTTTATCGTTTATTTGGTACACACAAAAGACATAGCTTAACATACAAAAGTACGCTGAAAAAATAACTTAGGAAATAAATAAAAAACCATTCGTTCAAACTAGGACTACTTTACAAAAGAAATTCCCCCAAAACGCTCGCCCTTCACCACTTCCTAGTGCTTTGGCTGAGAAGAAAAAGTGGCGCAACAAACTCCCCAGCACCGCAGCTGTCTGTTAAGTTAGAAGAACTTGATTCTATACAATACTAAGTAATTGACATCACGAAACAAAACACTTTAAATTAAATTATTTGCCATAAATATCATGTAGCTGTAGCACACGCTAATACCCCAACAAACCATTGAAAACTATACTCTACTATAATTTATCAGAAATCCCTACTATATAATATTATAAATGCGAAAGTAACTCTGTCTGTCTGTTTGTTCCGCTTTCACACCTAAAACGCTGAACCGAGCGTCATGAAATTTGTCAGAAAAAGACATAATTGTAGGTTACTTTTTTACGCGGTAACCGACAGCCACGCGGGCGGATCCGCTGGCAAAGCTAGTAATTAATGAAAACCAAAACGTAAACCAGCTGACACAAGGTACAAGAAAAAAAAAATCCTAATAGTGATGACACTTTAGACTATGACACTGAAACATCGTCTTTAGCTTTGGCTAGCCCTTGGTGTCTGCAGGTGGCCCGTGTAGGTTTTTGCAATTCTTTTTAGTCATTTAATTTCTAATCTTTTATTTAGAACTAGCTTTTGCCTGCAGATTCGCCCGCATGATGGTCGAGAATTATCCTTCGTCTATGTTATTCTAGGTTTTAAACTATCTGTGTGCCAAATTTCATCTAAATCTGTTCAGCCGTTTTTGCGTGATTGAGTAAAAAATATCCAAACATACAAACTTTCACATTTATAATACTAGTAGGTTTTTTTTTTTAAATTTTTTTCTCATATAAGGAAGCAACAATAAAAAAATCTACTCAAGATTTTGTAATACCTATCTTGATTTAAAAGAGCGTCCTGTGTCCGACCAACTGATCGACTTTTTGACAATTCAAAAGTGCTTGTTAATGGTTTAATTAAACGAATATTATACATGACAAAAATTTGATTTGACACAAACATACACCATATCTCACAGATAGATACATTGTTATATGCATAGTTAAATAATATAATACGATATAATAGTATGTTGACCCAAATAATTATCTAGGATGTACCACAACATATGACTGATCTCAATAAAATAAATTTACTCAATTAATGTTAATGATATGAGTATTTAAAAATTGTTGATTGTAATTTGTTTCTTATTATTATTTTTGGAATTTATTTTAGAATTTACTTTTTGCTGTGCCCTACAGGGTCCGTAATTGTACCTTAGCTTTAAGCCAATTGTAAGACCTTTCAGCATTATGGAATGCAAATAAAGATATGAATATGAATATTATGAATAATTGGAATAAATGCTTTTATTTGAGTTTTTGAGTTACATTTTTTAAGTGTTTACATAATTTATGTTTTCGAATGAATACCAACTAATTAGCAATAATTTCTAATGAAAACCAATTTTCTTTCTTAAGTACTTCATACTGAAGTATACTTATAAATAATGTGTAATTTCATATTTCCCCATTTGTAGGAAACTGATTGCTGTGTTCATTTATTTCAGTTTATTGGTCACACAATGGTTAACCGCAGAATTTCATCCGAATGTTTTGATTCCGGTATAATATAATTAATTTATTCTCATACTGACTAATTTCAGATTGCTCACACAAAACTGTATACTATGAAGCTCATAGTATAATAAAACACGTTTTTCGTTTTTTTTTTTTGGGTGAGAAATCATCAAATAACTTCTCCCGCTCTGGGTGGAGCAGGAGGGCGTGTCAGACTTTTACTGACTAAAACTCACCCGTGTTCCCTCAGTTGCCTGTGTGACAGGGGCCGTGGTATATCTTTCGAACAACCCGCATCCCCGGCAGGCATCGGCCCTTGCGGATGCGGACACCACCAGTTGGTGCTGACATCTCTTTATAACGTAGGTACTATTTATTGTACATAACATAAACTGTAAGCAATACCCAAGGGGAGGAGACCTGGTGTCCTGAAATACAGACCCACGTCTAGTTTAGGCACCAGTCTCGTACAGTATAATTAATTATTACTGTTACGTATTTTGTATTGATACCTCTCTAATGTACCTATATGTTGTGGTGCGAAAATAAATCATATTATTATCATCAATAAACACTAAGTGGAAAAATTACGTATTACTGAAGCTAACTCAAAACTACCCAAGCGTTTTACTAAAAAAATATGGGAAAATTAATTCGAACATTCGTTTTGAAATTGATCCTCAAATGCCACTATACAAAAAAAAAAAACTTATTGAAACGTTCTTTATTTTTTTGAAGTCTGCTAAGAACACATCGATCTTTCATGCATTTAATTACCTACAAATATAATACAAAAAACAAATAAAACATTATATCAATATAATATTCATTTGAAAACATAAATAAAACACGTCATATGCAAGTATTAATTTGTGTTTCTGGTGTCAATTATATTATGGAAAAGGTATAATAATTACATTGTGTTGTGCCGTACTTGTTTTCTTAAAACTTAAATAAGTGAAACTTAAAATATAGAATATTATTATTGCAATTAGTGAACAAGATCATTTATTTCAAACAGTGTTTTTTAACAATCATATCGACAGCTTTTTGTGCAATCATTAAAACAGCTGCTTGTGTCGGAGATGCCACTATGGTTGGCATGATACTGGCATCCGCCACGCGGAGATTTTTAACTCCTTTTACAAGAAGTTGTGAGTCTACTACTCGACCCATAGCACAAGTGCCGGCGAAATAATGTCCTGTGGTTACCATGCCTTTGGCATAACACCTCCAATACTCCTTGCTATCTTTATTAAAACAAGCGCATGATTTTAGTTTTGGATCAATGAGTTCAGCTCCAACGCTTTTAAAGTAGGTTGTATTTAATACTTTGTTGAAATCTAATACAGTCTTCACATGCATTTCTAAATCTCTATCGTTGCTGTAGTACCCAAGATTAACAATTGGTTGGTCTGCCATATCTGTGGTGTTTGGAAGAACATGTCCCCGAGATTCAGGGTGGGCGAGAAGATTAAAAACTAAATAGATTTGCTTTCCAGCCGCTCCTTTTAAAATATTGTCACAAATTTCATTGGTAAAGCCACAAGAAATTGCGCAGATAACTAAAAATACTTCTGGATCGTCGAGTATAAGACTGAGGATTTCGTAGTCAGGATATTTCTGAGATTTTTTCAAAGCAATGTGACCATCTATAGCTGGTATGTTAATCTGAAGGGCGTCCCGAGGTCTGGTTGGGGACCTTGCTTTCCCCATTTTGTAAACTGTAACACACATTGGGTGATCCTGAAGATTTCTTCCGACGGGTAGATCTTTTATAACTTTAATTTTCTTCCTCTCTAAATCCTGTTTTGGTCCAATTCCAGAAACCATAAGCAACTGAGGCGTTTTAAAAACCCCTGCGGTAATTATGACTTCTATTTTTGCTTTCACACTGATTTTTCTTCCATCCTTAGTTTTTATTTTAACTCCTACAGCAGTGTTTCCATCGTTGAATATTATTTTAGTTACCAATGCATTAGTTAAGACATGAAAATTAGGTTTATCCTTTATAGGTCTTAAAAATGTAGCGGTACTCGATCTTTCATTACCGTAACTAAATAAAACTGTTGTAAAGCCCAGAAGATTTCTGACATTAATATCCGGAACGACTTTATGACCCATTTCCTTAAAAGCTCTAAAATATTCTTCTGTAATGTTGTCGTAGTATTTAGTAAGCTTTAGTGTGCCATTTAGACCGTGTAGAGCCCTGTCCTTTGGTGAATTTAGAATTACTGGGTCAATTACACCTTCGCTTCGTTTGAATAGTGGAAGTACCGAATCGAAGGACCATGATGTGTCATTGGTTCTGGTTGCCCAGTTATCATAGTCGGCAGGGTTGCCACGGACATAAGCCATGTAACTCAGACTGCTGCAGCCTCCAAGCATTTTACCTTGTGTTATATCTGCAACATTACATTTATGGTACTGGAATATTTCATCCCGAGTCGAAGTGACGTTCCAGTCATTTACTGAATGCTTCGGGTATGCGAAGAAAGCTGGAAACTGGAATACAACCAATAAATAACATGAATAGAAAAAAAAGAAACTGCTTCGTTTTTAAATGCGTGGTTATTGTAACGAAGCATGATAGTTATTATTCAAGTCTTAACACATGATGAAACTTAATTTAATTCCAGACAGGTAAAACCCCACTGATAAGCTAAAAGAAAATCCTATAATGATAGCAGTGTTTGTGATAAATAAATACATAAATATATAACTGAGAAAGAGAGAGAGCCACAGATCGGACTTTAAGTTCAAAGTTCCTTTACAGTTTATCTCTAAGCATGATCTTTTATGAAGTGTAGGGATGGCAATAAAATTATTCCGTATATTATTGTTAGTAAATATTCTTACCATTGATTCCACAGGCGGATTTCCTCCAGCTTCGACAAGTAAAACCCTGACATTGTAGTTTGCAAGCGCACTAGCTATCACACATCCTGCCGTTCCTCCACCGACTATGATGAAATCGTATTTAGCTTCATCTGAAAATAGTTTTAAATATACCCATACCAAATAGTCATCATCATCATCATCATATCAGCCGAAAAACGTCCACTGCTGGACATAAGCCTCCCCCAAGAGGGGGGGGGGGGGGATTTGCCATAATCGCCACGCTTGGCAGACGGGTTGCCGATTGCATTTGGTGGTCAAATGCATAGAGTACGCTGCTGCCCATTCTCTAGTAAGTCCCTTAGTAGCCTTCTACGACACCCATGGGAATAAATGGGATGGTGCTATTCTTTTATGACCGGCACTACACGGAACATCGGACCAAATAGTAGTCAAGCAAAGCAGTATACATGGTGAATTTTAAACCGTTTTAAAAAAAGAAAAGAAAGAAAAAAAACGTATTTATTGGGACTCGAACAGGGATATCACAAACTAAACTAAACACACTCATTGAAACATACATAAAACAAAAGTAAAACGAAAATAAACACACAAAGTTTTGTACCAAAAAGATCCTATCTAAGCATGATGCTGCGACATTTAAAAATAAGTCTTAGTGTCGCAGCACTGGTATTCTCATAGGGCCCGCCATGATGTCACAGACAGAAACAGATTTTTTTTTTTTAATGATATCTGCGTGTCAGTCAGTACCCGAGCATCAATTACTAAACAATTACAATGACTATGTTTTTACTAATGATATGTTTTATTAACCTATGTTTGTAGACGGTTATAAATTGACCGTGAATTGGTGAAAGAGCTCGTCCGATGCAGTTACAAAGTTTTCTATTTATGCCGCAAATCAGCGGTACTGGATTCCATACGTATGGAGCCGAAGTAATTACAGATAGGTACATGAGGCTTGATAAGTTTTTTCTCAGTGTTGGAATTCCATTGGTCTCTTACTAAAGATTTAAATTTTAGAAGTCGGTGCAAAAAACGAAAATGTAAAATCTAAGACATCGGTTTCCGAAGTTAAAATTATTTTTCAATTTACAACAACAGTTCTATTTTAAAAGTTTGTTAGGTTATGAAGTCTATTAAGTATATATAATTTTAAACTGTTTAATAAATACCTGTAATAAATATAAATTTAAGAAAATATTGTCAAAGTTACCTTCAACGCTAGCAAGCGGTGGCCACAGGTGTGAATATAACTGCAAAACATTTACCAAACCAAATATATCTTGCACTTTCAAAAAATTGGTTACTGCTGTTGCTGTGTCCATTTCAGAAATCACTCCAAGTTACAGTCTAAAAAGAAACACAGGTAATTAATCTACTAGAAAGTTATTAATTACATCAAAATATTATGTTATTATGTCAGGTTTTGATGAAAAAAATATTGACATGAACGATGGGAAAAAATAAAATATAGTGTAACTTAGACAGTAAACAAAGAGTTTAACAACTTAGAAAAGTATGAATTTAAAGTAAACCTGGTTAATGAATCAATCCGTCTCCTATTCAGTCTGTCAAACGATTAAAAGGATAAGAACTTAGCCGTCGCAGTCGCTCTCTTTTATTAATAGTGTCAGCGCCAAACGCTATGATAAGATTTTATATTGACACTTTACTAAAATTTAAACGTTGATAAATTGGAAAAAATACGTCAACTCAATTGGATAGCAACTTATCGGAGCATAATTTAGCATTCGTTAGGAGCCAACGAACTATGCTCTCTACTAGAAATTCATTTAAGAAATATCTACATGTATACTCCATTTGAAATAAGATTAGACATTTAAACAAACCTTTTTTACAGTCAGTTCAACCGATTCTGACTTCTATACTGTAGGCATAAGGATGGCATTAAAAGCAAAATACTAGTTACAATACCAACTGTTAACTGCAGCTGCCATTTGTTCTGCCACTAACGCAATAGAAGTCAAAATCGGTTGATCAAACTGTAAAAAGGGTTTAGTTAACTGTCTAATCTTATTTCAAATGGAGTATAGGTACTGTAAAGGTTGGTTGCTTACCGAATGCAACATTTATGTACATACTGTCAGCCAACGAAAGGGCTTGGTCACATTGGAACTATCTGGAAGATCTAGAATGAATCCTTCAAATAATTTAACAAAGACTATAACCCCATGACCGCACCATTGAAACGGTGAAAACACGTTATCGCCGATATCTCGCTGAAAAAGCACCGCAGAGGTCTGAAGTTTTTTGTAAAACCTAGATTTGAGTTTGTCAAAACTTTTAAAAATACACAAAAAAATCCTAGGTTTAAATTTCGGGAGCTGGAGTACGTATGGTATCGCAATACGTTCTAAGTGTTTCGATAGGGTGACCATGATGGCTTATTGTTTACAGAAAACTTTCCACCTATTGTATTAGAAATTCTTGTTTATTTCAAAACAAACATCTTATGTTTTTATATCTTATCGTTTCATTTTAATTTAATTTAGAATCTTTGAGACAACATTTCTAACACAACTAGATGGAAAGTTTTCTGTAAACAATAAGCCATGGTCACCCTATCGAGAAATTCAAAACTTATTTTAAGGCTTTTTACGAACAAAAAAATCTATAATCGCGACTTATTTTAACCGACTTCAAAAGGAGGAGGTTCTCAATTCGTCGGAAAATTAAAATACAGCTCCAAAGACACCGACTTCCGAAATTAAAGTTATTTTTCACTTTGTATTGTTTTAACGCAATACCGTACCAGCTCCTGAAACATAAAACTAGGATTTTTTGTTATATTTTAACTAATTTTGACAAATTCAAATCTGGGTTTTACAAAAAACTTCAGACGCCTGCGATGCTTTTTCAGCGAGATAGCGGCGATATCGTAATTTTACCGATTTAATGGTGCGGCCATGGGGTTATAGTGTTACAGCTCCTAAAATATAAACCTAGGATTTTTTTCTACAACTTTTTTACAAATTCAATCTATTATTTAGGTACCCAAATATCATGTCTCTGCAACGCTTACATTTAAAGGTCTCCGTGGCCGCGCGGTTCTCCGCGTTTCAATGGCGCGGCCACGTTCAAACCCTTATAACTTTTTAAACATAACTTTGAAAAAATTAGTTTTGGAAATCAATTTTTTTTTTACAAAATCTTGGTAGATTTTTTTTTCTAAATTTCGCCGTGGGCGCGCCATTGACACGGACACAAAACAGAAATAGCTAACGTGGCTCAAAAGGTTGCCCAAATTGAATCGGATTGGGCAGGATAAGTCTACCGCATGTCTGACAAACAGTGGGCCCAAATAGCACAAAACTGGTGCCCTGAGGTAGTGAAACGGGGTCACGGCAGACCAAGTAGTAGACGGCGGGACGAGCTGGATAGACTCCATCAAAACTGGAGGGAAGACGCGCGGGCTCGCAGAACATGGAGGGAATGGAGTACGGCTTAGTGTACAGTGCATATTATTGAGGCCTTTAACAAAGATCGACCTTTAATCAACAAATCAGTATCTTTTTGAGCGATCATGAAAACTAGCGTCGTCGGGTTGAGTTTGGAAATTTAGTGTGAACTAGTTTTTCAGACATACGTCATTCCAAGACCAAGACGTGTCATTTGTAATTTTTTCTCATTCATCGTAGTATTTGCATGTAATCGACATTCCTGGAACCACCCAAAACTTTTCCTTGCTGTATTTGTGAAACGTGTTCTTTGTGATTCAACATCACGCATTCGTCGGGTGTTGGAGTTAGGTCCCAGTCGAAATTCATCACTTTTAAAAACGAGAACGTGCCTGGGAGCTAAAACAAACAATGGATTCTTTTATTTTTACGTTAGGTTAAAACTCATATGCTGTTGTTCTTTATTTTTGAAGATATGTACTGACCGCAGACTCCAAAGGTGGTTCACCTCCAGCTTCAACGAGTAATATGTTATCATCGTATACTCTAGCAACTTGACTATGAATCTAGCAACCTGTCTCTCCACCTACTATTATAAAGTCATGGCTTGCGGCATTTGATATGTAAAATGAAGGTTAACTTTAGACACAAGGATTTTACAGATCTTAGAAACGGAAATCTTTGTATATGGTGTGTCTTTTCATTTATATTTTTAACACTTTGCGGGACACTAAACGCCCGTAGATGTAATAACAATAAAACTGTATAGTGTCTCGTGCAGTATCCTTCAATCGATTAAAGATAAAGCAAAAACATTCACGAGCGAGAAACTCTTTTATGGTAGATAACTAAGCCGCCTTAGGAGTCTGTCCTTGTGACCGCTTAGTACTTTTAAAATGCACAATGGATATTGATGCGGTTTTCACATTAATTCAGAAAATTTACTACGGAAAGATCATGTGTATTATATATGATTAACTTAGAAGTAGCAAAATTTTCTTTGATATGTCACCAGTTCGCCACATCAGATTGCGTCTGTGGGGTCGCCAGCTTCAAACAAGGCTTACACGATTATTATTGCTGACATCATTGTAGTGTATTCAGATAACTTGTGTTAGAGCTGTTTATAAGGAATAGGGATAACAAAAAAGGCTTTAATGGCGATTATTTCAAAGTAATTTATTGAGAACAAAGATTGTAATGTTTCACTATAATATCCGTGAGCTTCTGTGCGATGACCATAACTGTTCCTTGAATAGTAGACCCAATGATTTTAGGCATAATACTAGCGTCAGCTACCCGAAGGTTCGTTACTCCCTTCACTGCTAGTTGTGAATCTACTACAGATCCCATGGCACAGGTACCAACATAGTTGTGTAAAGTAGTCGACATTCCTTGAGCATAACATTTCCAATAATCTCTGGAACGAAACTCTTTTTCAGCACACGTTTCCAATTCAGGATCTACAAATTCTGCATTAATACTTTTATAATATGAGGTGTTTACTATGGCATCGTAATGCTCCAGGTATTCAGCATGGCGTTCCAAATCGTTTTCATTAAAATAGTATCGAGGATCGATTATTGGACAATCTTGCGGATTAGTGCTATTGAGAAGAATCGTACCTTGAGACTTAGAATACAAAAGATTATGGGTGATGAAATGTACTTGTCTATTATACATTTTTTTATACAAACTATCACAAAGCTCGTCTTTAAAGCTGAATACGAATCCACAGATTTCTAAAAAGTATATTGGGTCGATAATGACACCACTCAGGACTAGATAGTCCGCACGATTTTGGTCTTTACCAGTGGCCACCCGCCCCTCCATGACTTCGACGGGAAATTCATGAGGATTTTGTGGTGGTACAGGAGTTGCTTCTCCCATTTTGTGAAGCACAATATTTGTTGGATTATCTTGGAAGTTTAGTCCCACAGGAAGATCTGAAATCACTTGGATTCCTATGCTCTCCAAATGGTCTTTGGGTCCAATGCCAGAAAGCATAAGCAACTGAGGTGATTTTATAGTACCAGCAGTAACAATAACTTCTTTCTTTGCATTCACAGTTATTAATTTCTTATCTTTCGTAAGGACTTTCACTCCAATAGCGCGTTTGTTATCATCAAAAATAATCTTCGTTCCCAAAGAATTGTACAGAACCTGTAAGTATGGGTTATCTTTTTCAGGACTCAAAAATGCTAAGTCTGTGCTAAATCGGCTCTGTTTACCGATAGTGAAATAAGCGTTGGTAAATCCAGCAGTGTTATTAGGGTTGATATCGTTCAGAACTTTGTATCCCAATTCGTTGTACGAGTGGAAGAATCCGTCATTTGTCTTGGAATGGTATTTCTTAATTTGGACTGCACCTTTTGTGCCATGGAAGAAAACGTCGGGCGAATTGAGAATTTGGTTATCAATTAATTTTTCAGTTCTTTTGATAAGAGGACAGAGTGCCTTGTAAGACCAGCTAGTGTCATTTGTGATGTCTACCCAGCCATCATAGTCTTTAGGGTGCCCCATACCATAGAGCATGAAGTTGACTTTGCCTGATCCTCCAAGTACTTTGCCTTGCTGCATTTCTGTTACTTCTCCCTTGTGATATCGCATCGTGGTCTCATTTCGCACTGATGTAAAATTCCAATCGAAATCAGTGTTCTTTAAATATGGAAATAATCCTGCAAACTGAAAAATTAGAGGTATTGAAATATTTTTATTGCATCAGCAGTAATCCAAGTTAACAGATTTAATTTTACTCATAAGATTTTAGTCAGATATTTTATGAAGAGATCATTTAATTTTAGTTGATTAATGATATTTTGCGCAATGCTATCTTAAAATAAGTGTTATTTTTGCAGAGACCGAGATATTTTAATGGCTTCTTGTGACACATAACACAAAGAGTTATCTGGAACTTATTAAATAAAACTAATAGGACAGGTGGCAGGCGATAATCATGCAATTTCAGTAGATTTTTCTTTGTTGTTTTCTGGGATACATATTTGAATGTCGAAAAGTAAAAGATCTACGAATAAAATGTCAATATTCAAAACATCGAAAATTTAAATATCGATTGTATCGAAATATCGAAAATTGTTACACCTAAGCTTAAAATGTCTAAGATTGAAATGCCGAGCGATTCAAATATCCAATAATTAAAAATGTCGATAGCCATTATACCTAAGTTCAAAATGTCAACATTGAATACACTTAAGTTCATTAAATTTACGTAAAAAATACCTACTCATTAAAATATCGAACAAATTTTGATATAGGTAAGAGTATGAGTAGAAAAATGTAGGTAGATTGAAAATCATATTATTGATTTATCAATTATGATTCATTTTAGTTAGATTTGAAATGATCACATGCTGCCAACGCAAAAAAATCTGCGAGCAACTTGGAAGTAGCGCTCGCCGGCCGCTGCCGCGGCACCGGTCGCTACGCTCACTCGGCTCGCACGCCGTTGGTCACAGTTCTAACCTAACCTTACCTATTTCATCCAGTACAAAATTACGGATCATACTACAAGTTGCTCGTAGAATTTTTGTCACCATTTTCTAATTAACCGGGTTTTCGCAATATCCGAATTATCGAATTACCCTTTGACATACATAAGAAATAAATATCGATATGTAAGACCTTCGATACTCTTTGTACTTCGATATTGAGGACATTCGTTACTCTGTACTTCGATATTTAGGTCTTTTGATGTAATTTTTGTAGATAATTAGATTTTAGATATATTGGACGTAGGTTATCTAACCATACGATGATATAAACTTATGTTATTTTAATTTCCGATTTAATGGTCGTTTGATATTAAAATTTTCGATGTTTTGAACATTGACATTTTATCGTCTGTATTTTAATTTTCGACATTCAAATATGTACCCGTTTTCAGTCCTTGTTATGTTTGTTGTTTTGTTTGTTATATTAAGTAGACCCCTGATCTAGTCACATACCTCTAGTGAACGTTTAAGTCACAATAATTATAGCCTGAAAAACCCTTCACAAATGCATGCAAGTGGCTTGTACCTATGCCATAGAACCATTAAAAACCATAACAATATCTAATTTGTGAATGTCACAATGGCATGCAAGCTGCTTAGTTTTGTGCAAGTAAAAGGCTTGTATTACATGCTTTAATTTAGTAAATATTGATTTATGTAACTTCATGACTCAAGACTGATGTTTCTACAGCCATACAACTTTAAAGTTAAGAAAAAAAAAATGTTTGACATAATTATTTGTAATGCAAAAACTGTAAAACTACAAAATGTATTCCTCAGAAATAAGTAATCAGACTATTGAAAAATCAGCGCTCAAAAAAATCATAATCATAATCAATATTTGGTTCAATTCTTCATCATCATCATTTCAGCCATTAGACGTCTACTGCTGGACATAGGCCTCCCCAAAAAAATGGGGGGTGGTTTGCCATAATCGCCACGCTTGGCAGGTCGGCTTGGTTCAATTAGGAGAACCTAAATAATTACCTCAGTTTCAAAAGTAGGTTCGGCACCCGCTTCAATAAGAAGAACCTTCACTTTGTGCTTAGCTAGATTACTAGCTATAATACACCCCGCCGTTCCGCCTCCTATTATAACAATGTCGAAACTGCATCCATCTGAAAAATAATTATTAATATTGTAAGATTACATTTATAGTTCGTAGTAAATGATTGACGTATATGTGGTCAGATAGGCGGTTGCCTTTTATCTACTAAGTGTATCGTAGTCCACTGCCTGGACTAAGGTCTCTTTTCAGGCTGCACCACTATACCCTGTCCTCGGGTTTCCAAATCCAACCTCTCACAGTCACTTTTTTACACGCTTTATATTAGCTTCACTTGTATGTTTGTTTGTTTGTAACTGACTCCTTAGGGCGCTATTTTGACCCACTTTAAACAGTCAGATTTCATTTAAACTTTGTAAACTTATCGAGGACCGATGACAATTCAATAATAAAAAAAAATGAGAAAAATTTAAAAAAATAAAGGAAAAAAAACTGAAAAAATCACGCTTTTGTAGTCAGCAGAACTAAAAATAGAAAATAAATAATAGTTTAAAAAACTAAAAAACACGCTTTAAAAACCAAACTAAAAAAGGAGAAAATAATTTAATTCATTTAAAAAGAAAAAATTCGACACTTTTTAATTGTATTATTTTCTATAGGTGACTTACTTAATGTAATTTTTTGCGAATCTACAACTACAGAAGTACGTATTAAGCAATTGGCACGTTAGGAATTTTAAGCAATAAAGTTATGAGAAAAGGTCACTGCAATAAAGTGCATACAATTCGTATTTGTGCAGTTATCGATTGCATATAACATCATGCCTTGTTTACCCGGGTTGGGCAGAGGCAAACCCACATTTTGCCAGTAATGTTTGAGTCCCATGTAATAATATAGGTGAACCTACCGGTCTCTTTTATTTTAAAATACCTTTTTCATTAAAAACGATTAGTCGCCTCGAGTAAGATATTTGCTTTTAATTATTTACAAGGCAATGCTGTACTTTTATTTCCTTACGCTCCAAAATAAATAATTCAATCAACTTTGTAAAATTAATCAAAAATACCTTTTACAATAGCTGGTTGAGGCCACATAAACCCTGCTAGGTTTAGAAGCGTTAACGACTTCAGGATGCTCTGTCCTTTTATAATGTTCGCAAATATTCGCGAAGCCGTCTCCATATTGTTTTTGGTCAAATCTGGAATATAGATTTATTAGTTTTTTAGATCACTGATGCAGAAGTTTTCATGTCAAATATACGACAAACCACTCAATACGCTTAGCGCTAAACATAATTTAAAAAATCATTCTGTGTCTGTCATCTTCCAACGATTGTCTCAACTAGAACCTTGGTTTAAAGCCGTCTATCGCTAAACGTTTTAGTTATTTGTAGGGGAATTGTGCCTTAAAAATGGAACAGCTTGCTTATGCTTAATTCTAAACGCATGTATTTCTTATATTAGAGACTTTTGATATTTCTATTTTTTATTTTACCTACCTAGTGAACGGGTTCTCTTATTCTTAGTTAACTTATTTATTTATTTAAACTTCTCGCACACAAAAAAGTACAAAGGCGGACTTAATGCCTTAGGCATTCTTACCAGTTAACCAAGGGTGGTGAAGAGATATAAATAAACAAATGGCAAAAATAAAAAATCGTGAAATATATATCTCACATTAAGTTAAAACCATGTACCAAAGGGTTCCTTAACCATCTTAGTTAAATAAAGCAAGACTTACCTGCGTGAGTTCGTAATTGAAATTCTTAATTTCCATACATTTTCAGCTACTAATATACAACATTTCAGTACTAATCAATATATTTTTAGAAAAATAAATTGCAAACTGATAAGATTAATTAATTTGAAAGTTAAATGAAGTCAATAAATAACTCATTTATTATAGACACAATGAATAAAGCTAAGGTCATATTGTGTCGAGAAGTGCGAGGGCGATAGCGGGGTGATGAGAGGGAGAAAAAAAAAGGACTTACAAGCCACCCACGATGATTAAACAGACCAGGACCGCAGTCAGGCTATCTTCCAAATGTGCACCCTGGTGAATGTTAAGGTCCTGAATATGATATTGGTAGGAACAATACATATAATCATCAATCTTCGTATTCCAGGGTTACCTTTGTCTCTTATCCTGTATAGAAAAACAAGCATTGAGCACCACACCCAGAATTGTGTTCTGGAAAGTTTTTATTGTCACCTTGCACCATTTCTTGTGAAATGTGTAGTAGAACAGAGTATGGGTGATAACACCAATTGCATCGTCATCTCATGTCATTGTTATGCCTGACTAATGGGGTTAAATACTAAAAGCTCGTCACAGATGGCAGCACAGTTCAACGTCTACAAATCGGCATTGTTTTGTTGGTTTACTTTTGTGTAGATCTAAAATTAAACTAAAACTAGATAAACATTAATGAGACTTACACTTCTGTAGCACTATTAAAAGACGATCTAAGGATAAGGAAACCGTCTACCACTAGTTATAATTAGTAGTTACCAAAAAATCCTTGTAGTACTGTACTCATCTTTCATTACGGCAGGGGCTCGCTGTTGCAGGGAACGCTCAGTGTCACTGTCACTCATAGATGTTTAATCAGGAAGCACCTTGCTGCAATGCTGTGTGATATTCATTTAACTTAGTTTAAGTTATCTTCTAATGCAAAACAGTTATTTTACGTTTCTTTCAATACACAAAGCGTTATTTTAAGAAGCGTCTTGAGATCTTGCCTTGGTTTATAATAATTTTTATGACAAAAACAAACGTGTTTGTCGCACCTTCCCGCTTGAGCACATTGTCGCCATGTTCATGTTATCTCTCAGTCCACAGCCTTATACGATTAGTATACAAAACTTAGGTGACAACTGTAAGAAACCATTAGTCTTTCTCCGTTTACAGACATTAAGAGCGATGACTCCTGGTGATATCAAGTTCAATTACACATAATAGTAGTAAAATTTTCCAGATACCTAATTTAAATGGTGATTTGCGGAGAATGTTCTAAACTCTACTTATAACTACTCCATTTTTTCATCGAGAGTAACTAGGTACTCTACTACGCAATTATGTAAGAGACCACATAATGTGGTACCATTTTGGCTACATAAATTGAATTTTTATATTTTTCTTCAGGTAAGTGCTCTTGTCTAAAGGAAATGGTCGTTGGGTTTATGCCAACCTTTATTGGGTACAGTCGATCGCAAGTATGTGGTTACACTTAAACCTTAAGCTAGCGGTGCGGAGAGATTGACTCTCCTCTCTCCAGAGAGCTGGCTTCGTATTCCAATACGAAGCCAGCTTAATCTGTAGGCCAATTCTCGTAACTAAAAACAATTAATATCTATAGTTGGGACTATAGATATTGATCGTTTCGATCTAATCTCAGCGACAAAAAAGGGTTTTTTTTTTTGCGGTGTTTTAGATAGATATAGAGATTGCATACGTTCTTAAAAATACGGGTATCACCACCTGTTCAAAAAATATTTCCGAGTATAATCCTACAGTCATTTTACAAATATGTGGTGATGTTTATCGACCTGCAAAACATCATCATCTACCTAGCCTTTTCCCAACTTTGTTGGGGTCGGCTTCCAGTCTAACCGGATATTGCTGAATACTAGTATTTTACATGGAACGACTTTCTATCTGACCTCCACAACTTAATAATTGTGTAATACGATATACGGTACACCATCGTAAGACTAGTCCCCTGCAATGAAACGAAATAGACAGGACACCATTAACACACTAAGATCGTTATCACTCAAAATTAAACGTTATAAAAATAAATCTTAGGTAATAATAATCACTATTATTATGAAACCTGTTTCCATTACAATGCTTCCTTATGTAAAAATAATAAATGTTAATCCGTTTATATTAGTATTAGTTAGGCACCTAGTTATTAAGTGTTAGTAATTTTTCCACTACAATAGTTCCCACAGTTCTTTCTGTACGAGTATAACTCACATCAAGTTGGATATATCAAACTAGGGTCATGCTAGGGTCATACGGAGGCCGATTTAGCGGTGGTGGAGTCGCAACTACACCACCGGAGGTCAAGATCTGCAGACCTTGACCTCCGTGAGACTAGAGGTTAAGAAAGTGGAAAAATAATACTAACGGAGAGAAAATCGACCTTTTGTCAAAATCAGAAGGGGTATTTTCCAAAATAAACAGTCTCGTGACTCTATTACCGTCTAGGCAATTTCTTAGTGATTCATAATTAAACCGGCCCTACAAAATAGTCGCTCACTTAGTAATGAGGACGAAAAGTTGTGGAGTGGCGACCGCGCGTCGAAAGACGGAGCGTTGAAAGGCCCTTGTGAAGGCTGCAGTAATCCGCTGGATGAGATAAACACAGAACCGATCGAAGTGGCGGTGTTTGGGGGAAGCATAAGTCCAGCAGTGGACGTCGTTCGGCTGAAATTATGATAGTGACGGTGCGGCGACAGCGGAGACATGGGAGCTAAAACTTGAAACTCTCAAACATCTCCAGCACATTTTAGGGTTTTCGCTGGTGCCGATTATCATTATTAAATCTCCATTATAATTCCATTAAAACCTTGTGAAGATGGATGCGAATGCAGAGGTACGATTTCTTGCAGAAATTCCGTATTTGCGGAGGCGGAGGCGAAGTTCCGCTGACTTCCGCTACAACCCTATATCAAACTCTAATGAGCTTAATATGTTGGCACCAACTTAAATGTATTTGTACTACTGAATAAATAATAATGGCTGGCTGGGATAGACACATCTGCGCATGTCAGACGACCAATGGCTCTGACTTACGACCCAATGGGTCCCACATTGCGAGAGGCCCAGATGAAGAGGAACTGGTTCCTAACAGCTTTAAATGAATAGAAGTGGAAAGAGCGTACGAAGGCCTTTGCCCTGCTGTAGTACATCAATGGGCTTTTAATAATACAAGAATGGTTTTGTTTAAAATAAAACAGATTTGAACATATTTTGATTTGATTTGAGGAAATTGTCAATGACAATTTCCTCAATCGCAATCTGTTCAAATCTCTTTTATTTTAAACAAAAGAGACAAGGTATCATTGCTAAATAATAAATTCCCTTCTGATTGAGGCATTGTTCATTAATCTTGTTTAAGAACTGACGAAAAGAATTGTTTCGCAACCTACGCATACATATGTTGTATTCAAAACAACTCATTGTACTTTTCTAAGGACATCGAACTTAGATTATATTAATTAATTTGAGTTATCTGAACTCAGGTACTGACTGACAACTAACATTGTTGAAGCATGTAATTTATAGACGTTAATACATTTCCAATTTAATTTTACTACTACGTAGACACGCATGGGTTAAGGAAATAAGTTAAATTACAAGATAAGTATGGGAACTAAGTATTATTTTAATTTATCCTAGCTCACGACGCCACTTAAAAGGTAAGTGTTACACACTGTGTGTGTTACACACACCAATATTCAGTGGTGATCTAGTACCAGTATGTCACAGCATTAATATTTTGGTTTTACTAACCTGATTTCCTCGTTCTTGTTCCGACCGAAAGGATTGTCACTTCGGGAGACGGCTAATCTAAATGTTATCCGTGTGTTTGGCGTTTTCATTGAACCTCCCCCGACATGACAATACTTTGATCAAAATACTACCTAAAACTTCTTATTAAACTTAAAGGCGAATACATGTAATTTGTTTACTTTATAGAGGTTTTTGATTGGGTCGGGGGTTTTTAAATTGTTAATTTAACTTTTATTTCCTACTTTTCAAACTTAATTTAGTAATAGTAAACACGCTCCGATCGACACATGTCCATGTGTCTCCCCCAGTGAAATTCGTTAATAAGTTATCCTCATTCCTCGATAATACTCCATCATGAGACTCTGATCACTATTTATCTATAACCTATTCATTGAGACCTTTTTAATGAGCCCAAACACGATAATTCTGTTGTTTGTTGGTGACGAAGTTGGGTATGCTGGAAATTCCAGGTGATGCTCCAGCATCAGTTCTAGGTTGCTTTGTTCGTCTAATATCATTGTAGTAATAGAATACCAAAGTTCGACTCGTTCAGACCCGTGGAAGATGCTCAAATCTCTTCATAAATCAGAAAAGAGCTGATAATCTTCAAACGGCTGAACCGATTTTGATGAAACATGTCTAAGACCCACCCCAACAAAGCATACTTTTAAATTTAAAAAAAAATCGCACCCAAATTGGTTCACCCGTTTAAGCACTACAGACACACAGACAGACACACACACAATGAATATCTTAGAAGATATTACAGATTTAAAATTATCAATTGCTAGCAGTGAAACGGGTGGTCGGCCCGTGCGAAACCGGGTCGGGTCGCTAGTTTACTATAAATATATCCATAAAATAAACATGACATAACGCCTAATTTTCCCGAAGGGTTGGGCAGAAGTGTTGGTATAGTACACCCACATTTCGCCAGTTATGTTTAAGTCCCATGTAATAGGGGCGAGCCTATTGCCATCAACCGGGCACACATCCAGACTCCGGGCTGCTACTGAGAATGTCCAGTTAGAAAAACCCAATAACACTGGGCCTGACCTGGGAATCGAACCCAGGACCTCATGCTCAGTACTATCGCTTGCGACCACTACACCAACGAGGCAGCGAATTAAAAATAATACATAATTACTTATTAATTGGCCAAACAACCTTAATATGAGACCTCGTGTTGAAAAGTACAACCAGCACACCTATTTCTTCAGCTAACCAGCTTTGCTGTGTTCTGATTTGAGATAACGAAGATTTTTTCAGTAACCAAAACAATGGTTCATTATTTAAAATATTCACATAAATAAAACAAGTATTGTAATTCATTGAATGCAGTAAGAATCCACACAATATTTTGCTAAGTAATTCTTTTTGAAATTTATTTTAAACTTATACCTATCCTTGCCCATTTTTGAGGATAGTTTTCAAATTAAACAATTTGTTCTAGCTTGATAGCTAGCATTGACGTCAATATTGGAATAGTTACATACGTTGCTTAAGATAAGAGACGCTTAAGCAAAAAACAATTACGGCTATATCGTCGCTAATCATTACTTTTCTTTAGGCAACGGGCAAACAGCATTTAAATGTCAAATTGCACAGTGCAATAATATTTTGTCATTTCTAGTGTCGCCGTTAACAGATTTCGTGACTTTACAATCTCGGTTTAAGGTTCCGTACCCAAAAGGGGGCCAAAGGAACGCAACCCATAACGTAGACTGTCCGTCCGTCCAACTCTCAAAGGTCTGTATCATTGTAACCGTTATATGTAGACACTTGAAATCTTTACAGAGTGTGTACTTCTATGGCCGCTATAACAACAAATAATAGACATAAAATAAAATCAAAACTTATAACCATATAGGTACAAGAAACCTAATTAAGTCAAATAATGATGGTTAATTTATTGATTGAACGATATTTTTCTTATTCACATAAAAACACATGGAACCCTAAGTTTTACTACGTAGATTGGTCCACAAGGTATAAATATTATTTTGCGACCGAGTTTTGGTCAAGTCGTGTGCCTGTGTTGGAAAAGATATATATTTTTTTAACAATAGGTACGTTTGAACCAAAATATCACAAATAATAATTGGTTGCGTAAATAAAAATTGAAAATAACGAAGGTTAAACAAAACGAACAACAAACGTAAGGTTTTTACTAGTTTTATTAAAGAAAAAAATATTATTTGCCTGCGATTTAATTTAATTTATAAAACATTTTTCAGAATATTTCCAAAACTCCGCTATAGATTTGAGATGATGGCGAAAATACCCTAAAAACGTTAACTGTAACGAATATCTAAAAATAATAATATTTAATTTATTTATCTCATAAAGGTACATTGTAACAAATGAATTGAATTGAACTGTTAAAAATGAACGCAACTACAGCGATACAAGGAATCCAGAACATTCAAAGAGCCTTCAATGTACTGTCTGCGTTACAGATGACTGCGTTCTTATGGCCGCAGCAAGCAGAGGTTCAAGGTAACGTTCAAATTATCTCGTTATTATAAACTAGTTTGATATGGTTCATACTAAACATCCATATTAATATTATAAATGCGGCAGTTACTGCCCGCCTGTCTGTGTAAACTTTATGCGTCATAACGACTGAATGGATTTGGATGATATTTGGCACACTGATATAACGTGACCTGTGTGTGTGGAGGTCGAAAATTATCCCACGGGAATGGACTACAGGAATAAAAAGTCCTATGTGTTATGGTGTGTCCAGGTTATAATCTATCTGTGTGCCAAATTTCATTCAAATTTATTCAGCTGTTGTTGCGTGAATGAGTAACAAATATCCAAACATCTAAATATCCAAACAAACAAACTTTCACATTTATAATATTACTACGATAATATATAGGACTAGCTTCCGCCCACGACTTCGCCCGCGTTGAGGTCAAAAATAATCCCACGGCAACTTATTACCGGTATAAAAAGTAACCTATGTGTTAATCCAGGTTATAACCTATCTGAGTTTCAAATTTTATCTAAATCCGTTCAGCCGTTTTTGCGTGATTGAGTAACAAACATCCAATCACACAAAGTTTCACATTTATAATATTAGTAGGATTAGGACTAGCTACCGCCCGTGGCATTGCCCGTGTGGCATGTAGATAAAAGTAAACCTATAGGGTTAAAAGTATCTCCATACCAAATTTTATGTAAATCGGTCCAGGGATTCCGGAGATTACCCTTATACATATTTTTTTACCTTTTTATAATATTATTATTATCGACAACTGATTGTAGCAACAATAACTACTATCTTATATTCCTGTTAACTTATTGACTAATCACTTAATTCATTTTTGTAATTGACCTAGACAATTAAGAAATAATAGTATTTAATGTAAAATTTCCAGATGGCGACAGTTTTGACTTCATCATAGTCGGTGCTGGGTCAGCAGGCAGTGTGATAGCCAATAGACTCACAGAGATTGCAGATGCTACAGTTTTACTTATAGAAGCAGGCGGAGATCCTCCAATAGAATCTGTGGTATGTGTTTTAATGTTGAATTATTAACAATAATTAAATCAGTACCTTTTATAGTTAATTACGCAGTCGTAGTAACCACAGAGCACGGAGTTTCATCGCCCGTAGTGATAGTGCTGTGAGAAATAAAATTCGTGGCGTCGAAAGTGCGTTGAGCGCACAATTTCTGTCACAGACGCCATTCAAAACTGTCAGTTTCTATACTTAATTTGAGTTGAAGCGGTATTTACATCTCCACATAAGACCTACGCCTCACGCTGACGACACGCAAAAATCATGAATCGTGCATGCAGACTTTACCACGCCTCTGGCATATATACAAAGTTCCAACATTAATCGTCGGGCAGTTGCTCACCAGAACCGCCAAAATGTCTCAGCATGAAGCTTGTGATCACTTATCAGGTTATCAAGTGGTTGTCAATACGAGTAAGTTAAGCAAGCTTATTAATTACCTACTATATTTTTTTGTGAAAATCCAATAGGCAGCAATCGAGAATTTTCAGTGCTAAATTTCAAACACGGCGACTAACATTAAATATTCATGAACTTATATTTAATTAAGAATTTTGTAGGAACATTTCATTATCTTCAAGGTCGAAGATGGTTTTTTTTTTACAATTATAAAGTAAGCGTTTAGCCGTTATGTTATTCAGAAATGAAGTGTTTCTGTATACCAATAATATCTTTATAGATTATGGCGAACGAATGGCCAATATGGCATAACATAGTAGGTTGTTTATATGAATCGCTTCGACATGACTGCCGGATATTGCTTCAGGTAAATCAAATACCTAGTGATATAATGTGGCAATCAAAATAAACTGTGATTATCAAAGCAGTTTTAATCAAAAGTCTTTATTGTATTATTTCTCTAGATTCCAGGGTTAATGACGTTTATGAAATGCTCTAAAATTGATAGTATTTATGCAATAAAAGATGGTAGATATGTCAACAGTTCCATGGTGCTGAACTGACCAGAGGAAAGATGTTTGGAATTATAGTTCTATCAATTTTTTGGCTTACACGAGAGGAAACCACTATGATTTCGACAACTGTGGGAAGTGAACTGTTGATGATTCTTGGAACTGGGAAAATGTTTTACCATATTATCATGAAAAGCGAGAAATCAGTCGATCTTATTCTACTAAACTTTGTTGAGAGTCAGAGAATTTAAGAGTAACCAAGAACGGTAATCATGAAGCAACCATAAATTTTAAAGCTTTGGAAGAGCTTGGTACTAATATTGTTTGTAATACAAATGGTAATCCACGACTCAGCTATTCAGAATGTTCAGTTACAATTTCTGAAGGTATAAGACAGAGTACTTTTTATTAATCTTTGCGTCGGATTAAAGACCGGCCAAACCTGTTCGTCTTAAAAATACAAAGTTACTAAATACCTTTTTGATAGCAACAGAAACGCCATTGGAGTGGAAACTCTGTTATAAAACAGTAGCGTCTAAAATTAAATAAGGAAATAATTATGTATCTATAAACACTCCACAGCTATTAATGCTTTCAAGAATAGGTTATTTAGACCATTCACGGAGTGTGAACATTGAATTATTTATCCTGTAGGACACAAATTACAAGACAACGTAATAAACTTATTAGTACTATTAAATTACATAAGATGGGAACAGTAACGCCATCCAAATCCTTCAATCCAGGAAAAATAAATTAATATATGACTATCTATTAGGCAAAATAGCCTTTTCACTGATTGCTGGGTATGCTACCATACCTAAATAAAACAGAAGATTTTCCCGATTATCAGAATTAACTTTATTACGAACGAATCGTCATAACTGTTTTTTCTACTTCTTCTTTAAACATTAAATCTGTTAATGTATGTAGGTATGAACAATAAGAGCATATAGAAATAATTTTTATTTACCTCTGTAGTAATTCTGTATCCAGAATCGCTCCGAATAGTATTTACTAAACTCAGATCTCGCAGACACCTGTAGTACATACTGGATATTATTCCAAAGATAAAAATTAGGATAACCACGCAAAATATTTACAGGATTAAAGTTAAAGAGACCGATTGATATAGAAGTGTTGAAAGAGAATTGCTTGTTCCAGAAATATGTGGTTATGTAAAATTGATATTATGTGAAGAATTTTGTAAATGCTACGCTTTCTGTTTTATGGTGTCGGGGTATCACCACTTTAGATCTTGCCCTGTAGGGTCTGTTGTAGATTCGAATATTCGCGTATTTGAAGTGCAAAGACTGAGAGTTACAGATGCCAGTGCAACGACTACGACTGTAGGCGCTAACACCAATGTAGCAACGATTATGGTAGATGAGCAAATTTTGGATATTATCAAGAATGAATACTATTACCCAAAGAATTGTAGTGTAGCAGAAATTGTTATACAAAGATTGATAAGAGTGCTAAATATTTTTAAACAATCGCCATTTCACTCGAGATTAACAATGTTAGTGTTTAAATAACGTCTCTTTTATTTTATTTTTTCTTTGTGGTATATTTAAATTGGTTCTCACCATGAGTTTTCACACACAATTTTTTTCCTAACCCTATTCATAGAAAATGCAAAAAAAAACAAAGTTTTCCAAAATCTTATCACTATCATGCAAGTCCGTAACTTAATAATTTTCCTACATTCCAGATACCAGCATTTATTCCGTTCTTAAAAAAGACATCAGTTGATTGGAATTACGAAACGGAAGATGATGATTACACCCAACAGTATCACAAAAATAGTGGAGTAGAACTGACGAGAGGAAAAATGCTTGGGGGCTCAAGTTCTATTAACTTCATGGCTTACACCAGAGGAAATCATCATGATTTTGACAACTGGGCGGAGATGACTGGCGACGAGTCTTGGAACTGGGAACACGTACTTCCATATTTTATAAAAAGTGAAAGGCTAGTCGACCCTAACCTTCATTATTCCGACGCAGGCGCTTTTCATGGCACTGATGGGTATTTAGGAACGACCAGATACTATAATGACGAGGTCCTAAAGTACTTTGAAGCATTCAAAGAAGTTGGTCATGATATTGTTTTGGACACGAATGGTGATACTCCTCTTGGGTACACTGAAAATATGTTTACGATTGCTGATGGTGTGAGACAAAGCACTGCTCAGTCATTTTTGCATCCTATAAAAAACCGACCCAATTTTTTTGTGCTTAAAAATACACTGGTGTCGAAAATCCTCTTTGATGACGACAAAAACGCTATTGGTGTTGAAGCTATTTTAGAAAATAATAAAACTGTATCTTATAAAGCTAAAAAAGAAGTTATAATATCTGCAGGAGCTATTAATACCCCGCAGCTGTTAATGCTGTCTGGAGTCGGTCCAGAAGGTTGTTTACTGAATCACAACATAAAAGTTATTTCTGACCTCCCTGTCGGTAAAGTGTTACAAGACCATGTAATGGTTATTATGACTCACACAATGGGTAAATCACGTTTTTCTAAGCCAGTAGATCCCACCAAATTTCCATATCCACTTATAATGGGGTTTGCAACATTAAACAAAAGTCAAGACTATCCAGATTATCAAACCATTAGTTTTATACTGAACGAACCCACTGCTATGTTGCAATTGTGTTCTTTCTTCTTTTCTTTTACAGATGAAATTTGTAATGCTTTATATAACGGTAGTATTGGAAAAGAAGTTTTATTCAGCTTGGTTAATTTAGTATACCCGGAATCACGTGGAAAAATCTTGTTGCGGAGCAGAAATCCTAAAGAACAGCCATTGATATACACTGGATATTATTCTAACGATGATGATTTAGACAAACATGTGATGTATCTACAAGATTTTTTGAAAGTTCAAAATACAGAGTTTTTTAAAAGTACTCAAGCTGAACTAGTTATACCTGAAGCTTGTGGTTGTGGAGATTTTTATTCTACCCATGAATATTGGAAATGCTATGCGCTGTGTATGATGGTATCTGGGTACCATTCCTCTGCTTCCTGTCCTATAGGGGCTGTAGTAGATCCCCGCCTTAATGTGTTCGGGGTTCAGAGACTAAGAATTGCTGATGCTAGTGTCATGCCAAAGATAACTGGAGCCAATATCAATGCACCGACTATTATGATAGCAGAAAGAGCAGCAGATTTTATCATAGACGATAATCACTTAGAGGCTAAAGATGTATGTTTAGATATTAGATAGTTGAATTATCATTGAAATTATTGATATCAATTTAAACATTGAACTATAAACAGACAAGGAACAGTAAGATACGTACAAAGGTGATCCTTATAACAAGACTACAAGAGTTATCAAAATTATAATGACTACTTGGACGACTGCGCGTCAAGATATTTTAAATTTTCACAATAATAATCAGTAAAATGCTAACACATCAGCCAAAAATAATATTGAGATATTACGTAGTTAGGTACTTTACAGAGAGTTGTCATGCTATTTATTGTTTCAACAGGAATGTAACAGACCAATTCTTTATAATTTCACTCTTTAATGTTTATTCTTTCTACAAGACCTCACCTCACCTCAACCATTTTTTAGATTAGCTAAAATAAATACATCTTTTATGGGGTACTGTGTTATTATAACAAAGTACCTTGTGATATATTGCAATTAAATGAAAGAAAATTTAAAACTCATATTAAAACTACACTTTGTAAACAAGCATAATACAAATTAGAGGATTATACCCAAGATAAGAATGCTTGGAAACATGCTGGTCCTGCTCCATAGGGCAATCATCTCCATAGAGTCTAGGCAAAATCAAAATGGTTGCTAATTGCATCGTATACTTAATTATATTTATGACATTGATTTACACTCAGTGATTACTTTAACTCACACAATGACTTATTACTTGTTAATGTTTTAGGAAAATCGTATACTTACTTTTACAATGTTTGTAAATAAGTGAGCACCATGTATCTATCATAAAATTAATTTATCTGTAATTGCTTCAATTTCATTCTTTTTACCTATTTTGGTATGGTAATTTTATTCTGGGTGCATCGTTTTCACACATTGTCATAATTATAATATAATGAAATTATGATAAATATTGTAACGGTGGAGTTTCTTGCCCATTCTTCTCCATACGAAACTACATTTTGGAAGGGGCGACTAGAATTTATTTAAATGTAAAAGTTGTACGTTCAAAAGTGCCTTTTAAGTGCCTATTTGAAATAAATTCTTTGACTTTGACTTTAAGAAAAAATACAATGTTTATCATTGTAAATTACTATAGGTAGTAAATACATTTTACATACAATTACATGAGACATAGGTTAAATAATAACTTACAAGATTTGTGTACGAGTGCACACTCGGATATAGATGTAACTGCTTCTGAAGGGATGGACACCGGCCTAATGCCTAGCTTAGGCATCAGTCTCCCATGGCATAGTTAAAATGAATATGTACACACAGCGTACTGACGCTGTATGGAGGCACCTACATAATCATTTTACATACTGATGTACTAAACCCTCAAGTTATAAAATGTTACACTGCTACAACATTAAATTAGTTACGAATAGTCTACAGAATACTTCAAAAAGAGTTTATTGTTTCGACTTGGATTCGAACCATCGCATCACCGAACGTATATATGCAGAGACGACATGACAGATCACGTGACATTTTGTTAGTTTATGTCAATCTAAAATATTTGTAGCGCTTCCTATTTTATCGTTTGCGTTAAAATGATGTTACTTGTTTAGGGACCCGTTTGTGTTAGTTGGCAAAATATGTATAATAAGTTATCTGTAAATTATCAAATCAAATTGTAAAATCTTCGTAGTAAAATAAGATCAGAGTTTTGTTAAATAATAGCTATAATAAATATCATGAAATCATTATTAAAGCTTTAATTTTTTTTGGAAATTTTAAATTGTTTATAAATATTACCAAAATAAAATAGAAAAATGCTATAAACTAAAAAAAAAAATTGAATGACAAAAAACACATTTCGTGCCCAGGATCCGAAACTCCAATTGAATCCACAGCAAGCGGTCTTGTAACCTCCGGTCTAACTAGACGTTGAGTAACTCTTCGTTAATGTTAACCTTATTCACTAAAACAATACTTATAATAATTATAAAAAAAAAAAAAATACAAAATACAAAAAGTAACTTGGGTCTAGACCCAAGCTCCCCCAGCCCATCAGCCTCCCCAGCTCCATTCAACACAGTACTAGTACTGTGTTGAATGGAGCTGTGTGTACTAGCTTTTGCAAGCGGTTTCGCCCAATTTACGAGCTCAGAAATTATCCTACGGGAACATACTACCGGGATAAAAATATATAGTATCCTATGTGTTAATCCAGCCTGGATAGACTATCTGTGTGCCAAATTTCATACAAATCTGTTCAGCCGTTTCTGCGTGATTGAGTCACAAACATCCAAACGGCATCCATTGACGGCACGGTTGGCGCAGTGGTTAAGCGATTGACTGCTGCACTGCGTGTCGCGGGTTCGATTCCCGCACGGAACAAATATTTGTATGACCTACAAGTAGTTGTTCCGGGTCTGGTTGTTTGTGTATGTGAGTTTAAATGTTTGTAAACGCACCTACTATACAGGAGAAATTCCTAGTGTGGGGCAACGTTTTAAAAAAAAAAAACATCGAAATATCCAAACATACAAACTTCTACATTTATAATATTATAAATATAATTAAATAAGTAGGATTATTCTTTAATGGGTATTTGAAAATGAACTTTTCCATAAACTGTGATGAGGAATAAATCATAATCTTATTTTATCTTATCTAATGTATTACATTCGCCAGAGAAAGTCCTTTGAAGACCAATAAAAATACGAGGAGTCCATGACACACAAGTGACAGATTGTATTAGAAAGCAATCGCTAAAGCTATGCCCACAGGAACACTCAACGTTAACAGTTTATTTTCTTTATTTTCCCTTTGTTTACCTTTTGTTAACGCTAAAAGGAGGAAGTCCGAGTTTTGAATGGATTTTTCTCTTTTGTGCTACCCCTCTGTACCACCATTGTTGTATAAAATAATAAATTTGAAAGAATTTTCGAAATACTTTCTAATAACACTCAGCTGGCAAACAAATTTGTTAAAAGAAAAATACAATCGGGGAAAAATTGCTGGGCAATTCAGAGAACGGATCTATTATTTTTCAATTTAGTTTTTTTTTGCAAGTCATTTTATGGCCATTTATTTTAAAGGATGCCTGTTGGAATGACAGCTTTAATTTATCTAATAACTTGTTATAAATTTATCATAATAAAATGTTATGATTTAATAAAAAGTCTCGATACTACCTTACTACCAGCTATAATAAAATAAATTACGACATCTGATGAGGAAAAGGCTGTGTTAATTTCAAGAGTTTTTATTACTTTAGGATAATGGGTAGTTTTGTTCTTATTGCACAAGGATTTTTTTTCTAAATTATTATTTTATTAGTCCAGAAGTAATTTCATTCAGTATTCTTAAAAAATATAACATTAGTCTGATGTTATTTTGATATTCTATTAATCTGAGTAATAAGACTAAATCGAACTATTATTTTCGCATTTTTACAAAAAAAAATAGTATGAGTACACCAGAAATTCTATCCCTTTAAGGACACTGCTACCCCTAACGAAGTTTGACCCAACAAAACTAATACCGACAAAAAATATGGCAGACAATAATAATCTTAAACAGTTATGACGCTAATCCAGGGTACCAGGGGCGCATATTAACGTGGAACTATTCCCATCACGTCTGTAATTAAGAATTTTGTAGGAACATTTCATTATCTTCAAGGTCGAAGATGGTTTTTTTTTTACAATTATAAAGTAAGCGTTTAGCCGTTATGTTATTCAGAAATGAAGTGTTTCTGTATACCAATAATATCTTTATAGATTATGGCGAACGAATGGCCAATATGGCATAACATAGTAGGTTGTTTATATGAATCGCTTCGACATGACTGCCGGATATTGCTTCAGGTAAATCAAATACCTAGTGATATAATGTGGCAATCAAAATAAACTGTGATTATCAAAGCAGTTTTAATCAAAAGTCTTTATTGTATTATTTCTCTAGATTCCAGGGTTAATGACGTTTATGAAATGCTCTAAAATTGATAGTATTTATGCAATAAAAGATGGTAGATATGTCAACAGTTCCATGGTGCTGAACTGACCAGAGGAAAGATGTTTGGAATTATAGTTCTATCAATTTTTTGGCTTACACGAGAGGAAACCACTATGATTTCGACAACTGTGGGAAGTGAACTGTTGATGATTCTTGGAACTGGGAAAATGTTTTACCATATTATCATGAAAAGCGAGAAATCAGTCGATCTTATTCTACTAAACTTTGTTGAGAGTCAGAGAATTTAAGAGTAACCAAGAACGGTAATCATGAAGCAACCATAAATTTTAAAGCTTTGGAAGAGCTTGGTACTAATATTGTTTGTAATACAAATGGTAATCCACGACTCAGCTATTCAGAATGTTCAGTTACAATTTCTGAAGGTATAAGACAGAGTACTTTTTATTAATCTTTGCGTCGGATTAAAGACCGGCCAAACCTGTTCGTCTTAAAAATACAAAGTTACTAAATACCTTTTTGATAGCAACAGAAACGCCATTGGAGTGGAAACTCTGTTATAAAACAGTAGCGTCTAAAATTAAATAAGGAAATAATTATGTATCTATAAACACTCCACAGCTATTAATGCTTTCAAGAATAGGTTATTTAGACCATTCACGGAGTGTGAACATTGAATTATTTATCCTGTAGGACACAAATTACAAGACAACGTAATAAACTTATTAGTACTATTAAATTACATAAGATGGGAACAGTAACGCCATCCAAATCCTTCAATCCAGGAAAAATAAATTAATATATGACTATCTATTAGGCAAAATAGCCTTTTCACTGATTGCTGGGTATGCTACCATACCTAAATAAAACAGAAGATTTTCCCGATTATCAGAATTAACTTTATTACGAACGAATCGTCATAACTGTTTTTTCTACTTCTTCTTTAAACATTAAATCTGTTAATGTATGTAGGTATGAACAATAAGAGCATATAGAAATAATTTTTATTTACCTCTGTAGTAATTCTGTATCCAGAATCGCTCCGAATAGTATTTACTAAACTCAGATCTCGCAGACACCTGTAGTACATACTGGATATTATTCCAAAGATAAAAATTAGGATAACCACGCAAAATATTTACAGGATTAAAGTTAAAGAGACCGATTGATATAGAAGTGTTGAAAGAGAATTGCTTGTTCCAGAAATATGTGGTTATGTAAAATTGATATTATGTGAAGAATTTTGTAAATGCTACGCTTTCTGTTTTATGGTGTCGGGGTATCACCACTTTAGATCTTGCCCTGTAGGGTCTGTTGTAGATTCGAATATTCGCGTATTTGAAGTGCAAAGACTGAGAGTTACAGATGCCAGTGCAACGACTACGACTGTAGGCGCTAACACCAATGTAGCAACGATTATGGTAGATGAGCAAATTTTGGATATTATCAAGAATGAATACTATTACCCAAAGAATTGTAGTGTAGCAGAAATTGTTATACAAAGATTGATAAGAGTGCTAAATATTTTTAAACAATCGCCATTTCACTCGAGATTAACAATGTTAGTGTTTAAATAACGTCTCTTTTATTTTATTTTTTCTTTGTGGTATATTTAAATTGGTTCTCACCATGAGTTTTCACACACAATTTTTTTCCTAACCCTATTCATAGAAAATGCAAAAAAAAACAAAGTTTTCCAAAATCTTATCACTATCATGCAAGTCCGTAACTTAATAATTTTCCTACATTCCAGATACCAGCATTTATTCCGTTCTTAAAAAAGACATCAGTTGATTGGAATTACGAAACGGAAGATGATGATTACACCCAACAGTATCACAAAAATAGTGGAGTAGAACTGACGAGAGGAAAAATGCTTGGGGGCTCAAGTTCTATTAACTTCATGGCTTACACCAGAGGAAATCATCATGATTTTGACAACTGGGCGGAGATGACTGGCGACGAGTCTTGGAACTGGGAACACGTACTTCCATATTTTATAAAAAGTGAAAGGCTAGTCGACCCTAACCTTCATTATTCCGACGCAGGCGCTTTTCATGGCACTGATGGGTATTTAGGAACGACCAGATACTATAATGACGAGGTCCTAAAGTACTTTGAAGCATTCAAAGAAGTTGGTCATGATATTGTTTTGGACACGAATGGTGATACTCCTCTTGGGTACACTGAAAATATGTTTACGATTGCTGATGGTGTGAGACAAAGCACTGCTCAGTCATTTTTGCATCCTATAAAAAACCGACCCAATTTTTTTGTGCTTAAAAATACACTGGTGTCGAAAATCCTCTTTGATGACGACAAAAACGCTATTGGTGTTGAAGCTATTTTAGAAAATAATAAAACTGTATCTTATAAAGCTAAAAAAGAAGTTATAATATCTGCAGGAGCTATTAATACCCCGCAGCTGTTAATGCTGTCTGGAGTCGGTCCAGAAGGTTGTTTACTGAATCACAACATAAAAGTTATTTCTGACCTCCCTGTCGGTAAAGTGTTACAAGACCATGTAATGGTTATTATGACTCACACAATGGGTAAATCACGTTTTTCTAAGCCAGTAGATCCCACCAAATTTCCATATCCACTTATAATGGGGTTTGCAACATTAAACAAAAGTCAAGACTATCCAGATTATCAAACCATTAGTTTTATACTGAACGAACCCACTGCTATGTTGCAATTGTGTTCTTTCTTCTTTTCTTTTACAGATGAAATTTGTAATGCTTTATATAACGGTAGTATTGGAAAAGAAGTTTTATTCAGCTTGGTTAATTTAGTATACCCGGAATCACGTGGAAAAATCTTGTTGCGGAGCAGAAATCCTAAAGAACAGCCATTGATATACACTGGATATTATTCTAACGATGATGATTTAGACAAACATGTGATGTATCTACAAGATTTTTTGAAAGTTCAAAATACAGAGTTTTTTAAAAGTACTCAAGCTGAACTAGTTATACCTGAAGCTTGTGGTTGTGGAGATTTTTATTCTACCCATGAATATTGGAAATGCTATGCGCTGTGTATGATGGTATCTGGGTACCATTCCTCTGCTTCCTGTCCTATAGGGGCTGTAGTAGATCCCCGCCTTAATGTGTTCGGGGTTCAGAGACTAAGAATTGCTGATGCTAGTGTCATGCCAAAGATAACTGGAGCCAATATCAATGCACCGACTATTATGATAGCAGAAAGAGCAGCAGATTTTATCATAGACGATAATCACTTAGAGGCTAAAGATGTATGTTTAGATATTAGATAGTTGAATTATCATTGAAATTATTGATATCAATTTAAACATTGAACTATAAACAGACAAGGAACAGTAAGATACGTACAAAGGTGATCCTTATAACAAGACTACAAGAGTTATCAAAATTATAATGACTACTTGGACGACTGCGCGTCAAGATATTTTAAATTTTCACAATAATAATCAGTAAAATGCTAACACATCAGCCAAAAATAATATTGAGATATTACGTAGTTAGGTACTTTACAGAGAGTTGTCATGCTATTTATTGTTTCAACAGGAATGTAACAGACCAATTCTTTATAATTTCACTCTTTAATGTTTATTCTTTCTACAAGACCTCACCTCACCTCAACCATTTTTTAGATTAGCTAAAATAAATACATCTTTTATGGGGTACTGTGTTATTATAACAAAGTACCTTGTGATATATTGCAATTAAATGAAAGAAAATTTAAAACTCATATTAAAACTACACTTTGTAAACAAGCATAATACAAATTAGAGGATTATACCCAAGATAAGAATGCTTGGAAACATGCTGGTCCTGCTCCATAGGGCAATCATCTCCATAGAGTCTAGGCAAAATCAAAATGGTTGCTAATTGCATCGTATACTTAATTATATTTATGACATTGATTTACACTCAGTGATTACTTTAACTCACACAATGACTTATTACTTGTTAATGTTTTAGGAAAATCGTATACTTACTTTTACAATGTTTGTAAATAAGTGAGCACCATGTATCTATCATAAAATTAATTTATCTGTAATTGCTTCAATTTCATTCTTTTTACCTATTTTGGTATGGTAATTTTATTCTGGGTGCATCGTTTTCACACATTGTCATAATTATAATATAATGAAATTATGATAAATATTGTAACGGTGGAGTTTCTTGCCCATTCTTCTCCATACGAAACTACATTTTGGAAGGGGCGACTAGAATTTATTTAAATGTAAAAGTTGTACGTTCAAAAGTGCCTTTTAAGTGCCTATTTGAAATAAATTCTTTGACTTTGACTTTAAGAAAAAATACAATGTTTATCATTGTAAATTACTATAGGTAGTAAATACATTTTACATACAATTACATGAGACATAGGTTAAATAATAACTTACAAGATTTGTGTACGAGTGCACACTCGGATATAGATGTAACTGCTTCTGAAGGGATGGACACCGGCCTAATGCCTAGCTTAGGCATCAGTCTCCCATGGCATAGTTAAAATGAATATGTACACACAGCGTACTGACGCTGTATGGAGGCACCTACATAATCATTTTACATACTGATGTACTAAACCCTCAAGTTATAAAATGTTACACTGCTACAACATTAAATTAGTTACGAATAGTCTACAGAATACTTCAAAAAGAGTTTATTGTTTCGACTTGGATTCGAACCATCGCATCACCGAACGTATATATGCAGAGACGACATGACAGATCACGTGACATTTTGTTAGTTTATGTCAATCTAAAATATTTGTAGCGCTTCCTATTTTATCGTTTGCGTTAAAATGATGTTACTTGTTTAGGGACCCGTTTGTGTTAGTTGGCAAAATATGTATAATAAGTTATCTGTAAATTATCAAATCAAATTGTAAAATCTTCGTAGTAAAATAAGATCAGAGTTTTGTTAAATAATAGCTATAATAAATATCATGAAATCATTATTAAAGCTTTAATTTTTTTTGGAAATTTTAAATTGTTTATAAATATTACCAAAATAAAATAGAAAAATGCTATAAACTAAAAAAAAAAATTGAATGACAAAAAACACATTTCGTGCCCAGGATCCGAAACTCCAATTGAATCCACAGCAAGCGGTCTTGTAACCTCCGGTCTAACTAGACGTTGAGTAACTCTTCGTTAATGTTAACCTTATTCACTAAAACAATACTTATAATAATTATAAAAAAAAAAAAAATACAAAATACAAAAAGTAACTTGGGTCTAGACCCAAGCTCCCCCAGCCCATCAGCCTCCCCAGCTCCATTCAACACAGTACTAGTACTGTGTTGAATGGAGCTGTGTGTACTAGCTTTTGCAAGCGGTTTCGCCCAATTTACGAGCTCAGAAATTATCCTACGGGAACATACTACCGGGATAAAAATATATAGTATCCTATGTGTTAATCCAGCCTGGATAGACTATCTGTGTGCCAAATTTCATACAAATCTGTTCAGCCGTTTCTGCGTGATTGAGTCACAAACATCCAAACGGCATCCATTGACGGCACGGTTGGCGCAGTGGTTAAGCGATTGACTGCTGCACTGCGTGTCGCGGGTTCGATTCCCGCACGGAACAAATATTTGTATGACCTACAAGTAGTTGTTCCGGGTCTGGTTGTTTGTGTATGTGAGTTTAAATGTTTGTAAACGCACCTACTATACAGGAGAAATTCCTAGTGTGGGGCAACGTTTTAAAAAAAAAAAACATCGAAATATCCAAACATACAAACTTCTACATTTATAATATTATAAATATAATTAAATAAGTAGGATTATTCTTTAATGGGTATTTGAAAATGAACTTTTCCATAAACTGTGATGAGGAATAAATCATAATCTTATTTTATCTTATCTAATGTATTACATTCGCCAGAGAAAGTCCTTTGAAGACCAATAAAAATACGAGGAGTCCATGACACACAAGTGACAGATTGTATTAGAAAGCAATCGCTAAAGCTATGCCCACAGGAACACTCAACGTTAACAGTTTATTTTCTTTATTTTCCCTTTGTTTACCTTTTGTTAACGCTAAAAGGAGGAAGTCCGAGTTTTGAATGGATTTTTCTCTTTTGTGCTACCCCTCTGTACCACCATTGTTGTATAAAATAATAAATTTGAAAGAATTTTCGAAATACTTTCTAATAACACTCAGCTGGCAAACAAATTTGTTAAAAGAAAAATACAATCGGGGAAAAATTGCTGGGCAATTCAGAGAACGGATCTATTATTTTTCAATTTAGTTTTTTTTTGCAAGTCATTTTATGGCCATTTATTTTAAAGGATGCCTGTTGGAATGACAGCTTTAATTTATCTAATAACTTGTTATAAATTTATCATAATAAAATGTTATGATTTAATAAAAAGTCTCGATACTACCTTACTACCAGCTATAATAAAATAAATTACGACATCTGATGAGGAAAAGGCTGTGTTAATTTCAAGAGTTTTTATTACTTTAGGATAATGGGTAGTTTTGTTCTTATTGCACAAGGATTTTTTTTCTAAATTATTATTTTATTAGTCCAGAAGTAATTTCATTCAGTATTCTTAAAAAATATAACATTAGTCTGATGTTATTTTGATATTCTATTAATCTGAGTAATAAGACTAAATCGAACTATTATTTTCGCATTTTTACAAAAAAAAATAGTATGAGTACACCAGAAATTCTATCCCTTTAAGGACACTGCTACCCCTAACGAAGTTTGACCCAACAAAACTAATACCGACAAAAAATATGGCAGACAATAATAATCTTAAACAGTTATGACGCTAATCCAGGGTACCAGGGGCGCATATTAACGTGGAACTATTCCCATCACGTCTGTAAAAGGTTATTGAAGGAACCCACAATGTCACACGCTCACAAACTTTCTGCTTTTTGCTTACTTGCAAACGCTTGAATAAGGGCTCTGCTGTACAGGCGCGATATGGTTTTTTTTTTTTTTTTTTTTGGGTGGGAAATCATCAAATAACTTCTCCCGCACTGGGTGGAGCGGGAGGGCGTGTCAGACTTTTACTGACTAAAACCCACCCGTGTTCCCTCAGTTGCCTGTGTGCTAGGGGCCGCGGTATCTCTTTCGAACAACCCGCACCCCTAGCAGGCATCGGCCCTTGCGGACCCCCCCATTTGGTGCTGACATCTGTTTGAGGCGCGCGTGGAACACAACGCGCCGTCGACCCGGGCTTGGTCCTTACCGGACAGCGAGCTACCCATTACTCGCCGTCCGCAAGCCCGCGCCTACGGTGGCCGGGAATCAGCCTGGGATTCCCGACGCCCAGGGCGTCTCCCGCGGCGAATACGGCCGTGAGGGCGCATATACTGCCTCTCCCTCACGTGCGCCGCCTCCCTCTTCGCGAGCATTACTGCTTCGCAGAAGGAGGTGACGGCTAACCATTCACTCTCGCTCCGTACCATGGCCTGAACCAGGGCCGGACGCGAGAGATCGCCGCCGCCGATCGCCTCCTCGAGGACACGGCGGTGCTCCGCCCAAGCCGGGCAGACCGCCACCGTATGCTCCACCGTGTCCTCAGGGCGATCTTCGCAATGGAAACACCCGGGCGTTTCCTCCCGCCTTATGCGAAACAGGAACCTCCCGAAACAACCGTGTCCGGTGAGGACCTGCGTCAGGCGGAAGGTGAGGACGCCATGCCGCCTCTCAAGCCACTCCTCAAAGAGGGGACTTACCGCCGCTATCGTGGCGTGCCCAGCACTGGGTTGCGACAATCGCACTCTCCATGTCGCCATGAGATCCCACCGGAGCTCTGTCCGCTGCACCTCGATTTCTCGCGGCAGCGGAGTAACGCCCCGGCGTTTGGCCTCCTTGCGCCACTCCCAGATGTGCGCGAGGACCTTTGCCTCCAGATCCCATGGCGGTAATCCGGCAAGGAGGCCCGCCGCCTCACCTGAGATCGTGCGGTATCTCCGGATCATCCTGATCGCCATGACCCTATGGGACGCCTTCAGCCTTCGGGCTGGCTGGCGCCTCAATATAGGCACCCACACCGGCGCCGCGTATAGGGCCATGGACCGCACGACCCCCGCGTAGAGCCTCCGGCAGGAGGCGTTTGGCCCCCCTAGATTGGGCAAGAGCCGCTTCAAGGCAGCCCCGGCCCGCTCCAGTCTGGGGGCCAAACGTCGGAAATGCTCCGCGAAGTTCCACCGGCTGTCGAGGACGAGTCCCAAGTACTTCATCGTCGACTCGACGCCGATGCGAACCCCTCCTGCCGTTATCTGGGAACCCGCCGGTGGCGCATTCCGAGGACCATGAAAACACATGGCCTCGGACTTGTGCAAGGCCACCTCGAGTCCCAGTTGCCGGATCCTATCGACGATTGTCGCAACCCCGTCTGCCGCTAAGTCGGCCGCCGCCTGGTACGACCTCCCTTGCGCCAGGACCAGCGTGTCGTCAGCGTAGCAGACTACGCTGACGCCGCTAGGGAGGTCGGCGCGCAGCACCCAGTCGTATCCGATGTCCCACAGATGCGGCCCCAGAACCGATCCCTGTGGGACACCGCACGACATCTCTCGCCGGTTCCACTCTCCTTGGTGACCGGGGTAGATGACGGTCCTGTCCGTCAAATAGGCCTCAACCACACGACAGAGGTAGGTCGGCATCCGGTGATACCGGAGTGCCTCCCTTATGCAACTCCAGGGCAGGGTGTTGAAGGCATTGGCGATGTCTAGAGACACCGCCAAGACGACCCCACCCCGGGCCACAGCATCCCCCGTCGTGAGGGCTCGCACGCGCATGATGGCGTCCACCGTGGAGCGCCCCCTGCGGAAACCGAACTGGCTCTCCGCCAAATCCGGCCCCACCCGCACCAGCCGCCCGACGAGGCGGTCTGCAATTACTCTTTCAAAGAGCTTGCCCACCTCGTCGAGCAGCACGATGGGCCGGTAAGCGGACGGAGAGTCCGCGGGGCGCCCCGGCTTCTTAATGAGGACCAGTTTCCCCGTCTTCCAACGAAGTGGGAACCGGCCCTCCTCCAAGCATGCGCTTAGGAGCCCTCTTAGTCGAGGCCCGAGAGCCTCCAAGGCCAGGACCCAGGCTTTCCCAGGCAAGCCGTTGGGTCCTGGGGCGGTACTCTTGGCATTCAGCCTACGTACCGCCACTCTCAAAGGCGCGATATGGTGCGGTGTTAGTATTTTCATTGGCTATGCATTTTTATAATGCTACAAAGTGTATTGTCGAGAGCTACTTTTAACTAAGTAAGTAAAGAAACGTAGTTGCAATAATAATGTGCTATATTTATTCCATACAATTTCATTGCATAATAAAATGTCGTCGACCGTAGGTTCAATTGAGGTAAGGGGCAAAATACCCGAAATGAGTTGAGTATACAGTTTTGTTTAGAATTTTTCGCTCTATTGAATGGTAAATATGAAAAAATTCTAGCTTAATAAAAATGTCCCTTACCCTAATGATTTTTGGATCCAAATTTCGAATTAGCCCCATAATAACAATGTATCTGAAAAACTATGCAATATAGGAACTTGAAATGGTGTAATTAGCGCCGCCAATCCACTTCAAATAAGGTAAGGGTCTTCCCAATCAACGAATTGTCAAAAGTGTGTACTTCATTTTCTGTCAAAAATCTCTTTACACTGTATTTTTTTCATAAATTTTTTCAACAAGTCCTTCACACAATTTTTTCATTGATAGATTGGATCCAACGTAGAGGTCAATTTAATGTAAGGGACGGGACTACAAGATACTTGGTCAGTAAGGGACATTACTAGCAAAATACGTTGTTGTAAGGGACAGCTATTTTCTTAAATAGCTAACTTATTTAAATAAATGTTACACATGTAGATAGAGCACTAAAATACAAGATAATGTCTGGAATCAGACCCGAAAAAAGTTAATAACAAAAAAAGTTATGGGCGATTTAGTCCGAAAAAAAAACTTTGTCGGCCTCTCCTGAAAAACCGTATTTGGTCCCTTACCTCAATTGAACCTACGGTTGACGATGTGAGTATCGTTCGTGAATTGGACTTAATTGTAACCAATAACACTATTAACTCACAGGCTATTACTAATTGAATACGACAGTACATTATTAGCTAAATTAGGATTGAACTGCTAACGTTCAAAGGAAATTTAGACCTGTGCCATATAATGCATGCCTAAGTGTCATACAAACTACAATTTAGACAGACTAAAGACATTCTAGAGACTCAAGGCCATTCATTTAAATAATTTTGCCTTCATTTTATTAAATATCTCGAAGCAGCCTGGTGTCTAGATTTGTGCCTGGTTGATAGCAATAGGTTCGCCCCCTATTACATGGGACTTAAATATAACTGGCGAAATGTGGGTGTACATGATACACCTCTGCCCAACTCTTCGGGAAAACAAGGCGTGATATTATGTTTTGTTTTATTATTGATAGGCTCGCTTTTTCCAACTATCTCACCTGATTTCTATCGTATTCAAGTAAAATCCTAAGATGAAAATCGCATCTGTGTGTGAGAGAGCCTAAAACCAATTTTCCGTACCCTCTTCCCTTTTAGCCGTTGCGTGTGTGCTCGTTTTGGTTTTCAAATGGTGTCGGGTGTTAAAAGTAACATACAAGTCTTGATTAAAGATTCCTGTTTAAGATGTGAAAAGTCATGGTGTTACATGTTTTCATTATTTTGTTTCTGTAATAGGAGTTCGCCGAAATAGTTCATGTTATTTATGGATCTGGTACATACCCAAATGTACAAATGATCCAATCAACTTTTTAATAAACAATAGGGTTTCTTTTTCTCTACAGCATCACATATGTCTGGCAGCAACAACCATCGATCACCAGTTCGTCTAGGCTATCTTGAGCACTGTCTCGATTATTATTTATCGTTATGAAAACGGGTTATATAAAACAAAAATAAATTGTTATCTTACACTTTATCAATCAATCAATCAACTCAGTCGTCTGCTGGACATAGGCCCCGCCCATGCTGCACCACAATACCCTACCCTCGGCCTTCAGCAGCCAGTCTGTCCCAGCCACCTTTTTGAGGTCGTCGGTCCATCTATCTGGGGGGCGTACCGCACTACGCTTGCCGATACGCGGTCTCCATCCTAGGACTCCACGCCAGCCCACTGCCACCTCAGCTTGCCTATTCTGCGAACTATGTCGGTAACTCCGGTTCTCTTCCGGATAATATATATATATATATGTGTCTGAACATTTATCTCCCCTTAATAAACAGATCCATGCGGCTACTAGAAAGGCGGCTACTGCAAAGGGATACAAATACGTGTGGGTTCGTGACGGCAAAGTTCTCATAAGAAAGGCTGATGGAGAGCAAGCTAAACACATAAGAAGCCTAGACGCTGTGGCATTGTTGTAATCCTTCTATAAAAAACCCTGCTACAATACCGGATATGGACAACAACAATTCAACGTCTACTACCAAAATTTTAGGGGCATGAAAACAAAACTGAAGATGATTGAATTATCCACACGGTTGTGCAATTATGATGTTATTATTGGCACAGAGACTTGGCTAGATGATAGCATAAGTGATGGCGAAATATTTGACTCCAGGTACAACGTTTATCGTAGGGACCGAGCATCTACCGTACATAGCGGCAAAAGAGGAGGAGGCGTATTGATTGCTGTCTTGAAGTCAATAGACTCTGCCCGGATGCTGCAATGGGAAACAGATATTGAAAACCTATGGGTCAGACTGACGACTGTCAAAGGGAAAAAATACCAAAGCGTAAATATCTGCGCGGTTTATCTTCCCCCTCCAGTTCAACATCGTACACTGGAATCGTTCCTTGAAAAGGTCTCCTCTGTCATCGACACCACTGGCAACGAAACCTTCATCGCTGGTGACTTTAATCTTAGTTCCATTAACTGGGAATTAGACAAAACTTATTCCCACACTTCCAGTAACACAGCTTTTAACTACGCTAACCCCCTGGGTTACTCACTGATAGATTTTATGTCTCTCTGTAACATGGAGCAAATAAACTCAGTCAAAAATTGTTATAACAAAACTTTAGACTTAATACTTTGTAACTTTTATGGTGGAATTGTTAGTTTATGCAATAACCCTCTATCAACAGTAGATATCTATCACCCGCCCCTCGAAATACTTATAAAAAACACGTCCCCCGCATTATTAAAGAGTAAAATTTCTTTAAAATACAACTTTAAAAAAGCCAACTATACTTTAATCAATGCTAAGATTAGCGATATTGATTGGACGCATATTTTCTCTGAATTGTACGATGTCGATGCTATGGTGACATACCTATATAGGCACCTTCATGATGTAGTTGACAAGCACGTTCCTAAATCAAAAAAATCGAGTGACAAGTTTCCCCCCTGGTTCTCTAAACCTCTCATTAGACTCCTAAATGAAAAAGAAAAAATCAGAACACGTTATAAAAAGTACAAAAACCCAAGAGACCACTTTGAATATAGACTACTGGAGGGGAGGTCGAAAACCATGATGAACAACTGTCACAAAAACTATATGAGCTTCACTGAAAAGAGTATAAAACATAATCCGAAACTCTTCTGGTCCTTCGTCAAAGCCAAAAAGTCAAAGTCTAACGACATTCCCTCAGAGATGTGTCTAGGAAATAAAACAGCGTCTACCGGTGACGGAGTCTGCCACCTTTTTGCTGACCATTTCTCCTCCAACTTTACTCCTTCGCATGGTTCACCTGCTGCAGCTCAAACCGGACCCAAGTATCATCAACATGCACTAGGTAAAGTTGTATTTACGGAACAAGACGTCCTGAAAGCGCTAAAAAAACTCAACATCTGTAAAGGGCCGGGGCCGGATGGTTTGCCGCCAGTATTTGTAAAGAAGTGTGCTACTAGCTTATCTTTGCCACTTAAAATAATATTTAACCATTCCATTGCAACATCACGGTTTCCGACGGAATGGAAAATGGCTAATGTGGTACCAATTTTTAAGAAAGGAGATTCTAGTGACGTGCAGAACTACCGTCCTATTTCACTTCTTTCAGTCTTCGCTAAACTTTTCGAATCCCTGTTGCGTCCTATACTTACATCATACATCTATCCACAGTTAGTACCCCAACAACATGGTTTCTGTGTTCGTAAATCTACGACTACTAATTTGGTCAACTACGTCAATGAAGTAAGTAGATTGATGGACTCTCGCGCCCAAGTCGACTCAATTTATACTGATTTCAGTAGTGCGTTCGACAAGGTGGACCATAAAATCCTCGTGACGAAGCTTGAGGGTTTTGGCATATTTGGTCAGTTACTCCTTTGGTTTAAATCATATCTCACAGAAAGAAAACAAAGAGTGGTTGTAAAGGGGTATGAGTCACCAGTTTATTTTTCTTTATCTGGAGTCCCCCAAGGTTCACACCTAGGCCCAATGCTCTTTCTAATATTTATCAATGACATAGTTCTGTCAATAAAACACAGCATCTGCTCTATTTTCGCTGATGACTTAAAGATCTATAAAGAGATAAACTCATCCGTTGACGTCCATTTACTCCAGGCTGACCTCAACGCAGTTCTCGATTGGTGCTTAAAAAACCGCATGACTCTCAATGTCAAAAAATGCTACCACATAACATTTACCAGAAAACGGAAAATTTTACCTACGTCCTACTCAATGAATGGGGAAACGCTACAAACAGTGGACACGATTCGTGACCTGGGAGTCCTCCTCGACTCGAAACTCACATTTATTAGTCACATTGACAATATTATTGCCAAAGCTGCAAAAATGTCTGGCTTTATAAAAAGAATATGCCGGGATTTCCAGTCGATCTCTACCCTAAAGGTGCTCTATAATACTCTAGTAAGAAGTGTACTCGACTATGCATCTCCAGTCTGGAACCCTACTTACCGCGTTCACGTTGACAGGATTGAACGTATCCAAAGAAGCTTCACTAGATACCTTCGTTTTAGAAGCCCTAGCTGCCCACGGGATTCTTCTTATATTCAAAGGCTCAGTCATTTTAAAATGTGTTCTCTTGAACACCGAAGAGACGTGACGGACCAAATCCTTCTTTATAAAATTGTAAACGGCTTTCTAAATGTTCCCGATCTTCTGATGCAATTAAGTATAGCTGTACCCCGACAGAAAGCTATTAGATCTAGTCGTGAAACTATTACCTTTGCCACTACTGTAAGTCGTACTAACCTTGGTAGCACCGCACCCATGAACCGTCTAATGGGAAATTACAATAAAGTTGTCACACGAACCAATAGCATCGACATCTTCTCTAACCCTTTACGACAATTCCGATCGAAACTTCTAACCAGCTCGGAGACTCGAGTCGTCAGTACGACACGATCCGCCTCCTAATTAACTTCCATTGCTTGTTTGTCAGAATATTTTTTGTTTTTTGTATTCCAATCTCAGTTGTGAACATAGCTCATTTCTTTTTTTAACTATATTATTTTATTACTTTAATGTAAGTGATCTAACTAGCGATATCTTGTGTGTTTTTTTAATTACTCTGCTAGCGCTGTGCACTTCTGTAAGTGACTAATTTCACAATTCCTTAAAATGTTTGTGATTCCTGCTTGTGTTTGTCGTAGTGAATAAGTCGTTGAAGTGCCTTCTCAATAAATAAATAAATAAATAAAATAAATAAATAATTATAACTATTATGCTTGTAACATATTTAAGGAATATTTAGAAGAATCTTTTCAATGATACTGCTAGCTTCTCCATAATACCAGTACTTTAACCATACTTTATGAACGGCTTACCAAATATGATTATATAACCTAAATTAGAAACTATGCTCGTCTAAATATTGATGACTATAATATGTATGGGTAACCATTTAATCAACCCTGTTCCTGATGCTGGTGGTCTGCTTTTAATGTTGATATTATATATACATTTTGTCTATAGCATATGTGTGAGCACTATATCCATACTACTTCTCACATGTATAATTTCAACAAATACTTTATCCAATTTTTTGTAACAATAATTAAAAGAGTGTCCATGGATTTCTTTCCCGTTCTTCTCCATAGGTACCTACTACGCTTTGCAATGGGCAACTAGCTTCATCTTTCTGACTGACCGCCGCCGCCGCCGCTACGCATTGAAAGTATAAAAGTACCTGTAATTTGTTTATTTGAAATAAATGGTTTGAGTTTGAGTTAAGTCGGAAAGAAAGATAAGTGGAAACGAAGTTATAGCACGGGCGGGTGATGGGGGCCGACGCGGCGGGTCGGGGATCAAACTTCACGCGGACGATGTCGCAGGCGAAGTGCTAGTTTAATTATATAATTCAATACTGATTGATGTCAGCGATGTGTAAGAGCAGATCATTAAGTTACCAACATAGTTAAATAAATTACAATTAGGGAATAAAAATTACGCTAACATGTTACGTGATAGATGCTTATAAATACTTGCTTCTACTCCCTCGATCTTTGGATGATAGTTAATCTGAAGTTGATGTTTCTCTGTGGAAAAGTAGCTAACTTTAACTAGGTTATAAAATTATATATAAAACTTGCCTCATTTGTACTAGTCTGAAAAGTTGCACATAAAATTACCTGCTAGAAGGTTTTACCCAAAGTTGTGACTAACAAACAGAAAGTTCTTCTTGCAAGCGTAGCTAATGATTCTGTAGTTAAAAAAAATGGCCATATTGCAGAGAAAGCTTCTTTTGCGGAAAGTTTATTTCTGACTAATGCTTTGGATACTAGAATTAAAAGTTATAGATGGTGGCGGGGATACCGACGCGCAACGTTTCATCATGGAGTCAGTACATGATTCTGGACACACCTGCATCTTTCGTCGATTGTTTAAAAAAAATATTGTTCTATACGGTTACTGTTTGAGCAATGATGTCCCTGCCATTCTGTATAAACAAGTGAAAAGTCAGTTTCGAAAATCATTTTTTTCATGACAGCTTTCTAAGATTTATTGATTTGTATGCAATAAGTAGGTATCTACCTATAATAATAATTGTTGTAGTTCGATAATCTTACACAGCTGATTGCGTCTCGGCGGGTTAGTCTCTGCATGAAATTGGACAAGATGAAGGTCATGTACAATTCACACGTCTCGCCGCGTCCAATTCACATCGAAGGGTCGCTTCTCAAAGTTGTGAAGGAGTATGCCTACCTAGGGAAAGTAATCCAGCTAGGTAGACACAACTTTGAGAAAGAAGCTCACAGAAGGATCCAGTTGAGTTGGGCAGCGTTTGGAAAACTTCATCAAGTCTTCTCGTCGCCTATCCCGCAATGTTTGAAAACTAAGATCGTCAACCAGTACGTCCTGTCCGTTATTACACACGGAGCCGAAACGAGGACACAGTCATAACCTGTTTGCTGCATAATATATTCATTAGTTTGCTTTCAGAAGGCTTATACGGGTCAAATTATTTCTGATTTGATTTCATGGAAACAAAATGATCACCATATTATAATTAGAACAAATTCACAAAATAACTTATTATATTGGTAAATTCAACCCACATCCACTATTTAAGTGGAACAAAAGTTCAGAACAAAACAACTTAATTTTATTACGATGACCATAAATGAAACATAACTTATACTGTCACAAAGATGAGTAGACGTTTGGCGCTGCTGTTGTTAGGTCGTGGTTTATCTTTTAGTAATAAAGAATCTCTCCAGTTTTTGCATCTTAGTAATGTTTGTTTTTAATAAAATCAGCAGCTCTTTCTGCTATCATAATAGTCGCAGCATTGGTATTGGCTCCAGTTATCTTTGGCATGACACTAGCATCTGCAATCCTTAGCCTCTGTACCCCAAACACATTGAGACGAGAGTCGACTACAACCCCCATAGGACTTGAACCAACGTAATGGTAACCTGGCATCATCAAACACAACGCATAGCATTTCCAAAACTCAAGAGTAGAATTAAAGTCTCCACAACCACATATTTCGGGAATAACTAGTTCAGATTCAACGCTTTTAAAAAACTCCGTATCTTGAACTTTTAGAAAATCTTGTAGATACATCGCGTGCTTGTCTAAATCTTCATTGTTGGAATAATATCCAGTGTATATCAATGGCTTTTCTTTTGGGTCTTTGCTTCGTAATAAGATTTTTCCACGAGATTCTGGGTACACTAAGGCAACAGAACTGAACAGAACTGATTTTCCAATGCTGCCCTCATATAGAGCTTCACATAATTCATCTACAAAAGAGTAGTAGAAAGCGCAAAATTGCAACACACCTGTCGGTTCGTTCATGACAAAACTAATGCTTTGATAATCTGGATATTCCTGACTTTTATTTAATCTTGCGTATCCCGTTATGAGTGGGGATGGGAAATTAGTGATATCTACTGGTTTAGATGGAACTGCTGGTCCCATTGTTTGAGTCACGCTAAGAATTACGTGGTCTTGTAAAGCTTGACCAACAGGAAGGTCAGAAATCACCTCTATGTTTAGACTATTTAAGTGCTCCTGTGGACCTAACCCAGACAACATTAATAGTTGCGGGGTGTTAATAGCTCCTGCCGATACTATGACTTCTTTTCTAGCTTTGAAATAAACAGTTTCATTGCTTTCTAAGATAGCTTCAACACCAATAGCATTCTTGTCGTCATCGAAGAGAATCTTCGATACCAGTGTGTTTTTAAGCACAAACAAATTGGGTCGGTCCTTTATTGGATGCAAAAATGATTGAGCAGTGCTTTGCCTTAAATGGTCAGCAATGTTAAACATACATTCAGTGTACCCAAGAGGAGTATCACCGTTTGTATCCAGAACAATGTCATGACCAACTTCTTCGAACGCTGCAAAATAATCAAGAACTTCTTCATTGTAGTTTCTGGTAGTTCCTAAATACCCATCCGTCCCATGAAAAGCGCCTGCATCATATTCAAGGAGCAAAGGGTCGACAAGCTTTTCACTTTTCTTAAAATATGGAAGTGTGTTTTCCCAATTCCATGAATTGTCACCAGTTATATTTGCCCAGTTGTCAAAATCATGGGGATTGCCTCTCGTATAAAGCAGGAAGTTGATAGAACTAGAGCCTCCAAGCATTTTGCCTCTTGTCAATTCAGCTCCATGATTTTTGTGAAACTGTTGGCTGTAACCATCGTCTTCAGTTGTGTAGTTCCAATCAACTGATGTATTTTTCATGTATTGAATAAATCCTGGTAGCTGAAACAGAATAAATTCGGCCATTTTTAAAACTAGACAAGATAGTAGTTAATAATTAATTGTTTAGTTTAAAATAATTCAGAAAATTATCGTCTAGACGTCGACGACAGAGATGCACTGAGAGATGATTAGTTTTCATGAAATGATTAGATGCGTTGAATATCTATACAATATGAAATCGAAAAATAAATGGTCGATCTCTATACATAATAGGAAAATTGTGTATTTTCTTGACTGTATAAGTTTTTCTTTGTTCGTTAGTGTTAGCTTCAATAATTACGGGCGACATGGTAGCATCAACTACTCCCAGTTTTTTCACTATATATAAAAAATTCACAATCTGCTACAAACACCAAAAGGCACCATTCCTTATGGTAACATCACCATATACTTAGCATAGCATAAAGAAGATACACATATCGTAACATCACGCCTTTTTTCCCTGAAGGGTTGCGGTATACCTGTAATAGGTATACCCAAATTTTGCCAGTTATGTTTAAGTCACGTGTAAAAGGGGGCGACCCTATTGTCATCAACCGGGTGAAAATGAAAAAAACCGGGCAAAGATTTACTAAGTTAATCTTATTGAAAACTATGATAATCATTAATCACGTAGGTACAAAGTTTTTCTCCAGTTTTTCATTATTTAATAAAATAATTATAATTGTCTAATAAATTGCATCCGGACTAATAGAAATAGTACTCTTACCACAGATTCTATTGGTGGATCTCCGCCTGCTTCTATAAGCAAAACTGTAGCATCCTTAACCTCTGTGAGTCTATTGGCTATCACACTGCCTGCTGACCCAGCACCGATTATTATGAAGTCAAAACAGTCGCCATCTGAAATACCACACATTTTAATATAATTATTAGTGTTCATCTTAAAAATTATCTTGATTAGTGATTAAAGTAAATAATTATATATCTTAACTTAGCTCATGATTTTGATGACGTTAATTGTATACTTAACAATAACAATGATTGAAATTCTATCTACATATGAATCCCTATTTCCCTTGGTCACGGCATAGCACGTGAACGGCTGGATCAATTTTGCTAATTCTTTTTTTGTTGTGTTTGTTATTGTCAGAATAAGGTCCATATGAAAAAAAAAAGTTGCGCATAAAATTATATTTGTCGCATCATGCTGGCCGAGATGCGAATCATTAGATCTTCTTCGCGATCCGACATAGTGTAGGTAGGTGTGGGCACTGTACTGGGTACTCGAACGAAAAGATAATTTGAATTTTAAAAAGCTTTTGTAAACTGGCGAGTAACAAATTAAATAAACATGTGCATCGGAAACTAACACGTGCGTTGGTACTGAGCGTTTGCCTAGACCCTATACAGGTTGAAATTGAAAACATGCGACAAACCAAAATGGGAGATTGTACTCATCATTATGAACAACTTTTACTAAGGGACCAATGATGCAATCGCGAAAAAAAAAACATCTGTTCCCTACATTTATGTTCGCATAACTCGTCAAAATGTAGGGAACAGATGTTTTTTTTTTTCGCGATTGCATCATTGGTCCCTTAGTAAAAGTTGTTCATAATGATGAGTACAATCTCCCATTTCGGTTTGTCGCATGTTTTCAATTTCAACCTGTATAAAAATGTACTCTGTGGCCTGGACTGTCCGAGCTCGACTGTCAACTGTAGACTGTCGCCACTCTCGGCCTCTCCGCCAGTCATCGCTGCATCCCCTCCACCGACGATAATATCCAAGCGGTAGGGCTCGCTTGCGTTTCCGGTTACATGTTTTTAGTTTATGAATCAATTGTTAGATGGCACTGTCCGCTGCACTTTGGCGCCATCAATCCACGACATATTTATATTTAAGACAGGACGTCTGTCGGGTCAGCTAGTATCAAATAAAAATAAGCGATTGAAGTGGAGTTGCGGACACTATACTATCCTTAGTTGTCTTTTCATATTTGTGTAAATATATATTTTCCCATATTTATTCCAACTCTTCATAAGCATTCTAAATCGTTTTTTTTTTAATTTCATCAATTTTATTTATTTTATGATGCTTGTCAGCAAACTAGAAGTCCTAGTGTAGACCTTGGAGCAATTATTAGGTTTATGTGATCGGAAATCAGTGACAACACTGCGTGTTCAGAAGAATAGGCTGATTTAGCATAGATAGAAAATTTAAAATCTACGTCACTAACACAACTTCTGTGTTCTATGTTATTGAGTTTGGTTTCCGCACTTAGTCCTTAAGTGGACCATTGTGCGTGAGCCATGGCGGCCGTCAGTGGTTATTTCAACCAGCCCACCTCCCTCCAGAAGTTAGCTGTATCTCCTGGTCTTTTGAGAACATTCGTGTAAGATTTGGGTGCCCCGAGGGTTTCTAACTAATTAACACAACACAGTCAAATATTTTTTTTTCTTCGAATTACGTAACTTGTTTAAGCCAACGAATTCATCATTATTGTCATCATTATCATGAGAGCTTTGTTACATCCAGTCCTGGTCTATGCAAATCAAATGGTTAATAATAAAAAAAAATATTAATTAGAAGATTTTACCTTGCACTTGTGCCTGCTTTGGAAACAAAATCGTAGTCAGTTGTAAGGCAGACAGTATATTAAAGGCTCCTTGGATTTGCTGGACTCCCAGTATCGCTGATGATGCATTCATTTTCAATGTCTTGCTAAAGTTAATGACGTTTTGTCATTTCCTGAAACAATAATAGAATGTTCAAAATAATCTTGGAAAATCAGTCATTGATTTATTAAGAAAAAGTTCGATACAAAAATTTATTATCTATTTATTTGATAAAAAATCTTATAATTAATTTTTTTTATTTAATAAAACAACTGGTACCTTTTGTAACACTGAACTCGCGACTGGACCCAAACTCAATTGTAGAATATAATTTATACGTTATAATATAAGTGATACGCCAATACCGACTTTTGTGAAATTAAAATAAACTTAGGGTTCATCTGCCTAATCACGAAACCCTTAAACCTACTAATATTATAAATGTGAAAGTTTGTATGTTTACATGTTTGGATATTTAGAGGTTAGGATGTTTCTTACCCAACGGCGGAACGGAATCACGCAAAAACGGCTGAACGGATTTGAATAGAATTTGGCACACAGATTGTTTATAACCTGGGTTCCGAGTTCCACGCAGGCTACGCCACGGGCAAGAGCTAGTTAACTATAATTTAAGTTTTTACTATTTTCAGGTTGTGCCTTCCCCCTGCTGGGCATATTATCATAAACTTTTAAAAACATCAGTTTCAAACGTAGGGAGGTATGATTTTATGAACCAACTTGGAATGTGCTACAAAAAGTAGTCTTATAACATCAGCTATCTGCTAGTGAAAGTCTCGTCAAGATCAGTGCAGCCGTTTTTGAGATTAGCCGGAATAAACAGACACACAGATAGACACAAAAAAAACTGCGAAGCAGTAATGCTCGCGAAGGGGGACGCGGCGTACGTGAGGGAGAGGCAAACTATCGCTGCAAGTAAAGTAAGCAATAGTCGCCGCTGGAGACGCCCTGGGCCTATTCCCGGCCACCGTAGGAGCGGGCTTGCGGACGGTGAGTAATGGGTAGCTCGCTGTCCAATGAGGACCAAGCCCGGGTCGACAGAGCGTTGTGTTCCACGCGCGCTTCATAGATGTCAGCACCAACTGGTGGGGTCCCTAAGGGCCCATGCCTGCCAGGGGTGTGGGTTGTTCGAAAGAGATACCGTGGCCCCTGGCACACAGGCAACTAAGGGAACACGGGAGGGTTTTAGTCAGTAAAAGTCTGACATGCCCTCCCGCTCCGCACAGAGTGGGATAAATTATTTGATGGTATCCCATCCTCAAAAAAAGAAAGTAAGTATGTATGTATGAATGTACTGTATAAGTAAATCTAAGCTTTCCTTTTTTTTTCACTCAACTAGAAACTGATCATAGACAAAGCGAAAAAGATTAAAATATTTAATTACAGGAACAATGTAATAAATAAAATTAAAAGCAAAAAAAACAAGCTTTTATTATTACTTATGAAAAAAACGAACCAAAAAGTTAAAAATTATTTTATTAACAAGTATTTTAATAAAAGCGTGTTACATTTTGATGGCAGGAGAAATAGAGAATATTTGGTAGCATGTTACACCTTCTTTATTTCTAACCGTCAATATGTAACACGCTTTTATTTAAATAATTGAGATTAACTTATTTTTAACTTTTTAGTTCGTTTTATTAATAAATAAAATTAAAGCTTGTTTAAAAAAAGAACTTTTAATTTTCTTTATAACTTTTTAGTATTTATGATGCGGGATTTACTACGGCGTAGTTCGTAGCAGCGTTTTTCCGTTATGTAGCTCGTAGTAATAATTCGTAGAACCCACACATATATGTGTTGATTTGAGCACTTAAAGTGTTATGTATTTATGGCCACCTTGCAGCTCCAGCACCAGACCCTGGTTACTATACACGATTAAAGTACTCGTGAATACGAATCAAACGAGCCCAAACTCGATGGGGTTGTGTCGTTTTATTGCAGAGTGCCACCTTCCAGCTCAAGCATCAGATCAGCTCCATGTCCATCGTAATATTGCATTGTCACGCGATATACATAAGAATGCTAAATTTCAGCTCAATCGGAAACCGGCAAGTGGGTCAAATTTAGCTTGCAAGATTTCATTACAGACACCGGGACAGGTGAAACTTATTAAAAGCTTGTTATTAACAACGTTTGAGAGTAATTTAATATAAAACAGAAATATGTAACAGCAAACTGTCGTGACGGACAAAATGTTACACTTATCTTGGTCTAGTCCTCATCCGACAAGTTTCCAGAGAACATAACATAAATGCATAACATCACGCCTGAACCCCTTAAGGGTAAAGCACTGCCAGGGGTGCGGATTGTTCGAAAGAGATACCGCGGACCCTGGCACACAGGCAACTGAGGGAACACGGGTGGGTTTTAGTCAGTAAAAGTCTGACACGCCCTCCCGCCTCACCCAGAGCGGGAGAAGTTATTTGATGATTTCCCACCCAAAAAAAAAAATAGGGTAAAGCAGATGTGTACCTATAGTACACCCACAGTTCGCGAGTTTTGTTTATAGTCATATGTATGTACAAAAGGGAGAGCCTATTGCCTTCAACTGGGCAGAAATCCATACCCCGGGCTGCTACTAAGAAATTCCTATTTGAAAAATCAATACATCCACACCTGGGAATCAAACCCAGGACCTCATGCTCAGCGTATGCAATCACTAGTCCAAAGACACAGTCCTGTGTGCACAGTACAGCGTGCGATAAAATCCTTTGTTCCAATAAAAAACAACATAACTGGTCACAAATTTCAGAAGAGCGTCCCAAGCAACAAAAACTAGTACTATAAAAAACCATAGAACGTTTTGTAAAAAACTGTCCTTGGTCCTATAAAACCCCAAAGAACGTATCTTTTATTCGGAAGTGGCGCATTTAGATCTCTGTTTAGTGACAAAATAATTTTATTGCAGTGTTCCAAATGATGAAACAGTCCAATAAAATCTTTGTAACAGTGATGCAGGTCTCCAAATAATGATGTACTGGCTACTGTAGGACCTTTTATAGTACTTTTTCATACTATACAAGAGTTTAGTTTCCTTTACCTCACATTTTTCACTCACCATTCATTATTTTACATTCGCGACAGTGCAGAGTGCAAAAAATAAGTAAAATAATTTTACAAAAGGATACAAGCAATCGGAGGTGAGTAAGATTTTATTTTGTTATTATAATATTAGTCTATTACGGTGGAAATGATGTGCGACTGCAGCTTTACTGATAAACTAGGGATAGGTTTACTATGAATTTTAAGTGCCCCCCTCAAATTGTTGAGCTTTTACTAAAATATTTATCATATAAAGTGATTTCGATATTCTAAGAGCCATTATAGTACTTGCCGTGATAATGTCTTCACTGTCAGTCATCGTGAATTCAACCTAAAATTGGGGTTCTGTGTGAGCATGACTGAATATTTAATAGTGTTTTCTTTTTACTATTGTTCTGAAGACAGAATGAAGGTAATGAAAAACTAAATTATAAACTGTTTACTGACGAATAGTGTGAATTAATCATGTAACCAGTTTTTTTTCGTCGGGAAGAACTTACGTAGTTATATCAAGTTTTACGAACCTAGTGTTTATATTTATTTATATGAGGTGCCTATGTGTGTATCTAGTAGCATCACTGAACTTTAGAAGCAATACCTTTATAAATATAAACTGCAGTCAACATTGTGTTTTTTCGGTGTACCTAATGGACGCCAATATGGATATCGATAAATTTCTTAGTCGAGACGATTTCATGCTGCTTACAGCAGCGGAATGGCCGTGGAAAATCACACATTTTATATTAAGTGCAAACTGTGTTAACTGTGGATTATATACTAATTCATCTTTACCGAGTCACTTCACCATATATAAAAGAAATATGGCCCAATTGTTAAATGAATTATTTTTCTGGTGTCGGGGTTGCGATTTTATGGCTATTTATGACCATTATCCTTCCGATGAATGTCGGCTTTGCAATTAAATAGCATTCTCATACATAATAAAAACTTTTTATAAAGCAACTCTGACCATAAAATCTAGAAATTTTGTTCACACAGTAAGCCCAGCAAGTCCAGCGCCATACCTACACATTGTCTTTCAGGGGATTCCCCGCACTATTTCGCTTGCTCAACCGTTCCCCCACCTTGCGCCCCGCACCGCTAATCCTCGATCCTCCGCTCGGAAATACACGTTAGAATAGAACGCGCTGTTTCGCTAGAATGCTGTCTAGTTAGAATGCACTCAGTATAGGTAGTGCTTGTTTTGAATAAATCTATATCAGAATAAAATTAAGAAAATACGCTAGTTTACTTCCTGAACTAAGCCAAAAGGTACCTAATTATTTAATTAAATGTTAAATGTAATGTGTTTACCTATTTGTTTTAAATTCAAACTTTTTAAAGATAAACATTTATTTCAGATGCCGTTCAAAATAGTACAGACGCTTGAAAAAGGCAAACACACAGGTTTAAGGTTGATTTTAACGTGAGATCAAGTCTGATAGAAGAATGAGAAATTAAAGGTTTTTCTTTTTTAGTTCAAAATAAAGAACCATTTACTTAATTTATAAAGATTTTTATTTATATACCATCTGCGTAAATAACCTTAGGAATTAGTAAAATGTCTTTATTATACAGTATGTAATAACACAAAATAAGTTGTTGAGTTGTAAGAGATCTGTCTAGTTCCCACGGGAGAAGTTGTAACAGTCTTCTCTGTTTTAAGAAGCGTTCGGGGATCGTTAGGTAATGTATTCGGTATTCTATTGTTAATTAATCGTACTAAACTTTTTGTTGCTTCATGCGAAATATTATAATTAATGGCCCAATTTTTCACGCCATCACGAAATTGTTGGTCTTTTTCGAATGTTGAATCATTGCTTGAAGATTCAGAAATATCGCTGGAGTAAGGACTCTCTTCAGAAATAATATCTTTGTAAGACACATTTTGTACGGAACCGTTTCCTGTAATTGTGATTCCAACTTGATTTTGGCTACTATTACTGCTTTGATTGTTTGATGATGACGAAGCTTTTTCAAAACGTCTATTCACTTCTCTTCTATAAGTTCCACTGCGTTTATATCTTTTCCAATTCTCTAGATCCATTTTTTTTTGTTTTTAGGGCAGAATGCACGTCGCATTAATTCCGTATCAAAATTTCTGAATATTGTTGTAAAAGCGAGCCAATCATTTTTTTGGGACTTAACTGTAATTTAATAGAAACATTTATCTACATGTATGTGCCACTTTTGCGTCATTATAGTGATAGATACTCATTTATAATACTAACAAGCACATTGCTAGGCACCAAAAAAGTTGTTATACAATAATTCTGCTCTATTATTGTGTCTGTGTGATATGCTTATCGATAAAATTATGATATGCATCTAAAAACTATTATAGTACACTTACGTTCTATTAGCGTGATCTGAAATTAGACTACATCACAAAAACACTCTATTGTAAAGTCTTTGTGACTACTAATGCACACGTACTATAGCAGCGATCTGAATATCCACAATGTCAAAATATCGCCCTGTAGTTGAGTGTTCATCACTGCTATAACGAAACTACTATTGTAGTTCGTTTGGAACCCTTATTACGCTAATCAGATAAATAAAGGCACCTGTTAACAATTTTATAGAGCAATATTATTATGTACTAGTTATACTAGAACTTGCTATAGTACTTGACTATAACGGTTGTATAAAATGGCGTAGTAAACGTTTACATCCTTTGTTTATAGGTATTTTTAGCTCTCTTAGCATTTAGAGCAATAATGTACTGTCGAACGCTTTTATACAACACTCTGGCACCGCTAAAACCTTAATAAATCGTTTATAAAGCTTTTTAGAGTTATAAGCTGAAATTATCGGACTGAATTGCTGGTTGGGGTCTACAAAGTTGGCTATTGTACAATTAAACATAATTATTAAAAATTAAAATCGATTCGAGCCACTCACATTTTGTGAAAAAATAATTTTGCCTCATTAAAATTCTCATAAATTAAGTCTCACGTCCATACCTACTTTGGAAAAACACTTAAAACAACAAAAGTAAAAATAAATTAATACCTAGTAGTTGATGCTTCTTGTCTTCCGCGTGGTACAGTCAGCGTCAATAATATCGCGACGAACAGACTGTTCAAAATGATCTAAACAACTATGAAAAGTAAAAATTAACTCAATGACACAAGGTATGTTTCAGAATGAAGACAGTACACGACAACTGTCATTCTGACAAGAACTTTATCCAATTGAGATAAAGTTTAATTTTCTTAGTTGTTGAGATCATTTTGAACAGTCTGTTCGTCCCGATATTTTTGTCGGTGACTGTACATAACAGTCAACTTTTAGTCAACTACACCTTCTTAGTAGCAATTTGACTTAACGGCACCTTTCTATGTCCCATTTAGGGCAGATTTCGTAGTTCAAATGTCATAGGTAAAACGTGTACACGTTTGTACACGTTTTACCTATGACGGAAACCTTCTTATACAGAACATGTTTATTGTATGCACAGCTGTCGCTATATCCATACAATATACAATTTTATTTTTGCGAGCCGGAAAAATTAAGATAATTACCCATCTACCTATGTAAATATTTTTCAACTTAGTGGCTGATGTATCATCAAATTGTAAGATGGTAAATAAAACACAGGCTGACGATTACTTGCATACTTATTCTTAAAAAACTTTCCCTAAACAACTCATTTCGGATCCATTCATATTCAGGTTCTCAACCGGGTCTAAGAACGTTGAAACTAGCAATGTGTTTACACTCTTATATGCATTGTATTTTATCTATGCGTTTACATAGAAAACAAAAAACAGGTTGATGTTTCGAAACTTTTCTTATCTCAGGTGAAATGCACGATTAGTGACAAATGTGTACACTGACAGGAAAGGGCCTCTCAATCTGTGTGGTTCTTTCCTCAAAAGTCCTTTTCAGACACCAATAAATACTGTCATGATTTCTGATTTAAAATAATATTTATCAAATTGAAATTATCTAATTTCCCTCAAATGATTTTGTATCTGTATAATGACGTTTAAAAACTATCTCATTTTGACAGTTGTCGAAAAAGTACAGGTTTTTTAATAGAACGAAAGGGAAAAATGATGTGGGAGGATTCGCCTAGTTTGCTGTGTTAGTTTCCTCCTAGCTTCGAAATGTGAAGGTTGGGTTGTCTGTGTGTTGGTTGTTATGTTGAATACCTGGTTTATGAGTTTCACATGTATTGCTATATACCAGGTTTGTATGGAATAAGAGTTTAAATGCATAAATATTTATACTAAGAAATGTGTTTTTCTTATACATAATTATGGTCTTTACATGATCTGACCAAGGTTATGTCTGGACTTTAACAGAGACTGACCTCTGAGTTGTTTCGTCCTTTCTTTCTAGTAGTCAGATAGGTTTCATCTAGTTTTTAAAATATGATTGACATGTAAAAGTGTTTGTATAAACCTACTTACAGAAATAAAATCATATATCAAATAAAACAAATTTTATAACTTGTTCAATTTGCGTTCGGACAGAGCAACGGATGAGTGAGTTTTAAGACGGATCTAAAGATTTGTTGTTAGCTGCGCTCGCACCGCCAAGAAACATAATTCTTTCGTGATATTTATTTTAGAAGTATGTATGTTTTTATGTATGCTCGTCATGCTCCCTTAGATGTCACTGCTTGCGGTAGCGTCGGGGGTCGGGTTGCCTCCTTCCCTCAAATATGGCGAGGGGGGTAATGGCTGATCTTTGCGTTATGCTCGTGAACGGGTGCTGCTCGTGGTGACTGGTCGTCTTGCTGACCATGGTTTTGTTATTGTTAATTGTATTAAGTTTTTATTAATTTTAGTCCAGAGGTCCTAGTTTAACTTTTGTTACTTTAAGTTACTTATAGCTATATTTGCATAATGCAGAATTGCATATGTAAGCGGGCATGCCCTTTATGCCTAGAGGCTTTTATTTAGATTGGAAGTTCTGTTTACGTTTTATTTTAATTTTCTATTATTTTTAGTTTTCAATCTTTGATGGTATATTGGCGTGTGCTAGCTGACATATGGCAAATTTTATGTTTTTTTTTTTGTGTTTCGTAATTTTTATTACCTATTATTGTATAGAAACAAGTTCTTCTAACTTAACAGACAGCTGTGCTGCTGGGGAGTTTGTTCCGCTACTTCTTCTTCCCAGCTAAAGCACTAGGAAGTGGTGAAGGGCGGGCGTTTTTGGGGGGACTGTCTTATGTAATTTTATTTTGACGTTCAAAAAGTGCTGACTCTCAGCCTAGTTTGAATAAATGACTTTTGATTTTATGTACCCAGTAATTGGGTTGTGGAAGTCAGATAGGCAGTCGCTCCAAGTAAAATTCTGGTATTCAGCTGCATCTGGTTTGACTGGAAACTGTCCCCAACATAGTTGGGAAGTGGCTAGGCAGATGATGTATGTTTGTATGTGTGTAAATATATTTTCATATTTTTTATTTTATTTTATTAAGTGAACTTTATTTGATTTTACACGTATTTTTTTTGTCATTTATTCAAACAAATGCCGTCTACATAACTTCATCTACTTTCCTATCACAGGTACGCTGTAATGTGTGTTTTGCACCTACGACGGCAAACATTGAAATATATAGTAGACAATATGTTGAATGATTCATACAAAAACATTCGTTCAAAAAATTTAGTTCGAGAGAATCGGAAAACATGTTTCGTTTCATCAAGTTATGGAATGAAGTAATAAATGTTTATTTCTGTACTTAGATCTTGTAAGACACTGCTCCGGATCGTTTAAAATCTATAAGGGCTGCACAGTTTCTATGTTTCTTGTCTCGTATCACCATGACCAGCACCCTAATTGCGTAGCTCACGATTCATAATAATTTGTTTCGTTTTGAAACCGATGGCTAAACCATTGCTTCATATGTTCGAAAAATGTGTCTGCCCAACAACGAAAATAACGCAGTGAATATTGTTGAACTATCAAAATGAAACCGATTACGATTAATCGCGTGTTACGCAATTAGGGTGCAGTTCATACTTCACTTATAACGTAGCGTGTGTTTGATAGTTTTAAGTTGCGGCCTTGCCAGGGCCGTTTGATGATACCTGTGATTAACATGGGACCTAAACAACAAAACAAATAATAAGTACAAAAAATTTGATAATAATTCTTTAATTCATTATTGTCTTGTTAGAATACCAAAAATACAAAGTATTTAGAGAAAAAACAACAATAGGTAAGATAATGGTTATCTTGTCTGAATGGTGTCTAAACTTGTTCGGTAATGATTAGACTGATAATAACATAAAACCAGTTAAATAATAATAAAGTGATTGATTTATTTAATTTAAACAGAAGCTTAACAATTGGTAACCACGGCCCACGTAATATACCATTCGACAGTGCCATCTACAAACAGGTGGACAGATTCAAATACGTGGGTAGTACTTTAACAAGTCAAGGTGATCTGGACCTAGAAAGTAACTGCAGATTTGGTGCTGCTTCAGCAGTGTTTGGAAGACTACGAGAGAAGGTATTTTGCTAGTACCACTAGAACTACAAACGAAGGTCAACGTGGACATGGCCATCGTTTTGCCAAACGTTCTGTACTCCTTTGAGACGTGGTGCGTATAGAGGAGATACATACGCGCATTAGGTGGATTCCACCGTAAATTCCTGCGTGATATAAATGATGACCATATGATGTTTAAATCATATGATCCGACCGTGTTGGAAACACGGATGGCCTGTGTGTTTTTGTATCTTCGCTGGTCTGTTGTGAGGATACCTGACGAGAGGATAGCTAAGCGCATCTTCTTTTCTGAATTCAAGGCCGGTAACCGGAAACAAGGTGGCCAGTTCCTCAGATACCAAGAAATTCAGAAAAGACATGAAGAGATGGTAAACTCTCATTCGGAAGAATCGGCAAAGGATATACCTGTTTGGTGAGACTATGTAACTAAGCTTATGACTTTGAAGACCAGCGGACCAAAGACCTCGAAAGCAGGCCAGATCACTTCAAAAGTAAACCACTCTCAATCGTACAATATTAACATTACCATATTAAGTTACACAATATAGGTTAAATTAGCCACATCAGAACACATGCCCGTAACCTACGTTGCTGGAAACAAAAACAGTCACCTTGGCAGAAATCGGCATGAGATGTACATATGTGTATGCATACATGTAATAATAAATTAGATCAAATAACATAATAACAGACAAAATTAAATGAAATTAAACAAAACTAGACCAGATAAGATCAATTTTACAAAACTGATTAAAATGATTATCAAGGGTAACAGACAAAATTGTATGGTGATTATATTATTTTTATGAAATTATAAACAGATCTTTTAAAAATAATAAACCAATCCCTACATCGTTTCGTAAAATAATAATTATAATCCTTTACAAACATGTAAGCATAAGCATAAGCGGACGGATGTTTTCAACTCCCTAATTTAAAAATTTTAACAAAATCTATCGGCTATAACGAATAGCTTACAAACTCAAACAATGATCTTCTTTGATAAAATCGGCTGCTCTTTCTGATATCATAATAGTCGGTGCATTGGTATTGGCTCCAGTAATCCTGGGCATAACACTAGCATCTACGACCCTTAGCCCCTTTACCCCGATCACGTTTAGACGGTTGTCTACTACAATGCCCATAGGACAAGAAGCAGCATAATGGTATCCTGACAACATCATGCATAGTGCATAACACCTCCAATATTCATGTGTGGAATTATTTTCTCCACAGCCACATTTTTCCGGAATAACCATTTCAGATTGGACACTTTTGAAAAATGTCGTATCTCGAACTTTCAAATAATCTTGTATATATTTCGCATGCTTGTCTAAATCATCATCATTAGAATAATATCCTGTGTATATAATTGGCTTTTCTTTGGGATCTTTGCTTCGCAATAAGATTTTTCCACGAGATTCTGGGTACAATAAATAAACCGCGTTCAATAAAACTGCTTTCCCAACACTGCCGTCATATAATTCATTACATATTTCATCCTCAAACGAGAAAAAGGTACAAAATTGCAGCATAGCGGTCGGTCCGGCGCTCATTATAAAGTTAAAGGTTTGGTAATCTGGATAATTTTGACTTTCATTCAAACGGCCGTAACCTAAAACGAGTGGTACTGGAAATTTTGTGGGATCCACCGGTTTAGAAGTAGTATTTCCCATTGTATGAATCGTTAATACCATGATATGATCTTCTAAAGCTTGACCGACAGGCAAATCAGAAATAACGTCTATGTCATGACTCTCTAAGTGTTCTTTAGGACCTATTCCAGACAACATCAAGATTTGCGGAGTGTTAATAGCTCCACCCGACACTATTACTTCTTTTTTAGCTTTAAAACTGACAGTTACATTGTTTTCTAAGATAGCTTCAACACCAACAGCGTTCTTGTCGTCATCGAAGAGGATTTTTGATACCAGTGTGTTTTTAAGCACAAACAAATTGGGTCGGTTTTTGATTGGACGCAAAAATGCCTGAGCGGTGCTCTGCCTTACACCGTCAGCAATAGTAAACATACATTCAGTATATCCGACTGGAGTGTCACCATTTGTGTCTATAACTATTTTATGACCAATTTCTTTGAAAGCCTCAAGGTACTTCTGACCTTCTTCAGTATAATATCTGAGTGTTCCTAAATATCCATCAGTACCATGATAAATACCTGCATCAGAACCTTGAAGGATAGGGTCGACTAGCCTTTCACTTTTGATAAAATATGGAAGTGTGTTTTCCCAGTTCCAAGACTCGTCACCAGTTTTCTCAGCCCACTTGTCAAAATCATGATAATTTCCTCTCGTGTAAACCATGAAGTTAATCGAACTTGTACCTCCAAGCATTTTCCCTCTCGTCCATTCAGTTCCGTTGTTTTTATGAAACTGTTCGCTATAACCATCGTCAACAGTTATAAAGTTCCAATCAACTGATGTATTTTTCAGGTATTGGAACAGCACTGGTATCTAGAATGAAGTAAATATGTAAAAAAAAAAATTGTACAGTTGCATATTTAAAAAGGAGTAACCAAATATTATTTCATACTAGTTTAGTTTAGGAGTTAGCTTATCCTACTTTTATTATAAATGTGAAAATTTGTGAAGATGTTTGGATGTTTGTTACCAAATCACGTAAAAACGGCTGAACGGATTTGGATTAAATTTGGCAAACAGATTGTTTGTTACCTGGATTAACATATAGGATACCTTTAATCCCGGTAATACGTTCCCGTGGGATAATTTTCGACCTCGACACGGGCGAGGCCGTGGGCAGCAGCTACTTAAGAATATTGTTTAAGTTTACAATAATGTAAGCTGTGCTGTATTATAATCATTCACCAAAGATAGATTTTGTATTTGTATTTTCTGTCAAAATGGCTATACAGTTTTAAAATGTAATTATCTACTGATCACTTTTGATTATACGACTCACATGTCTATTACATTTAAATTTTCTTCGTTAATTTTAGTGCATTCATAGTTCATTGATTGTTGCCTCGACTTTTAAATACATTACTTACTACTGATTCTATCGGTGGATCTCCACCGGCTTCTATTAGTAAAACTGTAGTATTCTCATTCTCTGTAAGTCTATTGGCCATCACACTGCCTGCTGAGCCAGCACCGACTACGACGAAGTCGAAACAAGCGCCATCTGAAATATTGAATACACATTAAATATTATTGTTGATTATTTTATTGACGCATTAGTATTTATCTATGAATTATATGCGAGGGAAAGTTATGTTGCATAAACAGCTTTTAATGTTCTACTGCTGGGACACAAGTCTCCTCTCTGTGAGAGAGAGAAGGCAGTAATCCACCACTCAGACCCAGTTGTTGGGGACTGTCACACATTTTATAATTTTTGTTTCTAGGTCATACCATTCAACTCACTCCATCACCCTTTTGAGAGCAATAATGGTTTAAGAAATTACTCAAATTAAAGCGCCCGCCTGGGTTATTTAGTAATGATTAAGAAATTGATTGATTTAGATTATTACCTAGAACTTGTGACTGCTGTGGGAATTGGGATGCAGTCAGTTGTAAAGCAGACAGTATGCTAAAGGCCCCTTTGATTGCCTGGATTCCAAGTATCGCTGTACTGGCATTCATTTTTGAATATTCAGTTTCCAAAGTTTAATTATCACCTGAAACAGTATCATTTAGTTCTTTCATTAAATCACAATAGCATCATTCTCCTGTCTTTTATCCAAATTTTTGGAAAATATAAAAAAACCCCACTTCAATCGGTAAAATAACGAGTTTAAATAAAAATATTTCTTTTTTCGATTATTTCTTATTTTTCTAAGACAGGAATGCAAAATAGTTAATCAACAACTATTTTTATAGAAAATTAAATAACTATTGATTAAAATACAACAGGCTACCTGCCTTATGTGTAAAAATTAAACACGCAACTACACAAAAACTCGATTGCCTAATGTTATTTATACCATGTGGTGTGAATTGACATATCCACATTGATAAGCAAAAACTTAGGGTTCCCTGTGAATTACTGCGTGAAGCAAAGTAATATTTTATCTTAAATCTTGTTTCTACCCACGACTTCGTCCAAGGGATTTTCTTTTTGTTTCAACATAAAATATATGCTATAACATTCTATTAACAGCTAGTTCTGCCCAAAATTATGTATGGTGCCGAGAGGTGAGCGCTTACGTAGGCGGCATGGGGTTAGCAGTCCTCTCCTTCTGCGAAGCAGTAATGCTCGCGAAGAGGGAGGCGGCGCACGTGAGGGAGAGGCAGTATATGCGCCCTCACGGCCGTAGTCGCCGCGGGAGACGCCCTGGGCGTCGGGAATCTTAGGCTGATTCCCGGCCATCGTAGGCGCGGGCTTGCTGACGGCGAGTAATGGGTAGGCCGCTGTCCAGTAAGGACCAAGCCCGGGTCGACGGTGCGTTGTGTTCCACGCGCGTCTCAAAGAGATGTCAGTACCAACTGGTGGGGTCCGCAAGGGCCGATACCTGCCAGGGGTGTGGGTTGTTTGAAAGAGATACTGCGGCCCCTGGCTCACAGGCAATTGAAGGAACACGGGTGGGTTTTAGTCAGTAAAAGTCTGATACGCCCTCCTGCTCCACCCAGAGCGGGAGAAGTTATTTGATGATTTCCCACCCAAAAAAAATAATAATAGGCAAGCCTGGCCGAGAAGAAGTTCAAGGTGGATGAGACTAAATAACTTCTTTTAGTTGCTTGTCGATATGGTTGACTTCCTGCAGCCTTCACCTGGTCACCGGTGCACTTTTGAGACGCCTTCCAACGTTACACTTTCCAGTACGCATTCGCTACTCCTTTTCTGCCTCATTGGCCATGTGTTTTAAGAGAAGTACAAAAGCGGTCGAAGTGGCGGTGCTTGGGAGAGGCCTATGTCCAGTGGACGTCTTTCGGCTGCAATGATGTTGGTTTACTTTCGCAATACTGTAGCGATTCTATATATAACCTTAGCTCGCATCAAAAGAAAACACTTGTCGTGGTGTAAACAACGAATCGGTGTCCAGTTTCGAGTCAACGAAATTGAACTCGTCACCAGCCGCAGTGACTGCAAGCGATGCATTACTCCGCCCCACTGATGCCGCTTCTACCTCCGGAGACGTAATGTCAGAAATTAGCACGTCAACACCTCGCCGAACTTAACAGCAGCCGCTGCGCAACTTCCCATCCAACAAAAGAGCAGCAAAAGAAAGTTTTAAGCAGAGAGCAGCAGTAAAAGCGACGGAGGGGGCATCTAAAAGACGCAATGGGCCAGCTCCTAGCGTCTTAGCCCCAGCCCTGAAAAAAAAGGGAAGGCGGGCAAGTAGGGCTTTGTAGCGGTAGAGCCTAAGCAAAGGGAGCCAACTTGCCGTAATTGATGTAACTCTGGCGGGGCTAAATGCTGCCTCCTGCAACAACGTCGACGCAGCTGTAGGTACGTATCCCGCTTTAAGCGTGCTGGTGGACTTGCTACTGTCTTGAAGGAGGGTTATTGCATCGGCGGAAATTTATAGGGTATGCCTCGGTCGGCAAATCTTTCTAATCCGAGAGGGAGTGTAGCGGGTGGCTGCCGCTATCAGGGGATCAATTTGCTTTATAGCAGAATGGAAGAAACTCTCAATTCTCAATTCTTTATTGCGTACCATAATGTATAAAGTTGGTATAACTCTTAGAAAGGCGTTTCAATGAAATGCTGGATGGTGGGTATTCTGAGATCTAGATGATGTGATTCTCACTGTGGAAGAATAAGGGCCCGCACCTTTCTAAGGACACGGTTTTGAAGAGTCTGCATGCGGAGTTTATTATTGACATGGGACAAACAATCTTTTGTTCGTTTCTTGACCAAGAAAATCGTTGATAGCTAGCCGCTGTTTTGTTGGCAGTGGGATGGACACTGAAAGGTTTGTTAGTCCCAAACTACGGTGAACAGCCAATAGCGATAAAAAATATAGCCAATACGATATGTGTAGATACCATATTAAACAATCTTTTAATTAAAAGCACCGTATCGCAAATCGCAATCGCAACTAAATGACATCAATTAGGACTTTGATCTGTACTGCAAAACTAACGTTTTTTATTTAATATACTAAAATTATTACCTATGTCAAAAAGCTCTATTTTGCTAAAATATTTGAATTGAGACTAAGTAAAAACAATTAAGTAAACAGGTAAAACTTAAGAAAAAATTAAATTGTTCTTAACAGATGTTGTTAATGTCTTCCGATTGGTTCAGTCAATTGCACTCAGTAGTAACATTAGATTTGCGAATACCTACCTTATTGCTAACGAAATAAAAACGCCGTAAATATCAAACTCTTACCATTGACATGCGGTTTGCACGGTTGTGTACGGGTATTTTAACGCACTTTTATTAGCTTGGTATGTGTGCAAAAAAGCGTGGGGTGCTTGATATTAATTGATTATAAAAATACCTCAAAAAGCACCCCACGTTTTTTTACATTAAAATGAATTCCTTCAAAAACCACACTATCCTTATTTTATTTTTTTTTGGAATTATTTTCTACTTTTTAGTTTGGTTTTATAACAAGGCGTGTTATTTTTTTTTTTTACTATTATTTTTTACAAGAGAATAACACAAAAAAAATTGGCTTACTTTCAAACGACTTAAATAGTGAAACAGGGAATAATAGAAGGATATGACTCAAAACCGAAATGCCAACAAAAAAACGAAACGATAAAATAGAGGTTCAAGGATATACCTACAGTGAAAATCGAAATGATTAACATCGTACTTCTAAAAATACGTTGTAAAACTGCATCATCATCATCACCATCAAGCCTTGTTCCACGCACAGCTTTCAATAAGCTTACTGCCTTTTGTTCAATGCTTCCCTGTGAATCTGCATTCTCGTCTGTAAAATCTCGCACCGTGGAATACGGCCTTAACAGAATATTTTTGTGTATGCACAACTGGCACCTTATTTTTCAGAAGACGGATACAATAAATTATTGTCATGCAAATGCATAGTTTGCATTTCATACAGATGCGTCAATAGATGTAGTGAGGTAGATAAAATAAATAAACGTATGTTTTAAAGACAAGTAATAGTAATGATTAATACAGCATGGCTTCTCAAATAAAAATATAACCATAATCAGCCTATAATGTTCCCACTGCTGGGACTCAAGCCTACTGTTTGTGAGAGGGAGTGGGCAATCCACCACGCGGGATTAAAACTAGACAAGCTCAGATGTATGAAGACGCTTTCTAAGTTTATACTTTTCTGAAAGAAAGAAAGAAAGCTATTTATTTGGGACATGCTCAGGAAATACAAACCGTAAAAAAGGATCATTAAAAATAACAACACCCCTTCCATACCTTCTCTGCCTAAAATGTCCTAAGTTCATGTCCAGTGTCCTATTTATATTAATAACCATTACTCTATGGAAAGTTAACAGCTTATAAATCTTAGAGTTCAGTATCTATCTAAATACATACACAATTTTAGGCCATATCAATAGAAATTGACTATGGAATCACACTGAATTTTGCGTTCGAATTGTTCTGATATTCGAAAATTAACTCAAATTACTCAAAATGTTTAAAAATAATATAATGAATTCAAAACATAATAAACTAGGCTAAGAATAATTTTATCACATTATTTCATAAACACGAGATAAGCAGTTCCTGAAGTTTAAGAAGGATGAATACAGGATATAAAAATGCCTAATTTTATAATGACAACTGAAATAATGATGTGAGTAATATTTTTTTATATTTTTTTTTTCAGGGTGGGAAATCATCAAATGACTTCTCCCGCTCTGGGTGGAGCAGGAGGGCGTGTCAGACTTTTACTGACTAAAACCCACCCGTGATCCCTCAGTTGCCTGTGTGCCAGGGGCGACGGTATCTCTTTCGAACAACCCGCACCCCTGGCAGGCATCGGCCCTTGCGGACCCCACCAGTCCGGCGCACCAGGACACAAGGCATGCCGTGACCACCCCAGGAACCAAGTAGCACTAGGTCCCCAGAGTACCCTGGCACCCTTGGCTCCCTTGGCCCCCTGCGACGGGTCAGCGCAATGGCCCCGCCGCCTACCACTTCTCGGCCGCAGGGGATAGGGAGAGCGGCCAACGCTATACCGACACTCCTCTTCCCCTGCGGCCCCACCGTGTCCGCCATCAAACGGTGGCGGCCCCGTCCAGGCCACGGAAGGGAAGAGCGCTACTCAAAAGTACCGGCACTCCTCCTCCGCCGCAGCCTGTAACCCTCAGCCGCGATGCCTCCCATTCGACATCGCGGCCCGCCTCAGTTGCGGTGCACCTCACCGCAACCTACTTTTTGGCCGCTACGTCGTCGGCTTGGAGACCAAAGCCCTGACGAGCGGCCCCACCTTGGGGTTCCTCTTCGCTTCACCGTGGGAGCGGACCACGGCTACTGAGCCCCCCCGCAACGACAATGCGGGAACCCACTGGGGGGGGTAGTAATATTTTGTAACAATACAATTTAAAACTGTCTATGGATTTTAGTGCCCGTTCTTCCCCATAGGTATCAAGTAGACTTTAGAATGGGCAAATAGTTTCATATTTCTGACTAACCTACTCCTTGACAATTCAAAAGGGCCTGCAAATGGTTTAATTGAAGTAAATGGTTTGAATGGTATTGTGTGACGGATCTATCAATTTTATTATTCCTCTCTTTAAGTCACTCCCAAAAAGGTACCTTATATTTTCATCCATTGAAAGTAAATCAATACGTTACTGAGCACGTGTTCGTCGAATCCAATCAGCTGGGTGTTCCATCAGCCAGAGTGCTTAAATATCTAATCCATCACCTAGAAATTCATTAAGTCTTTCGTTCTACCCGGGGGATACAGCTGAAACTGTAACTGATATAATACGACACGACACGATTCGTCTAGTGATGGTGTTTTCTTTTTCGACAATTTAGAATAGGTATACTTAAACACTCCTAGGTAATTTTGTAATTTGCCTGCATTATTTGCGATTACGTACGATTTAATCGTCAGTTATAAGCGTTTCATGTAGGTGGACAGGTACGCCTCTGCCCAACCCTTCGGGCAAAAAAGGCGAGATGTTAAGTTATGTTATATTGTATGTCGGTGTTCACAAGGCTCTAATAATATCTCAGCGGGTTTTTTCGCCCACTGGATCTTCATTGCACGAAACTATACTTAAGCAACAACCTATATATAAAAACGAATCCCTATTTCCCTTGGTGACGGCATCACACGTGAACGGCTGGACCAATTTTGATAATTCTTTTTTGTTATGTTTTTTATTGTCAAGAGAAGGTTCTTATGAAAGAAAAAAATAAGAAAGTTGCGCGTAACATTAGAAAATGTAAGAAAACTTAACGACCATATTAACTTTTCTAATATTATACCAATGCGAATTCAATATTCATAGTTAAGACAGGACAACGTCTGTCGGGTCAGCTAGTAAATAATTAAAACAAAAACGTAAACAGAACTTAATACCTAAATAAAAGCCTCCGGGCATAAAGGGCATACACATTATTATGCAATTCTGCATTATATTCTTAGTAGCCATAAAACTCTACATGGAATAACCATCACCATCATTCCGTCGAAAGACTTGCACTGGCCTAGACGAAACTCAAAGATAGATCCCCGTTAACAATGCGAACAGATTATTTACACAGGATCAGAAGTTACAAAAAAATACCCACATATTCAGAATCTTATACCATTACAACATCTCTATAAGCCCTGTAACTACACACAAGGGCGTTACGAAAGCGAAACGGAAGATATAAAAATATATTTTATATTCATGTTTTGTAACGTCCCACGAGGGATGTGAAAAACAATGAAAAGATGCCTCCTGTATGTTGCTTGGTTTGTTACAGAGATCGTAAAATATACCGCGGGTACCTATAGTAAAAATGTTATTAAAAAATCTGTAGTAGTAGGTACGTTTTTTGTAAGAAAATGTTGATATATTCTCTGTGGTTTGAGTGGTGCGGGTAGATGCAGTATTATGTATTTTTTACGTTCTTACAGTGGCAAAGTTAACAAGTGCCAAAGAAAATATCTTCATGGTTTTGGCAAAAATTAGATGACATCATGTTTTGCCTTTAATAAGGTATCGTTTCCCCGATTTTCATAACTGTGCGGTTATAAGTCGATTAATATAACTGTGTACTTGGTTTTGTCAACGTCAAAATATTGACACATGACTGTATTGGTACCGTCAGCAACAATATTTTCAACGAAATAACAGTGCAGTTGACACGGGAGTGCAGACCGTACTGGTAGATGTCAGCGGTGATGTAGGAAGCGTTATAAAAATCGACTTTTAACCACACTTATCAAAATGTTGTTTCAGTACGGTTTATGAAAGTTCTCAAATGCGGTTCGTTCAAGTGCAGTTGAAATCAATACTCTGAGTGGAATACCTCGTCATATTTACTCAGTAATACCTCTCCTCCGTTATCTAATTTATTTACAAGTGAATACTTAGTAATATTTTAATTACATTTCAAAATCTGCAGAATCCGCTTAATTTAAACATATTCCCAGTATCGCTTAATTTTACCGCTTCCACAGAAAGCTATTTTAAATTACTTCAAATATTAAGACAGAAGACAGAAGTTTTTGATACAAATACTTGGAAATAAATGTCTGTCTGTTTGGTACAATCTTGCTTAGTGATCTGTTACAATGTATTTTATGGCCAACGTTTGAAGTTTGCGTGGTACTAAAATTTTAAGTTTATTGTGGATGTATTGTTTGGAAATGTCAGGTTTTAGACTACTAAGCTGGTGGTTTTATAGATTTATTGACAACATATTTGTTCCATTGGTGGCCAAACCTTCTGTTTTTCGTAAGCGCGAGCGTGACAGATTTGATCTTTTTTCTAATAAAAATTAGAATGTTCTTAATAGGGTGTAGTCTAAGCTGTTTTGTTGAATCATGTTCAGTGGAAATGAATTGGTCGGTTATGAAATATTTGTCTCCAATTGTAATTAAAATTACATAAAAGTGCCTTGTTTTTATTTTGTTCAAAGATAGTCGGTTGTTGGTTAATTTACTGGATATTTCTTCGTAAATCTTTCTTTTAATTTGATTTTTTTACAATACCATTTGTGTTTTCCCTCCATGGTTAAGTCTAATTCGGCAATTCGGCTTTTACCTATTCGAAAATAAAAGAATACTTGTGCTTTGCGATAAAAAATATGAATATAGCTAAGTTAATACACAAAATAAAGAATATTTAATATTCTTCACATGTTGCTTTAGCTTCGGCCCAATATTTGCCAAAGAAATTAAAAATTATTTTTATCAGCCTAAGTCGCAACACGTGTACGCCCCGAACATATTACAACAATGTGTCACGATCCTTATTATTTATAAGTACAAAAAAACCCACGTCAAAGCAGTTGAAATATCGTTCAAATGGCTGACACTCAAAAAGGAACTCTTTCTATAGAATTCACATCGATATCAGTGTTACAATACCTACATACGATTTATTTGGACCTCATAAATCTCCGAACATAGCCGTTTCAACAGCCGGTCATAACCAAAGGATTTCGATATTTGGCATTTTCAGATTGTTCAAAATATTAAATGTCGGAATTTTGTGAAAGAATGGGGACCGAATAACTCCAAAATGTGTCAGGTGTAATAAAACAGTGTCAATTTTAGCACAGTTTATCCCATTATTTTCCAATGCGTATTCAAACAAACTCAAATGCGCTTATAACCAGATTTTGTATTTTTATTTTCTAGCTTGGATTTTTCCAGTCCGTTTGCTATCTTACTACTTTTCTATTTGATTTTTACGGTTTTAACTGTTAAATATCTATCACTAGCTTTTGGCAGTGGTTTGTTTCGCCCGTGTTAACCACTTTACATGAAACTTCAACAAATTATACATTTAAAGCTTCCTCAGGAATCACTCTATATTGGTGAAAACCGCATGAAAATCCGTTCAGTAGTTTTTAAGTTTATCGCGAATAGACAGACAGACAGACGGGCGTGGTAGGAGCCTTTGTTTATTATTATTTATTTATTATTTATTTATTTCAGTTTCACAATATGTAGTGATGTAGTGATGATGGGGTTTATTTATAAACGTTCTTTAAAGTTAGGAGACGCTTAAACGTCAAATATATACAATCGATTATTATTACTTAACTTAATGCAACGTATATGAATAAAGGGGGCCATCTTTTACAATATCTGATACAACTAACTATTGCACTAGGTACTAAAATAACGAACTATAGGTACAGATAAGTACAAAAACAAAAGGCACACTTAGGCGTCGAATTACTCGTCCGCATCGCTCTTATCCGGAAATGTGCCCAGAAGACTGGCAGCATTGCTGATTGGCAATTTTTGGCATGCTAATTCTTTGGTCAAAGAACGTGCCAGCCCTCGGTCACGTTAAGTGTTGAGAAATTTCTTTAAAAGGAGAAGCACAATCAGGCCCTATTTTTTTTGGGCGTGAAGTCATCAAATTACTTCTCCCGCTCTGATTGGAGCAGGAGGGCGTGTCAGATTTTTACTGACTAAAACCCACCCGTGTTCCCTCAGTTGCCTGTGTGCCAGGGGCCGCAGTATCTCTTTCGAATAACCCGCACCCCTGGCAGGCATCGGCCTTTGCGGACCCCACCATTTGGAGCTGACATCTCTTTGAGGTGGGCGTGGAACACAATGCGCCGTCGACCCGGGCTTGGTCCTTACCGGACAGCAAGCTACCCTTTACTCGCCGTCCGCATACTACATGCAAATGTGTTATAAGTTGGCTTTTGGTGTACGGTGGGCTGCATCAATTGGGTACCCCAGTTGTATTAAAATTTTAATACAACTGGGGTACCTAATTGATGCAGCCCACTGTACACAGGCACCAAAAGCGAAGTAACTTATTTTGTCGAGTGACAGTGTCAAATAATTTAGTTTAGCCCATTAAACAAAAGAGAAAATGATTTTCGGAATAAAATTCAAAAATAAATCGAAGCCAATGAGCGTTTCTCTAAATCCTTGAAGCTCGAAATAACTTATCGATAAAAGAATTCAAGGAAAGAATGAAAGTAACCTTATCCAAATCGGAACCCCAAGAAATATGAGCGAACGAAAATTCAACGAAATTTTATGTGAAATTCCGTTGCAATTGGGATTTTCAGACAAATCATTCGGTTAGTCAACCGAAACGGTCGCACTTCGGAATAAACGATCCATAAAGTATCCAAATATTATCTAACTTATCGGGGAATAAAGGGAGAGATAGTGAATATAATTTGGTGTAGTAAAAACTTGTTCGATTTGAGTGCAAAGTTTGCGAGATCTACGATTGAATCAGACAATTGGAGAACTTGGTCCGGAGATGAACTTTGTCCGATTCTTTGTAACTTGCTTTAATTTCAATTAAAAACAAATGAAAGACTTTTCTTGAAAAGTTATTAGCAGTCATCTGTAATATAATTCTCTGTTTTTCTTATTGATACACGTAATCGTCAGTCTTAAAAAAGCTGTCTGGAAAATAGAGGAGCAGAATATTCTTTGCCGTCGAAGCATTTATTTACTTGAAGAAATTACTACGACAGAAAACGTCATAAAAGTAACTCAAACAAAGCAGCGATAAGACCTTCATAAATATAGTTTATAACTGCCTCGAAAACCCATACAAAAATCCCATAAGCTAGCAACAAACCCCATGCCTTGTAGCCAGTGAACTCCAATTTATTACAATGAATAATGCAAGCCCAAACCGTCTTCCGAGCCGGCCCGGCCGCCATCTTCCTATTCCTTATTATTTTAAGAGATTTCCACAACGGCGATTCGGACCGGGTCTTATACGCCACTTTCCGCTGACACGGACCGGAGTGACGCAACTTATGTGGAACGACGGGATGTTCCAGTTATGGCCGTATTCGAAACATCGAGTTATGGATACCCGCTTGAGGGACATTCTGAAAAAGCAATGGCGTTTGCAAGATCAAGGAAGCTCTTGGGATTAATGAAGGCATAAGGAAGTTGGTACCAGCAGATATTTTTGTAAAAAAAGTTAAGATGATGGCAGTTTTGGCTTATCGTTACACTCGTTTTTTGTTATGGAGGAACGAGATCTCCAGTACGATATACAAGGATATTCAATTTAATTTAGAGGACTTGAAACATTGAGACACGATAGTGATTACAACGTAGTAAGGAATTAATTAAGTTTAAAACTAATTATGGTCTTGTGACCACCTTTTAATATGGTGTAATGACGACTCTTGCAAGACTTTGTGCTACAAAATTGTCTCGTATTTTGTTGACTGACTTAATTCTGATGCTAGTACCCCTAGTACCTACATATTTAGCATTTCAGCGAAGTGGTGGATTACATTATAGGCCATTATCATTAATTTTTAAACTGTAAGTTTATAAGTGTTGGCCAAAGAATATAAAACCACTTGACTGCGCAAACAGTGCCCCGACGCACGAAAACTATTAGTATTTGGTCGCCTATATATTGGCTACGGTACTAGTAACCATTTTAGTTGTGACCAAGTGTTAGACCTGTGTGCACGCTAAATAATTACAAATTGTTTTAAATTTTAATGCAATTATAACGCATAAAAATGCCTTCATGCGCGGTGAAATGGTGTGGAAAACATTCCAAGACATCTAGTTACAAAAAGGATGGCATAACTTTTCATCGGTAAATAAACACAACGAAAATTATTTTTAATTTAATCGGAATATGAGCCACCGCAGGGGTCTATTTAAAATGGTGGTGGGTGAACGAGCAACCAGATTTGTCGCACGCGTTGATTTCTTTTGGAAAAGTCCCTTTCTTTCATTAAGAAGTTCTAATTATCTTATCCCTTTCTTTCCCTTTGTATTTTTATCGTAATAATTTGTGATGTTACCTATGGTTGAAGTCGGTATCGACAATAATAAAATTAAACGTTATGCAATTTTATTCAATTCAGATACTGCCATTAAATACCTATCTACTTTTAACCGACTTTAAAAAAAGGAGCAGGTTATCAGTTTTTTCTTCTATGTCTTTGACAACTTTGACATACATGTTTTCATTTTAGATTTCCGAAGATTCCGGAATTAAAAGAAAAGTGGATAGATAAGGTTAATAGGGAAAATTGGTTTCCAAAAAAGTACAGCGCTGTTTGTTCAGGGCACTTCACCCCGGATTGTTTTGAATATTTAAACAAGGCCGACGTTTATTTAGTTCAGCGATACCTATTTATCATTTTTTACCAAGAACAATCAGAACCCTAAAACTTTAATTCAAAAACTTATAAAAAATTAATTCTTTTTTAAAATCAAAAATAACTGGATACATGTTTTTCTTTTTGTAATTGACTGATTTTAATTAAATATGATTAGTTGTGATTTTTATTGAGTATTTTTTATAATGTTAAAATCCATTTTATCGACTATTTTCCCTTTATCAAGTAGAGCAATCCCTCACCAGGCATACCTACGCAACTTGACCTTGAACTGACCAATTGCAGCCGCGCATTCTTCCTCATCCCCCGGCCCGCAGTAGTGAGTCGTGTACTTTGAAGAAAACGGCTTATACGCTCTCTAGTGGTTTAATACTCTATGGTGTTGGCCATTGAGTAACATTGTGTGCTGGTTATAAAAAAAAAATACTCTGCCATACATTCTGACCAAAAGTATTTCACTTTTCTATGAAACCCCATTTTTTTTTTAATAACCAATGAATATTCTTTACGCTAGGGTCTAGAACCATGTGTTGAATTCATGGTTTTAGTTCGCGCGTCGATGTCTTGCCACAGTGTTTATTGGAAGCCAATAAATACGTATTAAAGTCAGACGAAAGCACTAAGAGCAATAATGGATTCATGGAGTGTACTTATTGCTGTAAACATGCAACTAGAACGGATCTGTTAAATTATTCAAAAACACCATACTGTTCAGATTTTCATTCATCTCAGCTTTCACCACATTCGAACCTACAGCTATTTCAAGTCCAATATTGTCTTCCGAAGTTAATTACCTCGCAGACGACTTGAACAGTTAAATTGTTATTGCAACAACTAATTGCACAATAAACACAGACACAAGGTTATTACAAGATTGGTTTACGACTGCTGTTGTAAAGGCAGTCATAATTAACTGAGATTCGGAACATACCTAATTGTTTCCTTTACAGAATTCAGCTGCTATGATGGACTTAGCTAGAATTGCTGGTTTTTGGGCTCTAGATTTTTCTGGAGTATTTTAAATCTGACAAATATGTTCCGTTCTAGACATAGAACCCACGCCTATAAGGAAATATAGATAAATGTATCTAGGAGAAGAAAATACGTTTTTTGCCGATAAATATGACGCAGATACAGTTGCAGCACTAATGCTACAGCTACATTGTCGCGCGGTGTCTGTTGTGACCGGTATGCGAGAAAGAACGCGCGAAGTGTAGTTTATAATATCGCGACAGTGTAGCCGTAGAATTAGTTGTTTTTTTTATTATTAAATCAAACTCAAAAATGACTAATCAGAACTTGAATAAATTTATATGGCACCACTCTTTAAGTTTAACTTTTCAAACAACCTTTAAAAAAAACAACCGTATTGAGAACCTCCTCCTTCTTTTGAAATCGTTTAATAACAAAATCTTGAATATATATGTCACACCCACGCAAAACGGTCATCGCTCAGCATAATGCTATGACCTTATGCAAGACAGAGCCCCAGTGCTAGTTTTCAGCGACTACCATACATATTTTTGCCAGCATGCAGAATTTATCTGGCCCTTTCTGAAGGGTATGGGTGCCACTTAACTTTGTCTTTAACGTTGGCAATCCTCTTGGTAACCATCAGTTGGGCCCATTTTTATAAGCCACAATTTATATTAAGGGTGGAGGGGCTTTTTCATCAGTGGATGCTTGTCGGCTCAATGATGGTAATGTTAATAATGTTAGAAATAAATTATGTCATTAACGGTCACCATTTCTTCTTTCCAGGTTGAACAGACACCTAGACGACGCTGAAAAATAAAAGGTAAGTCAAAGCATTTATTTCAAATAGGCACATAAAAGGCACTTTTGAACAAATAGAATTGATTATAGTCGCCTCTTCCAAAAAGTAGTTTTGTATAGAGATGGTTGGGCAAGAAAAAAATGTTTTACCATATTTTGTATACCTACTATACACCGTGAAATTTAAATCGTCGTCATTAGCTCAATAAGCTTATCTATGACAGGGAGTTGGCCATAAATCAACCACGCGGGCCCAGTGTTGACGGATGTCATATGTCCTCGATTGTTTTTTTTTTCACCGTTTTGAGATTAGTTGTGAGGAAATTAAATACACAAAGTAAGTCGTTGTAGGTAAATAAGAGTTGTACAATCGTAAGTTGGGTACGATAACACTGGGCTTCCACTGCTTTTTCATCATACTCCTATCCTTATCCCAATTTATTTGGGAATAGCGCAGCATATCTTCGTCTTTGTCTTCAATATTATTTCTGTTAGCTCTTCTTATTATACAGTCTTTATTTGTCTATAGGTGTAATATTAAGAATTTTTTTTATAATTTAGAAAAATTTTCAAACTCGCCGCCATTTAAAACTTAGCCTATCTCCGCAAATCCATGCAGTCTAAATTCTTCAAAAACTTTTCTCATTCCTTTCATCTTTCAGCACAGTTCGAAAGCCATGATCTTCCATTAACGAAGGCTCAACGATCCTTGAACAATGTTCTAAGGCTTTAATGGTTTGAGAAATAAGTTCACGTATAATTGCTTCAGCCATTTTTGGCCTAAAACAATTATGGGCTTCATGCCCCCGCGGAGAAAGCATTGGCTATCTGAAATTGTATCTCAGATGATTTATTTTTGGCTATTTTTTGTGGCCATTAGGTAATTTTTCGGTTCAGCGACTTTTTATAAGCTGTAAATGTGATTTGAACCAAACGTCAACTTATAACATTTTTTTACTGCACTACACAGAGAACATCGTTGCATTTATGTATTAAAATTCTACAAGTTGCTGTCAAAAAATTAATTCTAAATATAACTTCAAATAAAGAAAGAATAAAAATAAATTGTATCGAATATTGACACTGTTTAACCTTGCATATTCGAGCCTAACTTGTGCAATGACCCAAGAACGAACATACGTCTCACCTGCTACCGTTTGCCTTTGACTTACAATACCGATTGAACGACCCCGAATGTTACGACTAGAAATAGTTTTGATACATAATATAACATTACACCTACGTATATTCTCTAAAAGGTTAGGCAAAGGTATATTCACAACACTCACATTTTGCCAGTGATTTTTAAGTCTCATGTTATAGGACGAAAACCTATTTTCACCACCACCCATTACATAATCAGCCAATAATGTTCGCACTGCTAGGACACCAGACTCCTCTCTTCGAGAGGGAGTGGACTGTAATCCACCACGCGGGCCCAGTGCGGGTTGGTAGATGTCACATGTCTTCGATTTTATGGTTCTAGTTTTGCTGGTTTCCTTACGATGTTATCCTTCACCGTGATGAGAGCAGTGGTGATTGTGATGAAATAATTTATACAAAGGCAAGCACAAATCTGGGTTCTAACCTACAACCTTCAACTACACCTTGTAAGTGACGGCCGTTACTACAGCGCATTGGTCCGTTTGGGGATTAAGCCCAGGATCCTCATGCAGTAACCGGGCTTGCAACCCAAGGTCAGGCAATGTGTTAGTGGGTTCGTTCATTAGAAATTTTCCCAGAAGCAGTCCGGAGTCTAAATTCGTGCCTGGTTGGTGACACTTAACTTGCAACCTATAACATGGGTATTTTAATTTATTTTTTGAGGGTGGGAAATCATCAAATAACTTCTCCCACTCTGGGTGGAGCAGGAGGGCGTGTTAGACTTTTACTGACTAAAACCCACCGGTGTCCCCTCAGTTGCCTGGTCTAAAACGTATATGTAACTGGCGAAAAGTGGGTGTGAGACTACCTCTGCCCAAACCATCGGGGAATATCTAGGCGTGCCTATAACAGACAAAACGTGCCACGATCGCTTCCCTCAAGTTTTGCATCTATCTCGGTAATGCGTTTTATTGTACGTGCAGTAATATACCTGTTTTAAATTCAACTCACGTTACCACTATGAAATAAGTGTATCTCTTACCATAGTTTCTCTTACCGGTATCTCCTTTTCCATCTAAGTACAATAAATTTTGCTGGTCAAATAGGCCTGTTATGTATTTAAACTTTTTGGAAAAAACACTAGCAAGATTACAATTTAATTCGATGCAAATTTGTATATGTTACCGGCTAAACCCGATTTCAGGCCAAACTAGTTTGTCCTAGGCCAAACTGGTTTCTAGCTTAATTAGCCATTCCGTTAACAGCCTTTGGAAGCAAAGCTCGCCGGCCGCTGCCGCGGCGCCCGCCGCTCGCTTCGCTCGCTCGGCTCGCGCGCTTTTGGTCACAGTTCTAACCTAACCTAACCCATTTAATCGGCGTGCCCCGGCTTAATAAACCAGTTTGGCCTAGAACAAACTAGTTTGGCCTGAAATTGGGTTTGGCCGGTAACATATATAATATGTACTAGTACACTATAATAAAAAAAAATCTAGTTTCTTTATAAGAACTTAAGAATTGGAATTGAAAAAAATGTAGAATCTAACAAATAGATAATGCACGAGTACCTAGCAGTAAGTATGAAGGAAGGTAATAATGACATATTTAAGTAGGTACTTCCAATACTTGAAAAACGGAAATATTTAGCTGCGTGTCAAACTAATTTTCGGACTTCAAATAACGAGGACCATTTTTTTAAATCTTCTCTAAAATTTTTGGTCTTTTGAAATTTATCTAAACTTTGTTGGTTAGCGGAAATTTACTATTGTGCGTCGCTATTGATTTCATTGATTTTGTTTCTGTTTTAGTTTTACTTACAAAAATAGGCGCCGTCATTAGATCACAGTGTTCATGTTAATATTAAAAGTTTGATTAAATAGTTGCCATAGGAAAATAGCAGATAGCAAACCAAGCATGACCTCAAACTCGCAATTCACCAGCATCAAATTATTTTTAATACCTTAATCTCTAAATCTCTAGGAGGTCCCAAAAACCACCTACAAAGGCTTAACGTGTTTTAATTAAAATTCGATCTCGCATCATGAGAATCAAAGCGATAATTACAAAAATTGATTTCACGACAGAACGTGGATGGTGACGTAATTTATCGAGTATCAGCAATTTTATAGTTGGATAATATTTCAGATACATGAATAATAACCCTGGGGGAAATTGCTGTTGCATTTATAAATAACGTTGGTTTTATTTTATGTACTGGCCATTTGTTTTACATTCGCGATGACGTGGAAATGGAAGAAGTAAAGTTTATCACGGTTATTGTTGTGTTTTATTTGTTGCTGTTTCACTTTCTTCCATTCTAGTTATTTTTTCATATGTTGGGGTCAGCTTTTCTTGTATTTTTTGTATTCTTCGCCCTGTATTTTGCTCGTCGGTTTTTCATTTCATACATTGGATCTAACTGCTTTTACGGTAGGAACTAGTTATATTGCTATATATACTATATATCAAATTGGCTTATTCCCAGGCGCTCCATAATATTATTTCCGGCGGCTCCAAATTAAAAAAAGCAATACAATAATATTAAATAAAATCTTTCCCATGAGCTACAATTTTTGGACTTCTTCGGAAGCAATGTATGGAGAGAAATTGTTTGGATAATAATAGATTTGGAGCTCCTGGGAAGCCATAAAATGCATACACGATGAAATAGTACCTACACATCATTAGCTAGCGATTAAACAGTGACAACAGACTTTTTGTCCAAAAGAAACTTAGTACCGGAGAACAAAAAATAAATCTGCAGTATAGAAATTGATTTCAAATGATTGGCAATAAAAAAAACATCCTCAGAAAATAAAATGTCCTAGAGCCAAAAATTTACTGCTGAAACATTAATCCCGCGCGGTAGATTAGTGTTCCAGTAGTGGCAACATTATAGGTTGATTATGATGAATTGACATTTGATTTAATTAAATGATTCTTATTGAATTAGAATACTGGCTAAGTAAAACAAGCTTTTAAAACCTGTATTTTCAAATACATAGCGTAAAGTAAAATTATATTTTAATGCGATAAAAATTAAAATTGAATGGTACAAACAATGCGCCACTAACGTGAAACGTTGAGAGGAACAAGACCAAACATACTCCTCGCACGAACTTTGATAAATACTCTTAAAATGTATGCCTAACAAGAAAATCCTGATATACTGGCACACTTAACTCTACAATTTCTTCAAGTAACACGTCCAAACTCGACTCATAATTAACATGTTCAAACAAGTGTGAATGTTTCCGTGTCTCTCATTTGGCAGAGCTGAAAAAACAAACACTGGAAATTATTTGAAAAGGAAAACAGCCTCTCCAAATATATATGTACGAGTATAAGTACATAAGCGTATATTTACTTTATGTATTGCATGGGGGAACTCGCGTGAAACAGTTCCGTAAGGACATTTACTTTGCACATTATGGTGTTAGACAACCCTATGTTGTCTTGTAAAAGAAAATCTTATTTTGTATATTTTAGGGAGATAAGGGACTTGATTTTATTACATACTTAAAATATTGCGTGGGATTTTTCAACGAGCATTTCCTTTGCTTCGAGCTCAATTTTCTCAACGAACGAGGGAAATAAAAGCCTTCTCTTGCCAATACAAGAATCAATTTTACTTAGGTGAATATTTCGCAACAGTGTTTGAAAAATAAAATCTTTTTTGCAGACTCTCCCACATAATCTGGAGTTTAGTAATTCTGAGTATAGTGTGAATCCTCCTCATCATCATTATCATCAGCCTACAGCAGTCTACTGCTGGACATAGGCCTCTTCAATTGCACGCCATTCAGCTCGATTCTCAGCAACTCTCATCCAGTTGCTACCAGTAACCCTGCGAAGATCCTCACTCCATCTGAGGGCATCCTACCTTACGTTTGCCGATTCGCGGTCTCCACTCAAGAACACGTCTACTCCAACGGTCATCGGTTCTACGGCTAATATGGCCGGCCCATTGCCATTTCAGCTTGCTAATTCTGTGAGCTATATCGACAACTTTGGTTCTCTGCGGATCACCTGATTCTGGATTCTATCTTTCAGAGATACTCCTCATGTCTTTCCATTTCAAATTTTCAAATACTAATCTCAAAATATAATATTCTAGACATTGGGACTTCGAACTTGGGCCTCGGGATTTGGAAATTAACATTAGGACCAAGGGGTTTAAGACTTTGGGAACTAAATAACAAAGTTAGCTGTCCTGAAACAAGTTGTACAGTCTGGTAATGGTCTGGGACAGAAACTTATAATGGATTTAACCAAATAACCAAACGTATAGGTCGAAATAACAATTATTCAAATGATTGGGAAGAAGGTATGTTAATGAACAATTGATTGTAATAAAGAGCTCTTCATTTCATGTTATACAGATTCTATTATGATTCCCACAGAAAAATACAGACTACCCGGTAAATAGTTACGAGTGTCAGACGAGGGTGTCACAAGTGTCTGAGAAGAGTGAGACAGAACTTTTAGTCTTGAACTCGATCGTCTTTGAGATAAATATGAAGTAATGGAGGAACTATTTACGAATAATTCGATGTAAAATAGCTACGAGAAACAGATTTTTATATATATATAATTATTTAATATTCGATATTTTACACAAAAATGTTTATCTTGAAGACCGAACCGAGGAGCTCAGTAGGAGTTTCGACAACACACGAAACTTAAATTATGCTCTGTTGATCGGTAAACCATGCAGTATGCCGCACTATTTAATGCACATCCTGTATTTACACAACTGTTATTTTTTTAACGAAATTTAAATAATCGACACAACTATAACTCAATCAATCCAATCACGACTTTAAATATAAAGAACAAACCCTCAATATATTCGCAGCTAAAACTTGACCAATTCCAAAGCTGGAAAATAAATTGCAGGACTCCAACTAAAGCCTTAGGGAAATGTTTAAGCAAATTCTGCAAGCGGCGGCGCCTAAGTCGCATTGCTAGTAATTTATAACAATTCGCGAGAAGACCTCAGCCTGTCAGACCTTAATGTTGATGAATTGAACAGTGCTGTGCGACTAGGTCCAAGAATTAACTTTGATATAGAAACACAAGAAACAATTTTAGCATAGCGACTTGATTAGAGAGGTTTTATTTAGTATTTAAAACAATTATTATTGAAGATAAAAGTGGATAGAACCGATCTGGCATATCGACCCGGCGCCGGCGCCATGTTGATTTTTTTTTTCGAAATTGCGGCGCACGATGAAAGTGGTATGTATGGGTAGAGGACACATAGACGAACAAAAATTGCCAGGTAACATGGTACCCCAAAGTGTCACGTTACCGAGATATCTAAAGAAAAAGATCGACATATGGGTACAACGCCAATCATTAAAAATATACTTATTACGTATCTATAGGCGTCAGATAGTATCCAAATAATCGTTCCCAGGTTGATTATTATTATTACTGTTCATTGGAAGAGAGTAAGTACATTACATACTACTAGGAGCACGAGAAAACTGCTACTATAATTAATTATGTGCCTACTGAATAACATTTAAGTACTAATATTCACATAAGTTTGATATTATACTTACCTACAGTAATAAATAAATGAAAACATCGATCACATGCCTTTTGTTTTATTTTTAACCAGTAGTTAGGCAGTAAAATTATGTTTACTATTGTCGTTATTTGATACAAGTAGGTACTACATCTAGCTGCAATACTTACCTACTTAAAAAATGTTTTCAAGCTGATAAACATGTCACATGATTTGCGACCAACGCGACGCGACAGCGACATGTCGACTGTGTTTCATTGCGATGCGATTTAGTGGATAAATAATTAACTGTAGTAGTAGTTTTCTCATGCTCCTAGTTGTATGTCATGTACCTACTCTCTTTCGATAAACAGAAATAATAATAATCAAACTGGAAACGATTATTTAGATACAATCTGACGCCTATAGACACGTAATAAGTCTATTTTTAATGATTGTCGTTGTATTCACGTCGATGTTTACCTTCAATTATCTCGGTAACGTGACACTTTGGGGTACCATGTTACTGGATATTTTTTGTTCGTCTATGTGTTTTCTACCCCTCTAAACCACTTTCATCGTGCGCCGCGATTTCGAAAAAAAAAAAACAAAATGGCGATGGGGCAATATGCCAGCTTCCATACAAAAAAGGTAGAACCCCTTTAATAAAACAAACAGGACCTAGTATAATACTGACTACGTGAATGTTCTAGGATTTCCAGACGAACAATAATAGTTTGTACTAATGATGCTGCCAATTAAAAAGTTCTAAGCTCGAATACTGGATAGATTAAAAAAAAAATAGAGAATCCAACCGCATGAGTTTAGAAAAGTGAATGTGTAACCCCAATTATGATCCAATAACTTGATAATGATTCAAAACGAAAAAGTTTGGACCACGCAGGTGGTGATTCTAGGTTGAAATTATCATGATGATACAAAACTAATAATTTTGTTTAATAAAAAACCTATTCCACCCGATGACTTTTTTATTTTAGATTCACTGCCAATTGCTCTCCACAAGAGAAAATTTCACATTCTTTGGCAATCCAAGTCTCTAAGTTCTCATTTAAATAGTGTGGGGTAGGCTAAAAGCAAAAGCAGTATAATATTATGAAACTCCGAAATCAATATCTTTATCTATCAAATTCAGAGGCAATAAGAATCGTTCTTCCTTATCTAACTGTCCTTTTGGACATTACGTTATGATAGTTATGACAGCTATCCTCAATAATTATATCGACAAACCGATTAGCGAAACTCAAACTCAAACTCAAAGCATTTATTTCAATTAAACCATTTACAGGCACTTTTGAATTGTCAAAAAGTCGACCAGTTGGAAAGTTGAAGCTAGTTGCCCATTCCAAAACGTAGATCTCTATGGAGAAGAACGGGCAAGAAACTCCATGGACACTCTTTTTAATCATGTTATGTATTACAAAAACTTGGGAACATTATTCTTGTTGCTTCTATATGTGAGACAATGTAAAAAAAAAACAATTCTAAATATAAAATTTAAAATTAGCCATGGAAGTTAGGAGATGACCAGTCTCAACCGACGGCGCCCGTTCACGAACTTGACGCGTGGATCAGCACCATCCAGCTCAACCATTTTGTAGGGAACCGAATGATCCAACACACACGCCACCATCAGCGAGACATTTAAGTGAGCATGACATACTCTCAACTGCCACGCTTTTTCAAGTCAACTTACATCAAAACAATATAATTATTATACGGATGCATGGTACTCACATTTACAAAGTTTAAACAAAATGCTTCTAAATTATACAAAAATATAGTTTACAATGTATTTGAGAAATTAATCAAATTTGATTTCCAAAAAGAAAGAAAAATATTTAATATCTTTTGAATTTTTTATAAATAATACTTAATTCAGTCAAAATAAAAACTTATTCGTAATGTCAGAAAATAAAAATAATAGGAACAGAAATGTTCATTATGTCAGAAAACAAAAAACGGAAGCATCTCTTCCAAATATGAAAATTTTAAATAGCAAGCCCAGGTGCCTGTGGAGTCGGACCAGCATTAAGCCAAGCATTTTTATCAACAATGTAATCATCTAACTTATAATATGCTTGTCTACATAGTGTGCGTTTAATGCATAATTTAAATTTCTTTTCATTTAGTTCAAGAATATCGGCTGGTATTTTATTATAACATTTTACACAGTACCCCATAAAAGAAGTGTGTACTTTAGACAATCTGAAATGTGGTTGATCTAATTTGTTCCTATTTCTAGTATTAAAATTGTGTCTGTCACTTATCTTACTAAACAGATGTAGATTTTTACGAACGTACATAATGTTTTCAAAGATATATTGACAAGGTACCGTCATGATGTTAATTGTTTTGAACAGTTCCCTAAGAGATTCGCGTCTGCGTAGGTTGTAGATGGCCCTGACAGCCCTCTTTTGCAGAATGAAGATCGACTCAATATCCGCAGCACGTCCCCATAGCAAAATACCGTAAGACATGATGCTATGAAAGTAACTAAAATAGACCAGTCTCGCGGTATCCACGTCTGTTAATTGACGGATCTTCCAAACAGCGTAAGCGGCAGAACTTAGCCGCCCTGCAAGTGATGTTAAGTGAGGACCCCACTGTAGCCTTGAGTCAAGCGTGATTCCCAGGAAAACCGTCTGTTCGACGAATTCTAGTATCTCCTTATTCAATACAACGTGACATTCACTACTTCTAACATTCGGTAACGTGAATTTTATGCATTTAGTTTTCTTTCCATTTAATACCAAATTATTTACAGTAAACCAATTATGGACCTTAACTATAGCGTTATTTACATCGTCAAGCTCCTGTGCATGTCTCTTAACTTTAAAAATCAGTGATGTGTCATCAGCAAATAACACCATTTGTAGTCGGTTTTTAAGTAAATGAAGTAAATCATTTATATATACTAAAAAGAGGAACGGACCCAATATTGAGCCCTGCGGTACACCCATTTTGACTTTTAAGCCCAAGGAATTCACACCGTTTATTTGAACTTGCTGCAGTCTATCATTCAAGTACGATTTTACCAAGCTAAGCGCAAGTTCACCCAGTCCGTAATGCCCAAGTTTCAAGAGAAGTGTTTCGTGATTCACGCAATCAAACGCCTTGGATAGGTCGCAAAAGATACCAATTGCATCTTGCGCCTCTTCCCATGCGGTAAAGATGTGTTTTAATAACGTGACACCGGCGTCGGTTGTGCAACGTCCTCTGGTGAAACCATACTGTTGATCGTGTAGGATGTTATTACGATTAAAATGATTGAGCATTTGATTTAACATAACTTTTTCAAACACCTTGCTGAAAACTGGCAAAATCGACACGGGTCTATAATTATTAGTATCTTTACTGTCGCCAGATTTGAAGAGTGGAATAACTTTACTATACTTCATTAAATCCGGGAACACCCCTTGATCTACACACAAATTAAATATTAAAGCCAAATAGGGTGCAATTGTCTCAATAATGGATTGACATACTTTAGTAGACATGCCCCACAGATCTTCGGTAATTTTGATCTTAAGTTGCTTAAATGTCTTTACAACGACCACAGGGTTAATATGTTTAAATTTGAATTCCACAGGACAGGCTGCAACGTTCCGTCTTAATAAATTTATAGCAAGTGCGGGCGAAGAATTTAAAGTTTCTGTAGTTTTAATAGGAATGTTGGTAAAGAAAGTTGCAAATTCCTGAGCAACATCGATGTTATCGCTAATGAGACCGCGGGAAGTGTTCAGTGCGTAATCATTATTAAGGCTTTTACTTCGGTTCGTTTCATTGTTTATAATTTTCCAAACTGCCTTAATTTTATTATCTGCTGATTTAACCTTGTGGCTAATGAATGAAGCTTTAGCTACTTTGCAGATATTTTTAAAAGTTTTAGAGTAAGTAGCAACATACTTAGTAAAAGTTTCTGTGTTAATATACGGCTTAAGGCCATACAATTCAAATAATCTTTCTCTACTTTTCCTGATGCCTTTAGTTGCCCAGTCACTAAATAAAAATTTAGGGCAAATAGTTTTGGATTTCTGCTTAAAAAAGTGATTGAACTCTGTTTGTACTAATGAAAAGAATTCTTTATACAAAATATTACCATTATTCACATTTAGGCCCTGAACACTTAACTTGCTAATTAAAGTGCTATTAAACTTATTTAAATTACCCGATGTTATTGGTCTAGTTTGTATCTGTACTTTTTGAATTGGTGTGTTGGACTCAAAAGTAACGGTTTGACCGCTGTGATCAGAAGGGAGATAATTTACAATGGCTTTATCTAAATAGTTGCAGTCACAAAAAACATTATCAATACATGTAGCAGTAGCCGTAGTTACTCGCGTAGGTTCCAAAAACACATTTGAAAGATTGAATGATTTAAAGAGGCTTATCAATCTGCTACTATTTGAATTATTTTCCAAAATATTAATATTAAAGTCCCCACAAATAATTACTGATTTATTACCAGTTGCAAGTTTCGCCAAAACATCTTCCATTACCGACTCAAATATAGAGTAGTTTTGATAATTAGGAGGTCTGTAAACGCACACTATACAATGCTTATCTAGCTCAACACAGGACAGTTCAATGCTATGTTCCACTGATAGTTTAACTATGTCTGTACGAGTTTTAGATTTTATACAATTTTTAATTAAGATCAGTGAACCTCCACGAAGCATGGATTTTCGGTTAAAACAGCTGCCCACACTATAGTTCTCATAATTAATTAACATTTCATAATCTTTCAACCAGTGTTCAGTTATACAAATAATATCAAACATTGTTTTTTCTAAAAACAATTCAATTTCCAATTGTTTGGAAGAAAACCCCTGAATATTTTGATGAAATAATTTCAAGGAATTCTGCTTAGCCCCTTTTTTACAATTAAGTAATTGAATGCCAGAAGATACCTTGTTGGTGGTGAGATTAAAAACATTGTTACTGGTACCTTCTGTTGTCTTACTGACTAGTTTAAATTGGTATCACTAACCACCTTAATATTAGTATTATTACTAATTTTTGTGGTGCTAATTACAGTAGACTTCGACATACTACTTATGTCTGAGTTTATATTAAAAGCTAATAGCCATGCTATTTGACGTCTAAAACTAATAGGCAGATACGCAGTATCCCTAGTCGATTTTAATTTCTCAACAAAAGTGTTGGTGTCAAAAAATATAAGTTTGTCACTATAGCAATTAGCTAATAAATGCATATGGTTATTTAGCATATGTATATTAAGATTTTGCCTACTTGACAAGTGCTCAAAGTATGGAAAAGCACACAATATTATTTTGTGACAGTTAATCTTCAAGATTTCAGTAACACTATCAGTAATGTCATCTTGTTTTACATTAGTACTATTACCTACTAATACAGAAATAATGGCCTTTGGATCATAATTATTCCCAATTATTGATGACATTATCTCTTTGTAGGATTTACTTGGCATACAATAATTAACAGCAGATTGACTCAGGTTGTTACGCAATAATTTACCTAACCCTCTCCCTAAACTGTCTGAAAACATAATAGAACAATAACAATTTTTACTAGAACAGGCGTAGCCACAAGTTTCTGTCTGTGCTACTTGCGACGAACCTTGTACATCCTGTGGTGTATCTTGGATGGTAAAACAGTCTCGAGCCACTCCAGACCGGGACGGGTCCTCCGTTACCTCAGGTTGGAGATTCTCAAGGTTGGATTCCCTTTGACAAGAACACAGATTAGAGCCCAGAGTCATCGGGTCCACTCTAGCTGGGTCATCATTACACATTTGCACTAACTCATTTGCAGCAAGGATGTGTTCATTTATTTGTTTTTGAGAGCTCACATACTTAATATAAAGTGAATGTAGTGACTCTTCAAGTACCTCAATTTCAGCCTGTAATCTTTGAGTGTCAAATTGATAAATGTTTTTACTATCTTCTAACTTCAATTCATAATTTTTCAATTTTTTTACTAGACAAACACGTTCTTTCCTTAGTTTAATATTATTGGAACTGTGTTTTTGTTGTTTCTTGAATTTATTGCATCTATTTATGATTTTATTTAGTTTAGCATATTTCTTAATTTTATTTTGACTTACTTTATAGCTACTATTATTATGTTTCAATATAGAATCTTCAGTTAGGTCTATTGTTACTAAGGAATGAGGGTTACAATTAGTTTTAAATAGTTCATGATACAAGTTATTGGTTTCCTTCACCTGAGTACATTCTTTTTGCTGCTGCAACTTATTAATTCGAACATTTGCATGAATTAATTCCTCTTCTAGGTCCCTAACCTTACACAAAGCCTCCTCATATAAGTTACTGCAGTTACTGAAACCATCCGTGACCAATCGCAGTTTGTCCCGATCATCGACAACATCCAGATATTTTTGATGCAGGTCTACTAGCTCCTGCTTCAAGCCTGTATTTTTAAAAACGATCTTCTCGACTTCCTTCTCACTATCATCTATTTCATTTAACAGCTGATCACATTTACTGTTAGAAGCCTTAAGATCTTGAAGGGTCGTTTTTAATTTAAGCTCCAACTCTTGAGCCGCAGCCTTACGGGTCATCACAGGCATGGTTTCAGGAATAAGTACTGAAAGTAGAATGATAGAAACGGTGAGAACTAATTAGACAGCAAAACAAAAGGGTGAGCTAGAAATGAAAGGAAAAATGAGAGAAGTTAAGTATTGCTTTTAGGTAAATGAGGTAGGGTGCTGAATCTAATTGAAATGCAACTGATATTATACGATCAAGGACAAAGTGTAATTGATTCTATATTCTTATAATTTTACTTTTGCTTATGTGGGTACCCAGAAAAAAAAAATAGAATAAAAATCAAGTACTTATTGCATAAAGATTGCAATTTAAAAACAAAAACGATGGTCAACGTTACTGTCGTTATCTACAATAAAACACTATTATAATTGCAGTATTTTGATATTACACGACAATAAGTTTTGATGATTTAGGTAAACAAGGGGACTAAGACCCAATGCCGGGTGCCAATTTAACCAAAATTCGTGATACTAAGTTTCAATGAATATGTTAATGAGTCTAAGTTACGATTGTGTGCTAGCTAAAGAATAAAAATAAACAATACTCCCCCTTTTTTAATCCGCAGCTTTTAACAGCTGTTCGTAATAGGTTACCGGTATTGGTGTGTAACCAAACACTGTGTTTTACTTCATATTTTTGCAGGAAAACAATAATCCTCAGTATTTATTTAGTTATTTTACATTTAGTTATAATATTACACCATAATTACACTTAAAAATTAAATAAAACTATTTTAAAATACGGAGCAAAAATTTGACAAGTCACTCGGGCAGTGTTGCCAGTTGCGAGTATTAACGATTCCCAAGTTTCTTTAACATCTCCAAATCTTGTAATATTGTATCCTATTTTTGTAAGCGCTTCCTAGTTATTTTGTTCTCGCGAGAACGCAAGAACTCTGGGAGAAACTATTTCTAAAGTCAAGTAAAGGGATTTATTTGCGTTAATAGTGTTCAAGTTTTCAGATTTCTTTTTATTTTCTCCAACAATACGCTTTAATTGTTCACCGGGGAACTATTCGGAAGTCTTTTTTTAGTTTGTTATAACTAGTTTTGACCTTTTTTACTTTTGTATAAATGCTAATGCATGCTTTGATTTTCATAGTTTTTATTCTGTTGTGCACTTTAGTGTGGCACCAGTGGCGGCGTAAGGGGGGGGCGGTGGGGGCGGTCCGCCCCGGGTGCCAAGCATCAAGGGGTGACAACCATGCCCTGGTAACTTAGAACATTATTTTAAAATGATGAACAATGCCATCTATCCTGAATACCGAGGACTTTTTATTGCAGTGTTACCACTTTTTCCTCATAAAAGATTTGGTACTGTACTCGGATTGTTATTTTTTAGTCCAGGTGCAGTAATAAAAATTATTAGACAACCTAGTTAGTGTAATTTATTTTCAAAATATTTTACAAAAATATTGTATTTTATGTGAAATGATGATAGAATCAGAGTAGTTTACTGATACCAAACGTTAGCAACACTAAGTCATAACGTCACAAGAATTTTTTCACCGGTGTGTTTACATGCTCGTGCGCATTTTTCGATGATTTCCTTTTCATTTTTTAGATGTTATTCTTTTCCTAGCACACCAAAATCAAAAGAACATAGAGAGGGGATTTCATCAGACAATAGAGGGAATTTCAAAGAATTTGTTAATCTATTGTCAAAATATAACCCAGTGCTAAAAGAGCACATGCTAAGAATTGAACATGCTATCGCCTGTACAAAAAGTAAACGGGTAAATTCTTATTTGTCCAAAGACATTGAAAATGAGTTCATCAGTCTTTTGGGGAAAGAGGTGAAGAATAACATTTTGGACGACATACAAAAAGCTAAAGATTTCGGAATTATTTTCGATAGTAATCCAGACCTAACACATATTGGTCAGATGAGTTATGTAATCAGACATGTTCACATTGAAGGCGATCAAGTTGAAGTGAAGGAATCATTTCTAGGTTGCTTCCCTATAGCTGGAAATACTGCAGTCGAACTTACTGAAAATATCCTTACGCAGTTAGAGAGTGATAACTTGGACATCCATCTATGTCGGGCATAAGGATATGATAACGCTGCAACATGACAAGAGTTCATGGTGGTGTACCTACTTAGTTAAAATTTGCACGCTTGCTTGCAGGCAGAATACAATTACACTTAGGTTACAATATCTCACCTTCACCAACAATGTATTTCTTGCAAATAAACATTTGATTTGATTTATACAAGCAATAATTAAACAACACAATCCTAAAGCGTTGTTTATGCCTTGTGCTAATCATTCGCTAAATCTATGTGGGGTGCACTCTTTCGGGAGTGTTAGATCAAGTGTAACATTTTTCGGAATAGTAGAAAGAGTTTACACGTTCTTTTCGTCATCCACACATCGATGGGAAATTCTAATGAAAAGTGTAGGCGTATCGGTCAAAAGACTAGTAGAGACAAGATGGAATGCTCATCTCTCTCTCTCTCTCACTCTCTCTCTCTCTTTTCTTCAACCCTTGGCCACCCAATGCTGAGTGTGGGTCTCTTGAGTGCTCATCACGATGCTGTTAAATCACTGAAGAATAATTTTGAGAAACTTGTATTAACACTCAAAGACATGTGTGATCCCAGCAGCAGCAGAGAAAATGTCGATACAAGAGAAGCAGCATCCACACTCTTACCAGCTTTGTGTGACTTCAGTTTTTTATGCTACCTCTGTTTTTGGTGTGAAGTACTTGAAGAAGTTAATCAGACACAAAAGTATATATGCAAACATCTGGGCTATCGCTGGAAAAGTGTGTCATAAAAATCAAAGCCCTAAAAAATTTTCTTCAAACTCAAGGTAGGTATTCAAATAGTTGAAAGAGCTATTTCCTACACAACTAAAAAAATTGAGGACTTGGATATTTCCGTTGAAAGAAGAGGAAGGAGGAGATTCCGAAAACGTATGCCAGGAGAAATGTCCCAAGACGCTGGACTAACATTGACAGAAGAGTTGCGGAGAGCTATGTTAGAATGTCTTGATAGATTTTACGAAGAACTAGAGCATCGTTACAAATCAATGGATGACATTCTCATAACATTTGGTTTTGTTCAGCCTAAAACTTTGCTTACGTCAACAGTAGAAGTACTTCGTGGTAAAGTTCCAAAACTTACAAAAAACTATGATGAACTTTCTGCAGAGCTAGAAATTTATTGTAAAATGGGACAATTCTGAGTCTGTTCCAAGTCTAGCGCTGTGTCTAAGTTTTTTTAAACTATTTGTGTTACGGTGGTTTCTTGTGAAATAAGTTTCTCAAAATTAAAGTTGATAAAAACTTACTTAAGATCTACGATGACCAAACACGACTTACCAGTATTTCTATATTGTCCATTGAAAAGGACAGAAAAGTAAATTTAATGTCATCGAATATTTTAGCAAAATAAAGTCATGTAAGCACGTTTAGTATTTGTCGATTTATTTTGAGGGTGCTCAATAGAAAGTCGCCCCGGGTGTCAACCCATGCTACGCCGCCACTGTGTGGCACTAGTTAGTGTTTATTTGTAATGGTTTTAAAACTCAGTGTTTGAAATATCTTTAACCTACATAGTTTTTATTACAATGCTGCGTTGAGTATTTATAATTTTTACTTTTACAACGAGTTTACGTTTAGCACCTTAAACTGCTATTAGAAAAAGTCATGAAGGCTTAAATACTTATTTACCTAACAACTAAAAGTTACTTGTCAGCAAAATATCTAATAGCATTTCTTCTCCGGAGGACACATCTGGCTGTTCGCTATATTCGTCCTCCTACAACGCCTGGTACACTTCCGTGCTATCGGAAAATCCAATAGACATGAGGAAGGTCTCCTATAACCTCATTATGAGGTAAACTATTTACGTCGATCTGATTTGTCAAAGCTAAGGGTACATTTTGCCAGTTTTTGGGCTTCCAAGAAATATCTCTCTACTGTGGTTGAAAATAAATATGATGTATTTGTATAATATTTTCCTTATACAGGGAAAATAAGTTTATGTAACATTTCTTGGTACAGGAAAGACTTGGAATAACGGTACATAGTTCAAGATCTGTCAATTACACAGCTGTTGTGTAATGTGTTTTAGACGTTTCAATTTCTCGGGTATTATGTTATTTACACTCAACATCATAAAAGCCTGTATTCCCCGAAGGATTAGGCAGATATATGGAAAAACACAATATCACTTTGCCCGCCCCGGGAACCAAACCCACAGGACCTCATGCTCAGCAGCAGCGCTTGCCACTACAAGACCAACGAAACAGTAAATATTTATTTTTGTGGTTTTATTTATTTTAGCAACAGTTTGACTACCCTTGGTTGAACTATTTGGATGTAAGCTATTAAACTCATGGGTCCTTACACAAAGCATATCTCTCTCACCCGAAGATATTTGGGGAACCAACACACCCAAATAATATGAGAATACAGGAAGACCTTAGCATAGCAAGCGTAGTTTACAATGTCGGTGCATCGCTCAGATCAAATTGAATCTCTGTGCTTGCTTCAGATTATGTTATGTCGAATTGAATTACAAACGGATACACGGTATTGTCATTGGATATACGTTGTTTGAAGACAGTGCCTTGGGAGGAATTTGAGATGTTTTCAATTGGACAAACCGTTTTAGAAATTCAAGAGAGAAGTACGTAACAGAACGTAAATAAAACGTAGAATACTTTAAATGAAGTGAGTAACCTCAAATAATAATAATAATTTATTTGCCAAAATGTAGGTGTACAGAGCAGTATGATGTTATTATAAATGTGGCCCATTTACATTCTACCATTACATGTGGTGTGCGTGCAAATATTTAATTTCAGAATACCCTAGGCCTTCTCTCGAGGCAGTGGACCGTAATCCACCACACCAGCGCGGTGCGGGTTGGTAGATGTCACATATCTTCGAATTTTTTGGTACTAGGACATGCCGGTTTCCTCACGATGATTTCTTTCACCGTTTTGAGAGCAGTGGTGATTAAGATAAAAAAACCCCTGACTGAGTTCAAACCTACGACCTACACAATCGCGCCAATACTACTCTGCAAAAAAAAATATAGTTACTAAGTTTCAGAATCAAACTACTATCAGAAACAAAACACCCTGTTAAATCTCACAACCAACCGTATAAACTGTAAATAAACTAAACCACAGTTTCATCCTAAACAATGGATAAGTAAGACAACTGGAAAATCTAGTGACAATCTATTGGGACCCCTATTAGACCCAATAAACGAGTTCGGGGTGTCTACGCCCCAATCGATTCGAACAGAGTACATTTCATTGGTTGTTTAAAATATTTAGGACTGTTTCCCTTGAACCTTCGCTATACATAATGGAACGTTAAATCTGTGTGTTTATTCGCTTTTATCTTAAGAACTACTGAACCTGATTTTATGGCGACGGTTTTTGTTTACCTCCTTTACGTTTTCCATCAGTAGCTCCATTATGTGTCCTGCGTGGTGGATGTTGAAACTCAATTGCTTAAATGAAAATTATTCTGAAATGCATATTAGATTTTGGCTTGTAATATCTATTATTATTATATATCTATAAAATTAATCTCTATTTCCCTTTGTCACAACATCACACGTGAACGACTGGACCAATTTTTATAATTATTTTTTTGTTTTGTTTGTTATTGTCAGGAGAAGGTTCATATGAAATAAAAAAATAAGAAAGTTGCGTATAACATAAATATGCATATATAAAATGGGAATACAATTTTTTACAGTGAAGACAGGACAATGTCTGTCGAGTCAGCTAGTACTAAATAATCATATCAATAGTTAATCAGTTATTTATTATTAAAGAAGATAGAGTACCTCTTCATAGCAGTGGAATAATTAAGACAAAAAAAAACACCAATTAAACAATATTTTTTAAATCAGTTAATGATTCATAAAGACCAAAATATCCATGTTGGAATTAATAATAATATAAACACTAACGACAGAGTTATATAAACGCGAAAGTTGAAAATCAAAACGACATTAATGCCCTCTCTAGAGCATTCACGGCTTCATTTTATACTCCCAGTTGACATTTAGGAGTAAACATTGAATGATGACTTCATGCCCGCGACAGCTGCATAATTGATTGAGTGCCACCAAATTAAGTCAATTGTGCAGTTTGCATAATATGTACAAACGATATTACCTGGCAAACAAAGGATTTATATTTAACTGTGTTGTGATTCTCAAGTGATTTGGAATGGATATAAAATTATGAAATATGGAAATAAGCTGTTCTCGGGATTTCCAAGGGACTTGTACAAAATAATAATAGCCGCACGGGTCGATGGAAGTAAAGCTACGCTTGACGAGCTCGGTCCGTGGATGGGTGACCATCCATTGCATATTGAGAGCTCACCGTGCCTCGGAAAGCACGTTAAACTATTGGTCCCAGCTGTGATTTCCAGATGTTTGAAAAACGTTGACTGGCTGTCTTTCCAAGGGGAATGGTGTTACTGGATAACACGATAGTCCGAGTGGGCTGTGGATGTAAGTCGCTCCATGTTGAAAAATGGCATTCAGCTGCATCCGATTAGACTGGAAGCCGACCCCAACATGGTTAGGAAAAGTCAATATTTTCGTAGAACCTGTCTCAACATTATTACACCAAAACAAAACCTACAAAAACTGGAAATGTCGAGCTTGTTACGGCTTAAGATAAGCGTGAAATTATTTCAGCAAACCCGTGACTAACAATGTATTGAAATTTTAAAGAAGGCTGCGCATCAGCACATTTATAACGTCAAAAAAAAACTTAAGGTACTTCCGTAAAAACTCATACTCAAAGTCAAATCATCTATTTCAATTATACATAAAACCAACTTTTGAATGTAAACATTTAAAAGATAATAGAATTGATTCTAATTGCCCCTTCTTTCTGTCTCCTCTTAGCAAAAACTCCCGTCCTTCACTACCATGGTAGACCACTCAAATCGGCCTATAATTATGCCATAGCAATACTCACCATATCAATAAGTGTAACCGTGCTCATTATTTGCTCTTTCGACCCCCAAATATCGAGGATCATCAAGAGGATGGCACTCCAGAGGGTCGTCGAGTGCTCATTGCGTATGAGCACAGACGTCATTAATTGTCTCTCATGTAACGTCGTTTCTGCGAGCATGTCATTTGGGAAAGTGAGACAAGATATTATTACTGTATCTTAATATTTTTGTAGGTCTGTTAATTGTATTCTAATATCAAAATAATTTAACCTATAAGTAATAATAATATTTCTGATTCAAAAGAAATATTTCTGGCACGAGATCTACTTACTTCACTCAATTTGACTGGATTTAAAGCATGCATTGACAGGTTACAAATGCAAATAGTTTTTTTTCTTTAAAAAAATTGTGTACTACATAGCTAGTGATAGAAGTATTCTTTTAAGCAAGTAAATGCATGTATTCGGTTACCTCATAATTATATTCCGAAAGAATTACTGATCAAATCTTATAACGTCGTCATCATCATCTGCCCATTCTTTTTCTAACTTTCTTGGGGTCCCACTTTCAGTCTAACCGGGTGCAACTGAATACTAGTATTTTACATGGAAATACTACCTCTCTGACCTCTTCAGCCCAGTTACTGGGTAATACGACACCTTATAGCCTGGTGCACAAATAACTATATTCAATTTGGTGGAAGTATCAAAAGCTCATCTCGATTCATTTTCATTACACAATTTTAAGAAAATTGGCTACTGTAACACAAACTACGAGTACGAATATCCAAACATATGGATTGTTTGTGTTACCACTTTGAGCCCCCAATCATATTTATAAACTTTCCAACACTTATGTTGTGTGCTAACACCTTCTCTCGTGCTACGACATCTTAAAGTTCAACACCAACACAAACTTCTAATTTAATCTAAACATAATTTCCTCAACAAAGTACATATGCTTTACTTAGAAACGTTTCCATGTTATGATTGTTTAGTTGTTATTAATTCAGAGTAACACGAAGGACAGGCAATATCATGTCTCCATACATAATATGGCCAGTATTAATTATATTGTGAGTAATGTAAACAATGCATCGTGCATAGTAATCAGTGCATGCTTTGAGATCAACATGGTCATAGACACTGCTTCAATGGAAAGGATATTTAGTAAATAGCCTTGATCTTTGCCGCTTTTTGCAATAACATCATTCTTATCAGAATTGACAATGTTAGTGTTCATATGGTTTTATCTAAATGATTATCTTAAACAGAGAACTTAATCTATACCATCTAAATATACTATATTATATTATTATAAAGAGGTAAATTTTGTGAGTTTGTGAGGTTGTAGGGAGTAATCTTTGGATCTACTGAACCGATTTTGAAAAAAAAAATACCAATAGAAAGCCACGTTATTTGTGAGTGTCATAGGCTATAATATATTAACCCAAAAAATGAAAATACTTTTTTGTGGTAGTCGGATTTGCAAAGTAAGTCGGAGAAAAAACCACAGTCATAATTTCATCACAAGTAATTTTTTTTACCGCCCAACGAAGTAGGCACGAGACAGCTAGTTTATTATATTTTTCTCATCTATATTGGGGTCAGCTTCCAGTCTAACTGTATGCAGCTGAATACCAGTGTTTTACATGGAGCGGCAGATATCTGGTAACACTATCCCACTGGGCAGGACTGGTCAGACTTGTGGGCTTCTGACAACCCGTAAAGCCCCGTCAATATCCACGAAATCCATAACCAATACATTCCACTTTAACAATCCCCTTAATCCAAACTCAACTAGCGCTATTTCTATGTTGCTGTTTGATAATCCGTTGCAACGAGCGCCTGAATTAGCATATCCCCGGCCAATAATATTGCACGACACACTATGTACGTGATATGCATCAGGTTAAACCGTAATTATAGTGGCACAGCTATTGTGGGGCGTTCCACTGGTTTATGATCTGAGGAGGCAAGGCTGGTTTATTACTGGTATTGAAGCTATTTGTGTGAAATGTTTGAGATAGTGGTTTTGACTTTTTGATATACTTTGATAGAGTTTAAAATAATATTAGCTTTACGTGATTAAAGATTAGGAATAGAGGATGTTTATATAAACATGAATATTGGTATAAATGAGATGGAAGTCCACCACCGAATGACCGATCATCATTTAGCTTAGCACATAATACCTGTGTATTTTTTCATGCAGAAGATTTTGCCGACGTCCTCACGGGTGAAATAAAAGCAAGTATAGTATTAAACGTACATTATATTCTCGTATGTACATACTTGTATGTAAGTCAAAGGTAGCAATAATGAGACATCGTTTGAAGCTAATTTCTTTGCTGGGCACGCCACGATAGCGGCGGTAAGTCCCCTCTTTGAGGAGTGGCTTGAGAGGCGGCATGGCGTCCTCACCTTCCGCCTGACGCAGGTCCTCACCGGACACGGTTGTTTCGGGAGGTTCCTGTTTCGTATAAGGCGGGAGGAAACGCCCGGGTGCTTCCATTGCGAAGATCGCCCTGAGGACACGGTGGAGCATACGGTGGCGGTCTGCCCGGCTTGGGCGGAGCACCGCCGTGTCCTCGTGGAGGCGATCGGCGGCGGCGATCTCTCGCGTCCGGCCCTGGTGCAGGCCATGGTACGGAGCGAGAGTGAATGGTTAGCCGTCACCTCCTTCTGCGAAGCAGTAATGCTCGCAAAGAGGGAGGCGGCGCACGTGAGGGAGAGGCAGTATATGCGCCCTCACGGCCGTAGTCGCCGCGGGAGAAGCCCTGGGCGTCGGGAATCCCAGGCTGATTCCCGGCCACCGTAGGCGCGGGCTTGCGGATGGCGAGTAATGGGTAGCTCGCTGTCCGGTAAGGACCAAGCCCGGGTCGACGGCGCGTTGTGTTCCACGCGCGCCTCAAAGAGTTGTCAGCACCAATAGGTGGGGTTCGCAAGGACCGATGCCTGCCAGGGGTGCGGGTTGTTCGAAAGAGATACCGCGGCCCCTGGCACACAGGCAACTGAGGGAACACGGGTGGGTTTTAGTCAGTAAAAGTCTGACACGCCCTCCCGCTCCACCCAGAGCGGGAGAAGTTATTTGATGATTTCCCACCCAAAAAAAAAAAAAAAAAGCTAATTTCTTGTAAGATGGTTTTCAAATATATGAAAACATGAGTTGAACATTTTTTCTTATCAAGTTGATTATATCAATATCAAAGAGACTTTAACTTGAAAAGATTTGATGGAATACCTTCAAGTCTTTTCAAGTGAAAATAATTCCTTTGATATTGACGGATTAATCCTGTAGGGAATTAAAAATTACACGTGCTAAACCAGTATTTGAAATTTCTCACATACCTACTCATTTTAGAACGCCGCGAAACGAATCTACCATGAAAATACCTGAAACACGTGCAACCAAAATAAAATCGTCGGTACTTAAACTTAAAGTTTCAGACGTCCCAAATTTTTTACCGAGTCCATTGAAGAAAAATCTCTTAAACGTTAGCAGTTCGTGTTTAACGTAGCGTGTACAACATGCCCCGACATGGCTCGTTTCCGGTCCCACTAAAAGTATAAACGGTAAGTGCTGAAAATGTTCTTAAGTACTGTACTGATATTTATTTGCGTAAATTAGGGAGGATTTGTAATAGAAGTAAGATTTTACTACGTGATACAGACTTTTAATTGGTTTCATTAATATGAGTGTTTTGTTGATCCTTCTGTTTTTTTTTTCTGTTTTTCTGTCTTTTTGTTCTCTCTCTTGCAATTGCAATCTTACTGCAGAAACTAGCAGAGGTTGTAAGTACCCGGCATCAATTGCGGTTTTTCGCTAGTTACATGCAAGGCAGACAGCAGTATGTGGACTGCAACCGATGTGAATCCGACTTATATTACACTTGGTCGGGTGTAAGTCAGGGCACCAGCTTGGGGCCTCTAGAATTAATAATAATGATAAACAATTTGCCGGAAGTCGTAAGACATGGCTTTTGTTTATTATTTGCTGATGACCACAAGTTTGCTGCTTGAGATTAGGTCCAAGTCTGATTGCAGGCGCCTACAGGACGACTTCGATCAAATAGTACAATGGAGCTGTGAAAACAAACTGTATTTCAACGTGTCCAAGTGCTCGTTGATGAGCTTCGCCCATGCTCGTGCGCCTCTGCTCTATGAGTATGGGATAGACGTGGCGCCAATGCAATGAGTCACGGAGGTGTGAGACTTGGGTGTTTTCATGACTCCTGATCTGACATTCCGTGAGAATGTAACCAGGATCTGTAAGAAGGCGTACAGAAACTTGAGATTTGTTCTGAGACAGGCACAAAGCTTCACAAACATCACAGCAGTTAGGGTCCTGTATGATGCACTAGTCAGGAGCCATTTGGAACATAATGCGGTCATATGGGCTCCACGTGAGGCTAAGTACTCTGTGATTTTGGAGCGAATTCAGAACAAGTTCACGCGCCATTTGTACAGGAAATTATATGGGATATATCCGTTTTACCTACTGATGTATCCCACTCTGTTTGTCTTGGGCATGGTTGGCTATAATCAACTGTATGTCCGACGGGAGTTTACGCTGGTCGCCTACTTGGTGAAGGTGCACCGTGGAGTGGAGAGTAACCCGGGAGTATTGCAGCGTTTGAGTCTATGTGTGCCAGACCGCTACGTGTGGAGGCGGCGCAGCCCGCCACTGCTACTGGTACCTACAGCCAGAACTAACCTGCTTGCCAAGGCACCCCTTACCAGAGCTATTCGTACCATCAAAGAACTTCAAACTCAGATCGATGTGTTTACATGTTGTTTGAGTGAATTCGCAAGGGTATTATTATTTATAATAGGTCTTTACCTATGAAATTGCCGTTTTGTATGAAAAAATTTAAACGAATTTTTTTCATGTATTTTTTATTTGTATTAATCGAAGTAATCACCCATGCAATCAATGCATCTTTGCCATCGCAGTGGCAGTTTATTGATGCCCTTCTTAAAGAAATCAGCTGGACGGGAGGCAACAAATTCTTCAAAGGCATTTTGTACTGCCTCTCGGGTATTGAATTTTTTTCCCGCCAAGAAGTTATCCAAATTCTGGAAAAAGTAGTAGTCTGTAGGCGCAAGGTCTGGTGAGTAGGGCGGATGACGGAGAGCTTCCAACCCCAGTTCTTGCAACTTGGAGACCGTCTGCTGTGCAGTATGAGGTCGCGCGTTGTCGTGCAGGAGCAGCGGAGACGAGCGATTGACCAATGCTGGTTGGAGATGTGCCAGCTTCTCCATCATTGTGTTCAGTTCTTCACAGTACACATCTGCAGTAATGCTCACCCCGTTTGGTAAGAAGCTGTGATGAATCACACCGGCGCTAGACCACCAAACAGTGACCATCACTTTTCTAGGGGTAAGTTTTCGTTTAGGGCATTGTTTAGGTGCTGAACCAGGATCCAACCAACTTGCTGAGCGCTTGCGGTTATCAAACAGAATCCATTTTTCATCGCAGGTAACAATGCGATTCAAAATTCCTTCATTTGTGTGTCTGTTGAGCAGTGCAAGGCACGTCTCGACGCGTACTTCGCGCTGACGATCATTGAGTTCGTGGGGCACCCATTTGTCAAGCTTTTTTACCTTGCCAATTTGACGCAAATGGACCAATATTGTTTTGACGCTAACGTCGAAAGCTGCTGCTAATTCAGCCGTAGATTGTGTATCATCAGCTTCCACAATCGCCTTTAATTCGTCATTGTCGACCAAAGTCTTCGGACGACCGCGAGGTTCATTTTTCAGGTCGAAATTTCCAGAACGGAAGCGAGCAAACCAATAACAGGTGGTGCGTTGGTTTGTAGTGTTAGCTCCGTAAACGTCGTTGACGTTGCGTGCCGCTTGTGCCGCGTTGCTGCCACGACGGTACTCATATTCCATAATTACTCGAATTTTTAACGTATCCATGATGACGAAAAAGATTGAAATGCGATGAAAATGTAACACTAATCAATAAACAAATGACTACTTTTGGAAAAAAAAATCCATGTTTTTAAAATAAAATTAATTTGAAATTAGAATTCTTACCCAAACAAAAATTATTTTGATTTGAAATGGCCAGTACTGCAAAACGGCAATTTCATAGGTAAAGACCTAATATTATGCTACAACCAAAATCATACTTATTTTTTTCTTAATGTAAGTAAAGTATGTTTGTGTTTATGTTTGTACTGTTATGTAAGTAATTTTATGTTAAACTATGTTTCGTGTTTTAATACTGTAGGTACTTAGTTTATTTTTTTCTAATTTGTTTATGGTAAGTATATAGCTTAGGTTATTAGTTTAAGTTCTAACTGTCGTATTAGGGTAAACCCTGTTATGATAGTTAAGCTGTTATAAAATAATTAAATAAATTTGAGTTCTATACTTTTATAGAAGTCACGCCATCACCTTCTGGGCCTACCGCATTACTAGTTCAATTTTTTTTTTAAGTGAATTTAGGCGCGTTGGGCATTTTTGAGATGGGAAAAAACTGTTGAACTCGCTACACCGTTACCGACACCTCTATATAAGTTAGTTTTAGTTGAGCTTGATCAGTATAAATTGTGGATGAAAATTCAAAAGTTTAATTGGTATTCATTTCAAAGAATACCAATTAATTAAATTTCATATTTCATGTATTAGTAAATTTACGTTTTAAGTAATGGATTGCAATTTTTGTATGTAAAATAATATGCACTTTTTTCATGTACAATTAGCGTATTATATGAAAATTTTAATATATTTTTTTGTAGTAGTAGTTTATAATAATGAATAAAAACACTTAATTTAAAAGTATTTCCTGTACGAGTATAATAAAATACTTCCTGACGATTAAAAAATACACACGTAATTGTTCAAGTTTTCAATTCTGTCGGCACTCCCGGAGTGCCATTGTCTTTTTTTGTTTAACCTATACTATCCCACTGCTGGGCTAAGGCCTTCTTTGAGTATTTCCAGCCACGCCACCTCTAATCAGCAATTTCTAATTAAGTTATTCTTAACTTAGGGAAGACATAATTATCAAGCTCATTTCACAAGAATAGGCGGTATCTACAGTTGGTGTAACATTAAGTTTTTGATTGTCAATTTACGTAATACCTAGGCCTACCAAGCACGATGACTAAGTTTATTAAAAACCAAGGAATATAGCAGTTCAGCGATGCGGACGAATTTTCTGATGCCTTATGATTCTTTCTCTCTCGTATTTATGTGTGGGCATTATTCATTTAAGACGGTTAGCTTGTAAATTATGTTGACATAAACACATATTTTAATGTACGGAAATATCATATTTTGCTGAGTTTATTTTATTTTTACTTGTTTTTTTTTTGTTTGTATGTATTTTTATAGAATATAATAAAATAGAAGGAAGGAACGAAGGAAGCATTACATTTCGAAAATACATAAATGTAATGCATTCACAAAAACCACAGCGACCCAAAATACACCAAACGCTCTTTGATTAACAGACGAAACCGATTTATTATCCACCCTTACTATAAATACCACAATATAATGGATTGCAACTGAAACCAAAACACATTAATACATGTCAGACCAGATCTTACCCAAAACATGTGTACAAGTGTCCTGAAGGACGGGGGGCCTACGACAGACCCTTGAGGAACCCTTTCAATGTCGTCGCAATAAATCAAGTCCTAATGACAGTCACGTTTTTTTCAACCAAGAATACACTTAGAGGTAATCAGAAAACGGCTGAACAAAGTGAGCACCCCTTTGCAAAGGCACAAAATGTTGTCGACTTGTTTTTCTGTGTTCGAAGCAGTCAAATGCTTACGGTAGGCCTTTCAGACGAGGGTGGTTTGGCATATTCGGGTCACGTTTTGACAAAAAATGAGATGATTATGTTAAGTTGCAGAAATTTTACTATTATTGCGAGCTGAAATGTTTGGTTGTTAAGGTTTTGGGAGCCAAAGAAATTGTTCTATTTAGATAATAACCATTTTATTATGGTAATAGAATTTATCTCGCTTCAGAATCTGCTAAAATTGAGCCTAGTAAATAGTCAAGCAATCCTGAAATTTAAATGTGTACATTTTGGAATGATTTTAGTATTCTTGTCGTTTTGTTCTTAGCTCACGCTCAGTAACAAGTATTCAAGCAATCCAAAAATAGGCACAAACCTGAATGTGTCTTCGAAATCATATTTGTCCCATTCTGAACACTTGTTACGCGAATTAAGTACTCGGATTCGTGAACCCTTTGCAAGGCAAACGAGCGTAAGACGAGTATATATAAGTTAAGCAAATGAAAGAGGTGGATGGATAGTTTCACGTATGGATTCTAGTCACGTTCATGTTCGGAGAGAATAAGATAATTATATTATTAAACTTAGTAAATTTTCAGCTTTCGAGCTAGTTTGCGACTAGGTTTTAATTTGATTTTAAGTTTAAGCTTTTGAGAGAATTTGTGGATGTTACTGTATATTTTAATGCAGGTTTTAGGATTTGCTTACATGTTATGCAAACTGCAAAACCGATGCGATTACGTTTCTACAGCGTACCATCATTACGAAAGTCTAATTTACGTAGCTACCTATGTAAGTAGTCTTCGTATTTGATACCTTTCTGTATATGAAAAAGAATTATTTAAGTTCTTCTCTAAACAACCATCAAAATTAACGACCTTCCTAAACAAAACAAAATTACCATCATCATTTACTCGAACCATAAAAAAAAAACTTAAAAGCATTATTAATCTCAACGCTACTTGCTTATTAAACTCCAGGGATCGCCCTCTTGCATACATAATATCCAATAAGTAAGCTAAGTTTCTTCATCAAGTTAGTAAAGGAGATATTAGAAATAATTACAAAAATAATCGTCTGCTTAACATGCAAGGAGCGTTGGGCCAAGACGATCCCCGTAATATGCAATGTAGATTTCATTACACGTTGTGCATGATTTTATGAAAATGCAACTTAGCAACAACTTAGTTTATTAAAGAATTCAGCTTCGAAAAAGTTTTCTTTTGGAGTTCAAAGAAAAAGGTGGTTTGGAATTTAAAAATTGTTTGAAAGCCTTTCACGTGCTTTATTTTTATGCTAAGTGTAGGTTGTGCCAGGAATTTACAACAGATAAAAAATTAATAATAGATTAGAATATTTATTTAGACATTTTGTAGCCAGAGGTTTGAAGGTTTTCACAAAGAATGTTCTTTTCCAGACCCGGTACAACTACTTGTAGGTCATACAAATATTTGTTCCGTGCGGAAATCGAACCCGTGATACGCAGCGCAGCAGTCAATCGCTTAACCACTGCGCAAACCGTGCCGTCGTTTTATAACTGCCATATCATAATCAGCCTATAACGTACCCACTGCTGGGACACAGGCCTCCTCTCTGTGGGAAGGAGTGGGCCGTAATCCACCACGCGGGCCTTCGAATTTTTGGTTCTAAGACATGCCGGTTTCCTCATGATTCTTTCCTTCACCGTTTTGAGAGCAGTGGTAATGAAATAATTTAGGTACATAAAGTAAAGCACCTGTCTGGGTTCGAACCTACGACCTACATCTCGTAAGCTGCGGCTGTTACCACTGGGCCACCACTACTGTCATTTATAACTGTACTTTTTTATAAATTAAACTCGCCTCTATTGTCTGTCTGTGTGAACGTGTTTTAAATAAGAACAAATGTTATTTTAGGTCACATTTTGCCCTTTTCAGTTGACGGCACTAAGTTTTTAGTTGATTTTTTTATCCCATAACCTTCAAAATTAATGTCAAAACTATAAATTACTATTTTTAAATTAATAATATAGTTCTCGAATGTTCTCTAACAAAACCAATATTATTTTCGAACAAGAAACTTAGTTTCAACTCTTACTTGTTAGAAAGATTCAAGACGTTGTAATTACTTTTTACTGTTAGGAAAGCTGTTTTTCTTTTGGTTGGGTAGATATTATTATGTTGAATAAAATGAATTTTCCAAAATAAATTTCATACTGTTCATGCTTGGCCCGCGTGGGGTCGGCAATTATCCCGCGGGAACGTACTACCGGGATAAAAAGTAGTCTATGTGTTAATCTAGATTATAAACTATCTTGTGTGCTAATTTTCATTCTAATCCGTTCAGCCATTTCTGCGTGATCGAGTAACAAATATCCAAACATTTATAAAATTAGTAGGAGTTGGGTTTTGAGATCGGTACTTTTATTCATGTTTACGAAAAAAAAACAACGCATCGCATTGCGAAAATCGGGTTACAGTGGGACGGGGCTTAGTAAAAATGCTTTGCGCTGCGGCCCATTGCGGCTGTAATGCGCGCTTCACTTAATTAGTACTGTAGATTTTTATTTTGTATAATATTTTTGGGTTAGTTTTTCATGATTTAAATTAACTCAATATCTATCATTAACTTTAGATTTCACACAAACACAAATTTATTTAATTTAAGTACGCATACATGCATCACACTGTAGTATAAAACTGATTTACATCCGTTTCGTCACACTTCAGGTCCAGTTGAAAACCATCGTCAGGCACAGGTTGTCTGACTTGTTTGATGAAATGGGCTTTTTTAACCGACTTCAAAAACGGAGGAGGTTCTATGTTCGACTATTTTTTTAAATTATTTATGTTCACCAATTTCTCCCCCATTTGTGGACCACTTCTCAATTTTTTTTTAAGAGTATACACCTGATAAGGTCGCATTGGCACTAAGTCAGGATCTGATGATGGAATCTCAGGGAAATCGAGGGCAAACCTCAAATGTTATAGGTATTAACTATGTTTTTTATATATTTTCTAAAGCTATTGAGACATTTGCCTATGGTCATCATCTCATGACGCTGAGCTGATGAAGGAAGGCACAACTCTCGGTTAGAAGTGGTAGGATGTTCGGACATAATTTTTATCTTCTGTATATTGTGTGCCTTTTTGTTTGTGCTAAATAAATGTATTTTCTTTCTATCTTTATATTATATTGCTCTGAAAAAATTACCGTGGATGTATATACCAAAGATGTCGAAGCCATTTAAAAAAGAAAAATATTTGTGTGCCTCCATCTTTCACAAAACTGTAGAAACCTGTAGACCGAACTTAATGAGTCCTTTACAGAGTCTAGAGCAACATCTGTGGTATTATTAATTCCTTGTGTGGCATAAACTACCAAGTTCTTAGCGACGCGTAACATTTCTACGCTTAGTATAATATAATACGTCTGGATTATCTGACACTTAACCGCTGTACTGTTCAAGTGGTACTGAGGTATTTTGTATTTTAATATTTAATATTTTAATATTTAATATTTATTTATTTACTCAAAACAAGGTATTGTAGTACACGTTAAAAAAAATACAGTTATACAAAAATAAGTACTATATCTACAAACGTGTGGGTGAGCACTGCTCTCCTAGCTAGGTAGGTATTTGTACTGTTAACATTTACGTTGCTTACCTAGTCGGTTAATGCGGGTAGGTGGGTAGTGTAACGGTGTGTGTACACACCAGCTTTATCTCAGTTCGTGTTTGTATCTTTGTAATTAGAAACTAGTTGTGCTTCCTGTTCCTTCATTACCATGTTCGAATACACGTCCTACTCATTTTGTAACGAATCTATGTTTGTACCAACCTGCACTGGGCCTGCATAGTGGATTAAGGCCCACTACCTCCCACTGTGTCCAATTATAGGCTCATTATGATCTATGTTTGTATTTTTATCATACCACTTGAGATATTATTATTATTGACTAGGCATTCACTCTAACCTAATGCTGCTAAAAGGTGTTATAAATGTCGAATAATTATGTCAATCCATCATAATGTAAAGGCAACTGAGATTAAAATGTTGAACCTAAATCTGTATTCTCCGAGGTATGGAGACCTCTCGCCTTGTAAATAATTATTTGCATGGCGCACCAAAAAGACAGCTTGACTTTGTAGATTTATTGATCTACGGCTGTTCTAATTTTAACCACAAGCCTCTCTCAGCCTTTCCCGGTCCCTCGAATATTCTTGCCAAACAACAACATTAAGTGGACAACAGCCATAATACCAGCTGACTGACTTTCGGCGAAGTTATTACAAGTTTAAATGACCTCTTAAATGACCTGCGCGTTTCACACAAACCCATCTCGATGAGGGTCCTTTCCTAAACAAGTTTTTTAACTCCGAACTTTACCGAAAATTAAAAAATAACAAAATAAATGTAAGTATTGCCGTTTTTGGTTTGATTTTTATAATTGCTAACATTTTTAGTTACTGGAAAGTGGTAACTCAAAGCAAAGCAAAGCACTGTTCCAATTAATGTCTTTCTTTTTTTGACATTTATTATGATAAGGGTAAATTATTACTGGTCATTGTTTTTTGGAGTAGGTACCAACTCTTTAGCTACCAACATTTTTACGTTTTTCTTAGTTTAGTTTAGGTATAAATAAAAAACAACAAATAAAGAAGTCTTCAAATCGCCTGTCTTAATCGATTTCTCTATAGATAAAAAGACCAGAAGAAATCCACAGTCCACCGTCCTTACATCACACTTAAAGCGAAGTAAAGGAACAAACAATACAGCCTGTTACTCTTAACTTTTAAATTGGAAAATTTAAAAGTGTACTAACAGCAACATTAATCCGCTTGCTCCCAGGCGCATCATTATTTACTCTGCAAATTTCTTTAGCAACGCCCTAAATTTCCCAGGATGGCTAACTATAATCTCTTGGCCAGTATCCAAGGAGGTGAGACGTGAGAGTTAAACGAGGGGCTGGAGCCAAGCAATAGTACTGGAGATGGCTAAGGGGTTTCACCAGGTAGCAATTGCAATACCAATTTGAGGTGGTTTATGAATTTGGCATGTTTTTTTTATTGTTGATAAAATTAATGGGTCAAAAACTGAGCACTGGTTACCAATCCTTAGGATGATAGGTAATTTATTGCTGAGGTTATTGCAGACAGAAAAAAATTACCTTTAAGGGACAAGCGCCAGTGTAGCCTACGAATTGAACCTTTTCCATGGGCATAAGTCATCGTACGTCCGAAGCAGGTTAAGGGACAAGCGCCAGCGTAGCCCGCGAAATGAACCTTGAAGGGACAAGCGCCAGCGTAGCCCGCGAAATGAACCTTGAAGGGACAAGCGCCAGCGTAGCCCGCGAAATGAACCTTGAAGGGACAAGCTCCAGTGTAGCCTGCGAAATGAACCTTGAAGGGACAAGCGCCAGCGTAGCCCGCGAAATGAACCTTGAAGGGACGAGCGCCAATGTAGCCTGCGAAATTACCTTCAAGGGACAAGCGGCAGTGTAGCGCGAAATTATAATTTTCTTACGTTGTCGAAATTGGCAGGTCAGTGTCAGCCTGTATGCTGAACAATATATGATTCCCGACCGTAACACATCGTATTTATAGTATAATAATCATTGAAATCATCAATAGAGGATTCCGGCAACTGGGAACACCCACAATTGAATAACAAAATCTATTGTTGAAGCCCAAAATTGTACAGTCAAACTAAAAAGTGTTTAAAAAATTGATAAAAAGAACCGTTTGATTCGAAAACATCATTTACTTATATCTTTATAACTAAAGCAAAGCCGGGTTATTTCCACCATCTAAAACTCAAGAAAACAAAAAAAAAGAAACTAAACTGATTTTACGGGAAAAAAGAGGATATTTTTTTCTCAGGTGGTCATAACTCGGTAGGAGCTTACTGTTTGATAAGCTCCTATCAAGTTAAATGACATCTGGTACTTCGAAGGCATAAAGCGTTTTCTAGCTGAGACATAAAATATATGAGAAAATGAATTATCCTCGTTATTCCCGTGAAATGAGTTTAGTTTAGTTTTTTTTTGTTTCCTTGAGTTATAAACGGTTTATGTAACCCGACTTTGTTTTAGTTATATAGATATAAATAAATGATAGTTTTAGAATCAAAGAGTGTGAGTTTTTTAATTATTACTTTAAACAGTTTTTCGATTGATTGTACTATTTTTGGATTCAAGAATAGATTTTGTTATTCAATTACCTGGGTGGTCCCAGTCACCGAAAGAAAATATTAATATTAAAATAATGGATCCGGTGACTGGGGCTGCGGTTTGAGTTATTTGCGGTCCCAGTCGCCGGAATCCTCATCAATACCACCCCTCTGAGTTTATTGAATGACTATGTCATAAAAAGTCTCTAAATATGATTCAATAAACAGATGATTTTAATGCTTACGATTCTGTAACGCCATTTTTGTTACCGTCGTGAATCACATTTTAATCAACATACAATCTCACACTGACACGCAAATTTCACAAGCTACCTTATTGCACCCAACTTCAGTTCACTTGACTTAAATTTTGCATAACTGACAAAAATAAATCTTACTCCAGTTAGCATTTTAGCTTTCAACTAATTAACCCGGAAAAACAATTGAATAATTCCCAAAACATAATAATATGGAACAAGCATTTACTACAATAAAATAGCCCTTAGTATAAATAACAGAGCCTTCTAAATGCATTATGGACAAAAATTAAATCTTATTTCAGTTCGCATTTTAGATTTCACCTAGTTGAACCGTAAAAACCATTTAATAATTCCCAAAGCATAATAATCTGCGACAAAGCATGTACCATTATCCTTTACCCCTTAGTAGAAATAACAGCGGCTCCTAAATTATTCCAAGTCTTCAAGCGAGTGGAGGGGACCGGTGCGGTGCGAGAAATGACATCCTTAATCCACTCTTGTCCATCCGTGCCCATGTGGCTTGGCCGTTGAAAGGTCCCCTGTGTGGACACTATAAACATGTTAATGCGGTGTCCAATGTTTGTCCCGAGGGCCACCAACTAATTCCAAACGGGCCTTGCCTTGATTAACATATAATGTCCTCGTGTGGTGTAGACTTGCTGGGTAGGCGTTTTGGAATTGCTGACGTCAGAAGTGTCAGCTGTTGTTGAAAATTTAAATAAGAATGTTTACGGGAACGTTGTATTGTTTAGGGTTGGGTTTTGAAGTGTTTTACAGCTTAATGTTCGTGTACGATATGATTGTGATACTATGTTTCAAAAGAACTGATATTTTTGTCTTTTATTGGAATGTCACACATAATGTTCTTGTTTATAATTGATTTCGTTATTCGCAGAATACGTACAAAAATGAAATAAATTAAGCTCTGGAAAATTCGGGACTGTCTGATAGTAGAAGTGAAATAAATAGGTATTTGTGTTTCCACAGAAGCGATTCAATATTATTATTGTTATAACGAACGGAAATTATGAGTTATTGGTTGTATTATATTATGCTTAAATAAACATGTGTTATCAATAATATTCTATTTAGTAGCAATAGAGTTCCTTTGTGCTCATTAGTTCCTTTAGCAGTTCCTTTGAATCAACTACTTGCACTTCGTACCTGGTTTTTTGGTATTAGAAACGTAGTGTTTTGGACTTCGTTAGTAATTAGAATCTAATTACCTTTTGCAAACACAAACAGTACCTTACCTTTATTTTTATATTTACAAGATCAAAAACATATTTATACTTATTTTCCGATACTTTTGTTCGGAACAAGTCAGAAGATGGAATCATGTTGACCGCAATCCAATTTCATGTAATACCCATCTATTTTTCCAGACAATGTATCACTCAAATTTATTGAATGGAGCCTAGAACCAACGAAGAAAAACAACACAATTTTATCTTTTATTATCGAGAAAATTTCTTCGCGAGCTATCAATGGTCGTGGTTATTGGTATTGACAGAATCATTTCTTTCCATTGGCTGTTGGATTTTAGCTTCTTCCTTTTTTTTTGTCATTGGCCGAAGATCAATGAAACTTTTCGCCGAAGAATCATCCCAGATAATATAATTATTGCCTCTCCATTAAAACAATCCTCTCCTTTGCATCAAAAACCTCATGCTAATACAATCAGTAAACCACTTACCAAGTCTTAGTGTGGTAATTACGACAGTATCCCTAGAGGATCGTTCATTGTAGCGGTCTCCGAGAAAGCGTTCCCAGCGCTAAGCATTCACGACTTGATTATCTTCAATTCTAGGGCTACTTCAGTGAAAAACTTTCAGAATTACCGTTTCCAAGACTCGTGTTAGCATTATTATGTTAACAGGATTCTTCATAATTTGTACTTCTATCGTTTTTGATTTCATATCCCAGTCGTGTTTGCTGTTCATTAATTTATTTTCCTTACAACAAACTCTATAGAAATATTGACTCTCTTTACATTTTGTTTTTTTAAATAAGCTTTTTATAAGATATGTGATTCTTGAAGACATATTTTTCTTTGTATTATGCTCAATTTACATAAATCATTGTGTTGACATTTTATTAATTTGAGTTTATGAACTTCAAAAGAAGTCATATATAAATATTGAAGTACTCATATCATAATTCGAAACGAAAATAAAGAATTAAAACTATGGGCAGTGTTATTAGGTTGTTCAACAAGGATTTTTTTATTGCTAGTAGCCGGGTGTCTATATTATTAGATTACTCTCTACCACGTGGGAGTTATAACACAGATCAATAAGCATGTACGAACCCTATTACATCTCTTTTACTCTTCGGGGAATACATTTCTGATGTTGCTCGTATCGGAAGACAGACATTATTGAAGAAGACATTGCAGTTTATCTAAAAACTCCAGACTGAATATCATTTCACCGTAATAAAGTACATAAGGATGAGCCATCTTCACTTTTACCGACTTCAAAAAAAGGAGGAGGTTCTCAATTTGGTTGTATTTTTTTGAATGCTACTTATCTTCGTACTTCGACATTTATAAACCGATTTCAAATATTCGTCTCTGATTTGAATCTGCTGGACTGCTCGTTGGGACCACTGTGGTCCCATAATATTTGGTCAAGTTCTGATTAGTGGTTTTTGAGTTAACTTCAATCGAACGTATTTTTTTTCCAAAGTCGTTTATTTTAATGATGTTACAATAATTTCTAGTCACTGTTATTTTACTTAGCAAGTGAAGGTAGATGAATTTATGTGGACGAATAAAAAAAAAACCGGCTTCCAAAAAACCACTACAAAGTGAAAAATAACGTTAAACTTGGAATCCGGTGTCTTTAATTAATGTGTCTTCGTTTTTTTCCACTGACTTTCGCAATTAAAGTAATATTTCTCTTTGTAGTGTTTTGTTTAGAAGTCAGTTGTTTTTTTGCATAGAATAAAAAAATCTACCTTCAAAAGCTGCGCTTATAACTTGCACCCCACATAAAAGGAAGGTGACAAGCCCCAACGTTTCACGTGTGCCTTTTGTTAAATACAATGTCCTACTTTATTTGCAGTCGGTTGTTTTAAGAGTATTATTTGTAATGGGAATGGTGACAAAATCCAAGGTTTTTTGGACCTTGTTTTCGGAACAAAGGCTTCCATTTACATCAAATTGCGTGGTTCAGCAAATTCTTGTAATTTACTTTTTGATATAAGTAATGTGTCTGGTTGTATTGTAGGTTTATTTTATCTATTGTGTGAGGGACTGGGTTGTTATAAGTAGTGTTCGTTTTGATGAGAACGACCAGCTTCATGTTTTGAAGTGATGGGATTAAAAATGGCGGCTGAGTTTCAGCGGGATGTTTGTGTACAACAAACAAACATAAAGTCACGCCTTCTTCCGATGGTGGTAGGCAAAAACTACAGAACATCACCTGCTAAGATCCTTACCTACCTACATCTACGATTTTATTTTTACAGAATTTTGCTGTTTAATATATTCTAAAATGAGTGGAGACAGTTATAATATGATTATCCTTGAGAGCAAAAAAAAAGTTTCTTTTCTATTGGGTATTAAAACCGCGTATAACGAAAGGCACGAAGGAAAATCATGATCCCAACATCTCCAAAACCTTAGCTTGAATCATTAATTCCCAACAGAATTAAAATTTCGTACCACATTAGAAATTATGTCCATTAAAATTCCCATAATGGCTCTATTTGAGATAAAACAGTTCTCTAAGAACTTAATGTTCTTTCCTAACACATTTATGGGCTCTCAAAATTTTACATAGAATTTATCTTAATAAATTCTATGTTATTGTAATGACATAGAGCTCTATTTTGAATGACATAATTTTTAATAGTGAACATACTGTTATCAGTTTAATAATTTTCAAGTATAAGTAAAGCAAAATTTTGACGTCTAAATGATGACAGAAGCATAATTACGTTCTCAATTTATGACAGATATAATTTTGTGTACTTAATCTATATTAATTTTATAGCCATTAATGTAAATCGTTAATCATTGTCTGACTTAAGTAATCCACTTTATCATATTATTATTCTGTTATTCGCCTGTTGTTTGGTATGACATGGTAATAAATAGGGACGAGATTTTTTATTAATCAATCTTCCTTGCTGTTTTTCCAACTATGTAGAAGTGGGCTTTCAGTCTAACCGAATGCAGCTGAATATCAGTACGATAGATGATGCAACTATCTATCTGACCTCCACAACGCAGTTACTGGGTAACATGATACCCTTTGGTAAGGTTGGTCGTCAGACTTTTAGGCTTCTGACTATCTGTAACGACTGACAGAGATCTACGAATGACAACCGAAACCAAACTAAAAAACTCTTTAGTGCAAACGGTTTAAGGTGCTAGTAAAGTTCACGGACGAGTTTCGATATGTAATGGATAGTCCACTCATCCACTAACTGACCGCTGCAAATATAGCTTAACCTTCGAGCGACCCATGTGGCTGTCATCATTTAGGTACAAGCCCCTCTGTTCAGGGCTTTATAAGACAATTATATATTATAACTTATTTAAAGAAAATTGCTCAAATATTTTCTCGCCTAAATTAAAATACCAATCATTGTTCTAATTAAAAGCGTAATCCACTCGTTATTATCAACAGCAAAAGTTACAAAATTAACCACTTAAAACGTTACAGATAGAAGCAATGAAATATGAAACATTTGTAATATTGATTGGTTCGTACTTGGAAATAGCGTATTTCGCTCACAAAGTTCAATTTGCATTACATTAAACTTGCTGTTAGGTATTGATGAATGCTATATTTATACGATTACTATTTTCATTGAAAAAGTTTTCTAACTTTAGAGTAGATGATGAAGATAATCTTTTACAGAATTATTTCTCTCTTGAAATGGTGAAATCAAATAATAAGCCGTTAAAACATTTGCCTGTCGACAAAGTTGGAAGCGGAGCGGCTGACTGTCCAGGGCGTGGTTGACATAATTGAGGTCCAAAATTAAAGAGGAACCTAAGATACATCTTCTACAAGCTATAGGTTTGTACGAAAATTGCTTGCTGGAATAGTGACAAGATAAGTAAGTCAGTAAGTTTGGCATCGGAACTGCATGTCCAAGGTGCCCCAGATGAACAAAGTACAACAAATGTGCCTGTATATTATTATACATATGTGGAAACTAGTTTAATCAAAGTCGTTCCGAATACACCGTTTCCTTTACCAGGTTGTTGAACAAAAACAAAACACAGTTACAAACTAGTATCAACACAAGCTCAAATACCGCCATTAATTTAATTCACGGTTCAAAAGGTCAATTGTAACCAGGGGTTGTGCCAGCCCGAAGTTATGGGTTATACCTTCTAAGTTACAAAAGACATGATTCAATCATTATAACAATAGTAGCTAGGTACAATAATTCCCCTTAACCTCGTAATGATTTAATGGAGAAAGAAACCGAACCGAAACTTCCAATTAGTTTTAAATAGGACCTCTATGTCTTGAACTCGGTTGAAACATTGTTTCATTTTGTTTCAAGAGAAGCCGAAGTTAACTCCATGTAGATTGATTTGCATAGTACTCAACTTTATTCGGAACATTGCTCAGGAATTTTATAGTACTCAATGATGAAGACTTTGCTATTCAATGTTTTTGTAGTACCTACGAGAATTGTAAAGGAGAATTGAGAGTACAAAATTTAGCGGCCATATTGTTCTGTATAGGTACGTCAATTTTAATTAGAGAATAAGATAAAACCAAAAAAAAAGAGAAGAAGAAGTTAACCAAATAGGAGATTTTACCAAACAAGTTCATAAATACAAGGTTTTGGTAAATACAAACATTTTAGACGAGTTTAATCAGAATAATAGTGTAGCTGAAACAATAGAAACGCTGTCAGACAAAGTGGTGGAAACTAAAACATTCCAGACGGTAATACCAGTGTCTGGAAAGGTTCAGAGACACAGGGACTTTATAATACACGCTACACAGTTGACAATTCTTAATTTAGATTCAGAATTCGATCAACATTAAGATTTCACACCGAAGTTGTAACAAATTTCGCGTGGGTAAGAGCGTCAATAGGCGTGAACTTAAACCCAAAACGTTACACTATCTATTAACGTAAACCTAAGCGTAAGCGCGCTACCCAGTGCTGGGCACGCCACGATAGCGGCGGTAAGTCCCCTCTTTGAGGAGTGGCTTGAGAGGCGGCATGGCGTCCTCACCTTCCGCCTGACGCAGGTCCTCACCGGACACGGTCGTTTCGGGAGGTTCCTGTTTCGTATAAGGCGGGAGGAAACGCCCGGGTGCTTCCATTGCGAAGATCGCCCTGAGGACACGGTGGAGCATACGGTGGCGGTCTGCCCGGCTTGGGCGGAGCACCGCTGTGTCCTCGTGGAGGCGATCGGCGGCGGCGCTCTCTCGCGTCCGGCCCTGGTGCAGGCCATGGTACGGAGCGAGAGTGAATGGTTAGCCGTCACCTCCTTCTGCGAAGCAGTAATGCTCGCAAAGAGGGAGGCGGCGCACGTGAGGGAGAGGCAGTATATGCGCCCTCACGGCCGTAGTCGCCGCGGGAGAAGCCCTGGGCGTCGGGAATCCCAGGCTGATTCCCGGCCACCGTAGGCGCGGGCTTGCGGACGGCGAGTAATGGGTAGCTCGCTGTCCGGTAAGGACCAAGCCCGGGTCGACGGCGCGTCGTGTTCCACGCGCGCCTCAAAGAGATGTCAGCACCAATAGGTGGGGTCCGCAAGGACTGATGCCTGCCAGGGGTGCGGGTTGTTCGAAAGAGATACCGCGGCCCCTGGCACACAGGCAACTGAGGGAACACGGGTGGGTTTTAGTCAGTAAAAGTCTGACACGCCCTCCCGCTCCACCCAGAGCGGGAGAAGTTATTTGATGATTACCCACCCAAAAAAAAAAAAAAAGCGTAAGCGCGCTCGCGAGCCGCTTGCGAACGGCGCGCGTGCTGCTCGCGTGCGGTTACAGCCTACGTTAGGTGCGCCTAAGTGAGGAGCGTGTGCAGCGAGCGCGAAGAGCGTGCGCTGCTCGTACGACAAAGCTTCTTTCCCGTTTGATCTAAATATGGGGGCGGGGTAGGTGCACCGCGGGCGGCATGCGCGCACCTCCTGTGCCGCTCGAGTGCTGCGCGTAGCTTGCGCGCGAGCGGCACGCGGGCGGCGCAGGGGCTGCATACGAACGTGAAATGCACGCGCGCAGTTTGCAAGCGGCTCGCAAGCGGCGCATTCGCCAGGTCTGGACGCACCCTAAACCACGCTTGTGTGGTTTGTGTACCTACAGGAATTATGCTTGTAATATTAAAAAGAGATCTTGTTAGTACCAATTAGTAGATAAAATACTTAATAATAATTTTGGATTTAGCTGTGGTATTGTATCTAGCCTTCTTACTACTAATAAATACAGAATAAAGTTATTACAAGTTTAAACCTATGAAAATGTATGATAAATCCTTTGTTATTCCTGGTATAACTTTATTCCGTGGATATCAGTAAGAGGGTATGTGTTTATGACGTTTTATAACTGTCTTGATTGTGGATATCACAATTAACTTTTACACCTACAGTTATTATATCTTTGAAGAGCATAACTACAGTAAAAGTAAAATGCAACAACCCGTACTTACATTTGATACCTTCTGACATCGTTGACCAATAAAAACAGACGATATTGTCTTCCTTCGCTATGAAAGCGCAAGCAGCTGTGTTTTTATGGCGTGTGGTGTAATAGCGAAAAGAGTAATTTTCATGCAAAGACTTGGAACGCAAAGACAATATTTGTAAGGTGTTGTGGTTACAAACTGGTACTACGGGTTTTTAGTGTCTTCATTTTATTAAGTGTGGCTTGTGATCACAGAGTCACAATTTTATATGGGTCGTTTTGTGGAATGAAGTGTCTTGATTACTTGAATAATTTCTTTGCAATAGGGATCGACCTATTTCATTCAAGACATCGGTTAGTGTAGTAACTAAACTACAATTATTAGGAGTTAACGCTACATGTCACTTAGCCGTGTCAATTTCTGAAAGTAATGTATTATTTTGACTAAGAAGGAACTTGTTTCAGATCTTAACAATTTATGGCTAATAATTTATTGAACAACAAACAATATTTTACGAAGACCCTTCTTCAGTTACTCATACACATTATTTTAGTAAAGGTTTATGCTTGCTTACTGTGGCTTCCCATTTCGGGGCCGCATTTGACTGACTTCGTCTACATTCGCTAGATTCCACCCCTGTGGCCCACTCTGAAGCACTTGGATATAACAGCCGAGGAGCAATCTTTTCTAACCGCTTATGATGTTACAAGGGATAGAGAGGAACGTTTGCTTTAATCGTGTTGAAAGTTAGGGAGTGTGTATTGTCGTTTGTGGGCGAGGTTGTAATGGTGTGGCGTGATGGGATTTTTATGGTAGTGTAACTTTTTAAATTATATATCAAACTAAAAATAATAGTTTAAAAAACTAAAAAAAACACGCTTTAAAAACCAAACTAAAAAAGGAGAAAATAATTTAGTTCAATTAAAAAGCGTAGGGTGCTTTTTGAGGTATTTTTATAATCAATTAATGTCAAGCACCCCACGCTTTTTAATTGAATTAAATTATTTTCTCCTTTTTTAGTTTGGTTTTAAAGCGTGTTTTTTAGTTTTTTTTTAATATTATTTATTTACAATTTTTGAGTTCTGCTAACTACAAAAACGTGATTTTTTTCCTTTATTTTTCATTTTTCTCATTTTTTTTTAATTGCCGTCGGTCCTCGATAAGTTTACAAAGTTTCTATAAAATCTGACCGTTTAAAGTGGGTCAAAATCGCGCTCTAAGGAGTCGGTTACATACAAACTTACAAGTGAAGCTAATAATATAAAGCGTGTAAAAAGAACAATAAATTACACCTTATTTCAAAAATCGTACAATAATTCCTTAACAATTATTTTTTTTGCAAAAAGAAACTTTAGATAGACTCTTGTTAAGCAAAATTTGGTTTTAGACAACCTTTCTTCGTGATGTTTAATTTCTTTCATCATGGATCAGTGTTGTCCACGTACCAAACAACGTTACATTTTTTTTTCTCCCGCTCTAAATTTTGCTGACTAAATCCTACCCGTGTTCCTTCAGTTACATGTGTGCTAGGGCCCACGGTATCTCTTTCAAACAACCGGCACCCCTGGCAGACAATAACAGCCTTTGAACCAATTAACTGTAGAATGTTCTAATCTGCTAATATATAAGTCTATATTTTACAATTTTCTCTATGAGTAGGTTCAATAATATATAACTACCTATGCACTAAATTTAAAATGACCATCTAATTACTCAAAAACTGTAAAATTGTTCTTTACTGCACTGAATCCACTCTAAAAATAAGTTCCTTTTTTCATATTCTGCTCCCAATGGGGTGGAAAATGGTTACGGTGGAAACTTTACCTAATTTTAGCGGTGGGGCCCCTTTTATGCTATTTTGGGTCAGCGAAATATTAAGTTATTCAAAGGAATTAAATAATCTGACCGAAAGAAGAAAATTGTTTATTTTTGTTGTTATTTATTCTCATAATTTGGTGATTTTTGAGTTTCGTATTCGTTGGTTCTGTTGTATTTTTATTTTGTGAATACGAGTATTTTTAAGTGGAGTTATTTTTTAGTTAAAACTACAACCAATCATCATAAACTTGAATGCTGTATACCTACACTTACAGTTAATAGCGTCTGAAGAGATTTAAATAAACAAAGAATATTATTATAAGTCAAGGCAATTTTTTTTAATAAAAATATCCATTACACAGCAAGTTATCTCAAATAACAGTTCTAAAACTCTATTAGACATTACAACAACATTATACCAGTTTTTTTTTAAATACCATTACATAGTTTTTAAGGGCATTTTTTACTCCACTTTGTCGTTAACTGTCAAACTTTTCATATTACGAAGAACGTCCACTTAAACCCAAGTCCGTTTAAGGGGTAGAACTTATAGAAACTTTTTCTTTTGCCCTCCCCAAGACAACTGGGACCCTAGTCCTTTTCAATATTAAATGTGAATGGGCCTAAATTGCGAAAGTGTTATTAATTACCTTTTGAATATAAAACAAAACTTCTTTTGCTTCATGTTCAGGAAGTGTTCTGTGACCGTGTCAAACTGGGCCTTGCTATGACAAAGATTGTCCTTTTTCATAAGGTAGGTTTGTATATGAATCTATTATTAGCAGCACTGAATAAATCATGAACTTTATTTTCAGTGTTGCGTTTGCGCCAGATTGGCACTTTTCATGTTTGGAATTTATTATGAAGGCGCCATTATTTTATTCCCATGTAATTGTTAAAAATCGTGTAAAAATTGATGGTGTGGAAGTAACTTAATTATAAACGTTTCCTTGTCAATTACTATTACTACTACTATTATTAAATAAATAATTAATCTGTATGACATTGCCTTATTTAATATCTTGAAGTAGGTATTATAAGATTGTTTTATTTATTTTTTCATGATTGTATACATTTTGAATGCCTTACGGTAGAATCACTTGAAACGTGTAAATTTTTATAACACCAATGTAACAGTGTTTTCTGCAAAAATAAATGATTTGATTCTGATTTTTGATTTTAATAATGAAGGTTTTAATTATTATCTCCTTTAATTCATTTAAATTTACATATAAATTATATTTTTAACAATTACATAAAAACATTTAAAAATATAAAAAATAGTAGCCCACCGGCATCGGGAACAGGGTCCAAGCTACCGGTGGTTAGGGCTGCTGAGAGAGGAACCTCCTCACGATACGCGCCGTGTCCAGTAGTACTGCTTTCTGGATCAAGCCCTTGATCCAGCTGCCTAACGAGAGCCTCCTGAGGTGTTGGTCGAGGCTCTTGGCTATAATTCCATTGGCCGTCACGACTATCGGCACAATGATTGCTGTATCCACATCCCATATGACGACAACCTCGCGTGCTAGGTCGAGATACTTGATCTGCTTATCTTTTTCAGCTTTCACGAGGTTCTCGTCATGTGGGACTGCTATATCAATAATCATTGTGCGACGCTATAATCGATCTATCACCACTATATCCGGCTTATTGGCAACAATAGTCCGGTCAGTGATGATGGATCGATCCCAATACAATGTGATAGTGCCATTTTCGAGAACTGGGTCGGGCACATACCTCTAGTACGGTACTTCCGAGTCCACAAGACTGTATTTCAGAGCAAGTTGCTGATGGATAATCCTGGATAAGCTTTTAATAATAATAATGATTATTATTAAAAGCCTGTGATGTCCCACTTAGTGATCTACTGGTAGGCCGCTCTCTGGTATTGTTCCATTTGGGTCCATCCTGTGCCACTAATTGTGTTTTTCTTTTTATTGCAGGTAATTGAAGTAAATGCGTTTTCTGATAAAAGAAATGGTGACGTTGTAAGTATTAGTAAATTGAATTTAAAACTTAAAATTTTTGTTCTAATAACTAAAACCATTTGGGGTTATGTTTCTTATTCAAATATTAATTATAAAATAACTTCTAGACTCGTTAAAAGCTTTAGTTTGCGAGCTAGTAATATTATTACTTAAATTAAAACTTTAGTTTCCTAAGCTATCAGAGTATTGATATTCAGAAGGTATGATTTTAAGGTTAAATACGAATAGCATTCATATTTAACTCAGCGACATTTAGCAACACCCTAATAGCCTTTCAGACATATTCTGAACACTTTTCTTATCACAAAGTCACACACATAATCAATAAAAAACGACCCCATGAATAAGCAAAAACCTAACAAGAGAAAACTTTCACATTTTCGTCCAATCATTCTATCTAATGCTTACGACAATGTCAACATGGGATGCCATCAATATTCTGGCCATTTGGGTCGGTTCTATCGTTGCCTACTGTAAAATTCGAAAATATTATGCGCCCAAACCTTACCAGAGGCTTACACACTCCATTAGGGTTTGATTTATTGGTACCCACTAAAAGGGTCCCTCAAGAAACTATCCTTAGACCCTTACTGTGTATCACTTACATTAGACGTATGGAAATTTTGTCCTGAAATATTATTTGCTTTGATCGTGGTATATGATATGCGGCCATCGATTTCCGTGATATATCAGATTTAGTTTGAGTGCCCGTTTAGGGAAGGTGATTTGGTAGTTTTATTAAATATCTTAGTAAAATGCTATGGGGATGATAAATTCTTGTGTGTGTTAGTATTAAGTATTAGATCGCAGCTTTCAATATGATAATAATAATTGGAAAATTAAAACAAAGCACTGTAATTCAATCACGCGCTTCGTATTGATTGTGTGACATTATACTCGTAATCATATCGCACAATACAAATATCTCTTTGTTTTTTTATCAATACGAGACCATATTCATTTCGCCACATAACTATAAAATACTTTTAGCTATTAAAGGTTATTCAAAAATACTAAGTAAGTAAAACTTGAAACTTGTTATCTATATCAAAGTCAGTTAAATGTTAACTTTAAAATATTTTATGCACTTCAAAGTAATTGCGCATCTTAAAGCTAACTTTCAAAGTGTAAAACAAAATTATCGCTGGAGAAGTTCAAATTAACTATAGTTCAACGTACAGACATAGTGACGTGTAACGAATGAGGAACTTTGTAAACTTTTGGTGCACGAATAATATCTACTGTCGGATCTCTGTTCCGCTCAGGCCTTCTTCAGAGTGAGTTAGTTGCGCGCTCGCTAAGGTGGGCGCAAAAAATCATACTTATGAAACCTATGCGTCCTATACTTCAATGCTTTTGCATTATAAATGCGAAAGTAGTGACTGCCTATTACGCTTAAACATCCAAATGGATTTCGATGTTTGCCGCACCGGTAAACCATGACCTGGTTCCAGTCCATCCCGGTAGTAAGTTTTTGTGGGATATTATCCAACCGAAGCCGCGGGAAAAAGCAAGTAGTAGTGTAAGCTAGTAGTAATATGGTAGGAACCTAGCTCGTCGCGATTGAGCGACCTATCTAGCGACCAAACGTCTATTGTTTTACCCCGTGGAAACACTTTTACCATCTATTGCCGGCTACAACTCACGATGCTCTTAAACCACCGTATCGCGCCCGCTCCCGCTCCTGTTAGTCACTGCGTATTCACTCTGAACGAGGTCTCAATGGATACTTTGTGAAGTTAACATTTTGAAATTCAAGTAACCGTGGGTAAAACTTGAAATGTCGAGCATTTTGTAACTCGTACAAAGATTTTGAACCGTAAATTGTGCTCCCCAGATTTCGTAACAGTGCATTCATTTCAAAAACATGGTAAAGTATCAAAATAAATGTGCTGTGAATGCACTGCACTAAGTAGTAGTAGAGGACTTTGTGAAAGAACTCGTCTGAGGAAGCATTATGAAGCATAATTATCTAACTGGCACATAATAATTTCGTCGAGAATAGCACTGATTTAGTCGAGGCTTACAACGCACCTACAATGCATCTGTTTGCAGATAGTATTGCAATAAAAGAATTACTGTTTCACATTCAAATTGATACTGTTTTTATTCTGTACTAACTTTTGCCAGCGGCTTCGCCCGCGCGGAACTTTCATCCCCTATTTAACTCCCTTAGGGATTGAATTTCGAAAAATCCGTTCTTATTCCTTGTTTACATTATAAAGGGAACCTCTGTTCAAAATTTCAGCTTTCTTGCTCCAAGGGTTTGAGCTGGGCGTTGATGAGTCAGTCAGTGAGTCAGGACTTTTCTTTTTATTTATTTAGAAGATAGAAGATAAGATTGATTGTTGCCTGAAGCAGACACACATGACCTTAACATAATAAGCTATCTTTTTGCGGGTTCATCACTGAATTTCAGACAGTTTGTGCTTGCGAATGACTAGTTTATAAGATAGCTGCATTACCCCACTATTACCCACACATCAGATATATTCAACCATACTTTCTCCCCAGAATAATACCATCATCATTTGATGCGGCTACAAATCGGTGTAGTTTAGCAAATTGCTCTTTATCCAAGTTTTTTTCAGTTCGCCAACTTTGTTGATGTTGGTTTATAGTCAGCTATTTAGTTAAACGTTTTTCTTCTTTTTATGTTAGACGAAGATTGGCTGTCATTGGTTAGGCGCGTCTTATATGTGCTGGGGAAGTCTTGGTCGTTTTTGTGACTATGAAATGGGTTTAGATTTCAGTTGGAATATACAGACTGGCAGGAAAATGGACGAGTTAACTGAAACCATGAATTCAGAACATGATTCTAGAACCCCTTGCTAAAATAAATATCTCGGTCGGTCATCAAAAAATAAATCTACTGTTTCATAGAAAAATGCAATACCAACGCGGTACAATTGTTTGGCAAGGCTATTTTTTTTATAATAACCGAAGAAAAATTTCAACACGATTTCGGAATCATGTACCTACCTACTGATTCCACGGTAACAGTTTGTATGTCAATGTCTCTACCACTCCATATTAAACTAGCATTAATCATTAAACCGTTGAGGTTCAATGTTCAAGCCAAAGGAATGTCTAAATTGTGAACGACTATAATAACGTTCAATAGAGTTCATTACCACGTCTGTGTAAATAACAATTTTAAAATGAAATCTTCTTCGCCATCTTTTGATGAAATATTTTAAAGGAATGCTTTTTTTTCAATTCATTTAAATGACCAATAAAAGAAGATTCACAAAGCAAATAATTGAATTTTTCCAATGAATGACCAACTATAATCGAAAGCTTCTCAAAAAAAAAATCTACGCAGATCGACGAGACATCTTGCGTTTTCTTTTATGATTGCAATAAAAGAAGAATTTTTCAGCGTATCCACTATTGACATTGTCCAATTTTTTTAAAATCTTTTTATATTCATACACTTTCTTTTGTACAATTTACTTATTTATTTTAAGCTGTAAACTTGTAATGGTGCATAAATAACAGATGTTACCATTTAAGTAAAACATTGCTCATTTATTTCCCTTATTTAACATTTAAAACTTTTGCGGTAGCAAGCAGCTGACGCTCTTAGTTTTTCTCACGCTATTCAAATAGTTAAACCAGTCGAAAAAACAATTTCGCTTCAAGACACAGTTTTGCATCTTTTGAATAAACTCTATCTAAAACTCTTAAAAAGTCCACGTTATGCAAAGTTGGAACACCATTTAAAACCTTCACGTCTACATTAAACTAAGAAGATAATAAAAAAAGTCTTGCAATTCTTAGTAGTAGTAAGTTAGACGTACTCAGTAGATACATCGCATTATGCGAACGCTTGTAATACCAGAGAAACTGCATAACCAGGCCATAACTTGGGACTTTTAAAAAATATGGCTTATTTAATTTGAATATAGCTGATATATGTTTATTCTGGGGAAGTTTCGCCCGTGTGAAATATTTCAACGACGTAAGAGCATACGTTGGAGGAGTTTTTAAAGAAATGTGTGTCGGACGGAATTTCGCTAAAGGAAATTCGGTTGTGCGAGAGTATAATGTATATTTGTGTATCTTGGTAGAGGAAGAGAGTGTCTACAAATAGCGTGTATTATAAATTTTGTGAATAATATTTTACACTATTTTTGCTATCTCCCGATATAAAATATGTTAGCTTGCTTTTATAACATTTGGTATCATTCGACGATAAATTAACTAAAAACTATCAAATTAAGTAATAAATACATAAACGAAGCCAAAGGATCGTAGACGATGACGTTCTGTAGTTTCTGCCTACCCACATGGGAAGTGTGTGATTTTAAGTAGGATGTATGTATGTAATAAATTTTGAATGCTTTAGTTTTTCATCACGCTTACATCAGATGACATATTTAATATTCCATCTTTCTTCACACCCCTATCAGTGAAGAAGTAAAAATTTGACGACCATATTACACACCAGTCCCCCCACACTTCATCATACTAACTTCAAGCCTTTACTCAAACAGGTATAGCCTCGTTGTTGCTTTAATACACGCTCATACAAACATGATGAGTTTGCTGAGCAAGTTATGACCTTAGCAGGCCATCAAAGTACGGTTTAACGACATATTTATCACAGTTAGTAGCTTACCATTAAAAGCTAAGTCTTGGAAAATGGAATTCGAGTAATGCTTCAAACTATCGCTACTAGGACTCAATGTTGTTGGCGTAATACAAATACGAATTAAAAGTACAAATAGGCAGATTTACAACAAACACGTTGTTTGAAGGCCACCCAAATATTTGCTTCGACGAGTACCTATTGATACTTTGATACAACTTCATTTAGGTCTTTATTTTTAAACACAATTTTATGATTGGTAATCTAGGATTGGTCTGAAATTGTTCTGATGTCATAATCGCTATCATTTTCAGCCTAACCTTCACCACTGACTAACTAGCCTACTCTTAATGTGCGCCTCTGGATTTCCTCAAAATATTTCCAAGTTTAAGTAATTTGAAAATGCATGATACCTATTATCATTGGGCCAGTATCACCCAATAAGGTACATAGGTTATACTTGTAAAATGCCTCGTATAGACTGCCATTAGACTGCCTCGTGGTCGCAAGCGCAACTGCTGAGCATGAGGTCCTGGGTTCGATTCCCAGATCGGGCAAAGTGTTATTGGGTAATTTCATCTGGAATTTCTTAGTAGCAGCCCGAAGTCTACATTTGTGCCCTATTGATGATAACAGGCTCACCCAAAAATTACATGGGACTTAGACATAACTGCCAAATGGTGTGTGTACAATAGGTTCACCTGTGCCTCACCCTTCAGGGAATACATGCGTGATGTTATGTTATGTTATTTTACCATTATATAATTATCTTATTGACATTACATACATAACAATAACAAGGTACTGGTAATTCCATGCATTTAAACCAACACGATCGGCATCACACTTCGCTATCAAAATTTAAACTGTCCTACATTCCGAGCACTCGCACAAAATCCAACGACAATGTTTGTTCAAATCGGTTCGCTTTACATTTTATTTTTAACGTCCGCCATCTTTGATTTCCATTTTACTAGTGACGTAGGTACCTTAGTCGGCGTAACAATACGTTTTATTCAAATCAGTTTTGCAGTTTAGTTTCGAAACCGGTGGCTTTAGTTCCAGCACGTTTGTTTTTCTGAATTTATAAAGGCATCAACACTGGTGTTAGGCAAATCCAATGATTCTTCTTTTGTTTTATTGGTGCGGGCATTTAGAACTGTTGCGTAGTTGAAAAGTTTTAAATAGGTACAGATAAATCAACAATACTTTATATTGTTTTCTTCAAAACACATAGCATTGGTTGAAGAAACAGTCTAAGTTTTCGTCGCATAAAAGTAGAATACTTAATTGGCCAATGCCAATTACTTAATTAGACACAAACAATAAGTTAAGTGCATTAGGGAGTAGTATAGAACTACTCGACAGTCATACGCTAATCTAATAATACTCCAGCCAATACATACCTAAGTTACCTAGTCGTTAGGTACCTGTGGTCTTTCACTATGGCAGAACTCGCGGTTATCTATGCTTACAGCTCTGTCAGTTGTCAATTCATAAAACTCTTCTAAACTCAACAGCAAGCACACTCCTCCAATGCTATGTGCTTATCATTAAAATAATAACTATTTGTTTTAATGCCAAATAGCTCTATTATATACAAAATTTGTAACACAGGTCATTTAAAATATTGCTTCGTCTATGGGTACAGTGGCGATAATATCACTGATAGCGATATGATCTACCAGACAACATTTGATAGTCGAAGCTGCAGAAATTACTAGTAAATATATATTATTTTAATGTCACGGAGTACATAGAGGATAAACATATAGATAGATCCTATGGTAAGAGAAAATTGACATTGAATAATATAAAAATAAAATTAGTGTGACATGCAGTAATAATTTTATTTGACATTTACTTATGTAATTTTATTTTAGTGATATGAATTGTAATTCATCTGACAATTTGTAATTTTAATTAATTTATTTATTTATTTAAACTTCTCGCACACAAAAAGGTACAAAGGCGGACTTAATGCCTTAGGCATTCTCTACCAGTCAACCAAGGGTGGTGCAGAGATTAGATGCTGAATGCATGATGATGAATGCTTAGATGATTTGAATCCTTTGACATTTGTAGTACCTACTTATTTTGAATTTATTTAATGTTTTAATTTTTTATTTTTACTTGTTTATAATAATTCCGTAATGTTATTTTAATAATTATACAATTAGAATAATCTAATTGTATAATTAGCGAGATTAGCGATTTTGTTTGTGTTTTGTTTTCGATAACGATCATGTAAATATTTGCACATCTTATTTAGGTAATGATACAGCGTACCTTATATCTATTTGTAACATCTCTTTGTACCTACCTGTATTATGCAAATAAATAATTTGATTTGATTTGTTTTGCATGTAAACTTACTGTCTGAGTTCCAGTCGCTAGAAAGTCCTTAACGGTTTCTTATCAAGTTATCAAATAATGTAAATCAATGCAAACAATAAAGCCGTCTTTAAACAATTAATATCTGGATGAACGAGCTTTGCTCGGTATTTTTTAGATTTCGTTTTCTAAAAATGAAACCTAGTTAAATCGATTTATTGCCCCCGAAACCCCTGCATACTAATTTTCATGAAAATCGTGGGAGCCGTTTCCAAGATTCAGATTATATTATACGGGCTGTATTTTTAGTCACCTTCCAAATTTTTCAGGGTGATAGTACCCGTTAAATTGAACAACTTTCTCCAAGGAACATGGGTCGAAATATGAAAAAAAAAATCGGACCTCCCATACAAAATCGACCAGCTAACTATTGATTTTGCATGGGAGGTCGATTTTTTTTTTTCATATTTCGACCCATGTTCCTTGGAGAAAGTTGTTCAATTTAACGGGTACTATCACCCTGAAAAATTTGGAAGGTGACTAAAAATACAGCCGGTATATAAAGATAACAAGTTATTACTTGAACTAATTCTAAAGGTAGACAGTAAACTTGATTACTGTTCATTTACAGCCAATAATGGCATTAGTTTTACGTATCTTCCTTTAAATTGGCCCTTAGAATCAGGGTTAAAAATTTCTGTCCCTACTTAATAAGTAAATAAATAAAGAGAAAGACGACCACTATTTTCAGAAAGAATCACGCTCATAAACAAAATTTCTCGTCACAAGATGATATTAAAATAATATTATTATAACCAGAACATTTATTATCTGGAATATTACAACGTCTTATTACAAGTTGGTATTTACAAGTAATACGTGGTCTAGACATTATTTATTACCTAGCCCATAAGTCTATATATTATGCCGGTCTAACTTGTCTCGGGAAACATGTTTAATGTTTTCGTAAATCAGGGTTTAGGAAGACGGCCATGAATCTTTGGGCATTCAGGATGACCTACTAATCTTTTAGTGGTGGATGCTTTAGTATTTGTATCTAAACATATAAATATGTATGTAAGTGTTGTGAGAGGAGAAGAATCTGGTAATATTAATGGATTGATTCTTCCAACTGTAAAGGAAGTATTGCATAGATAATCAGTAAAGGAAGGCCACATTAACGATGGATTCATTGTGTGAAAGACGGCTGATGGGGGTGTGAGTACTGACATTTTGGAAAGAGAGGCTACGACAATAGCAAAGATAATATTACATCTTCCAAATGTAAAGGAAACTGTGGATGGTTTTTAGTATGGGAAGACCACAGAAACTATGGATAGAAGATGGTTGAAGAGAGTGTGAGCACTGAGATTATGGAGAGAGCGAGAGGTGACAGAAATGGCGGAGATAATATTATAATATGCATTGAAGAAGATGGCATGTTGCGCAGACACTCAATGAAGGGTGGGTGATGAGAGTAGGTGAGGATATTAATAACCAATATTTAAACCATTCCTATTGCTGGTTTAACGAATTTGAACTATGCCAGTAACGAAAAATGAGCATTTCAAGGAATCACTAATGTACTTCTAGGTTCCAACTATTTATAGCTTATATACTTATAAAGCCTGTGCGATTTATAAACCTTCCTTTTGATTACGCCGAAGTCGAGTAAATAAAACTGCTATTGAAGAGTTCAATCTTCATCTTCTTCGAATGAATTGTCAGTCATGATTGTTCTATTCAAAACACAGGTGATTAAATCTTTCGAGTACTACGAATGGGAGGTTTATTTCAGGAGATTGCTTTAGCTAAAGAATTTGTACTTACACCGTCTAGAGACACAATATTAAAACCTAATATCCATAAAACATTGCCCGTATTTCTTGACATTGACGTGTTTGCCGTGTCTCGCCGATTAACTGCGTCGTCGCTAGACTGTCAATTCGAGTTATTAAAATCACTATAAACTTGTGTGTATCGATAACGAACTTATTTAGAGAGCAATTAAGGTTATATTGTATTTCAACGTTTCCAATATTTACGTTATTTTACAAGGCAACTGATTTGCTACAACACTTTGCAAGACACTTTACGATGATTTTTTTGAGTTTTAAGGTAACGCTGCTGACTGTTATAGACATCATTGCTAAAGTTTCATTTGCAAAACTCAGTCCAGATTTTATCACGATTTATTTCTACAATCACACTCGGCCTATAACGTTTCCACTGCTAGCCTGCAGGCTTACTCTCTGTGAGAGAAATAATCCACCACGCGAGCCCAGTGCAGGTTGGTGATGTGTTTGCGTTCACCGGTTTCGTGATAGTCGTGTCTGCCTGAGTTCGAACATACGATCTATGTCTACACGTAAGTCGAGGCCATCACCTCTGAACCATCACTCCTTAATGCTCTCTATTGCTATTTTAGATCACCTTTTAAGCCGTCATCATTCCCGTGCCCTTATCCCAATTTATTTGGGGTTGGCGCAACATGTATGTGTGTATTTTAGTTTACCTTTTACGTAAGTACCAAAATAATCAGCCTGGTACTACCCTGTTTTCAAACCAGCAACTCGAGTTATTGATCCCTGGGCCACACAACTTTCTCAACCAAATATTTAACAAGAAAATCACAAAGCTTTTAAGGCGCAAATTGCTATTGATATTGGCTGATCTCGACATGAAAGAAAACGTAGCACGAATGTTTGCTTTCTTTATTATAATACCTGGGAATATTTTATATGCTAATACGCGTTTACTTATGTACTTATACTAATATTATAAGGGGGTCGTAATTTGTTTGTTTGTAAGTTTTTATATAGGGGTAATCTCAAGCACTACCAATCGGATTTGAAAAAACATTTTTGCATTAAGTAGCCCAATTCTTGACGAATGGTATAGGCTATTTAACGTCACGCTACGACCCCAAGAAGCCGAGCAACAAAAAACGAAATAATATCGCAGCGGGTCGATGCGAGGATATATTTTATGTTAAAACAAGAAATTTCACGCGCACGAATTCGCGGGCAGGAGCTAGTCCAATCTATAACTTCTATAGTCGTATATCAAGCTGTCTCGCTTGTAACCTTGTGGATGTTCTATTGATCTTTCTGGTTTCATGTGATTAGAGCCAGGTGTAGGTTCTTATTTCATTAAAATGTATTGTGAAATAACTTATTTAATGTTTTATCTGCCATAGGAATTGATTAGACTGCTTTTATTTCCACGTCGGTCTTTTAATGTTGAGGATCGTGAATTTAAAGTGCCGCGTGCGTACGGCACTTCCATACACATACATAGTTGGTTCTGGATCTAGATTGACCATTACTTTGGGTTACGTTTTTTGTGTATTTTATTTTGCCTTATATTGCAGTCCTATCAGTTTTTTACCCGACTACGTGACGCAAAGGATGTTAATGTGTTTATCACTTTATGTATGTATGGATGTATTTTTGTTACTTAGTAACCCTTTAAAGACCAAAGGCGTAGACGTAATTTCTCGTCTTCATCTTTTCAACTTCACTTTTTACGCAGTTCGATTTTTAAATCTGAAGACTCATGTTCGATACCAGATAAAGTTATCATGCTCAAACACTTGAAAACTTTGCGCAATATTTACTTACTTTTGATGCTATGTTTAATTAACATGTCTAAACTATTTAGTTTTGATTAATGTATTAATTATTTTGATTAGTTTCGTGCTCTATAATTAGTTTGGTTTGTAGTATGGTTGTGTTAGAAGTTAGGACAGCTGTACTAAATTAGATCACACCACAGAAGTAGAAATGAATTATTGCCGAACTTGTAGTGTAGATGTTTAAATTTATCTAAGTTATTTTAACTTGCTTATTTACTAATAAACAAACTAGGATTCTAAGAAGAGCCTGGTTGGGTTTTATACATTTTATTTTGAGACAGCTAGTCTAGCAAGCTAGGTAGGTACTTGATTATAAAAATTGAGGTTGGATGGTTAGGCAAAACCATTAAATTCCTTCTAACATTTTGTATGTAGTATTATTATGTTCTGAACAATAACAAAGTGTCAATACAACAAGATTTCTTTATATGTACCATTATTCACAAACAAATTCAGGCGCATATTTTTGAACCAACTTCCTAATTGAAATCTTTCTTCTACCAATTTACCGAAAAAAGCAGCCATCCTTTTACTTACAAATATTTCACTTAAATCTAGATAGTGCAGGTATCTACGTGGGTGGTCCGGCGTGCTGTGTGTTCTGGTGCGCCGGTGATGGGGGTCATTCCCCTAAGAGGAGGGTCCGGTGACGGACAGCCGCGGCGGGTTCGCGGATGGCTTTCGCGTTCCCGTGTTCCCGCCATAAGCGGCACTGGAGGACACCGTGGAGTTTTAGTGGGTTAGAGTCCCACATAACTGCGCTATCTCCCCGTGGTAGCGCAGTATGCATGAGCATTTCTCCACGAAAAAAAAAAAAAAAAAAAAAAAAAGGTATCTACGATAGCTTGTTGTCCCACGGTTCAGCATTCACTTCAATTGATCACGAACGCCGCAAGCGAGTCGGTTCGCGTGTTATTCGATTTCTCTCTCCAATGCGGAGTGGTTTGTTTCTTAGTTCACAATAAGAAAAAGTGAATTTAATCGTGTTATTTGAAAACTTAGCTTGGTCTTGGAAATAGAGAGGAGTAAAGAATTTCTATTCATCCGGTAATTGGTAGATTCTTATCAAGAATGGAAATTATTTTATGGTTGTTAAGTTTACTTGGAACTGTAATTCTTTCCCACTGGTTGGTATATCCATCGTGTCTCGAGCGCGTTCAACGCCTATCATCATCTGCTTAGCCTTTTCCTATGTTGGGGTCAGCTTCCAGTCTAACTAGTTGCAGCTGAATATCAGTATTGTACATGGACCCACTGCATAGCTGACCTCCACAAACCAGTTACAGGGTAACACGTGGTAACACGACACACATTGTTAAGACTGGTTTTTTATCAAATATCAACAGCTTAACGTGCATTCCGAGTCACGGAGGGGTTTTGGTATTTAAAGATGGTCACCCATCCATGGAACAACCGCAGCAACCGTACCTAGCTAAACTTGATCGATTGACCCATGCAGCTGTTATTACATAGACGACGCCTATCATGACTGTTTATTCTTCTAAAATTTTATTCGTATCTAATTTAGAATTAACAATAGCAAGATGATATTTGATAGAATGTATTTATTACCTATTTCATTCGAAAATGATTTCACGTTTTCTGACTTTAGACGGGCGAATAAATGACGTCACAATTAAGGGTATTTTCGACTGCTCATGTTTCTAACACAAACCCTTAGTTAGGTCTTACGATACCTCAGGGATTCATTCGTTACCTGACCCATAAAACATTATACTTTAGTATATAGTACCTACCCTAAAATTTTGTAACGAGAGCAACTAGATTTTCACTTTTGCCTACATTCGGGATTTTCATCCTGATGCTAGCAGAAACTTTATCTCGTCTAGACCGAATGCTGGTAATGGATGTATAAAATTTTATTGAAGTTTGTACAAACATGATTAATGATAGTAAAATGACGATGAGAGGAAAAACCATGTGGCAGTTTCTTATCTCAATAAGAGTCAATTGAAGGTTGTGGATACTGGGACAACTTTGAAGACAAACTTTAGCAATTACGTAGGTAATGTAAAATGTTTTTTATAAAATTGTCTTGGGTCGAACATAGCAATTTACAGCGGCGTTTTAAATGATTATTAAGGCAAAAACAGTCATGATGGGGTCAACATAGCCAGTTTTGAAAAATCAATCACATCAGCAGAGCCAGAAAAACGAATCAAGTCATTTAGTAACCGACTTCAAAAAGGAGGAGGTTTTCAATTCGACTGTCCTTTTTTATGTATGTTTCGCGAAATTTGTGTATCGATTTCGATTTCTTTTTTTAATGGATAGCGCAGGGCAGTTCTTACGTTAGCTTCGTTATTGCGTATTTAATCCACTCTTTGTACTGTCACTGTTGTTTACATAACAAGTAGTGGTGGGAGAATTAGTGTAGGGTAGGTAGTTAGGTACCATTAACAAATTTAAAAAAATCATTTAAACAACTGACTTAAAAAAATAACACTGATAAGTGTATTCCCGAAGGCATACAAAATAGCTTAGGTAACCGACTGTCACATAAACAAAATCAAACTTATTCTTAATCACAATAAATAGTATATAAAATATTCTAAAAATAGATAAAATTGTGATTTAAAAATAAAAAGACGATAAAGTTTTTCATGCAACTCCGCACATGTCGTTTCTTAAAAACTTAATAACACCCACACCTGATCGATACGAAGATACAATCGATCAAATATCCCCTCCTATCTCCCAGCTTACTGTAGATATCCAATTATGGAAGCAATGTGCCTGACAAGTCTATTGAAGTTCGTCTAGCTGAACTGCATAATTTAGTTAGGTCTCAGAAACTAGTGCGTTCAGTTATTGATGTAGATCGATCGACATAGTTTAAGGGAGTCCGTTCATGACCGTAGGTTGGACTTAGGTATCTGTTTTAGTGTTGGCCTGTTGTTACCGGCAAGTTTCTGTCGATTAGGTCTGTGATAGATATTGGAAGCTCATAGCATTAGTTGTACAGATCTTATCATCATGTGTTGCATCAATTGGTAATTATGGCTTGTCTCAGTTCGTTTTTTAAACGAAATATTAATCGTTTTCTTTTTGTCCGACAGCGCGACAGCTAAGACAGTGTTCAGTTTATTTTATATTTTTGAGAAATATTTTAACAGTCAGGTTACGTGACTACTTTTGAAATACACATACGTACAGTTTTTAATTTGGTACATGAGTAACTAGCAAAGAAGTTGCAATAAGACTGCGTCAACGTCCATTTTAATCATTCCTTAAAACAGAAAGTATTCCACCCTCAAAAATAGTAGGTACAACAAAAATATGTTTTCTTTTGACCAACGTTAATCTACGTGGTGTTTGCCAGCTGACATTTATCTTTTTTTACGCCTAGATTTTATGTCGCTGTAAATTCTCCTTTTTTCGCTTTTTGTTCTCTCAAATTACGCCACTTGTATATATTTGAACAAAAACGTAGAGACCCTGTTCTTGAAAATGGGTCAGGATTTTTTAGAGTAAATACATACCTAGATGTCGAAAGTAAAAGCTCTCTTAGTTGAATCAACCTCATTTGAGACTGAATTTTTTATCACATTTTATTTGAATGTGTGTCGTTGTGGTTTCAGTTTTTACTGTTTGACTTTATCTTGGGATCCCTTCGAAGCAGAGGGAATTAATATTATGAGGACTATAAAGTAAAAAGGAACACACTATACCTAGCAGTACATAAAAAGCATGATGAAGACAGCTTTCGTCTTCATCGACCTTTTATAGTGTCAAGTATACAAAGTAGTTTTCTTTGCTCTTAAAAGCAGCGCTGTTGATAGATTGAGTTACTGTGTTGCTTATGAGCAACACTCTTAATCTTCTACTTGGTCCGTTAACGATGACAACTTACATTTTATATCTGCAACAAATACAGTAAATATTGTCTCTTTCTAGACTTCAAATAGTTGCTCAATAAGTATTATGAACTAACTATGTGTGATATACCGCACTGTCTACGAACTCAATCTGATTTATAATTTAAGTTTTTCTTATCTTTTCTTCTACTATACAGGTTGAGATTGAAAACATGCGACAAACCAAAATGGGAGATTGTACTCATCATTATGAACAACTTTTACTAAGGGACCAATGATGCAATCGCGAAAAAAAAACATCTGTTCCCTACATTTATGTTCGCATAACTCGTCAAAATGTAGGGAACAGCTGTTTTTTTTTTTGCGATTGCATCTTTGGTCCCTCAGTAAAAGTTGTTCATAATGATGAGTACAATCTCCCATTACGGTTTGTCGCATGTTTTCAATTTCAACCTGTATATTTTATTTACTATTCTTCTTAGAGAATCGATGGCAAAAAGTTCAAACATCTTTTGCCCAAACTCAAGCTACACGAACTCCGCTTATTGGTGCTGTCATGAGATCATCAAATGTACAGATGACAAGGGAACCGGAGCAGGATGGAAGTAGGGCTATTGTCTGTTAGATGGCGCCGCGTTATTATTATCATTATATTAACATATTCATTGAAAATGTATTAATAAATACAATTCCATTATTCCATATTCTAAAGGAAAAATATCTAAAGCAACCAAAACCTAGAGCAACAGAGACGACATTTTGTTTACTCAACAACATAATACAAAAAATGGCCACAAACATCTACCAGAGTATCATATCTCGGAGCTTTTAATCTAAAGAATGGTGGCACTAAACAAACGGAGAATAAATCCAAACTTCCCTTTTGTCCCGTTTATTGTCGTATTATGACAAATAGCGTTACACAGAATGGAAGATTACGGATTACTCACGAATTGAAGCTATGTTGGAAATAACTTTTGAGGAAATTTTATGGAGTCAATGTTAATGCCAGTGCAAATAATAAAATGTTTATTAGTACCTGTAAGCGTGAATGCAGTAGAGATTTTCGTTTCGATTTCCAGTTCAAACGTTTCAGAGTTTAGTTTTGAGATTGGTGCAGTCCCAAACTGAATAATAAAGTAAATAGTGCTCTTTGAATAACAGTCACAAGGAAATGAAAATTTTCCGGATCCTAAATCTCCATATTATCTATTTTAATATACTTTTGTACACTTATAGATCGTACTTAGTGGTTATACAAGTTCTCCAGGTATAGAAAACTTATTACTACCAATTACATGTACACACCTATCTTTCACTAGCAACCTGCGCACCTTAAACATAAAGTAGTACTTACTACCTTTATCTTCAAAAACTCCTAATCCCACAAAACTTTAGTTTCATCACAGTCTATCAGGCAAATACCGCATTACGTCTAATCGGGTCACTCATACTGTTCCCATACCGAGCGAGGTGACCATTGTTCGAAGCCTATAAAAAGAATCACAGGCACGCCTTCTATTTTACATAGCATCGTTAATACCCGGCTCCACATTTTTCTTGTTTAAGCCGGCTAACCCCATGAAATTATGGGTTCAGTTATATAAGGCTCACGTGTTGGGTATCATCATATAGCGAGAATGATGATAGATCTTCTTATGAACTTATTAAAAACTATTAAAAAAAAACTTTTTAAATTCAACTTCTGTTTTCACATAGATGATATTATGTTGAAACTCAATGAAATTCAGACAGTAGTTCCACGGTTATTTCATTTAGTTTTCTCATGTGTCCGGGACCTACGTTAAGCTTCAATGGAGTATCAGAATGAGTAAAACCAAACATTGAAGATCCGACTGAAACGAAAATTTAATTATTTGGTCCGCATTTTCCGTATGATGACATTATGTTTTAATCGAATTTTCGTGTTGATTCGAGGATTAATGACGAATTTGAATCTCATTGGATGCCGTTTTTCAGTGCCAGCTGTTCTTCATATTAAAACTACGAGTAGGCAAAATAATAAGCCGGGCTTACCCGTGACCGTCAACGGTGTGAGTGAACCAAAATGTATTGCGGATATATTTAAGGATCACTTTACGGTTAAATCGCCATTGGGGCCATCACGGTCATTCAGTATGGAAGGGTCACATGGACAGGAGATGAACACCAGTTTCACAGCAAAGGATGTTCGGGTAGTTATAAAGTCAATGTCGCGTGGAAAGTCTCCTGGCCATGATAGCCTGAGCATTGAACATCTAAAGCATGCCGGCGTCCACCTGCCCAGAGTTCTTGCCATGTTATATACACTTTGTATAGGGCATGCGTACTTACCAGAAGAGATGATGAGGACCGTGGTGGTACCAATTGTGAAGAGTAAAACCGGTAACTTAAGTGACACGAGCAACTACAGGCCAATCTCATTAGCCACAGTGCTTGCTAAGGTTCTTGACAGTTTGCTTAATACACAGCTTGACCGGTATGTAAACACTCATGACAATCAATTTGGTTTTAAACCGGGACTGTCTACTGAGTCAGCTATCTTGTGTTTGAAGCAAACTGTCAGGTACTACTCTGATAGGAGCACACCTATTTATGCCTGTTTTCTCGACCTCTCGAAGGCATTCGACCTGGTTAGCTATGACATCTTATGGGAAAAATTAAATAACATCTCAATGCCTCTCGAATTGATAGAAATTTTCAAGTACTGGTATCTTAACCAGGTCAACGTCGTTCGATGGTCGACTGCTCTGTCGGAGCCGTACAGGTTGCAGTGCGGCGTGAGGCAGGGAGGGCTGACTTCGCCGAGGCTCTTCAACCTGTATGTAAATGCACTGATAGAGGAGCTCAGCAGCACCCGTGTCGGCTGCTATATTGACGGTGTTTGTGTCAACAATATTAGTTACGCAGACGACATGGTGCTGCTGAGCGCCTCGGTGTGTGGTCTGTCCAGGTTGCTGGGGATCTGCGAGCGTTACGCGCTGGATCACGGTTTGCTCTATAACGCAAAAAAGAGTGAATGCATGGTTTTTCAGGCCAGGGGTAGGAGCTGCCCGGATTCTGTTCCACCTATCAGATTGAACGGTGTGGAATTAAAAAGGGTTCAACAATTTAAATACCTCGGGCATATCGTGGCCTCTGACCTGAGGGATGATGCGGACATCGACAGGGAGCGGAGGGCTTTGTCTGTGAGGGCCAATATGATCGCTCGCAGGTTTGTTCGTTGCTCGGGGGCCGTCAAAATAACTCTTTTCAGAGCATTTTGTACGTCCCTGTACACAGCCAGCCTGTGGGGGTCATATACCCAGAAGCAGTACAGCGCCCTCCGTGTGCAGTATAATAATGCGTTCAGGGTGTTGTTGGGGCTGCCCCGGCACTGCAGCGCGTCGGGGATGTTCGCCGACGCCCGTGTCGACTGTTTTTATACGACGATGCGAAAACGGTGTGCATCTCTGGGGCGCAAGCTCCGGACCACCTCCAACACCATCCTGAGTGTATTTGCGAACAGGTTTGATTGTCAGTACATTAATCATTGTTATATGATTAATGTGATGACAAACAAACAAATGACTCAGAGGCAGGCGTATTATTAATCTTGTATTTAATTTTGTGTATTTTAGTTTAATTTTATTAATTATAATTTTGGTTTTATTGAGTTATTTTATGTATATTTATTATGGTTATTTATAATGTTAAATTTTATATTATGTAAATCAAATATGATCTATGGATTGAAAAAAAAAAATATTAATTTGAATTTAAAATGTATTATCATTATTTATACGGAATATGTTTTAGATCAGTCAGAGAAGGATAAATTTTATGCCTTTGTCCTCTTTGTCTGAATTTCTGTGAAATTGATGTCTTATTGTGAGCATCTCATGTATGAGATCTCCATTGTCGTCTAAAAATAGCTCGGTAAAAAACATAAGCACAAACGTATTTCTCACTAAAGCTGCAATAAAAAAGTGCTTATTAACATTTTTTCCTAGAAAAAGAAAGAATATCAGAAAGTCACATACATATGAAATACTTTAAATATCCAACTTTTCGAGAAGCTCAGCAAAAAGCATTTCTATCGCGTCGCATATCTAAGTGTAGGTTTACGAAAGTTACAATGTAATATAATACGAATATGATAAGAAAGTGGGACAAATAAAATTTATAGTCTATTATGATATGGAATATTTCTGGCAACTCCTTGGCATTTCGGCTGTGAAGTATTTGATTTGTGTGCCCTAAATTTTTGTTACAGATCTAAGCATTTCTAAAGTTGTAGGAAAACTTTAGTTTTGTTAGTTCTTTACGAATTTGCTGGTTTATTTGGTATTACATCACTAAGAATCATTGGTTTATGTTAAGTAAAGGGTCAGTTTAATTTTAAAATCATCCTTTTCCATTTTCCTGTAATTATGTTTTGTTAACCAGGTAGATATTACCTAACAAACTAGAAAATTACATTCAAATAAGCCCCAACTAAGCTCTTATATTCGGTACTAAGCTTTCCCTTTTACTGTTAACTAGAAAATGTAACAAACCTCTAAGCCTATACCTTACGCTCCCTTCCCTATAAATGTAAAACCGTCTGAATATATACATATTCAACAAAAATAAATTAATTCTATGTTTGCATAGGCTCTGAGCGGTGTGAAAATTCTTCCCAGACTTAATTTGACATTTCTTCTACAAAGGTCTCGTGCCCTGTCCCTTTGTGCGGTCTAAAACGTCTCTACTGAGTAAATATTGGAGGTCCAAAGCCGCATATTCAATATACAAATGTAAGGTAATTTAGTCTTCAGAGGATTCCATTTTGGGAGAGTGGAAATTCTTTGGTATATGTGTACGTATTGATAAGACAGAAGTTATCTGGGTTTTGTATGGATGAATTTTCATACTTATTAAAAAAAAACCTTCAAACCTTTAAAGTAATATATTCAAACTAGCATAGTAACTAGCATTATTGCTACACAGCTGTTTGTTCAGTTAGAACTTGACAGTACAGGCCAAAATGATACCAAAATCAGAACAGCGCGTTTGAAACTAAACGTATTATGTAATTTGTTACTTAGCTAAAATATTCAATAGAACTTTTTTTGTCCATCCTATATACATTTTCTGGTAGAAATGGTTTTTTTTTTTTGGGTGGGAAATCATCAAATAACTTCTCCCGCTCTGGGTGGAGCAGGAGGGCGTGTCAGACTTTTACTGACTAAAACCCACCCGTGTTTCCTCAGTTGCCTGTGTTTCAGGGGCCGCGGTATCTCTTTCGAACAACCCGCACCCCTGGCAGGTGGTAGAAATGGTTGATTACAATTTATCCACTTTGAACCATTTTTCGGTTTTCTTTTATTTGTGCAACATTGTGCAGGAGGATTCTATCATCGATCTATGCTAACACAAACCAGTGTCCCGTCCCTGCTTTGCACGACTGCAATGGGCTGACATGGCAATATATCCAAGCATCGAGATTTCAGTGCTATATCTAAGTTAAATATGAATGCAAAAACACATAAACCTTCTGGAATAAATTCGCATAAATGATGGTGAAAACCGCATACAAATTTATGTAGTTTAGAAGATCAAAGCGGTCACACAGATAGACATTAAAAGTGACTTTCGATTAATAATACGTATTCAACTTAGACCTTGTACAGTTTCGATGAAAATAAACATCAAAAATAATATTTTTCTTATAACGAAGTGGAATCGGCATAATATGATTCAAGGGCCCGCAATGCACTCGAGGGCCACTTCAAAACATCGAGTTCCAACCGACTTTTTGAATAAACTCACCTAATTTGCTCCCATTTTAGAACCAATATTTCCATCCGCTTGGGGAACGATGTATATTTTTCAATCGAGGACTGTGGTAGAAATAACATGGGAGTTAAAATTAAAATTTTAGGAGGTTTATACAGGTTGAAATTGAAAACATGCGACAAACCGTAAGGGGAGATTGTACTCATCATTATGAACAACTTTTACTAAGGGACCAAGGATGCAATCGCAAAAAAAAAAACAGCTGTTCCCTACATTTTGACGAGATATGCGAACATAAATGTAGGGAACAGATGTTTTTTTTTTTGCGATTGCATCATTGGTCCCTTAGTAAAAGTTGTTCATAATGATGAGTACAATCTCCCATTTCGGTTTGTCGCATGTTTTCAATTTCACCCTGTATATAAAATGTTCTAAAATGGATTTAGTCGTTTTAGGGATGCTTCACCTGTATTATTACTAATACAAATAATACCAGCCTGTAATAAAAGACAAAGGCCACTTTTTATTCAAATAATGCACAAGTATTGATAACTTATCTGCTCAAGACAGATTGGCGATTTCAGACTTATATTGACTAACTTATTTTGATTAAGTCCAGGTTTAATTACGATGTTTGCCTTCACCGATATCAGAGAAAATTACAAACTCTTTGTAAGGGTATGTAGGTACAGTGGGCTGCATCAATTGGGTACACCAGTTGTATTAAAATGTTAATACAACTGGGGTACCCAATTGATGCAGCCCACCGTACCATTTGAATAGTAACGATGGTACCTAAATCAGTTCCTTCTACTACTACTGATTGGCTATATGCTTCACCACAACTTGATTTAACCATTTCTCTTATTTATGCATGATTACTCAAAGAAGATTTAACCCATGCATATTTGGATAAACTTTTATATCCTAATCCTCACTAATATTATAAATGCGAAATTAAGTTTGTTTGTTACCTTTTCACGCCTAAACCACTGAACCGATCATCCTGAGGTTTTAGTTTTATGTTGTCAGGTGTATAGAAACGGTCATAGGGTAGCTTTCATCCTGAAAATAAGTACTTTTCCAGAGGAAAACAACAATAACGTTCTTATGACGAAAAGATGGCGCTACGTGTCTTTTGAATCATGAGTTAATTATATTATCTTAGAAACTTTAGTAGGTCAATAGACCGGTTTTTTATCTTCCTAACTATACCATGCGAAAGTAAGTTTATTTGCTTGATACCGCGTAGCGTTTTTGTAGCATCATTTCAACAGTTTCACAATTTGCTCGATAGATGTAGTATTCGTAGTTTTTGAAAATAAAAAATATTGTCTTTAATTATTTTATTTTATTACTTTTCACTTATTTCAGATAGTTCGTTAATTTAACTGTTTGTATTAGGTAAGGTTCTTCAGTGTGTTTCTATTAGGTTAGGTTTCTTTGTTTTTTTTTTTTCTATTTTAAAATGACTCGCAAATGTTGTTCCTACTTAGGTTGGAACTCATCGCGAGTTCGAGCATCAAAAATTGCTCGATCCCAAGAATTCTCCGTTCATGCCGAATTAAGAAAGCATGAACAAGCGGAGCGACAAGCAGCTTTTAGAGCTGATCTGACATCTTCTCAAAGTCAGGAAAGACTGGAGGGCCAAGCCGCCCGCCAGGCATCTCTGAGAGTGACTGCGACTTTTAAACGCAATTGGGGTAGCAGAGCCACTTAATGAAGTACCTATCAGATGGAACAGCTCAAGAAAGAAGTGGAAACGTTGCGTTCAAGGTACGCCTGTTGAATTTTGGCCTGGGGTAAAATCATCGGGCGCTCTTGGTTGTGTCTATACCGTCCATGTAACGAACTCTGAATGCTTTTGTCTGCGCATGTTATTGCATCATGTTTGAGGTCCAACTACCTTTAAGGAACATAAAATTGTTAACGGTCACGAAAACGGAACTTATATAGAAGCATGTGAAGCTCTACGTCTATTAGAGAACGATAACCACTGGGACGAAACTGTGGAGAAAGCCGTGCAGTGCCGATCACCAGACAAAATCAGGGAACTTTACGCAACCCTCATATCATCTTGCGGCCTTTCCAATCCTTAAACGCTGTGAGATAAGTACAAAGAGTACATAGCCGAAACCATATTGCAGCGACTGCAGCAAATATATGTATGCAGATATGTCTTTTAACTATCACATATACAACGAAGCGCTGACAAAGATTTAAAACAAAGTAATGACAATGGCGGGGAAGCAGCTACAAGATTTTGGAATAGTTAGCCCTCGACAATCAGGTGAAAGTGATTTAAACGATGAAATAGCTCGAGAATTCAGCTACGACTTCACAGCGTTGCAACAGCAAGCAGCCGAATTAGTTCCTCGGTTGCTTCCAGAACAAAGTCACGTCTTTCAACAGGTGTTACGTCAAGTAGAGTAGAGTCTGGGAATGGTGCACACTTTTTCTCGACCCCTGGAGGAACCAGACAAGCATTTTTGTTTAATTTATTATTGGCGATCATAAGAACAGACGCGAAAATTGCTGTTGCCGTGGCTTCCTCCGGTATAGCCGTTACACTACTAAACGGCGGTCACACTGTACATTCCATCCTAAAACTGCCATTAAATCTTGCACAGGAAGTCACCAATCTGCAATTTCAGCAAATATAGCTCTCGAGGTATGATGCTACGACCGTGTAAATTTTTAGTATAGGACGAAAGTACGATGTCACCCAAATATATTTAAAGAGACGTTAAACCGAACTCTGCAGGACGTCCGAGACAGCAGTGATATTATAGGAGGGGAGAAAAAACAAAAATCTTATCTATGAATATGAGAGTGCAACTTTAAATAGACGCAGATTCGGGACATTATGCAGAAACACTGTTGAAAATTGGCGATGGATGTTTGGACACGAATGCTGAGGGTCGTATTTTAGTGACGGGTAATTCTGTAATTTGGTCGGAAACAGTATTTTAGCATTGCTAAAATTTACCCAGACTTACAACTAAATTTAAATTGGGATCAGGGGCTATATGCGAGAGCAATCCCTGCGCCTAATAACGAAAATATTACCCAGACAAACACTGATATTTTGAATAAAGTGCCGGGAGATATAAAAGAGAATTTCTCAATAGATACCATCATGGACCTAGAACAGAGCACTTCATATCCCGCTGAATTTTTAATTGCTCTAGAGCTGTCAGGTGTACCCTCACAAAAACTTCTATTAAAATTAGGTGTACCAGATATGCTTATGGAAATTTGGATGCACCCTGATTATGAAATTGGACGAGGCTATGGATTACACAATTAGGACAAAATATAGTCGGTGCCATAATTTTATTTGGTGTGAAAAAAGGGTAAAGTGTGATTATACCTCGAATCCCACTGACCTACCATTTCAATTGAAAATACTCTTTCCAATAAAACTAAGTTTTGCTATTACAATTAATAAAGCGCAAGGGCAAACATTGCATGTTCACGTGTGTCCAATGCCTAGAATGTATAAGTATCAGCACCAAATATAAGGACATACAACATTGTGTATAGGAGCGTCCTAGAATAATGTTCCCTGTTGAGCCCATGATTGCAACGGCCAAACAATAAGCAGAGTACAACCCGAATTGATTGTCAAATTCTAAATTAACGCGAGCGAAGCCACGGGCAAAAGATACTAACAAATATTTACAGATCCTTTAGTAAGAGAAGAAATTAAATGAACTAGTCTAGAAAGAAAATGACGCAAGAATCCCTTTATACTCAGATCTGCATAGAAAATTCCATTACTCAAACCCCACCGACTAATCTGCGGATTAAAAACCAAACACACAAAAGAAGGCAATCCGCATAATCCTTCAGGCTTACGATCGAGAGGAAAGAAAGAAAGAAAGCATAGTTCTTAATGCCATTGACATTTCATTCCATCCCACGGAACCACAACAACTAAAACTAATTTATTTCCTCGGAGATAAAGATTCCGCTTGTCTGTTCAGGGAATCGAATCTCGGTACTCGTGATTGCATTCAGGCACTTGGGTTGCGATAGAAAAGCTAAATGGGGAATTTAATTTTACTCGCCAATTGGTTCTTTTTATAAATAAACAGATTAATCTCAAGGCAGGCTGTGGGAAACGAATGTTTATAAAGAGCCTTTGAAATTATGTTTGTGATAGTTCATTTTACAAGGTAAGACACTTGACGGCGCGTCTAAAGGTTTAACGTGGTTTAACAACGCAAACTCACAGAGTTGATTTTAGAACAATTTTGACAGCTGTCAACTTGATGCAACCCCAGGTAATGAGGTAATGACCCACGCCAAAATAAAATCGGGGAGGGAGATCGAAGCCAGCATTGATTAAGGACTGTGATATTGTGTGGTATACGATAGCTCGCCCGTGTTACACGAGCTTAAGTGGCGAAACGGCGTCAACTGGCGAAATGTGGCTGTACGATACAGCTCAGCGATGCCTCCGTGTGATTTTTTATAATTTTAGTTAACAGAAATGCAATTATTTTGCAATACAATTATTCATATAATAATATCCATTATGCAGACTTGCGCTATATTCGTTCACAACACAAACATAAGGTGTGATTAATATAATATTATTTATTTGGCAAAAACGAGTACCTAGAAATTGGGACGGTCAAATTTGTATGATTTACATTTTAAGTTTCTAGCCTCAATGAACAATATTACCTGGAGACTGAACAATATTACTTGAAATAAATTACAGAATTCTTCGAATATTTCATCGAAGTACCGACTGGGGATCTAAACACTTAAAGTAATAGCTCCTTTGAAGCTTACCGGCTTAAGCATTGGATTGTCGCTCGAGTGTCCAACATTAGTGGGAAGTCTGGTTACTTGAACTAGGCAGGTACTTGAATTTTCCAATAGTACAATGTCTCTAAAATTGTTGGCATTTTAGAGTTGGTGTTTTGATTTTATGTTATGATTTAGTTGGCTGTTGAAAAGGTTATATTGTTAGTAAGATGGCAACTAAAATTGGACGGTTAAATATCTTTTAATTATTCCACTGCAGGACAAAGACCCATTATCCTACAGAGAATAGCACGAGTATTGATCACCACGCTTGCTCAAGATGGGTAAGCGATTGCAGACTTATGTTAACTACTAGCTTTTGCTTTTGCCAGCGGCTTTGCCCGCGTAGAGGTCAGAAATTATCCCAAGGGAACGTATTACCGGGATAAATAGTATCCTACATGTCAATCCAGGTTATAAACTATCTGTGTGCCTAATTTCGTCCAAATCCGTTTAGCAGTTTTTGCGTGATTGAGTAACAAACATCCAAACATCTAAATATCCAAACATCTAAACATACAAACTTTCAAATTTATAATATTAGTAGGATAGTAGGAAGGTGGATTCGATGTATCAGTACAAGTTTCCTCATGATGTTTTACTTTACCGATGTTTGTAATGTCCAATACAAACTCAAAAAGTACATTTGAATTAAAAAATAGTTTTAAAAACTAAAAAACTCGCTTTAGAAACCCAACTAAAAAAGTAGAAAATAATTTAATTAAATTAAAAAGCGTGGGGTGCTTTTTGAGGTATTTTTATAATCAATTAAAGTCAATCATTCACATCATTGATACCTACTTGTCCGGATTTGAACCCACAACATTGTGCATGAGAAGCGAGGCCTTAACCATTGGGCCATCACACTACTACATTTTATTGGTATGGGCCTCTGACAAAACATATTCAGTAGAACTTTCCTCTTAGCAATATTAGTATGACTAAACAAAGTGGGTACACTTAACACAAGAGATAACAATACATTTTGCCAACTGCAACTACTTTTAGCGCAGTCACATTGTGCCTGAATAGGGTAGTCAAGTCTTTGACATCGCTCGTTTGAGTGCGTCATATGCACAAAAAGTTATGTGTAGGTATAGCGCAACCTGGTACATTATAAACAGCGACCTATATTAAATATGCTGAAGCTCATGAACACAGACTTCATGATCACGTTTATTTCGAGGCGGTCCAACTCCTTGACGATACTGAATTAGTGCGAAGACTAAAAAAACCGGTCAAGTTTGGGTCGAACTCGTACGCTGAGGGTTCCGTACTTACCCATTATACCACCATAATAAAAAAGATACGGGCAAATCTAGATTTTCGTGGAAACTTGTAAGTACGAAAATTTATTTTAACTTAAATGTCGTGAAACTCTGTTATTGGCTTAAGAGATATTTGTTTTTCATAACTCATGTGAATTAATTATAAGCTGTTGAGTTTCCTAATAAATAAATAAATAAACTTTCAACTTTTTTTATTTTTTGGAATTTTTCCTTTTATTTGTGCTCTAAGACCTTGCTTTTTGCCAAATTTCGTGATTCTAGGTCAACGGGAACTACGATATAGGTTTTCGATATAGGTTTTTGGTTAAAAGCAAGGTCTTATAGCACAAGTAAAGGGAAAATTCCGAAAAATAAAAAAAAGTTGTAAATTAAGGTAAATTTTGGTACTTCCAAGTTTTCGCGAGAATCTAAATTTGCCTATATCTTTTTATCGTGTAGACTCAGGACCTTGATTTTTATACCACTAGACTATAGACCTCAGTTTATGGTATAAATTTCAACTTGCTAAGTTTACCCGTTCCTGAGAAAATCGGTGGTGACACAGACGGACAAGAGAGTGATCTTATACGGTTTCCTTTTTTACCTTTTGAGGTACGGAACCCTAAAAAGGTAAAATCTTTTGTGTTTGTTTAGTACGTGTTAGTGCAATTGTAATGCAAGAGACACTTGATTCGCTTGTTCTTTATCAATTTCAGAAACATTTATAAAGAACACGTGAATCAAGTATCTTACTTTAACTTACAGAGAAGAAAGACGTTATTGGATGATTTCTTAATTTTATAGTCAATTAATAGTTTAAATTACATTTAATTAAATTATTAGCTAATAGGCTACATCATAATGTGAATAAAGTATCACTAATTGTGATATTTCTGAAATTAAATAAAAATATATATGTCCAGTTACTTACGAAATTTAAAAAAGATTTTCTTCTAAAGTATTGATACATTTTTTGTGTTAAAGCAAGTGTTAACTATTTTAAGGTTTAGTTGATTGTGCTGACGTTACAGGGTGACGTTACCGATCAGCGACAAAGCCTTTAAAAAAAAGAGTATTGATACAAAATGGATTGGATGAAGACAGTATTGTTGAAACCATACCAGTAGGTAAGAGATATTTTTTTCTCAAAGTTGCAATCTTTATTTCGCAAGAAATTATTTCAAATTTTGCATAAGAGTAAGATAGCTCGTGTCTGTATAAAGAAAAATGCCTTTCTTGCTTGCAATAACAACCAAATAGTTTTACTGTGTACTTACAAACATACGTTGTTATATTCATGGTACAATTTTCTTTCGTTAGCCAGTACAATAGTATATTTTGACAAATAAAGACGAAAAATTCAAGTTTTGCATATGTAGTCCCGGAAACGATCACTGCCAAGTTCTGCGTGTATATAATTCTGAATTGACATTGGGACTCTTTAAAAAGCGATAGTTGTATATTCTCTGTTATGTACTGAAGCACTATCTTCAATGAGCTGGGCATTATTCTCATAATACATAAATAATACTCAGTATTTCTGATCTGACCTTTGAAAAGCAACACGAAAACAGACACGTGTCGACAACTGTGGCATTTTCTTAAAGGCCACAGTCGTCGACACGTGTCTTTTTCTCATAACTATTGCACGCGATTGTTCAATAAAGGCTAGAATGTCACATAATGAAATAAGTCTTGGTGTTGTACCTAAAAAGACAACTTATTTAGTCAGAAAAATAATCAACGTTTTCTTTTAGAGACACTGATAGCAGCGCAATATTATTTATTATTAGACTTATATGCAGGTAACCATAAATTAAGTAATTATAAAGAATTCCGCTAACACGAATTCATTGTATTCCTTTTAAAGAAAAATAACATAATATCGTTCGATAAAATAACAGATTCCACATACGAAATAAACAATACATATCCGGTAGCACAGAGGAAAGTAAATACAACCGAGCCAACACAAAACCGATAGCTCTGATCGCGTAGCAGCGTAGCCGTTAACGTCATGCTACGACGTAGCTACGGCGTACCCCAATTTATACGTAGCCGGCAAATTGTAGTTTCTACGTTGATAGATTTTGCGATATTGTTATGGCTGAAATAGTCGGAGTTATAGCACTTACAGCGTGATATCAGAATATCTAGCTTAGTTAAAGAGAATACTTTATTCTGTAAACCTTTTGAGACCAGCACGACTGTAAGTATTATAAAGAAACACCTAAGCAATGACCTATTGCTTGATACATAAATTGTATGTATTTTACTTACAACCTTACCTAGACAACTCACTCTATTAAATTAATTCTTTGTTAACCAAATTCGATTGAAAGTTGCTCAGTATTTACCCAATAAATTACCTCCAACTTTTTGTCTAAAATTTGGACCAAACATCTTATTCTTTTGCCTTTGTGATGAACTCCTCAATTTCAAACTTTGGATACTGTTCGTTTCAAAGAACTGCAGCTGAGTTAGAGTTGGAGACAAAGGGAACTTTCTAGTCTCGGTTATTTTGGGCTCCTTTCATGAAATGTGTCTTCACATTCATGAAAGGAGCTCAAAATAACTGTAGTGTATTTCCTGACGTCGGTACGTATGAGTTATAACAGTTAAGTGGAAACTTAGGAGTATACAGGAATATACATATCAGAGTTTTCATCTAATTTTAAACGAAACGAGGTTGTTTGGTTATGAATTTGCTTGTTGAGTATATGCTAGTTTAGGATTTCTCTTATTGCAGAGAGTGTCGTATTGCGTCATAAGAATATAATTATTGAATTAATATCATCATTTGGTATTGGAGCTAGGAGTCTCTAAAGGATAGAATTTGGATTGAGGTGATCCAGCAGTGAATTAAAGTTTCACATAGCTCACAGAATATGCAAGCTGAAGTGGCAATATGCCAGCCATATTAGCCGTATAACCGATGACCGTTGGGGTAGACGTGTTCTTGAGTCTTCACTCAATTGTTTATACTGGATACAAAAGCATAACACATTCCTAAAAATAAAATTACATTGCAGCAATTACTTATACGTAAAAACCGCATTGATAATACATTCATACAATAAAAGTTTTGCAGTTCGTGAAGTATTATTTGCAATTTAATGCACTCTTTTAATCAGCCATTTTTAAGGACGGTTATCGTCTTGAGTATTTGGCTGTTACGTGACGGGTTACCGCTCATCATTTCGATTTAAGGCTCCCGCAGAATGGCGTGATGCCACAGCGTGACACCACAGCGCGATGCGATTCTAGTAGGATAAAATCTATGAAAACCTCATGGAAATGGTTCTACTAGAGTCGAGTCACGCTGTCGCGCCGCGACAGTCTGCGGGAGGCCTTACGCGCAAAACAAACATTGTATGACATAAAAGTTATTCTATTTCTTGGTGTGAGCTTGTAGGGTAGAAATAAAGAACTTGACGTGTTTGTAGGCACCCCTATCCATCGTATCCTCAAATGAGACTTTAGATGTTGTTTTAAGTCTTTTTTTTGGTTCTCTATTGTATTACCTAACTTTTTTATCCATAATCTAAAGTGCCTATTTTTTTGTCGTAATAATCATTGGTCCGAATGATAACTTGTCCGAACTTAATGTCACATAATATAACATGGCATAAAATTGGAATCCCTAAATACAATATGCCCTAAATTTGTTTGTGATTAAATATTAGAATCAATAATATATAAAAGATTTAAAACCGTTTTCAATAAAAGTTATACCTAAGTCCAAAATTCTATATTACAATTGTTTATTATTTTACCAAATCCAACTGATACAATACATAAATAGTAAAAATGCAAAAGCAATATGGCTTTTGTCACGACTCCAGCGCTGCATGTATTATCTATACTATATTATTAATATTATAAAGAGGAAAGATTTGATTGTTTGTTTGCATTGAATAGGCTCCGTAACTACTGAACCGATTTGAAAAATTATTTCACTGTTGGTAAGCTACACTATCCCCGGATGACGTAGGCTATATTTTATCCCCGTATTCCCACGGGAATGAGAACTACGCGGGTGAAACCGCGGAGCGCTGCTAGTCACTGAATAAAACAGTTGATGGTGAACATGTGGTTTTATTTCTCTGTATGAAGAAACAAGCGTACACCATGCATGCAGCAAGCATGTAAGCAAGCATGCAACATGCAGCAGGAATGGTTTCGCGCTGCGGGGCTGCGGGGCTACGGTGGTCAAAAGCGATTCTAAATTTCACTCTTGGGGTAGGGCAGACAAGACTGCGTGGAGTCGGATTTACAGCGATTCGTTTCTGTCACTAAAACCTAATTTTAAGCAAATGATTTAAGACTAACAATTTTATTTATAAATGAACATTCGGAATAATACACATTACGAGTATGTAATACTATACTTAGGACGTCTGACTTTATTTCATGCAAAATTAGGAGATTCAATTATTATAGTACTTGATATTATGACAGAATATTTTTTAAAGTAAAGATAATTATGTGAAACAAAATTTCGAATTTTTGTACATTATGGTTACTGAAGTTTATGGCAAACGTGTTAGGGATAATGATTTTCAGACAAACTATTTTAGGAGAAGAAAGGGCCTGTTTGTCATTACAATAGACACAAAGATACTTCAATTAAGTTACGATCAAACATTTTGTCTTATTCTACTATCCTACTAATATTATAAATGTGAAAGAGTGTATGTTTAGATGTTGAAATGTTTTATTTCAATTCCGCAATAAGGGTGAAACGGACTTGTATGAAATTTGAAACGTTACACCTTACGTTACAACCTGGATTAACAGTTAGGATACTTTTTATTCCAGTAGAACGTTTTTCTGGGATAATTCCCGACATCCACGCGAGCGGAGGACATAAATAGAATCCTAAATAGAGCAAATTTTATAAAAAGCCTCTATTCTTTTTAGCATCCCTGCGGAGAAAACTAAATTACCTCCAACAGTGTATGCTAAAATAGAAGCAGCTGCTCCATTTCCATCGCTTCAATCCCGAAATCCACATGGAAAAAACCAATTATTCAGTTCTTAGTGGACATTTATAAGCTTGATGCCTCCATAATTGCGGTCTTGGATTCAATTTCAGGGGTTCAAACATATGTTGCCGGGCTTTTAAATATAGTCTCATATGTTATATACTGGTGTGATTTAGAAGAAAAATACATGCTCTGGGTCACAAAAAAGCTGTGTAAAAGGATTTTAGTCCATGTACGGGATCTTAGGACGTATTTGGAATTCTAGGACGACATCTGTAGTCGTCCAAACCCTTTATTAAGTCCGTCCCTAACATAAGTTTGGGAATAATGAGCAAGAAATATTTTGCAAATATTTTCATATTAACTTTCTTGGTAATACAGAAATTTTGAATATAAAATACAGTCTTAATTACATTTGCATACGATTGGATTGGTTGGGACTCGGTCTTTTGAGGGTTATTTTTCGTGAAATTATTGTTATTTTTGCTAAGTGCTTGTAATTGCTTTAATAACTGAAATAACAAGAATTGCAATTATATTCATATTTATCTGAAACGTGTGTTTTAAGAGAAATGTTAACGATTAATTTAGTCAGATTCATTTTGCTATCCATACTAAAAATTGTAATATGATGACCTACGGGACCAGTCTCAGTATTTTCAGTTGCGTACTTACTTCCAAACAGCCTTTATTATTATGAATACGCAATTAGAGAAGTAACGTAAAAGTTTTAAAAGTCTTCACAAGAATGTCAGATGAAAACTCATTGAAAGGGAAATTCCTGGAAGAACATGTCTAAAAACTTAAATAGCACCAATCTTGAAATTGTGTCTCTGATCGATGGCCCCAAGTCACCGAAGCACTTCTGGTTTACTTATAGTTCACTTAATGAACTAACTCGGGCCACCCACTGCCGCCCTTGGCTCCCTCCCAACTTCAGACAGTAAGGAAAAAAAGTCAGAACCGAAGTCGGTCAAAGAGCTATCGAGTTTTATTTGACCATTTTCTTTTTAAGAGTGACATAAATTTATAATTAGTGATTGTATAACGATAATAATTCTGCCTTTTCTCAACTACGTTGGGGGGTTGGCTTCCAGTCTAACCGGATACAGCTGAATATCAGTATTTTATATAGAGCCAATACCTATGTGACCGCCATAACCCAGCTACTGGGCAACACTACTAGTTATCAGATTTTTGGTTTCTGACAGCCGAGACCAACGGCTCAACGTACATTCCGAAGCACGAAGGAGTCTTGATATGTAATGGTAACCAATCCACGAACCGACTGCGGCAAGCGTAGATAAACTTTTGATCGACTCGTGGGGTTGTTATTAATTAGTTTTTTCTTGTAACATGACGATAATAAAAGTTAGAATAGTAGAATTTTGAGACAAAACTTAGGAGTTTGTTTCAAATCCGGCATGAAACTGTTTAAAAATTAAAATTAAAAGTTTAAATGCATGCTCTAAATTCAATATTTGCATTATTATTTTATTTTGTGGAGAAAACAGTTTAGCTAAGTATTACGGCTCATTTTCTTGTTTTAGAACAGAAATTCTAAGAGCACTTGGAAGTTTTGGTAAGGAAAATTACTTAATATAAAAGTTTGACTTTTTGGAAGTCGTCGAAATATACCTTCATGGCTGAAACTCTAAACTCATTAATTATTCATGCTAATTAGCGATCTTCGATGCCCAAGCACGGTTTATCCAAAGACGATTACTAAAATTCGGCGGTCAATCTCACCAATTTTCGCCCAAATGCTGCAGCCAATCCAGGCTAATAAGCCATACACATTTAACGCCAATATCAGTACGGTGACCATTAAATTCTCAATTTCAGCAACTCGACCCAAACATTTGGTTGGTTTATGCCCCTCTTTACATAATGACCTCGCTTAACGCCCATTGGAGTCTATTCCTATTGAATAAACTCATTAGGGTCCCCATTCACCCGTGGTACCGCGGACAGGTCCGATTTCAATGGCTTTATAAATAGGTACATGGAGGGGGGGGGGGGGGGATCGATCATCAGATTATTTTTTGTGGGGACGAAAACTCGTTTATGTTTTTGCAGTAAAAATACACAAAAGAATAAATTGTTTTCATCACCATAATATTATGTTAGCTCTCTTTGTCGGCAAACTTTTCCGTTTTCCTGCTTATTGGTTTTCCCGCAATTATTATAATTATATCATCGATCCATCTTGCTATCCATCATCTCACGCCCACAGTTGGACATCCGCAATATACTCAATACCAATATACTATTATTTATACACAACCATATCATCATCTGCCTACCCTTTTTTACTTTAGTTAATTAAGAATTAGCTTCCGCCCGCGGCTTCGCCCGCGTGGAAGTCGGAAATTATCCCGCGGGAACGTACTACCGGGATAAAAAGTATCCTATGTGTCAATCTAGATTATAAGCTATCTGTGTGCCAAATTTCATCCAAATCCGTTCTGCCGTTTTTGCGTGAAAGAGTAACAAACATCCAAACATCCGTACATCCATACAAACTTTCGCGTTTATAACATTAAGTAAGGATTTTCATCTACATTATTTCATCTACCTAGACTTTTCCCAAATATGTTGGGGTCAGCTTCCAGTCTAACGGAATGCAGCTGAATACCAGTATTTTACATGGAGCGACTGCCTATCTGACTTCCACAACCCAATTACTAGGTAATACGATACCCCTTGGTAAGCCTGCTTGTCAGACTTATGTGCTTCTGACGTCCCGTAACAACTGTCAAAGATCCACGAATGACAGCCGGGAGCAAAAGGTTAACGTGCTTTCCGCGGCACGGAGGGACCTTGGTATGTAAAGGTGGTCACCCATCTACGGGTCAACCGCAGCAATCGTAGCTTAACCTGATCGATCGACCCGTGTAGCTGTTATTACTTAGTCATAAGCCACTCGATTTATACCCAAATCAAAATTGTATAAAATATTGTATTATTTTTTAATATTTATGTTAAAGGCATTTCAGAGAATTATTGATATGAATAATTAAATGTTTTGAAGTAGATGAAGGACTTACGAAATATGCATTATTAATTACAAAGTGTAGGAACCGTATATTTTTGTGTGAATCACTGCTCTCCTTATTAGGAGAGCAGTGATTCACACAAAAATATGATGCTATGATTTGAATATACGGACAATTTCAAGTTGGTGGTCTATTTGTTGATCAATTACTTAAAATTACCCAGTTTAAACCAGCCAAATTCAACAATAAACCAAACATTGTCCAAACTCGATTTTAAAACGCTCGGTCCACATCACGACATCTACTATTCCAAATTAAATTAAACTGTTCTTGGTACCCATCAAAGTTTCGCTACGACCAGTTATTTAAAGTGCATTTCCAGTATTCTGCTCGATAGTGTTGTATGAACAACAGCATGAAAAACCATAGTTCCATTGCTAAGTGTTAGACAGATTAAAATTTCTGTAATCACATCACACCTGTAATGATAGTTGTAAGTGATGAATAAATAAAAAAATCTAAGATTAAAAAAAAATACTGATACTGAATTAAAAACTTAAAAATAAAACACGGATTGCGTGATACAGGTATGAAACCTATTTACGAACTAAAAAGGTAATAACATGACTCGCATATTCTATTCATGTCATCCTCTAAACAGTATCCTACCTACTCCATACGCATAGGCACACTACTCCACCAACCTCAAACACATTGAAAAACTAACGTTAACTTTTATGCCACAGAGTCTATAATCTATCAGAGGTTTTTTTGTCACAGATCAAGATAAAAATAGTCGTAGAGCGTATGTTTATAAGGTTTATTCTTGTTCGCAGGCTGCGGTGTATACAGAGTGTTTTGAGCCGTGAAAGTGGGATTATGCATGGACACGTGAACTAGCGATGTCTGCGGCTTTCCTCTTCGCGGCGCTCGGCGCTTTGGCACTCGTCAGCCGCACAGGTGAGAAGGGGCCTTTATTTATGTGAAACCACGATGTATTAATACGGATAGTTAAGTCACTCAGTTGAACCATATATAGCATTCTTTTTCTTACACTTTGTTATTTGTACACAAACCAAATTAGAAGGTGCTGAAGTAATAGCTGGTCATAACAGTTGCCTATTAAAATTGTTGGGGGGAAAATTGTAAGATGTAGTTTAACTACTCAATAGTTATCGGATTAGTCCAAAATTACAATCAATCAATGCTTCGTTGACCGAGTGGTCGCAAGCGCTACTGCTGAGCATGAGGTCCTGGTTTCGATTCCCAGGTCGGGCAAAGTATTGTAGGGTTTTTCAATATGGACTTACGCAATCACAGCCTGAATATGTGCCCGGTTGGCGGCAATAGGCTTATAGAGGTATGAGGAACAGGGTGTAAGGTCCACTCATACTCTATAGAAAAGGGAGGATCCTCCGATCAGACGGGTGTTGTGTCTGGGTGGGCAACTGCCCGACCGTTGATGTCGGGATGTTGTACCTATGCGAGTCGCGCGGTAAACTCTGATTGCGCGATGCAGGATTTTGTGTGACGTGAGTCTTGCGTAGTTCGCCTGTGGCATTGTAGATGGCGCCACTTCTCTTTTTGTGTTTTTAGATATTGTTGCGAAGTATTTTTCTGTAGTGCCGCTACAGGCTTTTTTTTTTTGGGTGGGAAATCATCAAATAACTTCTCCCGCTCTGGGTGGAGCGGGAGGGCGTATCAGACTTTTACTGACTAAAACCCACCCGTGTTCCCCCAGTTGCCTGTGTGCCAGAGGCCGCGGTATCTCTTTCGAACAACCCGCACCCCTGGCAGGCATCGGCCCTTGCGGACCCCCCCATTTGCTGCTGACATCTCTTTGAGGCGCGCGTGGAACACAACGCGCCGTCGACCCGGGCTTGGTCCTTACCGGACAGCGAGCTACCCATTACTTGCCGTTCGCAAGCCCGCGCCTACGGTGGCCGGGAATCAGCCTGGGATTCCCGACGCCCAGGGTGTCTCCCGCGGCGACTACGGCCGTGAGGGCGCATATACTGCCTCTCCCTCACGTGCGCCGCCTCCCTCTTCGCGAGCATTACTGCTTCGCAGAAGGAGCCGTAAGGAGCTCCGTACCATGGCCTGCACCAGGGCCGGACGCGAGAGATCGCCGCCGCCGATCGCCTCCACGAGGACACGGCGGTGCTCCGCCCAAGCCGGGCAGACCGCCACCGTATGCTCCACCGTGTCCTCAGGTGCCGCTACAGGCTCAGTGTGGGCCCAGTGTGTTATATGTCACTTATCTTCGAATTCTATGGCTCTAGGACAGATGAAGAATTTTCCTTCACCGTTTTGAGAGCAATAGTGATGAAATGAAATACACAAAGTAAAGTGCCTGCCTTGGTTCGAACTCACGACCTAAAACTCATAAGTCGGAGCTTTTACCACTGGGCCACCACTGGTATCCTGAACTGAGAACGGATATATCGTGTTGTAAACATAAGGTGTCAAATATATAGCTGTGCTTGTGTATATTATAACAAAAAGTATATCGTAAATGTCACAAAAATATGTCAACATATATTTTAAATTACCTTACTATAATAATACAGGAATGTGTCCTGCACCAAATATTTGTTTGTAAAGATAACTAGAATAGGTACAAATAGACTTTCTAAGTAATTAATTTATGTTATATGTATTGAAATTCTCAGTAGCAACCCGGAGTCTGGATACGTGCCCGGTTGATGGCAATAGGCTCGCCCCCATAACATGGGGCTTAAACATAACTGGCGAAATATAGGTGTACATAGGTCATAACTCATTTGTTGGGCTTGTTATAACCTTTTATAACAAGCTTCCCTCTTCTTTGCTAAAGGACATTGCTCTGCGTCCATACATTGTTGGCCCTGGAGCCAAGAGCATCGGATAATTATGTATTGTATTCTCTATCATTTGGAGACTCCTAGAAGATCTTGTTTTTATAGCGGACTAGCTGCAGAAAAGATATATTTCAAAAAAAGTATCAGTTTTTGAGGTTATAATCTAACCATAACAACGAATATTAAATGTAGGTACCTACCATGATTTTTCATAGCTCTGAGTAATTTTTAAGAAACTGAAAAGTAATATCATAATACCTACCTAGATAATTAGGTACCTATGCAGTTATTTTTCTAAAAAATGGATGCAAGTGCAAAATTAATATACATTAAACTAATCAACATAGGTAGGTAACTGAATTCGTAGCATTCGTTTTGGAATGAGATTAAAATAGCCAAATCGTAAAAAAGTCCCGAAAGTCACCAAAACACCGAACACAAGAAAAGAACACAGGAAAAAGCACAGCGCAGAAACTGTAACTCTCAATTGTGGTAACAATGACTTTTTTTTTATAATTTTATGGCAAGGCTTTTTGGCCTTTGTGCCATTGGTAACAATGACACGTTCACTGGCAAAACTAGGGATGTAATACGATACCATTAATCGATTTTTCGATTATGATTTACTGTGGTCTTAAATTATTACAGTCTGTTACATCTACTTTGTCATATAAACATTACAAGTATGTATGACAATGGTTTATTTTATATATATCAACACTCTTCTATACTGGTAATAATAATATATAATAACATCTGTATCTAGTTTGCAATATTGTTTTTTAAATAAAACATAAGGTAATTGTGATGTGTTTAGTAAAAATAAGTATTTTTTTCGTTTAATGAACCGCAAAAGGAGCGTTATTTTTGTATTAATTGTCGTAAATAATGAATTAGTTTGAATGATTGTATAGAAATAAAGAAGTTTTGATTATTGTATAATATTATTCTTACTACCTATTTAAATTGGAGTATGACTACATTCATAAAGTATTTTATTAGGTTTTTAAAACTACACTTTAGAAAAAAAAACACAATCGATCGATTAATAATTCAATCGATCGATTATAATTGATCGGACATCCCTATTTCACTTTTGACACGACATAGGTGAAGATGGCGATGTAATGTTATTAGTCGCATTAAATTCTATTAAAAATACATTTTGGAATACAGCTACTCCGTGATACAGAAGTATTTGCAACTTATATAATAAAATAGGCGATTAATTATCGTATATTCTCAAACTCTTCATTGCACAGGGCCATTTTGAACATTGTCTTTTGTCTTTTGATGCGTTTAAAGCTCAAGTAAAATCCATCCTTTGTTTAAAGGCTTACTATTCCATCAATGACTATTTAAATGACAAGAATAGCTGTTGGTCGCTGTGATTAACTCAAGACAATGTTTGTGTTCTTTCACCAGAATTAGCGTAACTAGTGACAGGTTTATGGGTTCATATAAATATTTTTTTATATTTTATTGACTAAGTATTTTTTTTTTTTATTCTCGTAATGTTTATATTACTTTCTCTATGTATGTATAGAATCAAGTCTATCAGACTAAACAGACAGCTGTGCTGCTGGGGAGTTTGTTCCGCTACTTCTTCTTCCCAGCTAAAGCGCCACTAGGAAGTGGTGACGGATGAGCGCTTTTGAAGGGACTGTCTTATGTATTTTGACGTTCGAAAAGTGCTGATTCTCAGCTTAATTTGAATAAATGACTTTTTTTTTTGACTTCGTTCTTCGGGGAAGAAAGGCGAGATGTAATGTTTTTTTTAATGTATGCTACAATCAATCAATCTGCCTAGCCTCTCCCCAACTATGTTGGGATCAACGTCCAGTATAACCGGATTCAGCTGAATACCAATATTTTGCATGGAGCGACTCCATATCTGACCTCCGATATTACAATATCTTGGAAAAATTAAAATGGAAAGAAAGGTCTTAATATGTGTCCAAAAGCTTTTCTTCTCATTGTTTGCTGAAAAGCTTGATCCAAATGAAAGGGTTTTGGACTATAACATTGATTGTAATTAGTAAAACTACAAACTCAACCAATATCTTTCATTTTTAAATTTATGCATTGAAAAATAAGTATGTTAAAACATTCTAAAAACAGTAATAAAACTGGCTCTGAAATAAATGTGAAACATAAATATTATTTAGAACCAAAATAAATAAATTATTACAAACCTCACATTCCCGATTACAAATTGAATACAGATGAAACAAAATGAAACATTTTAGCCATTTTATTTTACAGGCATTTTGATTGTAAGTGCTTTTATTCGTGTTGAGGGCCTTCTTTTAATAAATACGAATAGGTACTGTTCAGTTCTGTTTATTTTATTTACGAAACATGGGTACAAAATACTGCGGGTTATTAAATTTTTGCGGGTTTTTGCGGGATGTACGTACCTATTATAGCTTTTCAAAGTTTTAGTAATAATAAGTTTCTTAATTGTAACTTAACCAATTCAATTACTTTTAATTAAAGATAACGAAGGTACAAATATCTTGTAAGAGAACAAATTATGACATTATTTGGTACCAGATTGGAATATTTTTTTATCTATTCTTCACGTCTATTATGTTTTAAAACCTGGACTAGGTCGGCGTTTTCTATATGACTACTAGTCTCTTCTCCAGACGTAATCTCAATCATAAAATGTGAAGACCATGTAGATTGGTGTCTGAAATGGTCAAGAACCATACCATATTGAGTGGAACTGTCCAGTCAGTGCAAGCTCTAATGTCGGCACCTCGTCTTCCAGTCCTAGGAGGCCACTGTGTCACACCTGTCATCCCTGCGTCAAAATTGTATACCACAATGTAATGCCCCTACCATCCGCTAGCAGCGCCACTGTCTTCACCATACTTCACTCACACTTAGTATATTAGAAGGAAGCATTTAGTTGATTACACGAGCGTTTTAAACGGAGCTTACACCGTCCTGTGACGTAATACGCCGTCTAAGCCCACCCGAATTCTTTGACAGTCGTTAGCGGCATGAAATTGTCGTTTGCTTAAGCTGTTCCCTGCCTGACCTCGTTTAAAGCCTTCAATAAGAGAACCTTTGTTATTGAGACGAAATTCCCGGAAAACTGACATATTTTTTCGTCTCAAAAATCGTTTTCAATCCGAACAAATGATGTTTTATTAAACAAGGACAGTTGTTAATATGAAAAGGGGGATTAGGGAGCGTTTGGAACTGACGGAGATAAGTGGTGAGCTATCAAACCTGATCGATTGATGGATGAAACTTTTTCTGCCCAAGTGACTCGATGGATAATGTTTTCGATTTAAGCTAGGCTCGCGAATTGAAAGCTCTCGGTTTGAATTGAAACAATTTTATTTTTTTCAAGTGATAACTTTTAATTCCAGTCTCGTTATCAAGATTGGCATTCAATAAATAAGGGTATAGAAATGGTATTTGCCCTTTATCACTAAGATAGGTACTAATCTTTAAGTTTTCAGAAGTGCTGTCTTATGTCTTACAAGGGTTCTCTTGAGAACCAGGTTTAAAACATGGACCCATTTACGAATTTCGATCTTCCTCCCGACTATGGTGAAGGTCATACAAAACTAACAAGTTAGTACCGTCATTTATTCAAATTAGGCTAAGAATCAGCATTTTTCGAACATCTAAATTACATGAGACAGTCCCGCCAAAACACCCACCCTTCACTTCCGGACTGAATTGTCAGTTTTGTACAAAGAACTGTATTTTAATTACAGTTACGTTCTTGATTCAACAACTCGATAATTTTTAAAACATGTCTAAAATCATTAGAATCCGACAGCTGAGCATTGGACTGAGTTGTGAGGTTTGTAAAAACAACTGTATTTAAATTACAGTTACGTACGTTCTTGTTTCAAAAAGTTGATGGCTTAAACCATCTCAAAAGAAAACTGTTTTTAGTAAGGCCGGTAAATGTTTTAACTCGCAACAGAATGTATCTTAAAACTTCGCGGATTTCTAAATTCCACCCCTAAAGATAAAACGAGGTCGCGAGCAACACCTACTGGTACTATAAATAAATATAGTTGCCGTACATAGAACTGTAGGTTAGAAAAGGGTCTGTACGCCGTTTCCGGGGGAGAGTGGGCATTTAGGGCGCTCACTTGAGGAGAAAGGGAGCGATTAGCCTAAGGGCTTAGGAAACGACACCTACATACTATACTTAGGGGTTTGATTCACTATTGAAAGCTGCGAAAATGTGAAAACCAATAATGTTGTGGTTGTATTGAAAATGTTATTGAATTATACTTACCCGAAAAAGTTAAGGATAATGGAATATAGAGAAGTAAAATATATAAAACTAGCTGTTGCCCGCGACTCCGTCTGCGATCCAGAATGAAAAGTCCGTCTATCTCCTTATGATCTATCCGTGTGCCAAATTTCATACAAATCCATCCAGCCGTTTTAGTACGAAAGCGTAACAAAAAACTTAAAATCATTCATTATTAGTTAGGATTAGGATTACTAACTACATGGGACTTAAATATAACTGGCGAAATGTAGGTAAACAAATAGGCTAGTTACACCTCTGTCTAACCCTTTGCGTATTACAGGCGTAAAGTTGTCTATTTACAAACTAAACAAATATTTTTAGACACATCCCTCTTGACTGTGTCTTATTAAACGTAACCGCCATATTTCGATCCAATTCAAAATCTTATCACTACAAAATAATTGTAGACGTCAAACAAAAAGAAAACCGGACGAAATCACAAGATGAACAGATGGAAGGATAACGCAACATTATTCGAGGAACCAAATTACATTTTGTCATGATCCATTTTAATCAAGACTCGCTCACATTAACGGACATTACAGAAGATTTCTCTTTACATTTGATGAAAAAAATAAAAAAGATGGTGGCCCAAACTTGAGCTAAATGCGCTAGAGACAATTGTGTGAGATTTGGTGATTGTTCGATTATTCGGATAGAGGGATCAAGGCGTCGGACATAACCTTGTCAGATGGGAAAGTTAATTAAGGGAATTGTTATGAAGGTGCAATAAGCAATGGTATTATGTTGGGGCTACTAATTGGAAGCGAGACCCTAGGGATGTGAGCATGCTTGGGAATTGTATCGGTCAACATTTTGGCCACAGTATTCCAATTCATTTGCGATTGGTTCGGTACTTTTTTCTTCTATACATCTCTTTATCCAGCCAATTTTTGCCACATTCTAGGTAAATTTGCAATTTAAAAGTAATTAAAATATGATATACTATTGATACTTTGAAGTATGGCAGAAAAAAGGGGAGGCCTCTATCTAACCGTTGGTGTTTCCGTGATGAAATGATGACTATGATTGATACTTTAATAATTAAGGGTACAATTTAGTTTCATGCACAATGAGTGAGAAATTAATAACTTGAGTACCATGCAGCCCAAGACACAGTTTTACAACACAACTACCTACTCTACGACAAAGTGTAAAATATATCTTCCAAAAAATATCAACTGTAACCAGCTTCAAAACTTCCCCAGAAAATTAGTTCCATAACTCAAAACAAACAATAGTTGTCTTTGCCAGCCATAATGTCATGAAGACAAAACTGTTCGCCAGATAGCAGCACTGTATTCGATATTAAACTTTGTACACGATATTTATCGCTACGTCACGACAATGTTGGTTCTTATTGTATTTTTAGTTTGTTACGCTGACATTGTAAAGTGAATTCTTGCTTTATTTACTGAATAGAAGTTTAAAATGTTCGTAGAGAATGAAACGGCTATTTTTTTTTTATTTATTGTGGTTTTTTTATCGAATCCAAGTTATTATTAAAATAGTTAACATGAAATTAATATTGTTTGCTATGAGCATGTATCTGAAATATGTGGTACATACACACCATCAAACAGAAGAACTTTCTCTATGGGACCAACGTCGTAATCGCAAAGAAATCTACCAGTTGTCCCGTACATTTGGATCGAATTGTCTTGGACAGCTGAATATTTATTAGCGATTACAATGTTGGTCTCTTGGCTAAAGTGGTTTTATTTGATGGTCATAGGACTCTCCCCGTCCACGCCACGACACCCTGACTACCGCCCTCAGCATTAAGTCTGTCCCATACACTTTCTTAAGGTCGTCGGCTCGTCTAGCTGGGGGATGTCCCACGCTAGGATAACCTATATGCGGTCTCCACTTCTAGACTCGTCTGCTCACATTTCTTAACAAACATGGCCAGCCTACTGCCACTTCAGTTTTATAGCTACGTATGTCGGGAACTCCGGTCTGTACCACAACCTTAAACAGTTTTCTATTGCCGGCCAGCCTCAGCCACGGCGGCGAGCTTTACAACCACCTGCTCCTCAACTCGCGAGCCGCCTTGCCCCTCCGCGCCTACGTGATTTTAAATTACACTCTCGGGGTAGGGCAGACAAGACTGCGTGGAGTCGGATTTACAGCGATTTGTCTTTGTCCTTAAAACCGAATTTTTAGCAAATGTTTTTGGACTAACCATTTTATTATAAACGAACCTTCGGAATAATACACATTATAATATAATACAATACTTAGGACATGTGATTTTATTTCAAGCCAAATTAGGAGATTCAATTATTATAGTACTCGATATTATGATTATGGTGGAATAGTTTTAGAAGTAAAGATAATTATGTGAAATAAAATTTCGAATTTTTGAACATTATGGTTACTGAAGTTATATAGTATAGCTAACGTATTATGGATAATGATTTTCGGACAAATAATTTTAGGAGAAGACAGGAATTACCCCTAAAACACATACTAACATAACATTACGCCATATTTCCCCAAAGGGTTAGGCAACGGTGTACCTACAGTACCCCGCGTTTCGTTAGTTAATGTATGGGGCAAGACTCCGAGCTACTACTGATAAATTCCAGATTAAAAAACCCAATAACACTTTGCCCGATCTGGAAATCAAACCCTAAATTTATGGCCACACATTTCTGAAACAAGCTGTATACCTACAATAACCACTCTTGGTAAACGGATAAGTCATCGCATTAAGTAGGTAGGTATACGCAATAGTAAGATGCTGTTACTGCTTAGTCACTTATCTCGCGCCCACGGGTTGGTGGGGAGGTGATGCAGGGAATACGGAACTCAATGAAAATAAGTGTACGAATATAAGTGAATCTTGCTACGAAATAAATAAAACAGCTAGTCTAGATGGTTAGTTTAGTAGGTAGTTCCGCGATTGAATGTAGAAATAGGACATTTGAAATCTAAGTATACTAATATTTTAGAGAATTAGAGTTCAAATTTGTTCCTGTGTAGGGGATAATCTCTCGGTAAGTACCAAGGAAGTTTTAAAAAATTGCATTAGATGACCCAATACTTGCGCTATTTAACATCTCGCTACGACTCTAAGGACCCAAGCAAAAAGTAAAAACGTTGGAAATAAAGCTAAGAGGAAACGAAGTGATATCGCGGGCGGGCGATGGGATGCGACGCGGCGGGTGCTGGTGAGCAAATAAAATGAAGTAGTAGCGCGGGCGGGGGAAAGGATATGACGCGGCGGGTGCTAGTGAACAAATAAAACGATGTAGTAGCGCGGGCGGGCGATGGGATGCGACGCGGCGGGTGCTGGTGAGCAAATAAAATGAAGTAGTAGCGCGGGCGGGGGAAAGGATGTGACGCGGCGGGTGCTAGTGAACAAATAAAACGATGTAGTAGCGCGGGCGGGCGATGGTATGTAACGCGGCGGATGCTAGTGAACAAATAAAACGAAGTAGTAGCGCGAGCGGGCAAAGGGGTGCGACGTGGTGGGTGCTACTGAACAAATAACACGAAGTCAGTACAAAATTATGGTATTTATTTTGTATCATCATTCTGCTGCCCATATCCCAATTTATTTGGGCTCGACGCAACATGTCGGTTTCTTCCATATTTCTCTATTAGTTGTCATCTCGCTACTCACCCTACCCACCCTACTTTTAAGCAATATTAAGTGTCACATAGTAGATCCATCGTTTCTTCTTCTCTTTCTTGATTTTGAAACGTCGGCGTCGCCTTGTAGTGGGTCACAAGAGGGAAATAGAGGGACACATCTAGTAATATCTTATTCGAAATAGTATTCCTTAATAGGCTTGTGGATAAATAATAACAGCCGCACGGGTCGATCTAACAGGTTAAGCTACGCTTGCCGCAGTTGCTCCGTAGATGGGTGATCAGCTTTACTTACCAAGACCACTCCAGGCCTCAACAAGCACGTCAAGCGGTTGGTATTGGCTGTCATTCGTGAATCTGTAACAGTCGTTACGAGTCTTCAGAACCTGAAAGTCTGACAACCAGTCTTACCAAGGACTATCGTGTTGTCCGGTAACTGGGTTATGGAGGCCAGATAGGCAGTCGCTCCACGAGAAATACTGGTATTCAACTGTATCCGGTTAGACTGGAAGCCAACCCAAAATTAGTTGGGAAAAAGCTCGGTAGATGAAATGATGTATACTCCATTTGAAATAAGATTAAACATTTAAACAAACCTATTTTACAGTCAGTTCAACCGATTCTGACTTCTATACTGTAGGCATAAGGATGGCATTACGAAAAGTATTTACAATACCAACTGTTTACTGCAGCTGCTATTTGTTATGCCACTAACGCAATAGAAGTCATAATCGGTTGATCGGACTGTAAAAAAGGTTTAGTTAAATGTCTAATCTTATTTCAAATAGAGTATAGATAAACATTCTTAATAAACAAAGTAAATGTCTTAATAGTCTTCTCCACTAATAACCCAGTCACCTAATTAGGTTCTCACAACCAGTTAAAGAAACATGTTGACTAAGTACCACTAGGTACACTATCTGGCAACGTCGCTTCATTAAAACGTCATTTACATACTACATTTAAATTTCCTTTGTGTAAGGAACTAAGATTTAGAGTTGGGACGTGAGCGAGCACAAATAATTAGGTACTTACTTACCTAGTTCGAAAAAAATACACATTTTTTTATCCGAAGCGTAGTGATGTGTTTTGAATTCTACTTAGTCGGGTTTGAATTTAGAAGCGTATGAGGAAATGAAGTACTTAGATCTATTGCGAGGGCGAATGAAATTGAAAAGGTTTATCTAAATCAGCTTAATAAATGAATGGTTTGGTTCTATTTGAATATGCTAATTCTGCCTGTCATAAAGGTTAATTGTACTTTCCAGGCTATTGTTTTATCTACTTATATACTGCCAGTAATTATTATTATAGGTACTGCTGGTTGGATATTACCTAGGTATTCTGTCTATATAGGACTCCAATATATTAAGTAAGTAAGTAATTTATTTGCCAAAATGTAGGTGTACAAAGTAGTATGATGTTATTATAAAGGTGGCCCATTTCCATTTACCCCCGTTCTTGTTTCCACCCAAAAAAAAATATACTTCATAAGCCCGTTTTATAACCCCCCGTTACTGAATCAATACTAACTCATATGGAATCTAAAACGGAAGACTAGATTTATTGCAGCTCGATGTCTATAAATCGATTTGCACTCATGAGCACATCACTAATACAAGACGAAGTGAACTTTGAACAAAGAGTGAGCAACTTCGCGGTTTGTTTTGGTTACTTGAATAGCTCCAACTTGACTTCCTGGTCGCAACCTCACAACGTGATGAGTTTTATAAGTAACATACTTTTTGCATTTAATTTTGTCGCCCTAAGGAAAATTTTTAGAGGCTTTGGGATTTGAAATCAATTATTATTGACAAGCCTTCTTCTTTTGTTTTCTGAATAAACAATTTTCTTCCCTGTACATGATCATCCCTAGATCCCTAGAATATCCCTAGATGCAAAAGTGCTTTTAAATTAAATACTTAGCTTTTATTTTTGCCCACAGGTTGCACGGATAACACAAACGGTCTAGGCACAGACGGCGTCCAAGAATTAGACTACACAGATGTAGATCTAGGGTTGACACAGCGGGGTCCTCGCTTCGACGTGCCGCACTCCAAGAATGTCACAGCTCTAGTCGGGAAGACTGCGCAACTCAACTGCAGGGTCCATGATCTTGGGAATAGAACAGTGAGTGATCTACTTTTGAATTCAATCTATCTCTAAAAACTGGGCAGGCGGTGCAACATTATTTTCGTGCCTAGCCTAGCTAAATACCAAATAATAGTCATAACGTGAGAACAACAACCCACCGTTTTTCGGCCGACAAGGCAATTGAGGAGTAGTCCAATTCCGGATTATTGATAATACTTCAATAAGCTGCATCATGTTTCTTTTGCGATGCATTACTCGTACATCAACGCCACAATTAAAACATCGCATTGGTTCCTCAATCTCAATCAAAGTACCTACGTGTAACAGAGGAGTCAAAGTTCGTGCCTTAGCTAAGGGACGAACTTTGACTCCTCCGTTTAAAGCCGGTTTGAGGTCCATAATAGCACCAGTTTGAACGTGAGGTACAGATTCAGTGTCCGGGTAGGGATGGGTCCTCATGAGGAGCGGTATTGGAGTCCATGATAAGAAAAACAAATATTCAAAGCACCGAGTTACGTACCCTGTTACGTGCCCGTATTAAAAATTGCTTCGAAGCTCATTTTAAGAATAATGTAAGAAAATACCTATATCGTTTTAACAAAAACAAAATAACACAAATGAAGCAATATAATCCCTAACGATATTAAATTGTCAAACGAAAAAAGAACGCATTAAGTTTCTCTTGAAACTAAACGAATTAACTTGTATCTCTCGCTACTTAGCTGTTTCAAAGCAACAGTTTCAACTCAAGGTATGTTCACAAGTGGCAATATCTAATGAGTGTTCTCATATAAAATGCAGGACAGAATTATATAACAACATGCCAGTTTTCGATAAAAGCATAGGCAGGCAGACTCCAGACTGACACTGAGTCAAACAAACCATACGAAAAAACAACTATCTATATCGAGTTGTGCCACAGGCCTCTTTGCGAGGGAGTGGGCCGTACTCCACCACGCGGGCTCAGCGCGGGTTGGTAGATGTCACATCATGTCTTCTTTTACCGTTTTGAGAGCAGTGGTGATGAAATAGTTAACACAAAGTGAACCACCTGACTGGGTTCAAACCTACGACTGACCACTCGTAAGTCGTGACCATTACCACTAAGTCATCACTGGTCGAGTTGTGCAATATATATTTTAATTCAGCCAACTAAAGAAGTCTAGATAATAATAAATATTGCACAACTCAACCAGTGATGACTTAGTAGTGAACATGCCTTGAGTTGAAACTGTTGCTTTGAAACAGCTAAGTAGCGAGAGATACAAATTAATTCGTTTAGTTACAAGAGAAACTTAATGCGTTCTTTTTTCGTTTGACAATTTAATATCGTTAGGGATTATATTGCTTCATTTGTGTTGTTGTGTTTTTGTTAAAACGTTATAGGAATTTTCTAACATTATTCTTATAATGAGTTTCGAAGCAATTTTTAATACGGGTACGTAACAAGGGTCACAGTGAAAAGTCTGCAATTAAGAATTCTGTTTATTCTTCAGAAAAAATATCATCATTAAGATTTGTCACGGATTATCTATAAAACGTTGTCTGTGAGAGGTCTTGTTTCTTATATTGTTATAAATCTTTTCATAATATGAAACTAAATAACTGTCATGTTTGTACGCTTAGATCTTTTAATCTACGCAACGGATTTTAAAATGCGGTTTTAATCAATAGATAAAGTGATTCAAGAGGAAGGTTTATATGTAATACACCGACCTCCACGCGGGCCAAGCTGCTGGCAAAAGCTAGTTATAAACCTTACATACGTTTTATAAATTAAAGTCGCTTTTCGTGTCTGTCTGTGCGACGGAGTTGTTATGCGGTTTTCACCATCACTAAGACTGGGGTATGACCACACGCCGACCACGACCGACGACGTATAGCCGTCCGTCACCGACTACGAACGAATTTCATGTTCGTAAGTACACGGGAGCGGTCTCGCTCACACACCGCCCGCAATCACCAAGTGCGACGGAGGCAACGAATGTCATCCATCGTGACGTCACCGCACGCTGTCAGTATCGTGTGACGTTTCAAAAATACTGTTACCTAGAGTATTTATTCCGGAAGGTTTGCCTGTGTAATACATTCAAATAAATCTCGCTATTTTTTCAAGTCATAAATACCGTTCGAAGGATCTCTGCTCGCTAGTTTATTATAATTTGAAATAATATTTTTTTTTAATATAACTTGAATGAAAAAAAAAAAATAATAATAATATACTAGCGACCCGCCCGCCCCCGCGCTACAGTACTTCGGTAACGTTCATTCGTTTATCTCTATTTCTGTTTTTCAATTCTAAAAGGTCAGATTATATTTGGCATTAAGTTTTCAGGACGATAAGAGGTAGTCTAGTACTTAATTGAATGAAAAAATAGACGTAATTTAATATTGTCGCAAGCGCGACTGTTGATCAAGAGGTACTAGTTTCAATTCCCGTGTAGGGCCAAGTGTTATTGGGTTTTCAATCTTTCATTTCTCAGTAGTAGTCTAGAGTCTGGTTCTGTGCGTGGTTGATGGCAATAACCTCGCCCCCTATTACATGAGTTTCCCAGGTTTTATTAGTAAAATACACCTTCCTGAACGTCCTTTTCTTTGGCATCAGTTACCCTTACACCAACCAAACTGTGACCAAACAAACGGTATTCTTTCTTTCTTTTTTACAGAATATGCGGAATGTGGGTGTACTATGATGGACTTCTGTCTATCCCTTGGGAGAATACAGGCATGCTGCCATGTCAGTTTTTCAATGATATCTACCGATTTTACCAATTTTTTTTAAAGGCTTGGACATCGTCGAATAACTTCTCCTGCTCTGGGTAGCGTAGGAGGGTGTGTCAAACTTTTACTGACTAAAACCCACCCATGTTCCTTCAGTTGCCTGTGTGATAGGGGCCGGGGTATCTCTTTCGACCAGCCCGCACCCCTGGCAGACCGATTTTACCTTTATTTAACCTTTACTGACACTTGCACAGTGTGTTGTTTCGGACAGAGCTAACAACAATTTGCAACAAGCCTTTGTGTTGAGCCTACGTTTAATCCATGCTATAAAATAAAATCCAAATTGAAAGCACACTACGTTTTGCACAATCAGAAACAAAATGAACACCGTCATCTAAAAAGCCAGGTCAGAAAATAATCTAGGATCTAGTGACTAACTAGCAATCAAAAACAATACGCAACCCCGCGAAAACGAGCAAAATAACCCATTTATGCATCCAATCCATACAAAAGGCAATACCAGAGCGATATTCAGAACAAAAAAGTATCTAAAAAATGGTTTACAGCGCAGTAAGCGGATTTTTTGTGAAAGAAAAAAATTGATTTCGAAATTCTGTGAAATAAAAATAAAAAATGTGAGTCCTATAATAAAAAGACTTTTTGCAGATAAAAATGATTTGCGAGACGTTTTATCTGGAATTTATTTAACCCAGATAAAAGATTATTTGCATTAAGTGTGTGTGTTTATCGAATATTACCTTTTAAAAAAAAAATTAAATGACTGATTTAAAATGGCAATAAGGGTACCTAACGATTAAATCTTCATCTGATTAAAATTTTAACCCCACGATAGTTTGTAGTACAATTGAACGATACGTTCTTTTTAAAATTTGAGTATACCTACTGTCATCTGTTGCAATGAAAATCTTTTATGAGTTGGTTAACAAAATATTTTTAAAGGATTTTTTTTGTCATTTTAAACACTCCATCTTCTTTCTCTCGACTGTCGTCATCAAAAATAATGCTAATGATCTGAGGGGTGGTTCCCGTGTTGTAAAGAGTCCGGTAGACCTGTGCGACGCGACTCTAGTAGATCATTATCAATGAAGTTTTCATAAAAAATAAAAAATAAAATGTTCAAAAACCCTCAACTGCAACTTTTCATGATATACCATCAAATGCTGTAGATTGAAAGTACCTAAATGTTTTTTTTAGGGCAAAGATAAAGTTTTACACATTGAGTGTCGCTGAGATTAGATTGCGACTTGATTTAATTTTGAAGTTTTTAAGTACAAGAAATGTACTTCTTATTGTACGTTTGTTAATATCCCCAGGTATCATGGATCCGACATCGTGACATCCACTTGCTGACGTCAGGGAGGATGACGTACACGTCAGACCAGAGATTCATCAGTGTACACAATCCTCACACGGAGGACTGGATACTGAAGGCGAGTACATTACAAATTAACTGCAGCTTGGTAACTTAAGCCCGTTTTCACTAACGCTTGGTGACACGTTGAAAATCCAACAGCGCGCTTACATTATTTTTAGTGGGTTGTTTGGTGTGTAGTTGTCAGTTATGAGCAGTGATGGTGGCGATGTGGTATCGGCCCCGAGCTACTTACGAGTTCCGATTCACGCAGGCACTTTACTTTGTGTATTTAATCTCATCACCAGTGCTCTCAAAACGGTGAAGGAATACATCGTAACGAAACCGGCATGTCCTAGAACCAGAAATTCAAAACATGAGACATCCGCCAACTCGTACTGGGCCCGCTGGTACTGGGCCCGCGTGGTGCATTACGGTTCACTCTCTTATAAATGCTGATTATGCAGTAATCCTCCGTATTCGATGTACATTGTCTCGAGTTTTTTGTCAACTTTTATATGATCAAATGATGTTGATTAAAGACGACAAAATTAAACTAAGATAGAAAATAATGATTCAGATATCAAAGACCAAACCCATTACAAGAATATTTTAGGTATTCAAAATTGTAATCCATAATGAACTCATTCTACGTTTTTAAGACGTGTTCCTACTTGTATTGACCCGTAATTTCTATGTGTGGTAAAAACTGTGGATATAATCACCGTAGTCTAAAAAGGGACTATCTAAGAATCGAGTAACGTATAAATATATATGAGTCGCTACTTTAATGATGACAATTCAGAAATTCCCAATTACAAGCCTATACAATTTTCAACATAATACCAAGAATTTAATGGCTACCCAATTTGCGACACAATAATAACTAGGAGCCAGATTTTAATTATAAGCCTTCGTTATAGTTTCCTAGAAATAAGATAATCATATACTTACTCGTATAATAACAGACAATCTGTGGACTAAATAATGCTATACAAGGTCGTAGATAACGACAATCGCTTTGACGTCAGTATGTCGAAAATGGCAAAAATGTCGCCATCCTGCCCCCACGCGGCTTATCTCATGAAGTGAGGTTATGTCAAAATGTGCCATCTCATATTACATTGTTTTTAGTACGATGACTCAGAATAAAGTCTGTTGGAAATTATGAAAGATTTGGGGAAAGTACTGAACCACAATAATGTTTTCTTATTAGTCAGAATTTCAATTCTTTCAACTTAATGGCATGTAGGGGTTTTGTAGAAGATGAATGCTAAGCAATTATTGGAATAATATGTATATTATTCCTCTCTCTTCTTGGCTATTGCAGTGAGTCAAAATCTAAAATGAAGCGAATCTAGGAAAACATTCGCGTCGACTCTTGACAACCATTCCGTTTTTTTCGTCGCTTAAAAATAATACCCAGTCAGCTAGGCGGGTAGTTATCTTAGGGTGCATCAAATAAACAAGTGTCGCTATGAGAGGATTTTAACACTCCAATGATGAATAAACGAAAGCTAAGTCTATAATTTAAAAAATAGAGTAAGGAACACAAAAATGTCATCATCATCATCATCATTTCAGCCGAAAGACGTCCACTGCTGGACATAGGCCTCCCCCAAGCTCCGCCACTTCGACCGGTTCTGTGCTTCCCGCATCCAGCGGACTCCTGCGGCCCTCACAAGGTCATCGGTCCACCTTGTGGGAGGCCTTCCAACTTTACGTCTTCCGGTGCGCGGTCGCCACTCCAAAACTTTTCGACCCCATCGGCCATCTGTTCTGCGTGCAATGTGCCCTGCCCACTGCCACTTAAGTTTGGCAATTCTTCGGGCTATGTCGGTTACCTTGGTTCTCCTGCGGATCTCGTCATTCCTGATTCGATCACGCAGGGAAACTCCAAGCATAGCCCTCTCCATTGCCCTTTGGGTGACTTTAAACCTTCTTATGAGGCCCATTGTGAGCGACCACGTTTCGGTTCCATATGTCATCACTGGCAACACACACTGGTCGAAGACTTTCGTCTTGAGACACTGCGGTATGTGGGACGAGAAGATATTGCGAAGCTTCCCGAACGCTGCCCAACCGAGTCGGATTCGACGATTGACCTCTTTCTCGAAGTTGGACCTACCTAACTGGACAGTTTGTCCTAGGTAAACGTACTCGTCCACAACTTCGAGTGCAGCGCCTCCGACCGTCATGAGAGTGGGTGTTACACGGGCATTCAACATGACCTTTGTCTTGTCCATGTTCATTTTAAGACCCACTCTTTCGGAAGCTCTACTGAGGTCATCGAGCATTGTACTGAGGTCCTCCATGGTCTCAGCCATGACAACTATATCATCGGCAAACCGAAGGTGAGTGATGTACTCGCCATTGATGTTGATGCCAGCCCCTTTCCAGTCCAGAACCTTGAAGACATCCTCCAGTGCAGCAGTAAAGAGTTTCGGAGAGATAACATCTCCCTGTCTAACACCACGCTGCAGAAGGATAGGTTCCGAGGTCCGGTCCTGGAGTCGGACTGACATAGTGGCGTTTTCGTACAGACACTTCAACACCTCGATGTACCGATAGTCGATCTGGCACCGTTGGAGGGACTGCAGTACAGCCCATGTCTCGATCGAATCGAAGGCTTTTTCATAGTCCACAAACGCTAAACATAGAGGCAGGTTATACTCTTCGGTCTTCTGTATAACCTGCCGCAGCGTATGTATGTGGTCTACTGTGCTAAAGCCTTTACGGAACCCGGCCTGTTCGGGAGGCTGGAAGTCGTCAAACCTACGCGCTAGACGGTTCGTGATGACTCTGGAAAACAGCTTGTAGATATGGCTCAGAAGTGAGATGGGCCTATAATTCTTAAGAAGGGCATTATCGCCCTTCTTAAAGAAAAGTACCACCACACCTCTGTTCCATGCCTGTGGCGTTTTGCCCTCGAGTATGACGGAATCAAACAGCCTCTGGAGGGCCTTAAGAACGGGTTTTCCACCGGCCTTCAGAAGCTCAGCCGTAATTCCGTCATCACCCGGCGCCTTGTTGTTTTTGAGCTGCTTCAGAGCCATCCTAATCTCGTACAAGCTGACGTCCGGGATATCTTCAGTATAGTGTCGGGTCAATCTAGCTCTTGGGTCGTTAGCCAGATTTGTAACGGGGTTTCTTGTTGACGTGTATAACTGTCCATAGAACCTCTCAATCTCTCGCAACAGCTCAGGCTTGGTGGATACGATCCTGCCTTCATCGGTCTTCAGTTTCGTAAGCAGACTCTGCCCAATAGACAGATCCCTAGCAAAGACCTTGGAGCCTTTATTCCGCTCTATCGCGTCTTTAATACGTTCTGTATTAAAACGGCGGAGGTCGCTTTTCAAGGACTTAGAGATCTGTCTATTAAGCTGCCGGTACTCGAGTGCGTCGTCTGAAGACTGCAGAACCATCTCACGCCTCTCCTTCATGAGCTGCAAAGTAGGATCAGAGAGCCTCTTATTTTTGTCGATACGACGGGTCTTGAAAAACTTAGACCCGACCGTATGGACAGTTTCCACGAACCCATCGTTAAAATCGTCCACAGAGCTCCCTAGACACTCGAAACGATTCTGGAGCTCGAGTTGAAAGCTTTCGGAGTTTTGGACTTGGATCGATGCTGGACGGAGCGTAGACTTCATTAGTCGAGATCTTTCCAGCTTGATATTGAGATTCAATGTGCCTCTTACCAAACGGTGATCACTACCAGTTTTCACCGCGTTGATCACAGAGACATCATTGAATACTTGCTTCTTCGTCGACATAATGAAGTCAATCTCATTTTTGGTTGCACCATCAGGACTCTGCCAGGTCCACTTCCTGTGCTCACGTTTTTTGAAGAAGGAGTTCATCATAAAGAGGCCTTCCTTCTCCATAAAACTAGCCAGTAGGTGACCCCGGTGGTTCCTACGTCCAACTCCAAATTGCCCCACTCGCAGCTCATCATCGCTTCGTTTGCCTAGTTTCGCGTTGAAGTCCCCCATGACAACGGTGAAGTGAGTTTTGGAACCATGCATGGCTCTGGAAATATCCTCATACATAGTCTCCACCTCATCGTCGGGGTGTGACGAGGTCGGGGCGTAAACCTGTATGACCTTCAGCGAATACCTTGCGGATATTCCGAGTATAAGGAACGCCACCCTGGTCGACACACTCTCGATCTTCACCACGTTGCTCACAAGGGACTTATGAACGATAAACCCGACACCACCTTGGGACTGCTGGTCGCCCTCCCGGAAATAGAGCAAGTTACCGGATTTGAGGATTATCGAGTCCTCCCCCTCTCGTCGGACTTCAGATAGTCCTACTATATCCCACCGTAACCTGCTCAATCCTTCCTCGAGTTCGACGATCTTCTCGTCGGTCCGGAGTGTACGCGTGTTATATGTTGCCAGGTCCAGTTTTCGGTGATTGTGGTAGCCGGATCTCTTCCGGGGATTGTTCGCACCCCTTGCCTCACCGTGGCCTTGACCGCTACCGTAGCCAAGGGTAGGTGGGCCGCCGGGCACTAGGGGCCATTTACTGTTTGTGCTTGTCATGTTGGGGGGGTTTGCCATAATCGCCACGCTTGGCAGGCGGGTTGGCGATCGCAGTATGGTGGTAAAATGCATAGAGAATGCTGCTGCCCATTCTCTAGTAAGTCCCTTAGTCGCCTTCTACGACACCCACTGGAAGAAATGGGATGATGCTATTCTTTTACGCCCGGCACCACACGGGACACAAAAATGTAAATCAAATCAAATCAAAAGTCATTTATTCAAACTAGGCTGAGAGTCAGCTCTTTTTGAACGTCAAAATTACATAAGACAGTCCCCCCAAAACGCCCGCCCTTCACCACTTCCTAGTGCTTTAGCTGGGAAGAAGAAGTAGCGCAACTAAGCAGCACAGCTGTCTGTTAAGTTAGAAGAACTTGATTGTATACAATAATAGGTAATTAAAATTACGAAAAACAAAAAAAAAACACATTAAATTTGCCATGTAAGTCCGGATAAAACCGTGAAGCTTTATACAAAAACACAGTTATCCTTCTGAAGCTAAGACATTAATCATCTCAGCATATCGCAGTTTTCTGCAGATTGCTCTAAAGCTACTCATCCTGACATAATACCTTGGTCGTCTTTTGCGACACGAATACCGGGAAAAGATTAGTTAATTCTAGATTTGCAAGAAAGAAACTAGGTAGGAAATTACTTGAGGCTAAGTAATAGCAGTAGCACGGGTCGATCGATCAGGTTAAGCTACACTTGCCGCGGATGGCCCGTGGATCTTTATATACCAAGACCCTCCCGTGCCTCGGAAAGCACGTTAAGCCGTTGGTCCCGGCTGTCATTCGTGGATCTTTGATAGTCGTTACAAGCCGTCAGAAGCCCGTAAGTCTAACAAACTAGTCTTACCTAAAAGGTATCGTGATACCCAGTAACTGGGTTGTGGAGGTCAGATAGGTAGTCGCTCCATGTAAAATACTCGTCTTCAAAGGCATTCGTTTAGACTGAAAGCTGACCCTAACATAGTTGGGAAAAGGCTGGGCAGATTACTCATGAAGAAAGGAAATGATAGGAATGATTCCCAGGTCGGACAATATAGAAATAGCGTGGACGTACCGTACCCCACTGCCTGTCCCTTTGGGGAATACAAGCGTGATGTTTTGAAAAAGTACTAATCATTTTGTACTTTTTTGTTACAGATAAGGTTTCCCCAGCGTCGCGACTCTGGCATCTATGAGTGCCAAGTTGGTACCACGCCTCCCATTGGTCACAGGATGTACCTCTCCGTCGTTGGTAAGTAATTTTTAAACTTTATTAATATCATTTAAAAAAAAACGTGGAGCCCTGATACAGCCAGAAGGCGTCGCGGCAGACCCCATAGAAGATGGCAGGGCTAGCTGGGGAAAATACACAACCAGTGGTCCACTTAAGTCCTGCATCGAAAGAGTTCAAAGTCATGGGTGGCCTTTGCCCAGCAGTGGGATTATGCGAGCTAACAGTAAAAGTAACACAGTAGGTAATGATTACGAGTCACTATAATACCTGTCTTAGAGTGTATTTGTCCTTAATTACCGTAATGTACTGATATAACGAGTTTTGTATCAATTTCCGAGTAAATTAAGTGTTTAAAACTAAGATTTATTAAATAAATCTTAGTTTTAGGTCGAAAATTATCATACAGGAACGTACTATTGATACAAAAAGGAGTCCTTTGTGTTAATCAGATTATAAACTATCTGTGTGCTCAATCCTAAACATAACTGGCGAAATGTGGGTGTAATAGGCACGCTTCTGCACAACCCTTCGGGGAAACAGAGCGTGATGTTACGTTATTATGTGTGCTGAATTTTATCCAAATGCATTCAGCAGTTGGTTTACTAACCATTTTGTTTACCAAATAAGACAAGTTAAGAAAAAATCAGTTTACCTCATGTTTGATAAAGCATGAAGCATAAAATTTTACATGAAGTAAAGTGTATTTTTACTTCATGATAATGCAAAAACGCTAGAAAAAGTCTGCTTAATATACTAAACTGTCACTTTAAATGTTTTTGCATTTTTTTGTGAATGTGGAAAAGGGCTCAGTGTATGAATAATAAATTATGCAATATTTATACTCTGTGACTAACCTTGAATAAAGCATTTTTTTTTGTCCTTTAGTACAGACTATTAAAAAAAAATGCATAACTTGTTACCTAGATCATCATCATCATTTCAGCCGAAACACGTCCACTGCTGGACATAGTCCTCCCCTAAGCTCTGCCACTTCCACCGTTTCTGTGCTTCCCGCATCCAGCAGATTGCTGCGGCCTTCACAAGGTCATCGGTCCACCTTGTGGAAAGACCTCCCAACTCTACGTTTTCATACCTGGATCATAGTAATATATCTTACTATTAGGTCTTTACCTATGAAATTGCCGTTTTGCAGTACTGGCCATTTCAAATCAAAATAATTTTTGTTTGGGTAAGAATTCTAATTTCAAATTAATTTTATTTTAAAAACATGGATTTTTTTTTCCAAAAGTAGTCATTTGTTTATTGATTAGTGTTACATTTTCATCGCATTTCAATCTTTTTCGTCATCATGGATACGTTAAAAATTCGAGTAATTATGGAATATGAGTACCGTCGTGGCAGCAACGCGGCACAAGCGGCACGCAACATCAACGACGTTTACGGAGCTAACACTACAAACCAACGCACCACCTGTTATTGGTTTGCTCGCTTCCGTTCTGGAAATTTCGACCTGAAAAATGAACCTCGCGGTCGTCCGAAGACTTTGGTCGACAATGACGAATTAAAGGCGATTGTGGAAGCTGATGATACACAATCTACGGCTGAATTAGCAGCAGCTTTCGACGTTAGCGTCAAAACAATATTGGTCCATTTGCGTCAAATTGGCAAGGTAAAAAAGCTTGACAAATGGGTGCCCCACGAACTCAATGATCGTCAGCGCGAAGTACGCGTCGAGACGTGCCTTGCACTGCTCAACAGACACACAAATGAAGGAATTTTGAACCGCATTGTTACCTGCGATGAAAAATGGATTCTGTTTGATAACCGCAAGCGCTCAGCAAGTTGGTTGGATCCTGGTTCAGCACCTAAACAATGCCCTAAACGGAAACTTACCCCTAGAAAAGTGATGGTCACTGTTTGGTGGTCTAGCGCCGGTGTGATTCATCACAGCTTCTTACCAAACGGGCTGAGCATTACTGCAGATGTGTACTGTGAAGAACTGAACACAATGATGGAGAAGCTGGCACATCTCCAACCAGCATTGGTCAATCGCTCGTCTCCGCTGCTCCTGCACGACAACGCGCGACCTCATACTGCACAGCAGACGGTCTCCAAGTTGCAAGAACTGGGGTTGGAAGCTCTCCGTCATCCGCCCTACTCACCAGACCTTGCGCCTACAGACTACTACTTTTTCCAGAATTTGGATAACTTCTTGGCGGGAAAAAAATTCAATACCCGAGAGGCAGTACAAAATGCCTTTGAAGAATTTGTTGCCTCCCGTCCAGCTGATTTCTTTAAGAAGGGCATCAATAAACTGCCACTGCGATGGCAAAGATGCATTGATTGCATGGGTGATTACTTCGATTAATACAAATAAAAAATACATGAAAAAAAATCGTTTAAATTTTTTCATACAAAACGGCAATTTCATAGGTAAATACCTATTATTTAGCTAAGCAGACTAGACCTTTACTGCCTATACTATATAATATACTATACTACCTAAGTGGGTTTTTTTGGGGTGGGAAATCATCAAATAACTTCTCCCGCTGGGTGGAGCAGCAAACAGGTATTAGACTTTTACTGACTAAAACCCACCAGTGTTCCTTCAGTTGCCTGTGTGCCAGGGGCCACGGTATCTCTTTCGAACAACTCGCACCCCTGGCAGGCATCGGCTCTTGCGGGCCCCTTCAGTTGGTGCTGACATCTCTTTGAGGCACGCGTGGAACACAACGCGCCGTCGACCCAGGCTTGGTCTTTACTGGACAGCGAGCTACCCATTGCTCGACGTCCGCAAACCCGCGCCTACGGTGACCGGGACTCAGCCTGGGATTCCCGACGCCCAGGGCGTCTCCTGCGGAGGCTAGGGCCGTCAAGGCGCATATACTGCCTCCCCCTCACGTGCACCGCCTCCCTCTTCGCGAGCATCATTGCTTCGCAGAAGAAAGCGACGGCTACCCATGCACTCTCGCTCCATACCATGGCCCGGACCAGGGCCGAACGCGAGATATTGCCGCCGCCGATCGCCACAAGGACACGGCGGTGCTCCGCCCAAGCCGGGCAGACCTCCACCGTATGTTCCATCATGTCCTCAGGGCGATCTTCGCAATAGAAACACCCGGGCGTTTCCTCCCGCCTCATCCAAAACAGGAACCTCCCAAAACAACCGTGTCCGGTGAGGACCTGCGTCAGGCGGAAGGTGAGGACGCCATGGCGCTTCTCAAGCCACTCCTCAAAGAGGGGAGTTACCGCCGCAATCGTGGCGTGCCCAACCTAAGTAGGATTGTGGGTCTACTATATTATGCCTAATCGAAACGTCAAAGTAACCTTCATTAGAGGAAATTAATTCATTATGTATTTAGGTAGTCACAGTGATTGAAATCAAAGCAAGGAAGCTCTGCATGCACTCCAGTTTCTCGCCTTTTTTATTCTAGACTAAACATTAAATAAGACTGGACGTCGGACCGAATGCCAGTTAATTTATTCGCCTTACTGAGTTAATGGTCCTAAGAGAAGTCTTTTTGCGGAAAATAAAAAATGTTGAATGTGAAAAATCAACGGAATGGATATTTAAAATTTTTATATGGAGCTTTTAGTTCTTTTAGATTTTGATAATAGGTTCTGGATTAGTTTGTTTTGATTTCATAGCTCTTGGTGCTATATCTCTACATAGTATAAAACGAAGTCGCTTTTCGTATCTGTACGCTTAGATCTTTTAATTCGCAATGGATTTTAATGTAGGATCGTCAATAGACAGAGTGATTCAAGAGGAAGGTTTAAATGTGTTATACCTGCATATTATATTAGAGAAAAGTCAAGAATTTCCAAGATTTGTAACGTGGTCTCATAAAAAACATATTCTTGTGCACTTACTGAGCAAACGTTGGCTAAAAGATACCTTACGAGATAGTTCAAAATAATGAACTATGAAATTGTATATCTTAAAAAGATTCACAAAATTTTCCAGGATATGTCTATCTCCTAATCCACAGAAAACATTATCATCTTTTACAAAAAAAAATGTGTTATTTTCGAAGTATTTTAAACTATACAGTAATCGTTATAATCCAATTAAATACGTTAGATATGTTATGCATTTAATGTAGATCAAAATTGCCATTTTGAACATATTATTAAAATTAATTTCTTAGTTAGAAGTTATCGCAAAAAAAAACTGTATGAATTTCCAACCTTCACGTGCGCGAAGCCACTGGTAAAAGCTAGATCATTTAATTTCTTAGCTTAAATGAAATAATAACTTTTACACTGTAAAAAATATTACAGTAAAACATGAAATGCCTTTGATGTCCATTTTCGTAATTATGGTCCAAGGCCGAAATCTGTGAAGTTTTTGGTTCTTCAAATTTACACTAGATTAAAAATTATGTCTATTAACGAAACTCTTGTAATACCAAGTGCGTTTAAGCACTGAGGGCCATAACAGTGATTCAAAAACCAATCGAGACTTTTAGTAGTCTGTCTGTTAAGTTAGAAGAGAACTTGATTCTATACATAGGTAGGTAAGTAATGAAATCAACATTACGAAACGTAAAACATTACATTCAATTATTTGCCATATTATATCAGCCATAACACGCCAATATAAAAAAAAACATTACAAACTTTACTTAACTGGGAAGAAGAAGTGGCGCAACAAAGTCCACAGCAGCACAGCTGTATGATTAGCTAGAAGAACTTGATTCTATTCAATGGTAGATAAGTAACATTACGAAACACAAGACATTAAATTAAAATATTTGCCATAAAATTATGTCAGCTAGCACACTTAATCATACCAAAAAAAAAAAATCTTAACTCGAGCTGAAATAAATGATAAACAAAACAACGAAAACATAAACCAAAATTAAATCCTCCAGGCATAAAGAGCGTGCACGCATAATATGCATGCAATGCTGCATTATGTTTACACACCTATAACTTGAAGTAGATAGGAAACGCCGACTTCCAGCCACATCTACTTTTCAAAATATGAAAACCTGCTTACCTATAGAAATAAAATCAATAGCATTTACCTAACATTTATAAAGACAAGCATTGAGAATGGAATTATAATAGGCAAGGTGATGCAATGTCTTTCTTGATTTTATGTTTTTGCCGATCGCTTCGGGGTCAGCGATATTTTATCACACAGGCTATTCCACAAAGGCCATAAAAACGTTCAGTGAGTAAATCATTAATGATTACACGATGCCAATGGTTTCATAATGCTTCAATGAGCTGATTATGTGTTTTATGATTGTGGATAGAATAAGGGCAAAAATAATAGTAGATATCTCAGCAAATTGAGAAGCACACAGCTAATAATGTATTGTGGGCTACCCCACAATACATTATTTGCTGTTTGCTTCTTTCTTTTGCTCATTTTAAGTGTGATTGTGTGACGGAGAAGGGAGTAAATGATAGCGTGACGGTTGACAGAGAAAAATGGTAGAATAAAACGTGTTGTGCCGGCCTTAAGTAACATGGGGCGAGGGCGGGAAGACGAAAATGAGTTTAAGTGCGATTAGTAGATACGATAGGTACTAGTCAAAAGCACAAATATGTAGGTGATCATCTGCCTAGCCTTTTCCCAAAGCTGTTGGGGTCGGCTCCCAGTATAACCGAACGCAGCTGAATACTAGTATTTTACATACATGTAGCGACTATAGTTTACATAGTTGAAAAAAGGCAGGCAGGTGATGTGTAAATAGTACTGCTCGTAACTGTAACTAGATATTTCTGTAAAATTACACAATTTATTCCTGTTATTCAAATAAACAAAACGAGTAACGAAAACATGAATTTTTCCCTTCAGACAAAATTTGCAAAAACCTTAAACGATTCGCCAAAAGGTTTACTAACAAAAATCACACAAAAAATCCGTAAGTATAAAAATAAAGGAATTTCCAACGACATAGAATTAGGCATTATTTATGAGCCCGGCCTCGCTTGAGGCTTAGTTCGAGTACAAAAAAGCGTCTAATTTTTCTTCCACATAAAATAATCAGAGGACACCTTATTTATTTAACGTCAGGTACTTTTGGAATCTTCGGTTTTCATTAGTACTTGGATTAAGTGCTTGATCACAAGGATGTGATTATCATGATTTATTTTCACGCCTTGGGTTTAAGAAGACAGGTAAAGGTCTTAATTTTGTAAAATGACAATATACAAACACGCTTTTTCTTCCTGTTAAGTAATCTTTTCTCGTTGTTATACGATTGGTTTAAAAGATTTGAAAGAAAATGATTTTTTTACTTCCTGTTTTTATTTGACTACATATGCTACGGTTTCCTTAAAGAGCGGTGCCTGGGTGCTTGCAGTTTACCGAATGATGACGTCACGTAAACGTTATAATCCTACTATAATACTATAAATGCGAAATGTTGTAATGCTTGAATGTTTATTTGATTTGGTTGAAATTTGGCACACATATAAATTTTATTATAACCAGGCTTAACATTTAGGGTACTTTATCCCTGTAGTACGTTCCCGTGGGATAATTTTCGACCTCTACGTGGGCGACGCCGCTAGCAAAAGCTAGTATATAAATATTTTATAATATTTTTATTTAGGTACCTACATAAAGGGTTACTAGTACATGAGGGACGTACAAATTATGCATTATTAATTACATGGTGTTGAAACAACTAATTGTTGGGTGGATCGCTGCTCTCCTAGCTAGATCACTGAGTAACTAATCTGTATTTAGGAGAGATAGTTTCGATTCCCAATTTGAGTATCAAAATAATCATATTAAAAAGGTTTTGGAGCTTATACAGCTTTGTAACAGCTTTTGTATAATATAACACAAAACACAAAAGAAAAAACTTAAAATAATAAAGAAAATTAGAATGAGGAGTGTTGATGTGAGTGTGCGTGTGTGTATTTGAATAATAATATGAAATATGGTAAGTTTCATGTGAGTACTCGTAAGTGTCAATAGTACTTTTTAGTCTTGTACGTTTTATTCACAGAGAGCAGCATTGGCTCTGTGGTAAATTATAGATATACGAGGATAAAGACGCGTTAATTTTAGTATACAGGCAAGGGCCAAGATGGAAGAAAGAGCTTTTAGTGCATATAAACTGAGTTTTTGGAACAGCACAAATCATATCTTTCCGTCGTCGTTTAGTAATAATGGCAATAGGGGCTTTTCAGTGTTGGAAAATAATGGTTTGTAGAATGGAATGTAAGTTGATGAGGTTTAATAGTAAGCGTTTTTTGACACCGTAAATTCAGTCCCCGTTGCCTTCATTTTCATGACAGCTGTCACTGCGGCCGTTATGTAGCGGCCACCGCTACATAACGGCCGCAGAGACAGTATTGTGATATCTTATATAACATGATATCTTTAAATTTCTTCGAAAAAATCAAAATAAAAACTGCTCATCTACATTAAATATCCATAGATCAGAAATGTAAATTTTACATTAGCATCAAGCCCTTAAAAAGTCGTTTCAAAAATATCTCGAGCAACATAATTTTAATCTTCGATCATCAAAGGGCGGAACATGAAATTTATTTACAGCCTCATCTTTATGAGTTGCGGGTAAATAACTTATATTACTTCCTTTGATAGTCGAAACCTTGTAGTCAGGTGGAATCATATTACGATCATACAACAAACATTAGGCCCTGGATACTATAGATACATCCATACTAATAATAAAGCTGACGAGTTTGCTGTTTTTTTGTTTGTTGAACAAGCTTCTCTCAGGAACTACCCGTCGGATTATTTTTTGAGAAAGGCTATAGGCTATTTAAAATCACCCTTTGGAGCCCATCAAAACGAAAAAAGTCATAAATAACGCTAAGCGAACACGAACTAATAGCGCGGGCAGGCGATGGATCAGGTCGGGGGAGCAAAAAATTTCAAACGGACGTAGTCACGGCCAGAAGCTAGTTATTTATAAACGCGCAGTAACCTTATGCCAAAATTGTACCCCTAAAAATTCATGTTAGACTAGCTTCCGCCCGCGGCTTCGCCAGCGTGGAGGTCGGAAATTATCCCGCGGGAACGTACTACCGGGACAAAAAGTATCCTATGTGTTAATCTAGGTTATAATCTATCTGTGTGCTAAATTTCATCCAAATCCGTTTAGCCGTTTTTGCGTGAAAGAGTAACAAACATCCATTCATCCATCCATACTTACAAACTTTCGCGTTTATAATATTAGTAAGGATTTTGAAGTATAAACTTACCTACTTGTTTCAATGTATGAATTGCCTCGTTGGTGAAGTGGCCTTAAGTACTTCTGCTGACCATGAGGTGATATTGGATTTTACCATCTGGAAATCTTAGTAGCAGTCCGGAGTCGGGATTTCTGCCTGGTTGATGGCAATACCTGTAACTGCGCACCTCTGCCTTACGTTGTTATTTTACGTCTTATCATCATCATCATCATCATCATCAGACCGACTTGACCCACTGCTGGGCAAGGCCTCTCTTTTTTTGTGCCAATCCCCACGCTCCTATTCCTTATCCAGGTTTTGCCTGCGATGGCTACAATGTCGTCCGCCCGTCTCACCGCCCTGATGATCGATATCTCGTCTTCCAGTCCTTGGAAGCCACTCACTCTGTCACAGCCTTATGGCACCCATCATCACTGCGCCTTGCCAGGTGTACGTTCATTTTACGTCTTATACCTAATTATTAAAAAGAGTAGAACGGATAGTAAAATAAAAAGTTTTCCAAAAAAAAAACAACTGACTTCCGGAAAAACACTACAAAGTGAAAAATAACTTTAATTTCGGAACGCGGTGACTTTGGATATGTAATTTAATTTTTTGTAACCCCGTTCCGAAATTAAAGTTATTTATAACTTTGTAGTGTTTTTCCGGAATTCGGTTGTTTTTTTTTTAAGTCTTGGTTTTTTCACTTTTTAGTTATAGTACCTACCCCACACTAATTTGAAATTTCATCATCTTTGGGGTCAAAACAATACATATTTATGCGATAGCAGGAATCGCAGTTATCTTGCTATCATTTTTTAAAGAGTTCCGTTGTCTGTCTCCGAAAATCATCATCAGATCTATATGAAATTTTTATGGGACCATTTCGGAATAAGCCCCTTTCCAACAAAAATAGAATTTTGCAAGAGTTATGCCTGACATACATAATATATATATATATATATAAACATGTCGAATTGATAACCTCCTCCTTTTTGAAGTCGCTTAAAAATGGTTTTTCTCTGTGAATTGTACCTATATTGAGCAAATTATATAACTAGTAGGTAAAACAACCTGCATCATAAAAAAAAGAAAAAAAATCAAAGAAAACGATCACTAAAATAAGTTCCTATAATCATGAAACGAAATGATTGTTCAGCAAAGTGGAAATAAAACACAAAAATAACTTCGCTCCATGCTTGCCAGTCAATTCCATCGTAGTTACAACACATTGTTCCCGGAAACCATTATTCCCTACACGGTGAAAGGAATCGTCAAAATATGCATCAAAATAAAACAGTCGATTTGAGCAGAACATTTCGGTGACTGTCAAACCATTCCCGGTGGAGTTGAGTCAGAAAATTCCAGAAAATTCCGGAATATTCTCGTAGGAAGAAACGGGAACATGTTTATGAAATTGGTGACGTATTAGAGCTGTTTCTGACGATATTTTGGTTCAATTTTGGTTTTCCTTGTACGGAAATATGTTTACGGCATTTCTTCATATTTTTGCTTAATGGTATGTCGAAGTTTGATGCATCTGTCTTTAATACAGTTTCTTTGTTTATTGTGACTGTGTTCTCTTTATTTACGTCAATATTAGTTATGTCTTACGTTCATTTCTGCACTAGATTTTGCCAGCTGCTTCGCCCTCGTTGAGGTTGAAAATTATCACACGGAAAAGTACTGAACGTACTACCGGGGATAAAAAAGTATCCTATATATTATAACAGGTTATAAGGTAAACGCAGCTATCAACGACCCATCGAAAATCTGTAGTTATTACCGACCTATAAATGTAATTCGAAATCTTTACGTTTCCAGAACTGTTGTAGCTATAGGTAGGCAAAGTTACACACGCGTTTATTCCTTGAGCATCGTATACTTTTACTTTAGTGTGAATAGCTGTGCAAAAAAGAGATAAAATACGTCAGTTACTGAGGGGCAGCGTGGACGCAGGAAATGTCGTACTGTTCCCTTGTTCCTTCAAGTAAGTACGTGACTTTTTTAATTAAGACATTTATACAAACAAATTACATCTATACCTTATCTTATATTACTAAATGTATTCATTCAAGTGTCAACTCTTGATTTCTTACGACATTTTATTAATAAAAAGTAATTACAAACGATAAAACTTTAAATTAAAATGGGATGGTGTTAAGTTCATCAGTTTTAGTCGTGGCAGCTATCAACGACCCTTAAGTCGGCAATGGCAGCAACGTAACATTTCGTTTTATTTATCTTTTATGTTACTAAATCACACTAACACAAGTATTATTATGGACCAGTTTAAATCTAAGCTATCAGTCTTTATAAAAATCTATTAGCGACTAAACTTTTTTGTCTAGTTTTTACCTTGTAGCGTTGTCAATTTAACCAAAGTTATGATATTTTTCGAGGATCGATATTGAATAGTTACAGTAATAAATCATTGTTTTTGTGTTTAAAACAGTGTGTATTTGTTCATATTTTTTGTGACATTATTCAATTATAATCTATTTTATAGTCCGAAGGTCAATTGAATTAAAATAACCATTTTTTTATGAGTCGGTAATACAATTTATGTTTATACTTACATACTTTATTACCGACCCATGAGGGTCGGCAATAGCAACTATGAGAAGCTATTACCGATCGTATATAGATTATTTAGTTTGTCACCTACTTTTATGACATAATAGGTACCTATTAATAAATGCTACTTCTTGGCTAAAGCAACATAAAAAATACAATTATATTTTTATCCAGAAGTATGGAACCACAAAAGCGGCGAAAAGTATACAGTGAAACACAACTCGATATAGCAGTGAGTCTGATGATAGTGATGATGAATGTATTTTTTAAGTGACTTTAATTTAAAAGTTTATAATTATTTAGTTCATAGGTATTACTAAGAAGTACTAATTTGTTTTATTAAAAATAACGAAACAAAAAAAATAGTAAAAAGTATTTGCATTTTTATTTTGTTATAATTTATTAAGATCGGTAATCATCATCATCACTAGCTTATATACATTCCATTGCTGGAAAAAGGCCTCCTCTCATACACGATCGGGAATAGCTGCATAAAAATCGTTAATAGCTTCACAGCCGTTTTTATGGGTCGGTAATTGCAACAATCGACTAAGTCACATTGTAAATTATTTTTTACAAGATAATCCTTTATTTAAATGTATTTGATTCAGTAAATACATTTTTTATACATAACACTAGCATATAAAATGAAACTATTAATCTTTAGAGGAACCAGTATACTAAAAAAATATGGTTGATTTTAAAATTGCCTTAGGGGGGTCGTTAATACCTGCGTTTACCTTAGTCTATAATTATGTGTGCCAAATTTTATCTAAAGCCGTACAGCCATTTTTGCGTGATCGAGTAACTGAGATACAAGGATCCAAACATATAAACTGTCACATTTATAATATTAGTCGGATAGTAGAATTTCATGTTATAAAAAAGAAATGTAGTTAGATAGAATTCTTTTTTTTATGTATACCATAAAAAATTACCTACTTCCTAGTTTTTTTATGTTTTTCTTTCTTGGGTAATTGTATGAAGTTACGTGAACATTGTGCTGTCTTTGGCCTAGAGTATTAGTTTAAGTATAACAGTATCTCAGTAACAATATCTGATTTACCAAAAAAATAATTAATCATTCATCGTTCTTCCCAATAACTTTCTTATTGATAGCAATTTAACAATAACGCCAAAATAACGCTGTATCATGACTCTTAACTATAAAATAAATCATTTATAAAAAATATAATGCACATTTAATACACGGAAGTTCGTAAGCAATTAATGGAATAAAAGACTAAATGCTTAGTTCCCTTTTTCTCAAAAGTATTTTCTTCGCATTCAAAACTGCTTGTAATGGCTTAATTGAAGAAAAAATTCGGTTTGAGTAATGACCGGCTGTTTTGGCTTGGCCTTAAACTTTCACAGTGACTTTCCTTTTTTAGTCCATGGCATGGGTATAATTTGAGGAACACGAAAGGAGTTTTAAGCAAAAACCTTGTTGCTTTACGTTCTTACTAAGCCTTGTTATTGGTTTGACCTATAGGGGCTGATTTCACCAATAAAGCTGAAACACGATCAGCACATTTAAACTGCGTTCAGGAGCTGTCAGTGTCAATATCCCCCAACAAAAATGACACTGACAGCACTTGAACGCGGTTAAGAAGTGCCAATCGCGTTCAGTTTCTTTTGTGAAACCGGCACTAAGACGTTTAAATCGAACAATTGCCGTACAAAACATCAGAGGGGCAATTCTCGTAATTTTAAGAACGTTCACAGTCTGATCTCAGTTTCAATCTGTCAAAAATACTTCGTTTGCCTGATCATTTTCATTTCATTCTGATTCATTTTCATCTTTTCGTATGTTTTTCACATTTTTGATGGTCCCGAGATGATTTTGAAAGTTTTTAATTATGAGGATTAGCATTCAGGTTGTGTTACATAATATTTACCAAGATGTTAATTTTCTACACATTTTTTTGAAACTGAGTTCCTATTTACTTATATCGTTCCACTTTTTAATTCTTCTCATTTACTACGGTTGATTAATTAGAGGACCTGAGTGGGTAAAGTCAAAGGAATAAATTCTTTAGAAAATTGCCTAACAACTTAAATTGCTCGTATATTCAAATCACACCTGTCAGTCTTTGACAGCTTGTATGAATATGGTATAATACGGTGAATTTACAAAGGTAATCTGAAAATTGTCCCCTCCCACGTCATTACCACAAGACACCAAATTGATGGCACAATCTAGTCTAAAAAATAGCGTCTGCTTTGCGAGTCTTATCTAAATATGCACCTGACCTACCCCAACGGTACGTACGTCCAGCACGTTTGCGCTCCATCACAAAAGGTTCGTTAGATAAGTCCGGACAGACCGTTCAACTTAGCATGTAGTGACGTGATTTCATATTCATACGAGCCACGAGAAAATATTCCGCTTCGAGTTCCAAGTCATCGATTTTGGGTGATAAATATGATTTGCTAAAGAATATTTTGTGGAATTTAGATATTTTGGATTGTGAGTTGGTTTTCTATTTTATCTCTAGGTACTTATGAACTTTAAATGTATATATTATTATTAGCCAGTCTATAAGACAACCTGTTTTAATATATAATCCTTTTTATGTTCAAAATTTGCTAAAAATCTTTGAAAACGAAGTAACCTGAACGCATATTTTCCACAAAACGGTTACCATGTGGAAAATATTACGAAATCATTAATGTCTCCTTAGAAATTATTCTTTGGGAATATTAAACGTGACAAAACAAATGGTGAACGATTCGTGAATGGCCAATTCCAAGGTGGGCTATTCGGAAGTATACCACTTTAAAAAAGCTATCGCTTTTCATCATGTTTTCATTAAAAATAAAAAAAATATATATTAGGTATCACACTGTATCATTTTGTACATAAGAATGACCACGACACGTCTCATTAGACTTCGTGACGCGATATAATCGGTGACCAGAATGGTATTCGTCACTTTTACTGATATGTTAGTAAAATTAGGTAGTTTTAAAATACTTTAAAGAACTCTAGGATAGAATTACGGAAACATACTCGTATTGAGGTGGACATGGTCTTATTGATATGTATGCGTGTATTTTTGACAGATTTGGCTGAGTTTAGAATGAGAACGTTATTATAAAGAAGGGAATTACCCAGCATCCCCATAAATAATGATTGTCTTACATACTAACAATTCATATTTCAAAAAAATATCTAAAAGCACTAATAAATATTTATACAGGAAAAGTTTTTATCCAGTGCGCAAACTGTATCCATGAATTCAGCATATCATTTTAGACCACCCAGCACAAAAAGTTTTCGTCGGAAAAAAAAATTTCGGATAACCGACGAAAAATTTCTGCGGTTCAGCTGATTTTTTTTTTTGTGTAATCAAAACAAAATCAACTGTTCCATACATCTTGACCGCGTAGCTATTGCACTTTTCTATGAAACAGCTGATTTTTTTTGTAAAACCGACGAAAAATTTCTTCGCTGGGGGGTCTAGAATGGTATGCTGAATTCATGATTAAAGTTTGCGCACTGAATAAAAACTTTTCCTGTAAACTACATTTCTACCCAGTCACAAACAGTTACATCTTTAAGTCCACTTAGTAGCTTCTAAGAGGCTCATCTTGTTCTCGAAGTTTAGGCTTTTGACTGTAAACAAATAATTCTGTTTACGACTGAAGATTGATATCAAAGTGTCTTCCTTATTAACAACTTTCAATTGCCAGCTTTTTGATGAGGGTGCCAAGAAAAGGACAAATGAGTTTGATACTTTATTTGTTGTTAGTAAATACTTACTGATTACTTTTAATAAATTTGAAGAGCTGTGTTCAATCGAATATTAATGCCGTGTTAAAGGGCTGCATTCTATAAATTGTCAACGTCGTAAATAACTGTCAGATATTTTGGCAATATTTTTGACTGAAATTGATGTTGGTCCCGGCTAACATTCGTGATTCTTTGACAGTCGTTACGGATAGTTAGACGACCGAATGTCTGAAAACCAGTCTTACCAAGAGGTATCGTATTACCCAGTTACTGGGTAGTGGAGGTGAGATAGGCAGTCGCTCTGGAACCGGATGCTGCATCCGTGTAGACTGGAAGCTGACTCCAACATGATTGGGAAAAGGATAAGCAGATATTTCTTGACTGAATAAAATTATGAATTATTACTTTCAATAGTAAAATATTTTACAGTTTTTTTTTTCAGAATCTACCCTCTTATTGCTTTATTGATTACAAATGGATATTTTGAAATGATGCTTATGACTAAAATAACATAATTAACAAGAACAAACATGAACAAATTATGAAACATTTTCATTTAATTTCCTTATCATCTAAAAGGGCAATTAGATCATGATGTTTCATAATTACAGTTGTTTCATAAGTAAGAAGATTCTCAGATTCCTAAAACATTTTCGTCTTTAGCGTTTTGATAAAGTAATGTTAATTATAATTGTGTGCCTAAATGAACAGTGTGGATTTAACGCGTAGTAGGTACAGGGTGAGAATATGAGATGTGGTCAAGCCATACGGACCTTTCTGTACCATTTTAGGTAAAATCAGTAAAATAAATCTTAACCCCCGACCGACCCTTGCTCGTTGAAGCGCCAGCCCGCGCCGCAGCTGAGCCAGTAGCTTTAAATTCCCCGATTAATAATAATAATGCCAATATATTGATCCAGCCTGTCCCCAATGATAGCTGTCCCCCTATCAGTGACGCCCTGAGCCGAGGCCCGTACCCCACAGGGGGTGCCCACAGCGTGCAGTCGGTTAGTTTGTATTTTTTTTTAGTTTGTAAGCCCTGGCTGGAGGCGTTAAGTTAACTCTTAATGGCAGCCCCAGGAAAGCCCGGTTAAGCAGTCACGGGCTCTCAAGGTCAACTGCGAGATGCCCGGCAAAAAAATAATAAAAAAGAAATTGTTAAGTCAATTGACTTACAACTTAAATTGTCTGTATATTCCAATCACAACTGTCATACTCTGTCAGTTGAATGAAATGGTGATAACACGGCCAGTTGGCGTACATACAACCTTGACTGTACAATAAAATTCTTTTTTTTAAAACTTCACAAAATGTTACTCTGCATAACTTCAGATAGACTGATTATCATCACTTATCAACTTTTTTCTCCATCCAGAGCCCCTGACGACGATCCTGGGTGGCCCGGAGCTGTTCATCAACACGGGGAGTACCATCAACCTGACGTGTGTGGTACAACACTCCCCGGAACCTCCACCAGCCATTAGATGGACTCATAATGATGAGGTAAGTGATACATCTTTTGTTTATACGATTGGGTGCAAAAGAACAGGCGGCCCAACTGATGGTTAGTTTTCCAGCTACAATCTGACACCTGTGCTTATTTGTACTGTGTTTCTCTGTAAGATTAAGGTCGCTTCACGGCGTGTTTGGAATTTAGATAGTCGTTATGGGTAGCCATAAGCCCAAAAGTCTGACAACCAGTCTTATCAAGGGGTGTCGTTTCCTAGTTACTGGTTTGTGGAGGTCAGATAGGCAGTCGCTCCATGTAAAATACTGGTATTTAGTAGCAGCAGCAGTAGATGGGAATAGGTTAGGCAGCTTGATTATAGTCTAGGGTTTCATCAGAACGTTTTGCTTGAACCAATGGTGTCCTGGAATAATTTACGAAACGCTTAAACTTTAATACTTGTGATTTGAAGTAGGCAAAAGGTTACATTTCGAAAGTAGCTGACATTATTATCGATTATATGTGCTGTGTGGTTACAATTTTATTTGTACGGTTATGAAATGTAATTGTAGTGTTTTAGTTTATTGGGTACGTATTTATTTATTTATTTATATATTTAGGTATTCACCCTTTAACTCTAGTTAATAGTCACCGCACAGCAACCAGTACCAGTCACCATAGTTTGCTGATCCAAAACACGACCAAATGCCAATACGATTCATTAGACGCGATCCCTTTGTCGTCACCAACAATGCCCCAAAGTGGACCATTCAATGAGAACCACAAGAATTTATTTATAGCTTCGACTACTCAATTGGTTTTGACAAACAGTTGTTGCAACTGCACAATTTACATCTGTCCTCAATTTGCATAAATTCACCTCGGTACGGTATCAAATGATTGAATCTGGCAGTTTCGCTATTGCAAATAAATTAGTTGGTATCGAAACTTTGTCGACGTAGAGATGTGCAAGCTACCTTTGAGAGATGTTCATTTAGTTTCGTATGTTGTTCCCGTCAGTGAATTAGCAGCGAATTAGTTTGGCGTAGGTGTTAGTAATCTAGTTGTAGCAGCAGCTATTAACTTTTTAGGTTTAACTGTTAATAAGATACAAAATTTTGACAGCAATTTTTAGAACAGCATCATGTTGGGTTCTAGGTTACATAACACGCCTGTAATCTTCTAAAGGTTAGGCAGAGGTGTATCTATAATACACCCATATTTTGCCTATTGTTTTAGTCTCCTGTAATAGAGAGCGAGTCTATTGCCCTCAACCGAGCACATATCTATACTTCAGAATGCTACTAATACATTTCAGATAGAAAAACTCAATAGCGCTATGCCCGATCCGGGAATTGAACCCAGATACTTGAGGATCTGGGTAATGCTGAGCTTGCAGTAGCTTGAGACCACTAGACAAACGAGGCAGTCTATGACGAGTATGGTGTAACATTATCGGGAATGGTATCACTAGGCTTTGCAGTATACCTAATATTATCGCAGTTCAGGTCATGAGCGAATAGCGCCTTAAATGATACTTTTATTCGTATTCTAGCAAGACCCCGAACTGGTGAGTAATAAGTTATGTCACTAAGTGAGTCGAGATCTGAGACTATGTGATTTATGTAGAATGTATAACGAACCGTAACATTGATGGTGATTTTAAATGTTCATTAAGAGCTTGATGATTATTTGACTGGTGTTACTCAAACTTTCAAAGTTATTTATCATTTATTTAAAATATTTTAATTTCCTTGGCATTAAACATTTACATTAAAGTAGCATTCATTCTTTTCACCAGTTCCAAAAGATAGTTTCATATGGAGAAGGATGGGCACGAAACTCCACTGGTTACTGTGGTAATATTCTTATTTCTAAATTGTATTCATTTATGGGGCAGTCAAGTGATTACATCATCGTTATCATTTCAGCCAAAAAAACATCCACTACTTCATGTAGGTTTCTCCCAAGTAAATGCGTGGATTTAATTAAAATCAATAAAAAGCTTGCATAAATAACTGTATATCTAAAAACGTGGCCTACTTCCAAGCCCAGCCGTTGGACCCTTAGCACAAGAATAATAATTACATTTATCAAACTGTCTACAAACGAGACTACGTGACATTGAGACCTTAAAATTCCGCCATTTTGGAAGTCCCCCTCGCAAGGACCAAGCGTCAGCGAAATTATCTCTTCTGTCAACGGTCTGACAAGATATATAACGATGTTGTACAGAAGGCCGCACGTCAGTGGTAACCGACCAGCTGGAGCTGGCCTCTTTTTCTATTGAAACTCCGTACTAGGCTAGGCCTGCTCATGGTCGAAGTGTTAACATCGTCGTGCAGAAGGCTGTCTCAAAAAATTTAAAAAATGGGCGTAGCTGACAGCGAAGATTTTGCAAAGAAAGCTAGAGTGCATTTTATGATAATTTAAAACTCGAAAGTAATATTTAAAGTTAGTGAATGTGCCTTATGTACTTAAGATAAGATTCAGACGGTATGGCTAGGCAAGATGTTTTTGTTACGAAAATATAGTTTTATTTAGATTAGAAATAACAGTGTAGGATTTTATAGTGTCTACCTTAGGGCAACTAACCCTTTGGGAATGAAGTCGAACGCCACATGCACTACATTCTTAATTATTTTTCTATACTAAAGATTGTTTTTTTTTGTCAATCTTTAGTACTTTCTTTTCTTTCTTTTTTTTTAAACCAAACAGCACGACTTTGATTTCGAGCTTTGGACGTCAGTACCTAGGTATCTACTTAAATGACATTGTGTTAAATATATGATTAGGTACTATACTTATTCAAACGTAGTTAACCAAGATTCCCAAAAAATATATACATAAACAATCTTCTTTCTTGATGAAAATATACAAAATAAAGATATTATCATTCTATCTGCATTCTTACTTTTACCATTTTTCATACATAATGTACCTAGCTAGAAACGCTACAAACATAAAAAGAATTGTCATCTACAATCTAGATTTTAGATGACAATTCCTTTTATGTTTCAGATTTTTTTTTTCCGTTTTCTGTCACTATAAGTAGTATTTAAACTTGAATAATGTTAACTGATAAACAGCCTAATGGAATCTCAAATCACAGTTATACCAATACTCTTTGTATTCATCCGTTAAGTTAAAAGCTATTATTCTGTGAATGACTTCATTAATGATACTGACTTATATACTGAATAATTTAATGTTTTTTTTTAAATTTATTTATAACCGTCATTAATTTTACTCCTATCGTATTGCAGATATTTTAATATAATGTTTTATTAAATATATGAATGTACCATGTCGATTATTGTTGAACTATAATACCTATCTAAGTAAATAAATTGGTAGATAAATAATTTTTAAGATTAAAAATAATTTAACTGTTATTTTAACTGTCATCTTATTTACTGTACCTGCAAATAAATTTTTAATTACTTACTTTAGCCCCAATTACATTAGAAAAAGCCAAATTACATGTAAACTTGTAAATTCCACTTACAAGGACATATTTCTTACTTTTTAAGTCAAATGTTTCATGTCACGGTGTTTGTCGAGACGCCATCGCCAGTATAACAAATGTAGCGACATCCACCAAATTGAGGGATCCCCGCCTCGCTGGCGCCTTGTTTCAACTTGACTCGCTTTATTTCACGAGGGCTTTGAGTGTAAATTCTAACTGTTTTGAAACTATTTATGTCGGTTAAATGACGGACCCTCCTATTGCTGAATAAATGACGATTGGCTAATTTGTTGAGCAATGAGAAGCGATCGGCTTTTATTTTGGTGTGAAAAATGTATGTTTTGTGGAAGGACACAATGTGACGCAAATATTGTGCTTATGGGTGCATCCAATAGTACTGAGGCTGTGGGTATGTTTAATGACTTATTTCAAATAAAAAAAGATTTCTAGAAAAAAAATGGAACTTTGACCTTCAATATGTACGTAACCTGAAGGTTCCAAGAAAAATGATCACTGTGACGTGGAATATAAGTGAATCTCGATTGACGGCTATTTACACCCATTATTTTATCGTCTCAATGACACGTTCTTCTTAATCTCATATTTTATCAGATCAGAGAACCGATATAATGGCGGTTTCAGAGTCAGAATTTAGCAGTTCCTCTCTAGAGCGAGTTCCTTGTCAGGACACACAAGATACGATGTGAGATCTGGTGGGCTACAGTTTGCCTCACAAGACAGCTGAATTCTGATAACTGGACTAGGATACCTTAACAGTTGTTTTAAATAAAATATTGACAATCAGTCACATGAATAGTTTCTTAATGAAGGATTTTAAGGCACGTTTCTACCATAATATGGTAGAGACGTGCATTGAACTTATTACCATCAAGATATTATCTAAGCATCGCTTTCTAGATACATTTAGAAAAAGCAAAGATTCATAATCCTGTAGTAGATGTTTCACTACTTCTGAAAAAAGCTATTCCGTAATTATGACGTAAATTCTTGGAACTTTCATATCTTGCCTTAATTAAGAATCTTAATTAGGAGTTCCCGAGTTTCACGTTAGTATAATTTTGTGTGCAAAACTAAATCTTAAGCTTACCATTTGATTTAACGCAGTGAATCCTTCATCGGATAACCTGCTGATTAGTATTCAGCTGGGGCGCGGTACAAATGTGCGTCGTGTTTGCACGAAATTGAGCGATCGTACGCCAGCGTTTTAACTTGATTCTGTTATTTTATGAACAACACAGTTAAATTCAAGTTAAGCTGTAACACTCATGCCTAAATGCTTGGAAGCGTACTTAAGCATATGCCTGTTATTATTTAATGTTTTTGGAAAAGGTTCTGCAAAACCGAATTTCATGGTATTTCCATAGCTATTATTATTTTAGTTAGGTAATACTTAAGCAACACTTTGTAGTAAGTATTATATTGTAAAAACTTAATATTGAAAAATTCACCAAGGAGCGTCTTGCCTGGTCTTGCCCGATCCTTTATAAAGAAATCTTCACTTTGAAACGGGCAACTAGTTTTAACTTTAAGACTATCAGAAAGTATTATAACTATTCAAAAATTCCTATAAAGGACATTAAATTAGTGCAACCTCTACTCATACACATGTTCAGAAAAGGAACGAGCAAGGATCACCACTCCTGCTTGTTGGAGATCTAAAACTAGCTTTTCAATCACCACATGCCCAAGTGGAAAGATGTAACTCCAACCTGGTAAAGGGGGGCTTCGTCGACGGACCCACAGCTAAATATGGATGTGGAGCTATCCGAGCTGTGTCACAAACTATGCTTCATCTTCTATACTGGTCTTTGTGCCCTAAAACACCACCGCGTGGAAGTAGAGAAATTGTGGGCCATCAAGATCTGAAATACTGTCATGCCAGCGACACGATGAAGGAAAATCACCAGAGATTTCAGGTTGTCAAAAAATTTGAAACTCACTTGGGTCTAGACCGCAGGTTATAACCGGCGGTCTGGTCCTAAGTGACTTTATCAAAGTCATTCAAATTCAATCTAAGAGGCCACATCGTTTGCTAGCCTGAGGCTTAATGGACTGAAATTAATAATATAACTTTAATTTTTTTATTTAATGTATTTGGGAAAACAAACAATTACACATTCAGAATATAACGCCAATAAGTAGTGAGAAAACGTCTCTTCATGCGTGAAAATAATGCCTTCACCCTTTTTTACGTCTAAGTTAGACTTAAGTAGGTTCATTTTTTTTACTAAGAGTGCAATTTGTAAACGTTACTAAGCATGTGCTTCGGCAGGGCTTATAGCATAGTAATAACAGCCATGCAAGTCGATAGACTAGGTTAAGCTACGCTTGCCGCGGTTGGGTGACCATCTTTACATACCAAGACCCCTCTGTGCCACGGGAAGCACGTTAAGCCGATGGTCCCGGCTGTCATTCGTTGATCTCTGACTTTTGTTATGGGTCGTCTGAAGCCCGAAAGTCTGACAACCAGTATTACCAAGGTGTTTCGTATTACCCAATAACTTGGTTGTGGAGGTCAGATAGGCAATCGCGGCATTCAGCGGCATCCGGTTAGATTGAAAGCCGACCCCAACATAGTTGGGAAAAAGGCCAAGCCGATGATAATATGAAACATGTGCTTCAACTTAGACATGTTCCCGTCTTTATCTTGCACTGACATATTAGACAGTAGTGTGACAAAAACAGGAATGACGATTAGTCTAATAGTACGGGCTGTAGCGTTAGTTTGAACAAGTTATTTAATTCCGGTTGAAAATCGTAACAATATTAGTTGACCTTTAGTGTATAAGAGATCTGAGCGTCAGCTGCTCTAGCAGAGGGGACTCCAAAGTCCAACTTGTTGTAACTTGTGTCCTTCGACCTTGTTGCCCTACTATAAACTATGGGTATAGTTTCAAATTTATTCCTGACTAGCTGTGACCGGGATTTCACTCGCGTGCAAAAAATACATAATAAAGTATTGTCAGCCCGCGCCTTTACCTTAAAGGCGCGGGCTGACATTACTTTATTTTGTATTTTTTTGCAACATTAACATGCTTTAACTTTGGGTGCGAAAACTGACTTTTTTTTACGATTATGGGTAAACAACACTAGCAGTAAAATTTATTCGGTAAAAAATTAACCGTATAAATCGAGCAGTACCTCCCCTACTATTAGTACGTGCTAAGAAGCGTTTATAGATCTCGACCTTATTAACATGTCAATAATATACCTAGTCTTTAGTATTCAATATGGGATCTGTATGAACTAAATTAAGTGACACAGACTCCATGGCGCCTCTTTATAAACAAGATGATTTGAATTCTTGCCAGTTTACTCCGAAAGGATTGCCAAGATATGAGACGTCATTTGTTTCAATAGGATGTGGTTTCAAGTATGTTGGTATTCTATCTACTAAATGACTGTGTATATTCTGAACCCCACTGAAATTTTTAGTCGGTTATTTAAAACAAAACGTCTGTCTGCTCCGTACATTTTGAACACGTAAACAGCAGTATTTTTTTAATAACCGACGCAATTTTTTTTCGCTAGGGCTCTAGAATCTTTTGCACTGTCACATGCACATAAATTGTAACCATTAATTTATTAATGGTTACCACTGGTCCACACTGTTTAGTCAACTGACCTATTTTAAACCAAACCATGAGCTATTTTCTTCCAGCTCATACATCATAGTAGCTTATTTCCAAGCTAATCCTGAACCCATAAAAAATACGAACTTTATGTTTATGCAGAAAATTATGAAGTCGTAAATATCAAGCTGTAGCCTGGTTGCTGGCAGTCGTTAAAAAACTACCTACAATATAAATTTATGGACCATTGCAATTTAGTCCAGACTAATTTATTGCTCTTACTTGAAACTGGGAAAGTCTATTTTTTATCGACTTTTAAGTAAGTGCAGGAATTATCTGTAATAAACTTTTACTGTGTAAGTTAGTAATGGTGCTATTTTTCTGTCGTTAATAGCTCAAGTTGATAGCTTTTTGCATTTATTTTGAGTACATAGTAAGCATATCACACAGTAACTGGGTTGCGGAGCTCAAATAGACAGGCTCCATGTAACATGTACTGGTGGTTAGCTGCATCCGGTTACACTAGAAGCCGAACCCAACATAAAAGGCTGAGCAGATTGACTGAACTATGTATGCTTAAATATTGAAAACTATCATAAAAGCTGTAACTATGTTTTTTTATAAAAAAAGAGAAAAAGAAAATGAGTTTCCGATCCAAGAAACATTTTTTTTTTTAATAATGCCGTAAACACAAACCAAAGAAAAACATTTACAGGAATCGGACATTTCAAACTCTGAATTTAGTGGCTAGACCACTAAATAACTACATTTATATTATTATGTATTTAAAACCAAAACAACATCATCGTCTGCCCAGCTTTTTTACAACGATGTTGGGGTCGGCTTCTAGTATCACCAGATGCTGCTGAATTTAATTTATTAATAATTAACATAGAGCGACTTCCTCAAACTATTTACTGGGGAATTAGATACCCCTTGGTTTAACACAAAAATAAAACACGTTTTTATAAAATAAACTAAACAATGTCGTACACTTTTAGAGCCTTGAAATGTAAAAAAACGTGAATGACACGAAAGGCCCATCCGATAGATCACAATTAATTTGGAACACAGTCCCGCCACGACATGACTTCTTTTAAAACTCCAAAGAGGCCACGGATTCTTAGAACATCGGTGTATCCTGCAACAAATACGATTCGTTCCTTAAATTGGGACTCTTTTATAGAAAGTGCACTGCGTTTGACATCTACTCTAACAATTGGACATTAGAAAATATAAAGTAACAGGCTACCATTGTGTTGTGACTTCGTTACTTTTATCACTAATGTAGTTTTGTGTAGGAGATGTTATTCGGTTAAAAGTTTTAGTTCTGGCTGATAAAACCCATTGGTATAGTTTTTACGTATTTAATTTAAAAATACTTCTATGGATAACGCAAAACATGGATTGTATATAAAAATTTGTTCTAAACTATGTTGAACAGAAACAAACTATTATAGTTATTAAAAACATGGCTGGTTTAAAAAACATAATACCAAATACTTTATTGATTCAATAAACTCACATTACATACATTAGCAAAACAAATTAACTTGTTAATTTATTAGTAAACATGTGATCATGGCTTGCAGAATTATTATAAGTACATCATACATATTTTAAGCTTTGAGTAATTAAAGTTGAAACCTTTGACTACCAAACTAGGTAAGGCATACATACCTGTAGCTCGGGAGCCGATAGTTTCCTTCATGAAAAATGTCTTACTTTTGCTTTACTACATAATTTAATTTGTTTTCTAGTGGTCGCAAGCGCTACTGCTGAGCATGAGGTCGGGTTCGATTCCCAGGTCGGGCAGTGTTGGTTTTTCTTTTGGGAATTTTTCAGAAGCAGCCCGGAGTCTGAATTTGTGCCCACTTTTTGGCAATAAGTTCGCCCCCTATTACGTTGATGTTAAGGATTTTGCGTGATATCAGTATGATGGCGATGTACATGGCCGACACAACCTCTTTAAGATACCTATTAGTTTAAAGAAACCTGTCAGAGCTCCTAACAGTTATTTTTGTAAACACCTTCTAAGAAGACCATTATTCACAAATTATATTCATTGAACATTTACTTAGTAAAACATTATCTCTATTTCTTCAGAAAATCATTCGTTAATTAATCAAATTAATTTCCGAGTCACAATCACTGCTCGTTCACGCCTCTTTAATTTCTGGAGAGTAGCCAAATGAATAACTTAGTTGAAATCTTATTAGAACGAACATTATAGACAGTTTTACGATTTCTTTCGGACTATTAAGAAACTGAATTTGAACAGGTTGGTGAAAAAAGCGTTTGTAAAACGGAAAACGATAGCCCTCCACACTTTAAACATAAGAGTTAATTTTAGTTTTCAAAAACTGGCTACGGTTTCTATCAGTTTCGTATCATAGTAACCTTTTCTGTTGAGTTTCCAGAATAGATCTTTACGTTTCAAAATAGCGAGTCTTGGTGCCTTGATAAGTGCCTCAACAAGGTCTTAAACGGTTTGCTACTGAATTAGTGGTATCTTTCTTTGTTATTTTAAACAAATGTATGATAGGTCTGACAAAATAAAATTAATCATGTCTTAACGCTCAAGCTAAAAATAGCATTTTCCTGAGCATGCTCAGTGTGTAACCCTTATAAGTTACGCAAGGTGCTCACAGATTCAAAGGGAAGCAAGTTATAAGGTATTCAGTAAGACAAACATAGAAAATATTTAATAAGCCCCTGCTTGTTTAAGGGCTTTGCAAATGTTCCGTTAAATAAGCCTGTTTAAATGTGGAACAAGTAGGTAGATTTCTCTATTCGAGTCTAAAATCCTTGTCTGATACATATTTATGATTATTGAGTCCAAGTATACCTTTGTAGGGTTCCGTACCTCAACGGGGAAAACGGAACCCTTATAGGATCACTTTGTTGTCCGCCCGTCTGTCTGTCTGTCAAGAACCTTTATCTAACGCGAAAAGGTATCGAGTTGAAATTATATAAACTAAAATCTACGGTATCTTGAAGCTGTGAAAAAATCAAACTTCTAAGTTAACGCAAAAAAAAGATACGGCGGTTTATGCCACAAAAAACGTATATTTCGACACTCTCAAGGGAATCAAAATTTATAGGGTATTTTCCGTTAATCTAGAACTATTAAATTTGGCGAATAATACCGTCTTATACTACAAGTATAGGAAAAAATCAGAAAACTATACATGCAAGGAACGGTGGTCCAAATTTTGAATTGAGTTAACCGTATCATGTGGGGTATCGTATGAAAGGGCTTCATTGGCACAAGCTTAAACAGATTTTTTAATTATTTTTATGATGTATAGTTTTCGATTTATGACGAAGAATGAAATAAAAATTGTGCGGAATCCTCGGTGGGCGAGTCTGACTCGCACTTGTCCGGTTTTTTATTTTTTTCTTATATTAGCCTACACTGTCCTACTGCTGAGCAAAGGCCTCCCACAAATCCTTCCAGACATCCTTATCCAGGGCCACCTCGATTCAAAAAAACTAGATTCCTAATTGATTTATCCCGATATTACTACATAGGACCTATGAAAATAAATCTACTTTTTAATAGGAGAATATAAATGTACGTGCCATGCCATGAAATTTACGGATAGACATTTTTGGCTTAATCGAATAGAAAGATCAAATAATAGCACGGACATGAAAAATAACTATACTTTTATCGATAGATCCAGTGATAAAATGAATAACGACTAGAACGCAAAAATTCCGGGAATAAGTTTACACGTAAAATGAAGAGAATTTGAAGCATTGCATTTTGCACAGCTGACCTTTTAGTTTTTTAGATTCCAGCCCCTGTGAACTGAGAACTCACTGTTCACTTTTTCATATTCACATTTGACTTCCTTCCTTAAATTGTTTCACGGACTTTCAGGCACGTTTGATGAGCGATAAAAATTTAAAATTATAATAAGATCATCAGCATCTGAAATCTGTTTTTTTTTTATATTCTGTTGAATGCAGCAGTATTGTAGATTTCTCGTTTCGTTTATTAAACCACGTTCGCACAGATGGACAGTTTTAGTGGGCTTAGAACATATTATTTGCATCGTGAATTCTAAACGTTTATCTGTGAAACTGGTTAAAACAACTCACTGGACTGAACATTATACATGTTATTTAAAACAAAACTTTCTTAATTCACATGCTCTATTTCAGCTATTACGTTGCCGAACATGTGATTAATTCAAGCCTTCATTCATATTACTGAACTGCCTCGGTGGTCTAGTGATTGCAAGTGTTACTGCTGAGCATGGGGTCCTGTTTTCCAATCCCAGGTCCGCCAGTGTTAGTGGGAGTTTTTATCTGGAATTTTTCAGTAGCAGCCCGGAATCCGGATTTATACCAGATGGCAATAAGCCCGCCCCTATTACATGGGAATTACACATAACTGGCGAAATGTTAATGTACTATAGGTACAGCTCTGCCCTTCAAAAAACATTTGATTGCTTCGGTTCCTGTTGGTTTGGTTGGCCTTCATATAGCCTTTTCTTAAATATTAAATTCCAGTCTAACCTGGTTCAACTGATTACTTTTATTTCATATGGAGCGACTGTCGATCTGAACTCCACACCTCACTAACTGGGTAACACTTTACCCCTTGTTAATAATGTCAGTCTTTCGCCTGTCAAAGATTGATTAATGATAGCCGGGACCAACGGCTTAACATTATTTTTGAGGTACGCAGGATGTCTAGGTAAAGTAAAAATAACCAGTGTTATGGTACAGTTAGCTTTAAATTTATCTTTTTTTTCGTAGGAGATCAACTACGATTCCCCCCGCGGAGGGGTGTCAGTCATCACAGAGAAGGGAGAGACGACCACGTCGCACCTGCTGGTACAGAGGGCCAAAGCTCCTGACTCCGGCAGGTACACCTGTGCCCCAGCCAATGCTAACCCGAGATCTGTACTCGTCCATGTTCTGAGCGGTAAGTTAATTTCTTCAGATATTATCACTTTTCATATCATTATAATACCAGACCAGCCCAGAGGGAAAATTGCGTAACACACTAACAGCAGGAATGCTCTTCATTTTGACAGTTCAACAAAATTCATTTTGTTATTTATGTTGCTGAGCAGTAACAGACAGTTGCGTACCTATATTCAAGTCTCATAAATTATTGACCTTCCCATGCCTTTATATCCTTGAATTAGCAATATTTGTAATAATTAATTAATCGGTGTCTTTAATAGAAACTAGAAAACGAAGTACAGCTATGAGATCTCAATCATCATCATCATCATCATGTCAGCCGAATGACGTCCACTGCTGGACATAGGCCACCCCCTAGCTCCGCTACTTTGACCGGTTCTGAGCTTCCCGCATCCAGCGGACTCCTACCAACCCCCCCAACCCAACCCTCCTCCTTGAGATCTCAATACCAGAATGTATTATGCACGGGCGTATATAAAACTAACTTATTAAACATACATGAGATTTGTATGGCTCCTTTAGTCTATAATAAAATACCTGACCAAATTAAAAACTTACTGTTGCAAAAATTTAAAAAAGCGTTTTACAGAATTTCTTGTTGACAAATGTTATTATTCATTGCAGGATTTCTTAAATGATGATTTTTTGTAATATATTTGTTATCCTATATTTTGTATTAAATATGCATGCTATTTTAGATAAGGCAGAATGTACATGGATCCCATTATATAATTTAACAACTTATTTTTATGTACCTACATTCTAAGCAAATAAAGAGATATTCTATTCTATTATATATTACTCAGATTTTTTTCCGAACAAGTGAAGCAATGGATTAATAATATCCTTCAAAATGATTCAAATTCTGATTGATAGTGTGTGCAATGAGAGTGCTATACACAAGAAACATTACAGTGTGCGCAAACGCAAGTGCAATCTCTGTTTCTTTACTCTCTTTGTCTGATGGGACAGGGACCATTTCATATGCACAAAGAGCACTTTTTTAGAAATCACACTTTTACTAGTTACTAATAGCGTTTTCCGAATCTTATTACCTTTAATGTGTGTATTCCTATATTCATAGTTTACCTCGATTCTTGTACAAAAAATAGTCAGGTCATTGCGGTCTATCAGTGATATCATTTGGATACTTGCAGGATCAAAACACTAAACAATCTTTTCTTTCCCAGGTGAACACCCAGCTGCCATGCAGCATGGTGGCCAGCTCCGTCTCCAGTACCCACTGTCAGCAGCGCTGCTCAGCGTCATCGTCACCCTCATGGGCTGCTAGTATCAATAGCTTCACCGTTTTGTATTATATAACTTGAATAAGTACGATAGCAGCATCAGCTACATCTGTTCTACAGCATACTAAGTAAATGGAGTATCTACGGCCAATCTCATTATGGTCTTGATGTGATTATTTTCTATAATCATCCGTGTTGCTGTTCAGCAACTTGAATGGGTTGGTTTCCAGTCTAACCAGATACAAACGGAGCATCATCTGACTTTGAAAACCCAGTAACCAATATTTCAAGGTTAAACCATCATGTAATTGAGTTTATGGCAGCTGACGCTCTTTTGTGATGTGTTAGTGCCATACCTCACTGGGACGCTATGACGGTAGCCAAATCGCGTCACCAATTAAATATATGATTGGCTGCTTAACAAAGCGGACGCCAGGTGAACCACCCACTATAAAGCTGTAAGCATTTAGTTGGTAGCGCGATCTGGCGACGCGACGTCGCCATAGCGTCCCGATGAAACTCCATTTGCTCTCTTCTCTATGTACAAGTACGCGGCCGTTTATATGGCACATCGGGAATTATAAAACATTGACTTTGTACAACATCGACTCTTTCACTCACTGATCGCGACGCGCGGTGTTTCTGGAGCAGAATGAAAATATGAGTGGATTGTATAACATGTATAATGATTAAAAATGAAATAACAACGGTTAAAATGTTCGGTTTAAAATGCAAACAAGGTAATAATGAACGTTAAAAGACGCAAGCGTAGCCGTGCGTGGAGGCGTGCAACAGCTGGCTGGCGAGCCGCTGTCCTCACACCCCTCTTTCACTGACGCTGGCGCGCGGCGAAGTTGAGATGGGTGGACTAAACACTCATACTTATGTGTCAGTCTCTCTATGTGTCATATGCACGCTTAGGTATTGTAGATACATTTCTGAAAGTATGACTTGTAGCGTCCTTTGGTCATCTTCGAGTTCATTGGACGGTAGTATAACTTGAACATTTTGTATAATATACTTAAAAAGTATGACGGCTATTGTTATATAAATATTATAATGTATATCATTGATTGTAACAAACTTCTCATCTGTAAGTTTATGAGCTTACTTCCGTTCGTCATCTAAATCTAAATAGAACATTGTTAACTTGATACTTATAATAACTTGTCAGTTTTGTATCATAAGTCAAATACGAAGAAGAAAGGGAAAATATGACTGGACCTGCTTCTCTTAACAAAGAGATATTTCAATAACTTTCACTTTCCGTGCTAAACGAAAAGAATATTGTAAGGACATTGGTCATACTAATGTTATGATCTCATTTCATTTGATGATTCCTTTCCACAATAATACAATTACCGTATTCCACATAACTAATCAACTAGAAACCAACTTTCAGTACATAGTAGAATAAAACCGGCGTCCCGATGACGCACGACCACATCAGAATGATTATTTTTTCATAGGCCCCCGAATTCTTCCAATAATCTCACTGTATTCTTGTCAGGTCCCTCAAACGAGGCTGATTCATAAATAATCAATTGACGATGTTACCCATGTTAAAAACGTCAAACGGGAATACATATAACATGAGACGTAATTTTCTTTCAGAGAACAGTTTGGTGACCTTTGGATTAGTGCGCAAACGATATCAGGGGTCGTGGCATAAGATTGATAGGAGTTTTGTTTGAAATGGAAGATTTATATTGCATACGAAGATCATATGAATCCCAAATAACATGTTAGGGTCGGCTTACAGTCTTACCAAATGCAACAGAATACCAATGGAGTGACTACCTATCTGACGTCCATAAACCAGTTACTGGGTAACACTGATCAGTTGGCTTTATCAGCAACTGATAAATCTTAATTATTTATATTTTAAGCAGTGACCTTCAAAAACATGGCTTTTGTGATGAATGAGTTTCAAATAAATTATTTCCCAATTTGAAATGAACAGTTTTGATTACAATAACCATCGTACGATTTCGCTTCAGGCTCCACAAAGATTTGTCCTAATAAAGTCAATAGGTATTACTGTTCAGAAATTGGTATTCCTCTAAGTGCGTGATTTAGTAAATTACAAGTGACGTAATCAATGACGTGGCGTTGGGTGCGTAGTAAAATTAGGAAAATACATTAATTTCTATATTAATTAACGAAATTGAGGTGTGTTTTCTGAAGCGGTAAATCAAGGGCTGGACAGTTGATTTAACCAGATTTGTCAAGCGTCTCACGATAATTATAAAGCGTGGCATTATTATTATTATGTGTCACAAAAACGTCCAATATTGAATTTAGCATTTCCTTGTATACGATTTCAACGAACCTTTCATAATAATATATCTGTATAGTAAAATAAAACTGATAATTTCGTACCTAACTTGAAAAAAAAATCAACGAATTTCTGGCTTGATAAATTAAGCTTTGTTAAAAAGCGAAAACACCGTAGACGAAATTAATAATGCTATTTTCTGATTGCCAAATATAGATACAATAATTGAATCGGCAAGATGTCGAGAACTATAGAAAGTTTACGAAAGTAACTATAAAACTATTGTAATTAAGGATGCATAATATACAAAAATGTGAAGTCTGGGTAATTAATTGTTTATTAAAATGACTACCAACTTAAATTCAGTAACAATCGGTAACGACTTTACACCATTTCTTTTTGTGTTTTATCATCATGTGGCCTGTCCGTCTCTTCTTTGGCTGGGCAATTCTGGACAAGACACCGTATATGTGTCCTTAATAAAAAAATAAAAACCATGGTGATCATTGAAAAACAGCGTCAGGTAATCAGTTTATTATTTTGTAACATAGCTTTCGTAGTTAGTAGGTGCTATACCATCCAAACAAAACTTTATAGAATGTTCACTATCTCAACTTTGTAAGACTCTATAACGTTTTGTAAGCATCTTTCTTATAAGTTAAACTAGCCGTTTAAAGTTTTATCATATCAAAGTTTTATTACTTTCCCTTACGACCCCAGCAACAAACATGTTTGTCGAATAACTATTTTATATTATTTCTAGGCTTATCTTTACGACTCTTGTTCAAACTGACCCTTTGAATGAACATCAATAGGGACAGCAATGTCATTTCAAAATAAAAATAATGTCATTGTTAACTCATACATTAAACACTATATTAAGCGGATCACAAAAATGTATCCCGTAAAAACAGCATTCGAACCACTTACCGAATGTCTGATAATTAACACTAGAGTGAGTTTGACTAAAAGAAACTCGACAAAATGTCGTCCACCTACAGTCTTACCACCTACACTGTTGTTTATCCATCGAGCGTTAAAAAGAAAAAAATGAGAAAGCAATTCAACTTGAAAATTGTCTTACAGAAATAATTTATTCAAGAGTTTCACTTGAAGACACGTCGTTTCAAGACAAGTCTCTTCAAAGCGTACATCTTAATTTATCACTGAAGGGTGAAACAGTCTTGTAATAAATTATTTGTTAAACAACCCCTGACGTATACCAAGTACTAATAGATTGTCCATGTTCATTAATTCTAAGTTGACTTTTGACTCTCTGTGCTCAACTCAGATTCGAAGAAGTATATGCTGTGTATATTTAAGCACTTATGTTGCAACTTAACACAGACTCGGTAAGGTAATTAGTTGGGTAACAAACCTAACTTAGTTTTGAATATATGAAGGTCATAGTCCGAATTGACCTATAGGTGTCCCTCAGGGACATTACTTCAGTCCTCCAATTTTGGGCTAAAATTATCGACGTCTTTTGACCTTAAGCTTGTTGAAATTGTTCGAGGAGTTTATATGACAATTGGAGAATATTCTGCCAAGAGCTGACACATCTACTGGTTTAATGAAAATAAAACAATGACTAGGACAGAACGATTGAGTGTATTGTAATTCTGCAATGATTACATGACTGCTATGCGTTTCCAACGCGCTGTACATAGAACTGTTTTGAAATAAAAGACGTGTAAGTCCATATGAATGTAGTTATTGTTAAAAGAAGTTTGTAGCATTATTTATTGGTAAATATTATGTTCATATTCATAATATTTAATTTTATCGCATTGCTATAGATTGCACTAATTTCATGTATTCAGTACAATTGCCGAAAGAGATTTTGAAGGATGTCACCAAGACATTAAAAAATAATGCAACAAACTTAATAATATAAAATTACTATTTGTAAATAAGTATTGATAAAGTAGCTATATAAAACCAATTCGTTTCGTTGTGTTTATTTCGAGCATTTAATATAACTACTAGTTTAGAATACTTATGTTAATATTTGATGAAAAAATGAATACTTATAAATAAATGAATACTTTTAAAAGGTATAAAATATTAGTTATAAGATTAATATAACGATTTAGTTTAAGTCTATCTAATAAGTCATCCAAATCGATGGCTTAGATTGTAAGGCTAATTTAAGTTCTATGAATATTGATTTTTTTATAGTCTATCGATGTAATACGGTTGTGTAAATACAGTATAATATAAGAAGTTATTTAAGAAAATAAATCTATTGATCGTCGGATTTGTTTTGTTTTATTTACTACTCAATACCCAAAACAACGAAACCTCTAGGACTACGTGCTCGCTTATAATAAGCATGTCAATGAAAGAAGGAAAGTAGCTGAAAGTAGTGCAAATCAACAAACAATTGGCAAAAGTCAGCGATTATATAAATACCTGCTGCTGGTAATCACAGTAAGTTGGTAGTGGGAATATATAAGACATATTAGATCACATAATAATGAGGACCCCAACTAGCATGGTTGTAACGTAGAAACTACAAAACAGTTCATGCGTGAGACATGCACGCAAGCCACGTCGATGAAATATCATGCATGCTACTGCCGCGTGTGTGAAATGTCAAGCTGTGCTACTCTGTCTATTTTACCTTTTAATACTTACAGAAAAGTGAGGTACAAGTACTATTTCTAATGTACAACATCATATCGAGGAATTCGTAGGGCAAGCGGTATCATGCGGTATAATTAAGAGCTTAAAAGAAAATTACACATTAACTTCTGAATAGTTGATGTTTAATGACAACCTATGGAGAAGAACGGGCAAGAAACTCGACGGACACTCTTGTAAATCAAAATATTTTGACCAAAAATTGGTTACCTCATTCATGTTGAAATAATACAGGTGAGAAAGATGTAACAAGATGTGCACGTTAGAAACGTCCGAATTAAAAATACATACGTGCAGGAAGAGTAACCAAATACAACATACACCGAATGTGAGGGAGAGAGCATGTGATGGAGAGGCAGTATATGCGCCCTCACGGCCCTAGCCTCCGCAGGGCTGATTCCCGGCCTTGTGGCCTTGTGGCCTTGTGGCCGGGAATCAGCCCAGGCTTAGTCTGTACTAAGCCCAGGTCGACGCTGCGTTGTGTTCCACGCGCGCCTAAAAGAGATGTCAGCACCGATTGTTGGGGCCCGCAAGGGCCGATGCCTGCCAGGGGTGCGGGTTGTTCGAAAGAGATACCGCGGCCCCTGGCACATAGGCAACTGATGGAACACGGGTGGGTTTTAGTCAGTAAAAGTCTGACACGCCCTCCTGCTCCACCCCGAGCAGGAGAAGTTATTTGATAATTTTCCACCCAAAAAAAATACAACAAACACAAGTATAATGAATACCTAATCATACTTATGACTCACGAACATAATGTTACACTCGTATAATATTAAGTATCTCCTTGATCTTATCAGTGTATCAAAAAAGGTGTCCTTATCCGATCGAAGTCAAGCCAGGTCGAGCTGAGCCTCATCCTGCGACGTCCGTACCTCATTAGGCATACAAGGGAAACCACTCGAAGCTTCCCCGGGTTAGGGTCTTCTAATTACACTATATCAGGATTAGCGACCGAGTTTAAGGATGCTTATGCTTGACTAAATTTTGGAACAGACTGGGTTAAAGTGTGGTTTCGATGTCGCATTTTATCGTGATCTATATATAAGTTTAATGAATATGGAATCGTTAGGTACAGGTACAACTAAGTAATTTTAAAGAGTGGGAGAGTAAAATCTATTATCGTTTATTTCTAAGATGATATCTAACAGCATATTATTATATGAGAATTTAAAATATGAATTGATATAGAAACTTAAATTGCCACAATATTTTAAGCTACATTTCCCTCTTTTGTTCCAGCTTAGTTAACTCTACAGAGAAAATCCGGCACACGCTCCGAACTACTCAAAAACATTTAGAAACACATAGAATACAAACAACATGCCGAATTTAACCCCTTCAAAGCCGCACGTTTCTAAAACAACGCACAAACTACAAAAGAGACGGAAAAACTAAATTGACGACTGACTAAGCAACATTCAAACCACTCAGTCGTCGTTCAGTGTTGCTCCTCAATTTTCTCGAAATATATAAAAAGAGAGAGGATACTTTATTTATTGACTTTGAGAGCGTTCCCGCGGCACCCAATATCCGAAGAAACGGAAAAATGAGACTATTTGCAGTCGTATTTCAAACTTGTGTTAGTTATGAATGAGTGATCATATTTCAATGATTTGTGCTTTAGGATGAGGAATTGTGACAATTTGGGAACGTAGAGAATTTTTTAATGAGAACGCGAAATGGTTTTCGTCAGCCATCATAATATTGATGGGAACGTAATTTTAGTACACTGCTATTTGTATAGTTATCATTAACATTTTGCTTTTTATTTAGTATGGCATTATTGGCGTAGGAACACATTTCTATATTATTTTTGATGCAGCAATTGATTGCAGAATTTCAGTTACATAGTTTCAACGTAAGTGAAGTTTTTTTCTGACTAGGCCTGCTCTTAACCTTGATCACGCCTTATGGAAAGCGATTGATGAGGTCTATGATGAAATGTGCGTGCCCAGAAAATGCCAAGTCCAATTGAGTGGGTGTTTTTGTTTGAAGCGGTTTAGGCCTTATGAGTTGGAGTAAATTTAATAGTGCGTAAGAAATGCACAGATTTTAATAAATTGTTGGTCCTGCCCAGCTGGTTATGGCCACGATCTCACTTCATGGAAAGCGATGGATGAGGTCTACGATGGAACTAGTCTGCCCAGAAGATGGCTTGTTTACTCTTGACGGTTGTTTACTCTTGCTTTGAAGGCTGACGGGTTATGGGTGAATTGGGAGTAGAGGCAGACTTCGGAGAGTTCGATCCACGCTTTGCATGTGTATCATAAATAAATAAATGTGGAAAAATTCACCGAGTATGACTAGTTTGGAAATTACCCATTGGAATTAACATTTTAAAATTAAAGAAAAAATATTTTAAATAAATTTATCTACCTACATTGTTTACAGTCGCCTTCATGGAACCAATCCTTAACACCCGTTCGGATAATCATCCGACCGACATTTTCTGATCGTAACTACAAGTTATTTGCATTTGCGTAACACGCGTGTCTAATACACGCCCCGAGATCATTGTTAAACTATTATAATTAATATCTACCGAGCACTCGAAACTGTTCGTGTTATATTCATTTAAATAATCCCATTTAACTATGACGTAGTTTCGGAGTGGGTTGGAATTAGGGTTTGTTATTCTGAAGTATGATTTTCCCTTCAATGAGAATTTGTAGCGATGCTTGGTTAAGGCGTAAGGCCCACAATAGACGTCTTTACACTGAATACATGACTTTATAACTTTCTGACGGTTTTGAGTACCTACTTTGTATTTGGCTTACACAAATGTCCTGCAGATCTAGTAGCGTCTTGTGACGGGTCGCTGTGCTCCCTAAAATACAGGTGAGCTATGTACATGATGACTGAGAATGCATACCGTCTGTTGGGACAGGTTACCTCAAAGCTGCAATGGATCATGGCTTCTGTGTGTGTTTCGACATTTTTTCTCATGGGCCAGTCAGCTAGGAAATGCCGGCGCCATCTAGTTTTAAAATATTGACTAACAAAATATTGACGCGTAAAAGTATCTTAAAAGATCTACTTTCATAAATAAACATTTAAGTAATTTCGAATGGTGCTGTAGCGGATGTACCTAATTGTAAATGCAGTGAAATAAAATCCTATCCTTGCATACGAGATGATCTTTAATACCATGCAGTCATTTATATTTGTAGGGGTATCCTCATGCGTATAACGACGCGTGTGTGTTATTAAACAGCCGCACAGGTCAATCGATCAGGTTAAGCGACGCTTGTCGCGGTCAATCCGTGGATGTGTGGCTATCTTTACATACCGAGACCCTTCGGTGCCTAGGAAACCACGTTAAGCCGTTATTTCCGACAGTCATTCGTGGTTCTTTGACCATCGTTACGGGTTATCGGAAGCTCGAAAGTCTAACCACGGGGTATCGTACGTATTACCCAGTAACTGGGTTGTGGAGGTCAGATAGGTAGTCGATCCATGTAAAATACTGGTATTCAGCTGCATCTGGTTACACTGAAAACTGACCCCAATAAATACTATGTTGGGGTCAGTTTTCAGTGTAACCGGAAGTGTTCAGTGAAGTTTCAGTGTATTGATCCTCATACGTATTCCCTATATCCGTACTGCGTATTAGTACGTATTCCGTATATCTTACTAAAGAAAGCCAAGGATTATACTCGGCCTATTACCAGCAGAAATTAGCAAGGTCCCCAGTACACGATTTTTGAAAGCTATAAATCTCAAATGAGTAAAATTTTTACTTTTAAGAAACTCACAAGACTTTCACTCTCTCTGGTTCATCAGAACGGAATTAATCATAACTGGCAGACCATTTGACACGTGATGTAACACCAAATTAAAAATGAAATGGCCATGCAAAATCTGTGGTTAATAACAGAGACATAACCTAACTCACCTCCATAAACAAGTTTTCAACACAATAAACTACATACATAGGTACAGAAAACAGTACTTATGCAAATATTATGTCCACATTAGAACATCCTTTACAGTACCTCGTTGATTTATAAACTCCTTTATAGTCCCTAAGGCCAGCCGGAGAACGTAGTTTGAAACTAGCTATGGAATACAGGGAAATTAAATGTCTACAGGTACCTATGTATGAGAAGAATGCTCAAAATGTTTATAAATGGGCAATTTACTTTTGTTTTTGTCAACTTACAGTGCTCTCTTAGAACTTTAGCAAATAATGCGGGCTTTTTACAGGTGATTAACAGAGGCACTGCATAAAATAAATGGCCGCAGGTGACTAAAATCACAACTTATAAAGTTGAAACCTAGTTACTACTACTAGGTTTCAACCTTTGTCGTGCGACGGGTCGCATGCGGTGGGCGACTAAATTCGACCCTGAAAATGCTCAATCGCAGGCGATTGCCCACCGCATGAAAGTCGACATTCTGATGCACAATGAACGAGTCACCTGCGATTTTTATCGATCTGTGTAAATGGAATTCGGCTTATGATAGAATTTTGCCCCTCGGCCACAGCAATCGCTACGGATCGAGCAAAAGTAAAAATAAAACTAAAATTTGAAACTAATCAACTTCACATTAGCATAACATCACACTAATGTTTATTCCTTAAGGATTGGCAGTGCTGTATGGTACACTCTTAGTTCGCCATTAACACAGCGCGAGCGTAAAGTCATTACCAGGCACAGACCCAGATCCTGCGCCGCTACTGGAAAAGGTGTTTAACATAAACAAGTACGTAGATAAATCAATATCAGGGTTAGGTACATTCACCTGACTAGCGTATGAGAATTTAGCACACGCACTTTGTGTTCTCTACGTTATCAAGTTCAGCAAAAGCTACCTAGCGAAAAACACATTACGATGTCGTTATGTAAATTCAGATGTTCGTGCTTAAAGTGCCAGCCTACGGTACAGACGAAAAAGTTATCGTAAATGATTACTGTTCTACATAATGTTAAGGTACGGTACTACTGTAGTGTAGAGAAAACATTGATCAAAATCCTCATCTCGTCTCTTAATCTCTTTGAGAATCTCTTTGAGCAATGATAGCCCAGTGGTAACTGGTGGTCTTATGTATGTCGTGAGTATTATTATTTTACGTTGTGCAATTTATTTCATCATCGCTGCTATCAAAAAGGTGACGGAAAGCTTCAGGTAGAATTGGCATGTTCCTGAATAATAATAAAAAACACATGTGGCATCCACGAACCTGGACTGGGCCCGCGTGGTGGATTATGCCTCATACAGAGAGGAGGCCTGTGTCCTAGCAGTGGAGAGTTAATAGTAGGCTAATTAATATGAATGTGATAGGTCGATTTCTGCACATCGCTCATTATCAATCCAGCCGAAAGACGTCCACTGTTACACATAGGCCTCCCCCAATTTGGGGGGGTTTGCCATAATCGCCACGCTTGGCAGGCGTATTGGAGATCGCAGTATGGTGGTAAAATCCATAGAGAACGCTGCTGCCCATTTTCTAGTAAGTCCCTTTGTCGCCTCCTACGACACCCACGCGAAGAGATGGGATGCTGCTATTATTTACGTCCGACACCACATGGAAACAAGCCTTATGAAGGAATATTACTAGTAACGCTTTGACTACTACCCCACCAAGTTACACAAACAAATCAATCCTCCATCTTAAAATTCGACCACCTGATTCCCAACTACCCACGTAAAATGATGAATAGCTCTATGACTATCCACAGCGCGACACATCTGCCTGACATCTCTAACTATAAGACAGGCCACACGTCTGTGTTTGACAGTTGTTTAAGGGACGTTTAAACTCTTGTTCCCGGTCGTAAATGTTTAATGAATCATGGAAATGTGAGTAAATTGAAATGCGTAGGTTGAAATGGGGTTTATATATTTAGAACCAGTCAAAGACATTTTATCGATAGAGGGTTTATGAAACTCGTATTTATTAACAATCACTGTTCTATTACGGACGCTTGTCGTCAGCCAAAAACGCGATAAACGGGCCCCCGTTTCTAGGAAACTAGTTTTTTGGAATGAAATTCTTTAACGCAGCTTGCAGTAGGAGTAAATAGGAAAAATCGTACCGTATACCCGTTTATTTTAAGTGGGATAGCAGCAACGTTGTTTGGTGAAAAGAAGTGCTAAAACTTTCACAGATGAAAGACTCATACTCTACAAACATATCACATTCTCATCTCAAATAAACCTATCGATACATAACATATTATCATCATGCCTGTTTCCCTGAAGGATTAGGCAGAGTTGTATCATAGTACAAACACATTTCACTACTTATGTTTAAGATCTGTGTAATCCGGGGTGGACCCATTGCCAACAACCGGGGACAAATCCACAAGCGCCGTGCTTCTCAAACCCATAAAGTGTTTCACCATAATAGCAACGAATATAACACTCAAAACGGGAGAAGATTAACGCCCTATTATACCCACATTCATACCTACAGTACCGCATATAGCTTTTGCGGTTCTAACAAGCGCCTCACTGAATATTATTATGATCATTCATTCACACAAACGCAATGACCGACGTCATTCGCACGACACCGCCGGCCACAGAATAAGAATTGTTTTATTTAGGAAGAGAATCGTATAATAATTATATACCATAATCGATATAAGAATAATTATGACCTATATATGAGCTACAAAAAGTAAATAAAAAAATACGATATCGGTAGGTGCCAAAACAAAATTCAAAGTGGCAAAAAATATTCTTACTAAAAGCTAGTAACGCTTTTCCTAGTCTACACTAATATTGTCACAACATTTTTGCCTAATAGAAGGTACACCTACTAAAAGCCAAACAAAATTAAAACAGATTTTCTGTCCATCGTCATCATCATCTGCCTGCCCCAACCCATTATAATGCTGTCGACATCCAGTTTAACTGGATATAGCTGAATACCAGATAAAAAAAGTATAGTAAAGTTAAATCGTGCCCACTCACAATGGGCCTTAATAATGAAAGTCACCCAAAGGGCAATAGATGTGGTGTCCGCAAGGGCCGATGCCTGCCAGGGGTGCGGGTTGTTCGAAAGAGATACCGCGGCCCCTGGCACATAGGCAACTGAGGGAACACGGGTGGGTTTTAGTCAGTAAAAGTCTGACCCGCCCTCCCGCTCCACCCAGAGCGGGAGAAGTTATTTGATGATTTCCCACCCAAAAAAAAAAACCCAAAGGGCAATGTAGAGGGCTATGCAAGGAGTTTCCCTACGCAATCGAATAAGAAACGAAGAGATCCGTAGGAGAATCAAAATAGTCCGAAGTATCGCCAAAGTTAAGTGGCAGTAGGCAGGGGCATATTTCTCGCAGAACAGATGGCCGATGGGGCCGAAAGGTTCTGGAGTGGAAGACGTAGCGTCGGAAGGCCTGCCACAAGGTGGACCGATGACCTGGTGGATACCGCAGGAATCCGGAGGATGCGAGAAGCCCAGAACCAGTCGAAATGGGGAGGCCTATGTCCAGCAGTGGACGTCTTTTGGCTGAAATGATGATGAAAGTAAAATGGTTTATTTCAACATTCAAAATTATAATATGGAGGTATCTTTGGTCCCAAACTCAAAACGGGCACCATTAAACAGGTGCTGTACCTAATTATGGTGCACGTTTTGAGTTTGGAATTAAAAAAAAGAAATTGGCTACAGTTAAGCTAGTTGGCATTATCGAGACTACAAAACGAAATAAACAAACAAACTAATTAAAGAATAACTAAAATCAATTCTTGTAATAAAATTGAACAGTAAAAGATAAAACTTGAAGTGATTTTCGTTTATGTACCATTACCATTATATATATTTTGGTATGTTTTGATAAAATTAAAGTTGATATTGACTTCATCGAGACTACAAAACTAAATGAATAATTAAGGAAATCATCATCATCAACTAATTAAACAATTAAGGAAATAATTTAACATGGAGCGACTGCCTATCTGACCTCCACAACCCAGTCACTAGGTATTACGATAAGGGTACAGATCTTACTACACATTATCCTTCGATCTAAAATCAATCGTCTACTAAGTTGATATTTTATTTTATTCAAAAGATTCAATAATATTTCTTTATAAATCGATTCAATTAATCATGACACCAATTCTCTATAAACACATTTTTCTTTTCTTAATTTCATTCATTTGATTTTTCTGTTTGACTCTCGCAAAAGAAAAATAATTAATTACTTGTGATTGATTGTATTACAAAGGTTCTCGTAAAATATTGTAACGCGAAGGCACAAATTTCAATCTGAAGGTAAATGTGATCAATCTTATTGAGTTATTAGAGTACACATTGATATTAATTAAGTGATTTATTTTTGTGACCAGTAATGTTAATACAACACTCACGAAATGTCCTTGTATTTGCAGACCTTAGATACCCCAGCTTTTAATCCAAATTCCTTTTACCTTTGCGTGCCCCTTACGCGGGGATAAAAGGTTATATTTCGCCAGAAAGGATACAAGTTGTTTAAACCGAGCACAAAATGCAGACTCTCGATCTGAAATGATGATGAGCAATCATCGTCGTCATTTCAGCCGGAAGACGTCCACTGTTGGACATAGGCGTCCTCCAAATTAGGGGGGTTGCCATAATCGCCATGCTTGGCAGGCGGGTTGGCGATCGCAGAATGTTGGTAGATTGCATAGAAAACGCTGTTACCCATTCTCTAGTAAGTACCTTAGTCGCCTTTTACGACACCCACGGGAAGTAAAGGGATGGTGCTATTCTTCACGTCTGTCGCCACACGAACATGCTACTGTTTCCATAATGGACACAACAGCTTTGCCGTGAACAAGAACCCAATAGCACTTTGATCGATCCAAAGATTTGGTATTACCAGAACCATTCAGCAGTCATGTTACCACAACACCAACAAAGCAGTCCAAACAGAGATGAAATGTATTTAAAATTTTAGTCAATCACATCGTCCTCTGAGCGAAGGTAATCACTTAGGCATAAATTCTTTCAACAAGAACTTTAACTACTCTACAATCTAACAAAACATGACTAAACGTGTTGTATTCCGGGCTTTACTTGCTGGTAAGGTTCAAAATGGCCGTGTAATGGCATAGTCAGTGCTAAACGCTATCTAGTCATAACAGATTGTGATGGAATATTATCATGGTTTTAATTTTAGGTAGGATTTTAATATTGGATAAAATTGGGGATTGTTTTGCTGTGATATGGTTTATGCTGCGGTCTCATGGCCTACTATCTCACAGGCCAGATCACGCCAGGTTAGGCTGACAGGCCCTGAGAACCGTCGCCTTCATAAGGCTTGCGGTGGCCTGTCGTTGCCCGTCGGATCCTTCGGAAGTCGGCAAGTTAACGGACAGTAGGACCGCAACTTTATAAAGATAAATCCTTTAAATCTATAAATGGTCTGTTATTATTCCAATGCTTGACGAAGGCAACTAATGCAAAGAAAAAAAAAGTTCTCGCGTCCGGCCCTGGTTCAGGCCATGGTACGGAGCGAGAGTGAATGGTTAGCCGCCGTCACCTCCTTCTGCGAAGCAGTAATGCTCGCAAAGAGGGAGGCGGTGCACGTGAGGGAGAGGCAGTATATGCGCCCTCACGGCCGTAGTCGCCGCGGGAGACGCCCTGGGCGTCGGGAATCCCAGGCTGATTCCCGGCCACCGTAGGCGCGGGCTTGCGGACGGCGAGTAATGGGTAGCTCGCTGTCCGGTAAGGACCAAGCCCGGGTCGACGGCGCGTTGTGTTCCACGCGCGCCTCAAAGAGATGTCAGCACCAAATGGGGGGGTCCGCAAGGGCCGATGCCTGCCAGGGGTGCGGGTTGTTCGAAAGAGATACCGCGGCCCCTGGCACGCAGGCAACTGAGGGAACACGGGTGGGTTTTAGTCAGTAAAAGTCTGACACGCCCTCCCGCTCCACCCAGAGTGGGAGAAGTTATTTGATGATTTCCCACCCAAAAAAAAAAAGAACAAACATGAGCGAGCTCTAAATTGCGGGTTTGAATAAGGTTATAGGTACCAAGTTTGTAATAGGTAAGTACAATTTTTTGTAGATTACTTCCTACTCCTTCATATTTACAGTAATCGTCATTCGTGGCGAAAAGTGGACTTGGCATTACCAGATATTGAACAGGATAAGACTCAGTCTTTCGGTAGCTGAGTCGAATACATTTTAACTTTTCCATCAATGCTATAGCTGATAGAATGTGACTTTGTCTGGTCTCTGTAACTTCATATATCCTTCGTGGTCGGTTAATATACTTGAAAAGCAGGGCGACCTATTTAACTCCTATACATGACGTCATTTACCTACTTACTCTTCCTCATTTACATTTCTACGTGATTGAGAAAGACCTTACTTAGCTTAGCCTACAGACTACTGACTGAGATAAGTATTGATTACCTACTGCCGGGTTTATTTAATCATTCTTTGTTATCATCGAGAATCAGAGAGACTTTAGCTGTCTTAACTAAATAGAAAAGCTTATTCCTTAGTGAAAACATGAGCCAGACCAAAACAATTGTAAAAGGACTGGCTGCTCAGGGTGCGTCTGAAGTACCTACTTATCTAAATATTGACCACTCGTTTACTCCTTTTTCAAGTACCCTAAAGTAATTTATCAATCGAGTCGGAGATTAGACTACATAAACTGCATATCTTGTGCAGATTCTTGTGTGATACACCCTGCAAACATACATAAACATAAATCACATTTGTGAACTGGAACATCGCCCGCGTGGCGGTCGAAAATTACCCCACACGAGAACAACCGGGATAAAAAGTATTCTATATATTAATCCAGGGAATAAACTATCTTAGTACCAAATTTCATCCAAATCCGTTCAGCCGTTTTAGCGTGATTGAGTAACAAACATCTAAACATTCACATTTATAATATTAGTAGGATAATAGGAATTAAATGTAATGAATAATACTTTTGTTAAATCCCTACTAATAATAATATAAATGTGAAAGTAACTGTCTGTCTGTTACGTTTTCACACCTAAGCCGCTGAACCAATCGTCATGAAATGTGACAGAGATAAAGCCTGGGATATGGAGAAGGACATAATTATGCTACTTTTTTACGTGATAACCGACATCCACGCGGGCGGAGCCGCGGGCTAAAGCTAGTAGCTTTATGTACCTACTTTTACTTTAGATTTCATTATAAATATTTCTTATTTATATTTTATTTATTTATTTAAATATTTTATTACTTTAGTATTATAAATATTGGAACGCCGACGTCTCCCCTATCGGAAGTGGGCGCTAATGACTGCAACACATTTAAAAAAACTAATGTTTAGGTTACGAACACTAAACATTTGTGAACCTGTTTGTGGTTTAAATAAATATTTCAATTAATTTCATTTACATACTATGTTAATGTAAGACTTGCCATAAATGGCAAGTATTATTAATTTGGCATCATACTTTAGATGATCCGTTTTCAAAACTGTCACTACTAGCTGTTATAGTCCTCGGCAACACCTGGATCTTACCACTGTTACCATAGTTACGCTGATAGCGAATCCTCCCTAAAATCTGGAAAGACCAAAGGTGACCAAAAAGAAAGGCCCTTGGCCTCCATTCAGTGACAAAAATAGCCTAATCTAGATCACTGAAGACGCCTATTCACTGACGCCTCAATAGACCTGTACTAAATGATCGGGGTGTATTGATAACGCAGTGAATAGGACGTTTATAGTACCTTAGCTATGTTGAACGCCAAGTTAAGGGTTATGTGTCTTAGATAGCGTATTGTTGGACTAAGGGTTTTCAAAATGGTGGAATTTGTTTACCTGGATTATTTCGGGAAAGAGGTCAGGTGTTACTAAGTGTAGAATCGTAGTAAATTCTCCTGTTACTAATATGTCACATCACGCTCCATGTAAAATACTGGTATTCAGCTGCATCTGGTTAGAGTGGAAGCCGGCCCCGACATAATTGGGGAAAAGACTAGGCAGTTCATGATGCATACATAGATACATAGTAATATTGTTCATCATCATGATCTCCTCTGAATACTAGTTGCGTTGCAACCATAAAACTTGCATACACGGCAAAAGCACCCAGCCTAGAAACCAGGAAAAATAACTCGAAGCTACAAAAATAATATTTGTTCTATTCAGGAATCAAACCTTGCAGCCATACTTCCCTTCCTTTGGCACACAAGCTCATTCACTGAAACCATAATACCATCAGTCAAAGCAAATATTTCTTTATAATCATTTAGAAGATAGATTGTCGATCGTCATTTATTTTTACTGCAAAACAGAAGAACGTCCAACACAGTCCAACTCCGTTATCAATCAGTCACATCATTCTATTAACTGCAGTTTATTTAATTCTTAATTAAGATGAACCGGAAGGGCCAGCGTAACGAATAGCGAGACCACAATCCTGTTGAGAGCTTTATTTGTTGAAGCAAGGATTATGTTGTTCTCAAGATGTTTGTCTAAATGAATGGAAGGGAACTGAGATTGTCAGTAAAGGAAATGAGTTTTAATGTATAATGGGGTATTCTTGGTTAATGTTTTCTTTCATTACCGCACCGCATCGCATTATGTAATAATAATAAGGCCATTTATTTCCCAAAATATAACAGTTTACACTTTCAACATACCTTAAATAACTACATATGTCATGCACTATTAAAATCACATGCAACTTGAAAATAACCAAATCTATTAAAAATAACATGATAGTGTTACTAAACTTAGGTCATCATCACATTAATTAAATGTTTGATTACCCAATTATCTACAATTTGACTCAATAATACATTTTTATTTCATTTAGAATTTGTACGAGTATATTCATATTGATCATTTTTAAATTTATTATTATTGTTCATACTGATACATTATTTAAAATGAGCAAATAGGTAAGTAACAATTGTTCAATTTAAAAAATTAAATAGTCTCATTATAAATTCAAATTATGATTAAAAAGAAAATTGTAATGAAATAGCAACTGATTCAATAATATAGGTACGATAATTATCAGTTTAATTTCATAATTTAATTCAGATAAGTAATAATGAGGTAAGTCATAAGGATTGAAACAGATTTTCAGTTTTGGGGTACCTACCCAATTTTGGGCAAAGGCCTCCTCTCTGCTTTTCCATAATTTTCTATCTTTGGCGATCCTGGTCCAAGTTGGCCCCGCGACTCGTGCGACGTCGTCGCCCATACGCATCGAATTATGTAAATAATTTTATAAATAGTTTTTTTACATTTATATTTTTGTCAAGAAAGGCTACTGCGAGAAATGCTAAGGTGGAAATTCACAGATGGTAACGTCCTGGAGTACAAATGTGGGACTGTTCCACAAACGGTGGGACACCACATAATATCTTGTTATGCGTATGATGTTGCCTGCACGCCACAGGACTGATGGACGCTACTGGTAGCGCCAAACCAGTATCCAAATTCTGAGCCACCTCAATTTAACTTGCCGTCACACGCTGACAAAAAGATAGCACATGCCGATGCCATGAGGAAAATTAACCAGTCAGAAAACTATAATTGACATTTTATCCGTGCCTTTAACTCGTGGAATCTCTTTTAAACCTCGCACGGGCTTTTTAACTAAAATTACAAAACAGGACATGTGTTGGGTATTTTAAGTAATTAGATTGCAACACCAAAATTAACAGGTAAATTAATATGTGATCTGTGGCAACACTTCCCTTCCAACTGTGACACTGGTCCAATACACATGTGAAAAAGAATCGGTCCGCCTTTTCATTTATTTTCCTCGGCACCAACGCTACCAGCACCTATCAGCAACCACCACCTATCACGCCGCTGCACATTGGTCCTTCGCGGAGAACAGCGGTGCTGCGGAAGAAGCGAGTTAGAGGTTTGGCAAAATTTTTCATCGACCGTGTCGCAGCCATTTTGGTTGGCAACGCAAGCGGGCGCAGTCTGCATCACTTTCTGCTTGGTTGTCGCAACACAATCGCAATACCATCGATTCGACAACCCCAGCAGCAATCTTGAGAAAAGAGAAGCAGCCATCACGTCCTCATCCTAACGATCAATTTCATCGTCATCGCCGGAGTGACCTCTGCAGGTGTGAAGAGCACAGCAGCAGCACACATAAAGGTATTCCGCAAGAAGGAGCGAGACGACACGCATCGCAATATTCAACAAATATTACATAAAAGCGCCTGGAACGCGCGATCCTTGCACGCAGTGGAGCAGAGTGCGAATTACGCACGACGGAACGAGAGAAAAAGGGATAGCAAGTGACGCCAAGTCGTTGAAAAGGAAGTTTCCGGATCCGCCATTTTGCGGCTTCGATCGATTCGTCCTCAAGATCTGTCCACGCGCATCGAATCTAATCATTAGCGTTTAGTTGAGACTTTAATTAATAATTAGTTACTAAGTAGTGATTATTAACAAGTGTTGTGCGCTAGTTGTTAGAAATGGATGACGAATTAAAACGTAAAATCGCCTCACGCGGCTACTTGAAAGGTACGATCACAAGATTACTTAATTTCGTAGAAGTTTCTGATTTAAGCAAAATAAGTTGTGATGAGCTGGACAACAAACGTGATCGCCTCATATCTGCTTTTCAAGAATACGAGTCGTTATGTAAAGATATTCTTTATCTCGATGCTGCCGACAAGGAAAATGTCGAGCAAATAGAAAATAATTATTATAGTATTTTGGCATCATTGAGCGAGCAAATAAGGTCCCGCGATAATAACATAGGCCCAACTGGCCACTCCAAGCATTTTGATGCAATCCATAAAACAAAGTTACCACCAATTTGCATAAAAACATTTGATGGTAAGTTTACTGATTACGTACCATTCATTAATTTGTTCGACTCATTGATTCACAATGACGTTAGTCTTGACCATGTTCAAAAGTTTTATTATTTGAGATCGTTCTTAAAAGATGAACCATATAATCTAATAAAAAATCTAAGTTTAACGTCAGAAAGTTATAGTGAAGCTCGCAAACTACTGAACGATCGCTACAATAATAAATATAAGATTATAAATGACCATATAAGTAACATTTTAGATTTAAGTAACATTATTAAGTCAACAGCTAGTGCTTTGAGGGATTTTGTATCATTTATTAGGCAACAATTAGCTGCAATTAAAAACCTTGACTCAAATGTTAAATACTGGGATGCAATTCTTTTATGTGTTCTTTCTCGGAAATTAGATGGAATCACTGCAAGAGCTTATCAGCTAGACCGAGATCCAGGGGTACAACCTAACCTCGAAAATTTCCTGCAATATATTGAGAAGCGAGCTCTGGCACTGGAAAATGCGGGACAGGGTTCTCACTTGCAGCAACAGTCGACGAAGGTAACAGCAGTCGCCACCGCAGGAGCAACATGCATCTTCTGTAAGTGTAATGACCATAAATTATATAATTGTAAAAAATATCAACTATTGCCAGCAAATAATAGACTGATGTTTGCCAAAGAACAAAAACTGTGTGTGATTTGTTTAGGTACACATGGTGCAAAATGTAGGTTCCACTTCCGGTGCTCAGAGTGCAAGAAGCCTCATAACACGCTGCTGCACTGCAATTCAGGTGAAACCACACCAGCCGTTACCTTGTCAGGCAATGTTGATAACAATGTACTTCTACCCACAGCTAGAATCAAGGTCGTAGCAAGGAATGGCACCGAATACGTTATCAAGGCGTTACTGGACAGCGGATCTCAGGTTTCCTTTATAACTTCCAAAGTTGTTCAGCTATTAGGTTCAACACCCTTGCAAAGTAACACTTGTATTATTGGAATCGCTAATGAAAAAAGTAACGTAAAATATAACATTCCCATTGAAATCCATTCATTAAAATCACCATTTAAGACAATGGTAACTTGTCATGTAGTGAAAGATATAACATGCAAATTGCCTCAGAATAAATTTGACGTCTCTAGGGTCGTAATACCGCCCAACATTATATTGGCAGATGACCAATTTAATGTACCTAGTGACATACATATGCTATTAGGGGCTGATGTGTTTTTCCAGACGCTGATACCGAACGAGCAGTGCATGAGCATCGACCTGCCAAGGCAAGGCAAGCAGTCATCAGTGCTGCCCCAGAATGCTGCGCATCCATTGCAGCAACCTAGTAACACACAGCTATACATCTTTAACACATACTTCGGGCACATTGTAGGAGGAAATCTGCCACCCAAGGTATCACAACAGACTTGTAATAGAGTAGTATTAAAATGTGAATTAAGTCTCAATGAGACACTTGCCCAGTTTTGGACCAACGAAAAGGTCCCAGAAATACTTACTGAGCAAACATCTGAGCAAGAGCTTTGTGAACATATTTTTCAAAGTTCAGTTAAATTAATTAATAATCAGTTTGAGGTTCCTCTGCCTTTAAAATTACCTTTAGTACATGTGAACGATACTCTTGGTGAGTCATTTCACTTAGCTTTAAAAAGGTTTTTAAATTTGGAAAAGAGATTGCACGCTGATCCTGATTTATTCATGCAATATAAAAAATTTATTCATGAATACCTAGCTCTTGGTCATGGTCATTATATTGATATAGAATTGTATGATTTGAATAAACATGCTGTGTATTTTCTGCCACATCATGCAGTTATTAATAATAACAGCAAAACCACAAGGCTACGAACAGTTTTTGATGGTTCAATGAAAACAAACAAGAAAGTTTCTCTAAATGATTTGCAACTCAATGGACCTGTGGTTCAAAAAGAATTATTTGATATAATTTTATTATTCCGCTTAGGTAAATATACATTTACTGCAGATATTAAGCGTATGTTCAGAAATATTAAAATAAATCCTGAATACACTACCCTTCAAAATATTTTATGGAGGGACAATCCTGAAGAGCCAGTCAAGTGTATTAGGTTAGATACGGTTACGTATGGCTTGAAAAGTTCAAGCTATTTAGCAACTCGCTGCATAGATGAGTTGGCAAATAGGTATGAAAATTCATACCCACTAGCGTCATCTATTATCAAAAATTATCTTTATGTTGATGATATTATCTATTGTAACAATAATTTAGAAACTACTATTGCTGCCAGAGACCAATTGCGTGATTTGCTTAAATTGGGTAGTTTCAACACTCACAAATGGTCATCAAATGATGAAAATGTGTTGAACAATATACCAACAAACGAAAGGCACTTTGATAGTTTAGATTTACAAAAGGATAACTATAACATGAAAGCTTTAGGACTTCAAATTAATGTAAAGGATGATCATTTCATTATCTCTACTCCAGAACCGTTTAATATGAATAAGGTTACAAAAAGGAGCATTCTTAGTTATATAGGTAGATTCTATGACCCAATGGGATTCGTGAGCCCAATTGTAGTCACAGCAAAGGCTATAATGCAAAAATTATGGCTACTGAACACAGGCTGGAATGAAAGTCCGCCCGCAAATGTTCAGCAAGAATGGTATCAATTTACCAAAAATTTAGCTGCAATGCAGCCAATCCTATTAGATAGGAACATTAGAATTTCAGATGCAGACTCGGCAGATTTAATCGGCTTTGCAGATGCTTCGAGTAAGACAGCCTACGGATGCTGTGTGTACCTGCGACTCACAAACCCATCAGGTACAACAATATTGCATCTACTCTGTTCCAAATCGCGAATCAACCCTATCCAAAAGAAAGGCATGACAGTGCCTAGGCTTGAGTTGAATGCAGCACTGTTGCTATCGAAATTAATTTCAAGGACTCATACTACGCTCAGACTTAAAATTAATATAAGGCATGTTCGTTTATTCAGCGACTCGCAAATTGTCCTTGCATGGCTTAATACTGAGCTAGCAAAACTTCAAGCTTACATATCAAACAGAGTAAATGTAAGTCGTCAAAATACAGCTGGATGTAGTTGGCATTATGTCAATACAAACGACAATCCTGCTGATCTCATTAGCCGAGGTGTCAATCCGAATGAGCTGAGTAGCTGCGATATTTGGTGGAATGGCCCAAAGTTTCTGCAAAACAGTGAGTACAACTTCCCTGCTTACAACGCGCCCACTGATTCGTTCGCAGTGGAATCCTGTTTGGCTCCTTCCAGCAACTTGGCATGCCAAAATCCAAATCCGCTTGATTATGTGTTCGAGCGCTTGTATAATTGCTCCAATATAAATAAAATAATAAGGCTATTATCATACATATTGAGATTTTTAAACAATATAAATAAACATAAAGTCAAAATAAATACTAACTTCTTGCAAAGTTCTGAGTTAGATCAGTCTTTAATGTTATTAATTAAACATGAACAAGAAATATATTTTAAATCTGAAATCACAGCTTTAAGCAATAATAACAATTTGAAAGGAAATCTATCTGAATTGCATCCCTTTCTCGACAAACAAGGTCTTTTGCGCGTCGGGGGTAGGCTGCATTATGCTGATATTGCTTATTCACAAAAACATCCTATCATACTGCCCAGAGGCTCGTTGATTACTGGTTTGCTTATAAGGTGTGAACATGAAAGGTTACTGCACGCAGGGCCTAAGCTTTTACTGTCGCATCTAAACCAAAGGTTCTGGATTGTTAATGGCTTATTAGAAGTTAAGAAAATAACTCACAAATGTATTGTGTGTTTCAGACAAAAGGCCTCAGTGGCCAAGCAGCTAATGGGCTCCTTGCCGGCTGCACGTGTAACCGCTACCAGCCGCCCATTTGAGAAGGTCGGCGTGGATTTCGCTGGGCCAATAAATGTAAAACTCTCTCGCGTAAGACGATCCTTAATAGGTAAAGGTTATATCTGCGTATACGTATGTTTCGCGACAAAAGCCGTTCACTTGGAACTCGCGTCAGACTTGACCACGGAAAGTTTTCTAGCTTGTTTAAGGAGATTCATCTCTAGACGAGGGTTGCCCACCGAAATTCACTGCGACAATGCAAGTACCTTTAAGTGTGCAAGGAGTCAATTAGTCGACCTCTACAAGCTGCAAGCTTCTCAGAATCACCAAATGCAGGTACAAAGATTTACCGCCGAGCGTGGGATACAATTTCACTTCATACCATGTTACTCGCCTACATTTGGGGGGCTCTGGGAAGCAGCAGTAAAGAGCACGAAGTTTCACTTAAAAAGAATATTGCAAAAAACTGTTTTAACATACGAACAACTTAATACAGTATTAATTGAAATCGAAGCAGTGCTTAATTCTCGACCGCTCTTACCTCTATCTTCAAACACTGATGATTATTGTTATCTAACACCTGGTCACTTTATTATAGGTAGTGCAATGTCAATGTATCCTGAAAATAATGTATGTAACATTCCACAAAATAGGCTTAAGTTTTGGCAATTGTGTAATTCTCTAAAACAGTCCTTTTGGAAAGTGTGGTATCAATATTATTTAAATTTGTTACAAAATAGACCTAAGTGGCGTGATAACATAGGTAATGTCAAATTAGGCAACTTAGTCATTTTAAAAGAGGATAATACTCCTCCTATGTCGTGGCCCATGGCACGAATTGTTAAATTGTTTCCAGGACACGATGGCAAAATTAGGGCAGTGGAGGTTAAGACCCCAAATGGAAAAACTCATTCCCGGGCCATCAATAAAATCTGCCTACTACCAATAGAATACGATGAAAGTCCTTAGATATTTCTGTAACTATTAAAATAAGTACCTAGATATAAATATTGTTTTTCTTGTGAGTAAATATTAAGTCTTAGGTTAGTAAAACCATTTAATTTCTTTGTTTTTCATACTTAGTTCTAAACAAATTTAAGCATTCAGTTATTGTTATTTAATTTTATGTACCTTATCACAATAAACTAAGTTTGTTGCTACTTCTGTGAGCCCGCAGCATGTTGGGTATTTTAAGTAATTAGATTGCAACACCAAAATTAACAGGTAAATTAATATGTGATCTGTGGCAACACTTCCCTTCCAACTGTGACACTGGTCCAATACACATGTGAAAAAGAATCGGTCCGCCTTTTCATTTATTTTCCTCGGCACCAACGCTACCAGCACCTATCAGCAACCACCACCTATCACGCCGCTGCACAACATGAAAATACTCATAAAACGGTTCAAAGTAAACAACGCTCCCAAACAATACAAATACTATTAATCTATCCATTCCAAAATAATAACTATAAAATCGAATCACACCATTCAGGTTTATATTCATTTCGGGTTCATAGTAAAACGTATTACCCGAGTTTATAGTTAAACTGTAATCAAGGATTGCACCATTCTGTTAACCGTAGTTTACTTAACCCTGAATTAAGATTAACCGAGGGGCGGGCGTAACGGATAGCGGTTACTGTGTTGAAAGCTTTACTCGAATTAGGATCATGTAGAGGGGATTTAAGGAATCCTTTTAAGGATAGGTCACTCAATCTCTTCCTGGTAGAATCGTAGGGAGAATAGATTCGTTTACTCAAGATGTTTGACTCATGGAAAGGTAAGATTGGCGGTAAACTATGACATCCGATTACTTTGGTAAATTGTCATCCTGATTAGTTTTCTATATATAGTAGATCTGATCAAAGCTGACTGACTAATTACGGGCACCAATGGGTCTGCCAGTTGTGGTGATTCATAAACGTTCCTTAAAGTTATGAGATAGTTAAACGTAAGAAATGTGTGGATAAACAATCGCTAATCATTACTTAACTTTAAGCAACGTTTCTAAAGCCCAAAACGGTTGCTTTAAAACACTTATTTCCCTTAATATAATTTACAACACCAGTTACTTTAATTAGAAACACTTATTGAAGCATGATTAATCCAAGAAGGTACAACCATATCTACATGGGTGGCTGCATACCCTTCGATCTTAAAACATTTAGTACTCCATACCTTTCCTTACTCCTTGAACAGCCACGCTAAAAGGTACAATCCTAATACATATTTACGCAATTAAAAGCAATAAACTAGCCTTAATCTCCGCTAAAATTACGCAAATTGGGTGCGTAGCGCGTAAGAACGGAGCTAAATTCTCATTTAACCTCAAATAGCAAGGTTGTTTAGTATAAATCCCATTAAAGTGTGGGTCGGGACCTTAGCTTTAGGGAAGACTTGGGCTTATTAAGGGACTAATGGAATGGAAAAACTCGAGAAGGTAAAGACGGCCTGGATTGGAAATGGAAAAGATCTCGCAAGGGAAAGTACAAATTTTGGGTGATAACGGGACTGAATAAGGCAATCTTCTCCGTTGTCAAAAGCGAGAATGGTGCCAATAATACTCGGATGTTTAAATTACTGCATTGACAATAGAACAAACCATTATAACTTATGCATAATACCTATATGAAAAAGTGTAATGAAATTTCTTGAACTAACATGTTAAGTTTCAATGCGTCCTTAAGTTTTTGAAAATCTTGTCCTACTAAATGATTAATATTATAAACGCGAAAGTTTGTGAGAATGGATGGATGTCTGATACTGTTTCACGTCAAAACTACTGAACGAATTTTGTTGAACTTTTACAGTAATATACCTTATATATTAGAATAACATACAAGTTACAATATACAGATTTTGTATGATTTTACCATAATATATTAATATCAAGTAAGTCGGAAAAAATACTGCCCATTGACAGCTATCAAGGCGTGCGCTGCCTAAACCTTTAGAGCTATACGAAGAGATTGTATCGCGAGATTGTTTGTCTTAAGTTTTATTGTTTGTTTTTGCAGTACAGTTCTAAATAAAAGTCTGCGTCAGCATATATCTTTTATGTGAAAGCCATTATAGCCAAATTAGTGAGACAGTAATACAATTAAAATTGGACACTATTTTTAATCTTAGAGTATTCAGTTAATTCAACTGAACAAAATTAAAAACTTTATCGCTTTGGGTATTTAACGTAGATAAACTTTGTCTTAACACTAAGTAATATGGACGAATAGTTTAAAAGTTACCACGATAAGAATTACCTGACCGGAGCGTTGATATGGATAGTCTGAAGCCTGGGGAAGGACATATGCTCCTTTTTACCAACACACCACGGGAGCAAAGCCGCGGGCGGAAACTAGTACATCATATTTACAAGAATGGCTAAAAACTTGGTATGTAACTATCTCACCCATATATTAAGGTAAAATCATTCTTTAAAATCACATTACAATATCAACAGAGTACCACAATAAACAGAAACCATACTTCAAAGATGAAGCAACAATTAACTACTTCAAGAACATGCCTGAGAATAACACAAAGCTACGAAATAATTACTGTATAACAAGTATCTACCTACACTCGAAATAATCCGGAGTTCGACCACAAGCTAGTTAATTCCTTACTATCAGACCGGTCCCTACTAAATAATCGAATTTACGTGAGAACCCTGTTTTCGTTCGGCGATAAACTAAAGGATTTTGTAGATATAACACTTGGGGTTACAGATGCTGGGATCAGGCATTTTTTTTCTGATTTTACATTATATTTGGATTTAATGTTTTTGATTTTCGGAATGGTGGTGGTTTATGTTTGGATTAGAGATAAAAATAGAAGTTCATAAACGTCTGCTATCTTTAAGGACTACCTTAAATATGTCTCTTGAAATAATTTTATTTTTTTGCCTTGCTGCCGCAAGTCACCACTGTTCTTAGAGCAGTAGTGACCCAGTGGTAACGGTGCGACTAACAAGTTGCAGGTCGTAGGTTCGAACCCAGACAGGCGCTTTACTTTATGTATACCACATCACCACTGCTTTTAGAACGGTTAACAAAACATCGTGAGAAACCGGCAGGTTGTAGAACCAAAAATTCGAAGACATTGTGACGTGTACCAAACCGTACTGGGATCGCGTGGTAGATTAAAGCCCACTCCTCAGGCCTGACCTGTATCTTGTGACTTGTGAGCAGTGGGCACATTCTAGACTGATTAAGCTATAACAAATACTACAATGGTTTTATGTGGTTCACACATTTTCCAATAAATAATGAAATACTGTCACATACAAGAAAATACCATCCGTCCCACAAAGTCTTCATCTCATCCATAGCTTCCTCAAGGACAAGTCCTAAGAAAAAACTATGAATAACCAATCACTCTCTTCAAATCCATAGTCAAGTCCTTGATTAGTATGCCAATTTTTTTCATACATCCTTAATTCCCTTGACCTTCAGTAGTTTGGTACTCTGGCAAGTGACAAGAAGATAAACCAATCGTTAAATTTTTCCCGCCCAGCTAGAAGCGTGGGGTAATTTCCTGTAAGGCTTGGGTCGAGAGTTCAGATTAGCATGGGGGTTGTTACACCGTAGTGTAATTTTCAAACTATTTTAGTCGTATTACAAAACAAGGTTTTTCTTTATGGTTTAATCCATCGAGCCTGTTTTTGAAATAAGAACTAAACCAAAATCGAAATACGGTTCCTTTTACAAAATTACCAGCTTAGTCCGGTGCTAAGTAGTAATTTTTGTATGAAGAACTTCACCAAATTAGAAAAAGTTGACAATGCAAAAACTGGCTCAGAACTTTAGGCTAGAACTAAAGTTAGATCGCATTTTGTAATGAAACGGTTTCAGTTTTTTTTTTTTTGTAAAGCAAGCGTCATATGCCTTTCCGTCCCCGGGACAAAGCTGAAATGTTTCATGTGCCAGTATCTCAGTGCCAGTAATCAGTTAGCGAAATTAATATTGTGTTGTTTTATAAACTCAATTATCAATCAAATCAATTTAATCACTCTAACGGCCGGCTCACGAGACCGTAAACGAAACCACGTAAAAGATAAGGTAAAATCTACAATAAAGAGGACTGCATAATAACTTCAAACAAGTTTTAAACCCAAGTACACACACAGCACCATTAATGCATTTATTTCAACCACTTTTCAGCTAACTCAAAGAGCTTTTTTCTCTATAAAACCATCCAATAAATTAAGTAATCTCATTTAATTTAATCCAATATACTTAATGCCATAAAAGCTGTCCACAATCCACATAGCAATTATCTTTGATGTTCTCATTTACTAGAAAAAGTAATTGAACTTTTTATTTGCACTAGTAAATTCGAGAATTAAGGCGATCTTCAAAGATAATTTAATTTTTTAATAAAATTGTTTTAAGAACATGGTGGCTCGTATTTTCTTAAAAGCATTGATTGTAATTAGTGATCATCTTCATCACCAATTTAGCCGAAGACTGCTACTCACAGGCTTCCCTCAAGCACCGCCACTTCGATCGGTTCTGTGTTTCTGGCATTCAGTGGATTGTGGCCTTTCCCGGGTCATCGGTTGACCTTATGGTCAACCGATGACCCGGGAAAAAAGAAGTCACCATAAGGGAGGCCTACCCGTAAACGCCTTATACCATTCCTTTTCTGACTTTACACTGCAGCGGGAAAATACTAGCTGAAATAATTTATGTAATTGACTTTTTTCAATTTTGACATCATAAATTCAGTACAATACAATATTGTCAGTAATATTTATGAACGCTAATAATTCCTCATTATTTGTCTAGTTTAATGAAACGTACAATAGTTCAATATTATTGGTTTCAGCCACTGCCGTTCATATTTAACATTTATTTTATTAAAGAGACGAACCGTGTCAAAATTCCAAAAACAAACATGTCCATTCATTGCTTATTTAGACTGGCAGCTAACAATACATTGATTTTTAGAATCAGTTTTCAGTGTAAATAAACACATTGGATGTACTGGCCGCATGACTGAATTTGGATAGACGTTCAATTAATAATATAGCATATCTGCATTCGCCATTTATCACTTCATGTGTGTAATTCGCTTCTAAACGAATAGACCTACTGATTGCCTATCAAGTTAACACTTAGTGAATGATATATTATTACCGAGGGTTATATTCGTTTTGATGGAATTCGTTAAGGAGTTCCACTGGGGTTGGTTCTAGACCCTCGAGAAAATGTTCATGGTAGTCGATTATTCACGCTGCGGACACTTTGGAATACTTTTGAGAGGACCTTGCTAGTTCATGATGGAAAATATTTTCGGTGAACTCTATGCCACCAACGGCAATGAACAGAACCAAATCACTTCACGAATTGTCAAGGGATAGAAAATCTTCCAGCTTGCAATGTTTGCAGCAGCACTTACATAAAATTTGTCAGTACAACTACTCTCTGTGAAATAGAAGGATCAAATGTTACACAACGGTGTGATAGCCTGCCGTGCCCTGTATTCATGAAACATAAAACCCCGAAGGGTGATATTCTAAGAACGTTATGTACCTTATGTTATTTTGTTGTAGCGACCTAATGTACCCATGTTTACCCCTTATGGGTAGTTTATGGGTTCCTATAACATTTTATAGTAAGGATCCTGTATTGCAAATTACATGGATGTATTTGTTCATGGCCATACGGAATGGGGAGAAGAATTTAGATTTCTATCACTTTTATGATGTTGGCATATATATTTCACTCATTTGCCAAGGCCATTTCCCAACTTTGTTGAGACCCCCACATTATAGGGAAAAGGCTAGGTAGCTTCCAGTCTAACCGGATGCAACTGAGTACCAGTATTTTACATAGAAATAGAAATAACAGAAATAATATTTATTTGCATAAATTATGGTGTTAGAGTTGTTTTAAGGTACGTTATAGAGCATACATGTTTAGCTTATATCATAGCAAGCAAATATTGTTGGTTACATTTAAAAATGTTTGCCGTCAGTAAATTCTTTAATGCTGTAAAAGTTATTAGTTTTTAACCATTAGTTTTTTTTTTAACAATCTAAGATCTAAAGTTTTTAAGTCATTTGGAATTTTATTGTACACCCGAACACACATGGCTAAACAGCTTTTATTGTATTTAGCCAGTCTCGGTAAGTCACTTAATATAAGCCTGTGAGGATCTCGCTGGTTTCGAGGATATACATCCTCTGCCTTTTTAAATAGGTATTTATGCTTTTTAACAAACATGCTTACTTCATAAATATAGAGAGAGGGTAGCGGTAATAAACCAAGTTCTTTAAATATTGGCTTGCAAGATTCATCAGGGTGAAGATAGCAGAGCATAGAGCTACTGCCTATGTGACCTCCACAACCTCATTACTGGGGAATACGATACCCATTGGTAAGACTGGTTGTCAGATTTTTGGGCTTTTAACGACCTACAACGACTGTCTAAGATGAATGACAGCCTAGACCAACGACTTAACGTGCTTTCCGTGGCACGGAGTATACGGCATGTAAATATGGTCACCCATTCACGAAGCAACCACGGACCTGTTATAACTATGCCAGAAGATTTATTTTTGCCAAAATCTTTTAAGTGAACTGAAATACATAATGTGGAGGGGCATATTTATATCTCACTTCACTTAAAAGATTTTAAAAACTTTATATACTTATTAAAACAATAATTCTCTGGATAATCATATAAAATGAGAGTTGTGTTGTCATCTTTTTCTAACACAGGGGGTCAGAAAAGAACAAGGAGTGTCCTTGTTCACGATGATAAAAAGCTGTCAACCAGTTTACGTCTTGGTCTTCAGTGTTTCATGGCGAAAGACATTCAAAATCAAAAGTCATTTATTCAAATTAGGCTGAGAATCCGCACTTTTCGAACGTCAAAATACATAAGACAGTCCCCCCAAAAACGCCCACCCGTCACCACTTCCTAATGCTTTAGCTGGGAAGAAGAAGCAGCGGAACAAACTCCCCAGCCGTTATTGACAGACTGACTGGCACAAAAAAATTACATCAGCTTTATTTTGCTAGAAGGACAAAATAAAAATAAATGCTTTAACAAATTAATCACTGAAGACCAAAGAGAGACAACCTTGACAATTTGATGAATACTACAGATGATACCAATGTTGATGTTCAGATTGATGCATAGGTAACGGGCCTGTAAATCGAGACGTATTGAGAGGATACCGGCAAGTAATGTCCGGCCGCTTGTCTAATAAATCGTCGTTCAGACTTAGTCTGAAATTGGGGCATCTGTCTTTGTTCAGTAGTTCTTGTAAAGTTAAAGCTACGGTGATTTTGAGCGGTTCTGAATAATAATATGTAAGGAAAAACTAATTGTGTAGAGTCATTAAATTAAGGTTCAAAATCTTTAGTACGAGCATAGACCTTTAAAAATAAATTCATCTAGAATAGAAATATTTTTGGCGCCAAGGAACATTTCTGTGTGTGTTGACTGGTAGGGGAGGTGCTGGGATGATGGCAGTCACTCCATGTAAAATATTGTTAACCGGCTACATCCGGTTAGACTGGAAGCCGATCCCCATCATCTTCGTCTGCCTTTTGTCAACCATTTTTGGGTAGCCGACCAGAATCTAACTGGATGCAGCTGAAAGCCAAACACAATTGTATAATACTAACAATCTGCCCAGCTTCATACAGGAGCAGAGCATACATATATACTTAGATTTTTTTCCTGGCGTAGTCTGGTATGAGCTTGTTGGCTTACGCGGCGTACGAGGTAAAAAGTCAATAAAACTCCCAGTCGGTAAGATTTTTTTCTGCAATCATCTATCATCTGAAGTGTATGCTCTCCTTTACACTATTTTGTATGTATGCTCCATTATAATTATGTATCAAGTTAATGCTTGATTAGCGTTTTATGTTATTTTACTTGTTTCGTATTAAATATAGACATTATACTTTTGGCAGCCAATCTGAGTTGTTCTTTCTAAATATCCTCACGACCCTAAACATCTCATGGCGACCCTGCCTAGGGCTGTCCTTGGGTTTCGGCAGTGTAAATTGAAAGTTTAAAGTATAATCACCATACCAAACTACTTTATCGGAATCATCGGAATAATATAGAGGATGTGCCGCTCAACGGTCGAAAAAGATGAGGTATTCATCACCCAAAACGCTGCGGGTAGCAACGAGGCCACTTTGAAGGGCATTGGTCAGCACATGGAGCAAATGAATATTGTTATGTTCACCCTGCTGGCTGTATTCACCATAACCATCGCCTACTTTATAGTGCGGCTATATAGAAGGTGCCATCGTCAGTGGATCCAGGAGGAGATTGGTCTTAATGCCATGCAACGTATCCGGGTTTCTATCCGAGGACACAATAACGCCGAAACTTCAGCCTAAGGAACCGTGAGTAACCAGCAAAAACTATGTTAAAAGTGTGTGTCGCGTGTGCGGTTAAATATCTCGCGAGTGCTAAAAATCAATAAATAAGGACAATAAAATAAGTAACATTAAAGACTAAAAATAGAACAGTTATTTAGACATACCAGTATTTCATAATCCTATGTAAAGATGTCAAAACAAAAGCGTTAAGTTACTTGTAGCACGGCGAAAGAATGTCGAACGTTTCAATTTTGCGACTAAGTATCGAGTTACGTGAACAGAAGTGCACAATTATAGGATAATTAACTTAGAATGTAATGAAATGTAATACCTACTATGGTTTTAGAGTATGATTGATACATTAATTGACAATTATGTTTTATTAGAGAATATAAGAAAATATTTGGTAAAAAAGGGAAAGTCTAGATATTTAGGTAAAACTATTGAAATTAAATTAAATGAAGCGACAAATATTTTTGATAAAAGCAAAGAATTATTTTTACTATTGAAGTCTAAGGAGGACCCGCAGATTATTTCGTCTGCGACTGAAATTTTACAAAATATAAGAAAACTTTATGAAAGTATTACAACTTTATGTACTTTTCCTAAAACTGAGTCTGCCAAAATGGATTTCGATTTGAAAACTGCTTGTAATTTGTTGCCTGTTATGGACGATACAGAAAATGTTACGAAACGATTAATAGACGGTATTGAGATGTATTCAGATATGATTAACGGAACGGATATGGAATTATTAATTAAATTTATTTTGAAAAGTAGACTTACGGAAAACGCGAAGTTACGAATGGCTTCAAAGTATACCACTGTAAAAGAACTTGTCAAGGACATGCGTACGCATCTTTTAACGAGAAAGTCATTTACGGCAATTCAATCGCGACTACAAAATGTTACACAAGGTCACCGTTCGATTGATGAATATGCTTCTGAAATCGAAAAACTATTCACGGACTTGACAATTACTCAAGCAGATGGCGAGTGTAATAAATATGATATTCTGAAGCCATTAAATGAAAAATTAGCAATAAGAAAATTTTCAGAGGGTTTAAAAAATTCAAAACTTAGCATTGTAGTTGCAGCTCGTAATTATACTCTACTAAAGGACGCTATTCAGGCAGCTAAGGATGAGGAGTGTTACCTGTCGCCGAGTGCGAGTACAAGCAACGGCAATGTCATGTATTGTTCTGGTAAGTCCTCTTCTTACCAAAGAGGAAAGAGAGTTTATAACAATTATTTTAATGGTCATAGAAATCAAGGACATCGAGGACGAGGTGCACAAGGACGAGGTCAAACATCAAATAGGTATGTAACTGGAAATAATTATAGCAACAGGGGTAACCGTTCACGTTGTTACCACAATTCAGGTTACTCTAGAGGCGGAAAGTTTAGAAATAACAATTATCAGCCACATAATCGGGGAAATTCGCGTCAGATTTATTCAGCTCAAGCAACTGAGGCGCGTGATAATAGCACCCAAGCCCAAACAACCCCAGGGGTAGACCAGGCTGATAAGTTTTTTCGTGACCAATCCAGAAATATTAGCTTTTAATGGACAAACAAAATTAGTTTCATTTAATTTAGATAATAATCAATATTATTGGATGTTGGATACAGGAGCTTCTTTGTCAGTTGTACGAAGAGAATGCTTACCACCAGATATATCAATTTTTGGGGAAGATATTTTAGTCAACGGCATAGCTGGACAAATTCGTTCACTAGGTCAAGTTTGTCTTGCATTGTCATCACCGACGGGTGAAGTACTTCTACATAAGTTTCACGTGTTTAATAACTTACCTATCAAGGCCGATGGAATTATCGGGTTAGACTTTTTAAGTAAATACTCATCAAATATCAATTTAGAGACTAATATTTTGACTTTAAATATTAATGAAAAGGAAATTAGCACTAAAATATTTGATACAACGGAATGCAATTCAGAAATTTTGACTATTCCGGCGCGAAGCGAGTCTCTTCACTATGTAAATTTAAATTCAAGCTTAAAAGATTGTGTTGTTTGTGCAAGTCAATTAGGGAAAGATTTGTTTTTAGCTGGAGCTATTGTTAGAGAAAATAAAAGTAAAATACCGTTAAAAATATTAAATGTAAGTGAAAAGCATATTCGTGTTCCTGTCTTTACTCCAGTCGTGCAACCGTTATCAGAATATGAATGCTATACATTCGATAAACATAATGCTGATGCAAGTAGAGCTCAGACTTTAAAAGGACTTTTGAAACTACAGCATCTTCATGACGAAGAGAAAACGTCTATTGAAGATATTTGCAAAAAATATTCCGATATTTTTCACTTACCGAGCGATAAACTATCGGTAACAAATATATATGAACAAACAATAACGCTAAAACCAAATACTAGCCCAATTTATACAAAACCTTATAGATTACCACAAAAATTAAAACAAGAATTAAATAAACAAATTGAAACTATGATAAATAATGATATTATAGAAGAAACACAAAGTGAATGGTCTAGTCCAGTTTTACTAGTACCCAAGAAAAGTGACGACAACAATGAAAGGAAGTGGCGTTTGGTAGTTGATTATCGAAAACTAAATGAAAAAATACAGCATGATAGGTTTCCTCTACCAAATATTACTGAAATCTTAGATTCCCTTTCAGGTGCTGTTTTATTCAGCCATCTAGATTTACATTCTGGTTATTATCAAGTTTCATTAAATCCAGAAAGCAGAAAATGCACTGCATTTTGTACTAATTCAGGTCAGTTTCAGATGAAACGTCTGCCAATGGGATTAACGATTTCGCCAAGTGCTTTCAGTAGAGTAATGACGGTAGCAATGTCTGGTTTAACTTTTGACAAATGTTTCGTTTATTTAGACGACTTAATTATTTTTGGTCGTAATTTAGAGTCCCATAATCGTAATCTAATGGACATATTTGAAAGACTGAGGAAGGTAAATTTAAAATTAAATCCCGACAAATGTCAATTTTTAAAGAAAGAGCTATTATATCTTGGCCATGTTGTTTCTGCACAAGGTGTCTGGCCAGATCCAGAAAAAATTAAAGTCTTAAAAAATTATCCAATACCTAAAAATACAGACGAGGTTAAACGTTTTGTTGCCTTTTGCAATTATTATAGAAAATTTATACCTTCATTTGCTGATATTACAGTGCCATTAAACAAATTGACCAGAAGAAATGAACCTTTTATTTGGTCAGAAAGTTGCCAAAAATCTTTTGAAAATTTAAAACATTCAATGACTAATCCACCAATTTTACAATACCCAGATTTCTCAGATAAAAGTAAATTTGTATTAAAAACTGATGCTTCAGGAATAGCTATTGGTTCTGTTTTATGTAATAAAAATATGAAACCTGTTGCGTATGCAAGTCGTCCATTAAACAAAGCCGAGAGAAATTATCCAACAATTCAAAAGGAATTGTTAGCCATTGTGTGGTCTGTCAAGTATTTTAGACCATACTTGTACGGTAGAAATTTCCTCATAGAAACAGACCATAAACCTTTAATTTATTTATTTGGGATGAAAGATCCTTCAAGTCGTCTATTAAAATTTAGATTAACTCTAGAGGAATATGACTATGAAATAGTGTATGTGAAAGGAAAAACAAATGTCGCTGCGGATGCATTATCTAGGATTGTGATAACATCGGATGAACTGAAGAGTATGAATAATGATGTAGTGACTGTATTAACAAGAGCTCAAAAGAAGAGGATAAATGATATGAATGATGCAAGTGATACCGATTTGTTTAATAGATCCGCAGACACAAGGTCTGATCAGCCAAGGGTTGCGGAAATATTAAAGAAACCAAATGATTCTGTGGAAATGATTTTAATAAAAGGTGAAGATTTAAATAAACTAAATAAAAATAATAGGATATCCTTAAAAGAAAAATGTTTTGCATATGAAGAAAAGAGAAAGAATTTATTCGTAAATCTTGATTATCATTCACATTTTACGCGAGCCGAATTTGTGTCGATATTGAGTAGATTTTGTAAGAAATTAAATATAAACGAGATATGCATAATAAAAGATATAAAAAATGCTAGCTTTCTTAAAGACTTAAGTCAAGAAATTGAATCAATGAAAACATGGTCCGGACCACGATTTCATGTTTTAAGAGGTGTCAGGAGAATTACTAATGATGAAAATATTAAATTTATTTTACATGATTTTCATTTACTGCCAACCAGTGGACATGCTGGTGTGCGCAGAATGATAAACAACGTTAAAAGACAATTTTACTGGCCAGGTCTTGAAACGGATGTCAAGGATTTTGTATCAAAATGTGAGAAATGTCAGAAGATGAAGCATGGTAAGCCTATTAAGGAACCCATGTGTATAACAACTACAGCATCTTATGCCTTTGAAAAAATATTTTTAGATATTGTAGGCCCATTGCCTCAAGATTATGAAGGTAATGTATACATACTGAGTCTCCAGTGCGAGCTAAGTAAATTTGTGGAAGCATATCCACTTAGAACTAAGGACACTGTAACTGTAAGTAAAGCTTTAGTAGATAACTTTATTCTTAGATTTGGACTACCAAAAACATTAGCAACTGATCGAGGTGCTGAATTTATGTCATCAACAATGGAACAGGTTTGTAAGCTTTTAAATATTGATAAAATATCATCAACTGCGTACCATCACCAATCTATTGGTTCGTTAGAAAATACACACAAAAATTTAGGAGCTTTTCTCAGAATTCAATGCAACAATAATCCACAAACTTGGTCACATTGGTTAGCTTATTGGTGTTTTAGTTATAATACCACTGTCCATTCAGCAACAAAATACCAGCCTTTTGAACTAGTATTTGGTAGGCCATGTATTATTCCTTCTAGAATATATAATGATGTTGAACCGCTATATAATCCAGAAAATTATTGTAATAGTTTTAAGTATAAGCTTCAGTTAGCTAATAAAGATGCTAGAAATAATTTAATATTAAGCAAATGTAATCGTAAAGACAACTATTATGATAAATATTTGAACCCAACTCAATATAATAAAGATGATTTGATATTGATTAAAAATGAAACCGGTCAGAAATTAAATCCTTTATTTGATGGCATGCCTCAGCTTAATTAGGTATACAAAAACTTAATAAATTATACACATAAATCTTTCCCATGAATAACTATTAGTGAAAACCGTAAGAAAGTATGTTCGATAGTTTTTGAGTTTATCGAGTTCAGACAGACGCGTCGGGGGTAGGTACTTGGTATAATAATAATTTTGTGATTTTTAAAACCTTTTGTAGATTTCAGGTATATCTAATTTCATTTTTACGGGTGCAGCCACTCTACTCGCAGTTCTCAACGAGTCAATCAGTCACAAGACTAAACTCTTAATCTAGTCTGATTGCGCCAGCTAAGTATGTCAATTAAAGGAAAATTATGAAATGTGCTGAATATGGTGTATTTTGCTAACATGTATGTACGAATATTATACTAATCTGTGTTATTTCCCACACATAGGTACTTGTGTAAAACTAGGTTATTACCCACTGCCGCCATGACTTTGGCTGAATAAAAATCATACCTAACTAATTCTCTTTTTTCTAACGCCGATATTCAATAAAAACTCTTACAGTCAGCAAATTGTATTTTAACTCTGTAATTATGTTTTATGTTATTTTTCCGTTGTTTTTCCTTTTGTTAAGATAGTCATAGTATTTGGGTTAGTACCCAACATATTTGTATCTTCCAATCTTAATGTAGCAATGTGTCAACAGTCGTACTTTTTTGTTTACTTTTTTACTTTTTTGTTTACCTATTTTGATTTTGATTTGTATAAGGTTTTTCTTTTTTCTTTCGCTACTTCTAGCTAGCCTAGCTCTATAAATGTCGTGAAACTCTGTTATTGGCTTAAGAGATATTTGTTTTTCATAACTCATGTGAATTAATTATAAGCTGTTGAGTTTCCTAATAAATAAATAAATAAATAAACATCCTCTACCGGGACCAACGTGGGCAACAGACTTGTTCCCCGCAGACCGATTAATTCCGCACGAACAAGTCACAACTTGTCCCTTTTTTAACGAGACCAGACCCACATCACTGCTTGGCGTTATTTAATTACACCTTCATAATTTCCCAAATCTATGACGATTTTGTCCAGCCAGTAAATTTATTTTTCAATTCTATGGATTTATTTGGTCGCGCTTAACATGGTTGTATTACGACGAAAGTTTTCACTTCATAATAGCTGACATTCGGCAAATAGTTTTACTTATTATTTTGTGTCTTCTAATATCAATACTACACTACTACTATTGTATAGAATCTAGTTCTTCCAACTGAACAGACAGCTGTGCTGCTTAGGAGTTTGTTGCGCTACTTCTTCCCAGATGAAGCTCTAGGAAGTGATGAAGGGCGGGCGTTTCTGGGATCTTTCTGATGTAATTTTGAAGTTCAAAAACTGCTGACCCTCAGCCTAGTTTAAATTAAATGACTTAATTTTTTATATTTAATAGGCGCACCTCGGTCTTTCTGAACTTGGAACGAAACTGGACCGTCAGCCTCGTTTCGGTGACGCTGAATCGGGTATTCTCGACTCCAGTCGGTCGTTGACGCTGAATCGCGTATACTCGGCGCAGAATCGCATATATTCGGCTCAAGGCGTAGTTTTCAACCGTGTGGTCATAAGCACAAAAAACCGTTGTAAAAGTAGTGATTACGAAGACTTATTTTTGGAATGTAAAATTCTGCCGGTTCATCAGAGGGTAGTGTTGTCAGTAACTTTAGAACAGTATTGTAGCAGTGAATTTAAAAACAATATTATACGCACAAGATCTCAAAGAAACAATAATATGAGAAGTTTTGTAGTGCCCACTTGTAATACCTAATTATTATGGTCGAAGGTGTAGAAATGTCTTAGTCCCATATTTTTAATAACCTTCCAGTCGATATAAACGATTGTACCTATCACAAAAACCTCCTTTAAAATAAAATACATAAGTACCTCTTTAATATACCTATATTGTGAAAACCTCACTGTAGAGAATAATAAAAAAAGTATGTTTGTTTTAAATTCAAGGAATGCAACAGAATGCAAGAGTAGTTTTAACTAGGCGAAAAAGTGTCGTTATAAAAAAAAATGTTAATAATTAGATTTGTATAAAAGTGGAGCTACATCTACCAACAAACTGCTATGCAGTTTGGCGGAGGTAAATGTAATCTTCAGAAAAAAAAATCTGTGAATAAACACTTTTTTTCATAACTTTACCAAAAACAGTACATTAGAGTTTTTGGCAAATTTGACAATATTGGCAAATGTAGACAGTGCTATAAAACCCTTTATCAAAATCTCAGTAACGTCAGTCATTCGTGTTGATATTTTGCGGTTTTTGATAAGGGTTTATTTACGTTTGCAAAGCTTTAAACTTAAAGCCTCACGAAGTTCTAATATTGGGATATTTCGACATAATTATGGCATTTATTTATGCACAATATTACTATTTATATAAAATCTGTCAACTCCATGGGGAAAAAGTCAACATCAAAAATCAAAAGTCATCTAGTTTACATAAGATAGTCCCCCTAAATCGCCCGCCCTTCAGTTAGTTTATGAAGTATCAATGAATCAATCGCTTTACCAAAACCTCGTTTGGTATTAACATGATTATATTAACCTTATTAGAAAAGTCAGGTGCGTAGTGCTCGCGACCCGCGTGCATATATGACCAGATGTATGAACGTTAACGAAGCAAAAGGAGTTTGTAAGGATCGTATCAGGTGCTGTTCTGTAGTTTCTGCCTGCTCCTAAAGAAAGAAGGCGTGTGTGTTATTACAATATATGCTAGAATTAATACAATATCCAATAACATAAAGTAATTAATCATATTCCTACGCAATTCTGTTAATTACACAAATAACAGATTGTAGAATTTGTACCATCTGTACCAGATACTGCTTTTGTGAACGATGAGTTTCTAATTGCCTACAAACACAATGCTGTACAACAAATCGTTATCAGTGGCTTGTTAACTTGATTATCTAATCGTTATGTAACTTTAATTGGCTGGTTGTAGGGCAATGAACTCTGTGAATATCATAGACCAACCCTAATAGGGGAAAGTGTACCAAGACTGACCAAGAGTTTATACGAGTGTTATTTGTCTCACCACAATCGATTAGCGGGACAAAGTGTACTTCTAATTAATAAACACCAGCTTTTGCGAGCGGCTTCGCCCGCATGGATGTGGAAAATTATGCCACGGAAACTTACAACCGGGATAAAAATGATATCCTTCGTGTTAATGCAGGTTATAAACTATCCGTGTGCCAAATTTATCCAAATCCGTTCAGCCATTTTTGTATGATTGAGTAAGACTCCAATTGTCTTGCACTAGTCTGCTGGAAAAATGGAAAACTTACTTATCGCAGTCCACTGTTGGATATATGCTTCCCCCAAGCTGCGCCACAATACTCTGTCCTCCACTTTCTGCAACAGTCTGCCCCAGCCGCCAGTTCTTAAAGTCATCTAGCTTATATTAAATCTGTGCGGATAACGGTCTATTTTCCATCGAGAACGTGCTGCCGCGACTAAAATAGCCTGTTAGAAATACATAATGTTATATTTACTGTCACTTTCAGATAGCTAGCTGCCACAGTGAAAGTCCCGTCAAAAACAGTCCAGCGGTTTCGGAGATTAACCGGAACAAACAAACAGTTTTTTTTTTAATAAGTAGGTACCGTATATACTTTCATGGAAAATGTTAGAGGAGGCCTTTGCCAACAGGCACACTGAGCTCAGAGATATACTCTAAACTTAAAAATGAATGTCAGTTGTTTGATTAGCTCAGGATATGAGGCTAAGGGCCGATTTTTCAATCCTCAGATAAAAGTACCAATAGCTAACTAGAGAGTAAAGTTATTAGACTCTTTATTCGTCGGTTAAGTGGTTGTCAATTTTTCAAATGATATTTAACCAAGCAATAACTAACCGACCGAATATCTCATCTGTGAAAACGCTAACTTCAGGGAGGTGAAACAAATATACAGAATAAGCGAATGTTAGAACGGGACGGACTAAACGTGATTCAAACAGATGGCAGCGTCGTCATTTCACTTTTCAAAACGTTACGAGGTTGTAAGTTTGACTGTGTGGTGTTTTTATTTGTGATTTCTGAATTGATAATAATGGAAAACAAAAAGAGGGAGCGTTCAGCAAACTTTAATAATGCTGAGGTTCAATTATTTGTGAGTTTAGTAGAGAGGTTTAAGAAAATAATATAAAATTAAAAGACAACACAAATACACTGGTTTCTGAAACAAAATGTATTTTTTTAGTAGGTAAGGTACCGTGCTTATTTAATTACGTTGTGCAAGTCAATACCAATAAGCATATGTGTTCAAGCTTATAAAAACTGATCTTTGTGTCTTGCTCTTGATTTTATCTTTTACCAACAACAGCAAATATTGCACTGATACTTTGGTAAGTCTGAATCGACGATGGAATTCTGTTGAATCCCACGCGTTAAACTGTTCGACCCTCGGTCTTACAATTCTTTCTTTTCTTTCACTTGGATTAACATATTCATTTATTATGGCTTCTTCCTCAATTGCCATGTCGTTAATACTATCTAAAATATCCATTTCTTAATATTTATTATAAACCACGAAGACTAGCCTCAAATTTAGTAACGTCAAAGTCATTTAACAATGGAATAAGCGGTTAACTGGCCGTCAAAGAGGCAAATAGATTTATTCCTCAGTTAAGTGAATTATTCGACCAATAAAGCCTATCTGACGATTGAACAACAGACTTTTTTTGCTATCTATCGAATAAACCCTATCTGTCTGTTTAACTGAGGATTGAAAAATCGGCCCTTAATGTAATGTAATACTTTCTTATGCATTTAGTAAACGCTGTTATTTTAACATTACAAACAGGCACTTTCATTTTGTGCATCATTGAGATTATCAGGAAGATAACTTATAAATTAGTGAAGGGTATCACGATATTTAACAGGGTAGAACCAACGCAAGAAGAAACATATACCTATATCGAAGTTTATTAATTATTAAATTAACTTGTAGGTAATCAACTCATCAACTTAAAGACGTTCCAAATTACTGTGTCAGGCATCAAATCAACGTTCACTTATTTATTATTCTGACGGAAAGCCTGTCATTCGAGATGGTCTGTCTTATTAAATATGTATGACTTATTCATTAAATATAACAGGATATATTTAGAGCAGTATTTTGATTCATAAAGGCAGGTATTAGACTCGGCCCAAGACGTTCTCCACATGAAATTTATTGTTTTTAACCGACTCCAATTCGTCTGCATGTCGTCTGCAAAAAAAAAAATTGTATGTATGTATGTTCATCGATATCTCCGGCAATTGTCGATTGATTTCAAAAAATTTTTTTTTGGTTGTCCCATATAAATTTTCTTAACTTTGCTTGTTGAAACGAAGTTCTTTCACAGAGCTGGTAAGAGTAAAAATGTAGAAATAGAGCGATTAACGCGAAAATAAATTAATCACTAAATTCGAAACACAAATACACAACTCTAAAGGAGATGGATAGAGTGTGGCCCAGCACGGACAAAGACTTAATTACCTACATTGAAAATAAAAACGAATAATTTAATTTAATTTCTCCGCACATCTTTGCAGGAAAATATCAATTTAAAAGAGTGTGTGATGCCTAAGTGTCCTTTTGTTTTTTGTATTTATTTTGTATATCGTAGTTTTAATTATTAAGTACTTTTTAATTGATTTAAAAGAGTATTTTCTTTGTTTGTATTATTTTGATTTCTGTCCGTGAGTTACTAATGTCACAGAATGTTGCAATTCTTTGAAATAAAATGGTAAGTAGTATTTACTCATTGTTCAAAACGACATGTATTTGTTTGTAATTTAGAAAACAGAGTTAGGAAAATAAATATTTTATGCGTGTTTAGTGATAACGGAACTGAAAGTTAAAATTCACATTTTATTTATCTCTTTAATTAAAAACCAATAGAATAATTATTTTTTAAAAGTAATGGAAACACTATCTTCTTCAGTTAAGGCAGGAACACACGAAGCAATAAGTATATGTTTTCAAAATAATGCACATTTTGATATAGTGATTAGTTCAACCTACACATACATAACATCACGCCTGTAATCCCTGAAGGATTAGGCAGAGGTATACCTATCGTACACCCACATTTCGCCAGTTATTTTTAAATCCCATGTATTAGGGGGCGAGCCTATTGCCATCAACCGAGCACGTATATAACATAACTTAATTACTTAGTAAGACTATTAGTAGTCTAGTTATCTTTACAAACAGATATTTAGTGCAAGTCACATTATTGTATTACTATAGTAAGGTAATGTAAAATATATGTTGACATATTTTTGTGATATTTACGATATACTTTTTCACAGCTATACCTAACAATTACATAGGTATTTGGCACCTTATGTTTACAACACAATATATCCGTTCTCAGTTCAGGATAGCAGTAGTGGGCCAATGATAAAAGCCCTGACCGGCCCTCCATTAATTGTGGTATTTATGAAATGAAAAAAGTCACACTAGTTTTTGTCAAGTATTGAACCCACAATCTCGTGCATGAGAAGGACCATCACGAAAATGTAGAAGTTTATTGTATTTAAACATCAAAATGTCATACGAAAATGTTTACCTACAATGTCTTATATCACGTCCCCACCGAGTTTCGGAGTTATCAAATATAGACTAGAGTATTCAATACAAATATTCCTTCATGATATATATTGTTTTATTTGTGTCTTTGCTGGCCCAAGTTTGTATGGGATCGTTATCCGTCTCCTTTGGAATTGGAATTCCTTACCAAACGCAAGATATTTGAGATCAAAGTGGCCAATTCGACAAAACGCCAATTTCTGATGTTAAGTTTAGATTTATAGTTAGTTAATTTCTACCTTTTGTCATGGTGACAGCGAGTTAACGCTTTGCGTACCCCATCATTCTATTACGTTATAAATTAAACTCCAAATCTAAAATCTACTCTGTATGAAAGGATTAGAGAAGGATTTCCTTTGGGAGATTTCTATGTTGTAAAAGGAACAATTTGTCACCAAAATAGAATACAAAACTTGAATTAAACATTGAAGGGTCAATATCAAAATGATGTTTTGAGCTCAACTCAAACCCTTTGGAGGCTCATTTTGTTTGAATGAGATTTATTTAGTTTATGCCCTTTGTCTGTGAATGGAACCCTTTTGATTTTGATCACCTTATTAGATAAGTAAGTGGTTGTCTGAGTTCTTTGTTTTATTTCCAGAATAAAATGCCCGATTGATTTAGTCATTTTACATTATTATTTTACTAACTCTTGTGGCCGAAACGTTCATGAGTGACGACCGCGAACCAGAAGACGCGGTGGGGCTATGTTCTCCACAAGGTGAATTGATGACATGGTGAAGGTTGTAGGTATTAATTGGATGTGAGAAGCACAGAACCTTAAAACTGCGCATCACACTGACGTCAAGCAAAATCCTGCATCGCGCAAGCAGAGTTTACCGCACAACTAGCATATTTATATACAACGGCCCGACATCAATCATCTTGCAGTTGCCCACCAGACTTAACACCCGGAAATCTTCCCTTTTCTACGGAATTATATCCTACTAATATTATAAATGTGAAAGTTTGTGAAGATGTTTGGATGTTTGTGGCAAAATATTAAAATTGTTTATCATCAACTTAGGTCTAGTTTCCTAACCTTTTCGACGCCTGCGCTGCGAGTAAAACAAATGCTATCTATGCACTCCGGAGGGCGCGGGGAAGGGAGGTAAATAGTTTATTTCGAGCACAGTGAAACAATGGCATGCTACGAGAAATAACGATATTATGAACGAAAATGAATCGAGTGCGGTCGATTCGATGCCGCGCTCCTGCTTGAAGGTTATTTACCTTAGTGGTAGTTAGAAAATAAATTTCATCTTCTTTAAGCCATATTCTTTCGCTGCTTTACTACGAGTTATATCCTTTACCGGAAAACATTGTAATACCCATTTCATCTTACTCGAATCTCCAAGCAGTAACTAAGATGTTTTTCACCCAACTTCAAAACATTATTTGCGTCATAAAACTTTACATACTACAAAATTTTCCGTCTGTCAAGTTTTACATTGTTATACTAGTAAGGGAGATAGCATTGCATATGAATATGTCATTTCTTTATTGATATCCTGCTAATATTATAAATGTGAAAGTTTGTATGTTTAGATGTGTAAATATTTGGATGTTTAGATGTGTGAATATTTGCACATTTGTTACTCAATTATGCTAAAACGGCTGAACGGATTAGAAAGAAATTTGGCACACAGATAGTTTAAACCGGTATCAACACATCGGAGCACCGATGACCTTGTGAAGGTCGCTGGAATCCGCTGGATGCGAGAAGCACAGAACCGATCAAAGTGGCGGTGCTTGGGGGAGGTGCTGGATGTCCAGCAGTGGACCTCTTTTGGCTGAAACGATGATGATGATGAACACATAGGATACTATTTATCCCAGTAGCACGTTCCCGTGAGATAATTTACGACTTCCACGCGGGTGACGCCGCTGGTTAAAGCTAGCTAACAATAAAAGGTATCTAATAAACTCAACTATCAGTCGGTTCGATTGAGGTAGAATTGAATGATTGTTTATTCCCTAACCTACTAACCTTCTATATAAGTAGTTTGACGACGTTCAAAGGTTCTATCGTGTATCTTCGAAACAAATAAAGTTTGACAAATAAAATTGGACTGATTCAATAAGGGAATGACAAAATTCAGATGTCAATCTGTTAGGATTTAGGTGACATTGTAAATCTATTTCTATTGTTCAAAATTCACACCTGGCTGGTTCTTTCGGTGTCAAGGGCGTCCCGCCATCTTCGTCTCGGCCGCTACGATGGCGTCGTGAGTTTAGTGGGACCTAATCGCTGGTCCTCATAGCCCGTTTGTCATCTGACATGCGGCAAACATGCGACACGTTTGCCGCATGTCACATGACGCGCGTCCTGCGCGGGGTAAGGGCGGGCGTTTTGGGGGAGTGTCTTATGTAATTTTGACGTTCAAAAAGTGCCGAAACCAGCCTAGTTTGAATAAATTACTTTTGATTTTGTTTTTTTTTTTTAACTAAGCTGAGCAGTTTTCTGGATATCGTCAGTGACTTTAGTTTTGGCGCGCAGTGTTGCGTTAATTATACGGTCTGAATTTTGAACCCCCAGAAAACTGCGCTCCAAAGTAAAAACCAATACGAGTACTAAATCAATGCAGAAAATGCAACGTTGCCTCCTGTACTATAAGACATTAAACATGGCCAAGTTTACTCACAGTTAACTACAAATACACCGTAGAACCGCTTGCCGTTTTTGTAACGAAATTAAATTCAAAATTTAGTTGCATGAGTTTCTTTGGAAACTCCTTCAAAGAATTTATGTGTGGGAGACGAAGTATATGGAACAGGTTTCCACGAAATTTGTGGCTCGTGGAGTTTATAATTGATTAATTAATTATGACAATAATTTACACATCTTACAATCTTTTGTGGTAGGGCTTTACACATATTGTGGGTATTATTGCTTAAAATCATTGGCCCCTGATGTATATTTATATTTCTCACGAAATAAATTTGAGATCTGAAAAAGACCTTCCGGCCCATTGCTAAGTGATGGCTACAATTATCTTTAAAAGCTAGGCCAGTTCTTCGAATTTAAGGATTTTTGCAAACTTTTACTGAACCTGAAGATAAATGAATCATCTTAGTGAAACGTTACACACAGTAGGAATTGGGCACGCCACGATTGCGGCGGCAAGTCCCCTCTTTGAGGAGTGACTTGAGAGGCGGCATGGCGTTCTCTCCTTCCGCCTGATGCAGGTCCTCGCCGGACACGGTTCTTTCGGGAGGTTCCTGTTTCGGATAAGGCGGGAGGAAACGCCCGAGTGTTTCCACTGCGAAGATCGCCCTGAAGACATGGTGGAGCATACGGTCCACCGTATGCTCCACTGTGACCACAGAGACCGCCAGGTCTGCCCAGCTTGGGCGGAGCACCGCCGTGTCCTCGTAAAGGCAATCGGCTGTGTCCTTATGGAGACGTTCGGCGGCGGCGATCTCTCGCGTCCGGCCCTGGTCCAGGTCATGGTACGGAGCGAGAGTGCACGGGTAGCCGTCACCTTCTTCTGCGAAGCAGTAATGCTTGCGCAGAGGAAGGCGGCGCACGTGAGGGAGAGGCAGGCTCGCTGTCCGATAAGGATCAAGCCCGGGTCGACGTCGGCGCCTTGTGTTCCACGCGCGCCTCAAAGAGATGTCAGCACCAACTGGTGGGGTCCACAAGTGCCGATGCCTGCCAGGGGCGCGGGTTGTTCGAAAGAGATACCGCGGCCCCTGGCACACAGGCAACTGAGGGAACACGGTCGGTTTTAGTCAGTAAAAGTCTGACTCGCCCTTGTGCTCCACCCAGAGCGGGAGAATTTATTTGATGATTTCCCAGCAACAAAAAAAAAACAGTAGGAATGGCTTTCATTTTGAAAGTTGAACTACAGTCATTGCGTTATTTACGTTGCTGAACAGACATATTTTTCGAACATATGAAGTAATAGATATTAGTAATTTTCTTCAAAATGATTTAGATTGTGATTAATGTAAAATAACGATCTTAGTGAAGCGATCACTCGGTCTAAGATTATCCGCAAAAAGGGCAGCTTACTATGAAAAATAAATCGTTCCATGTTGCAGTTATTTAACTTTCGACCCTCGTTATTTTTATCTGCTGTTTTAAACACCTAAAAATAATTCCCGTTAGCCTTTACAAGCCCGTAAAGAGTACTCTTTTTTAATATTGATACCTCACACATACGGGATGATGAAAAATTCACCGTCCCTCGTTTATAGGCAACGCAGCCCGCTGTTAATTTGTCACGTCACGAAAAGAATAGCTGTTCATTATTTTGTTTTTTCATCTATAAAATAAATAATACAAGTAGGTATCTGCCGTTGATTTCATTTACTCAGTTTTGTACGTATTTTTTTATTAAATAGAATAGTGTTCAGTTTTAAAAGGAATTGGCATAAAAAATGATTTTTTAAACGTTTTTAGTAATATTAGCCCCTTTATTCATAAAATTCCATACATTAACTCGCGCGCTCTTCCCATGGAGTAGGCAGAAACTATAAAACGCCATCTGCTTCGTTTCTCACATACCCATCTGATTCTACATCTGGTGTACTCGCACGCCTAATAAATTATTTTGTTTTTTTATAGTCCTGCTGAACTTTTTAATACCTACACCCATTTTTGCTTATTTTAACTTTTTAAAAGTGACCTACCCCTGCTTCGAACGGTTTTTACCCCATCTCAAGACATCAATATTGATTTATTATTACTAATTTTAATATTTTAATGTACCTAGTACAAATAAACCTACTGGAATAATTGTTTTAAAAAAAGTTGAAAATCGGGTCTAAATCCGTTCCGGGTTTTCGGGTTTAGAAGAACAACGCGGTCACGCAGACAGACTCGAAAAGCGACTTTAACTAATAATGCGTGTGGTTATAAAATTGCTGCAGATGAAGCACGATTTATTGGTACTAATATTGATCAGTTTTCCGTGGTACGGTGCCTATAATTGGGAAAAGTCAATCCAACTTTGCAACGTTCACAGACGTGTACCTATAATATACTTTCTGATAACACGTAGAGTCTGTTTATCTATTTAAAAATCCTGATATTTTTACTTTTTGTTTTGTTTTTCTATCTCCCTCTCTCTCTCTCTTATTTACTAGATAATGGTGCTTGTGGCTATATAATAACAACCGCTTCACTCGATTAGGTGTTGTCAGAAGCCCGAAAGTCTGACAACCAGTATTATCAAGGACTATCGTATTACCCAGTAACTGGATTGTGGAGGTCAGATAGGCAGTCGTTCCATATAAATATACTGCTATTCATGTGCATCCCGTTAGACTAGTAGCCGACCCTAAAGTAGCTGAGAAAATGATACCTAGGTAGATGATGATGATCATAAATTTTATTTAAATCAACCCGTTAATTTATTTTAAAATGGAGAAACTTCCGCTGTGTACTCATAGAATTACGCCAGTTTAGTATTAATTCGTATACTAATTAATTACTTATTTTATTAAACCAGTCGGATACCAGTTATTACGTGACCAAAATATGCATAAAGGGTAAATACCTGTACCTGATGAATTGGTTAATTTCCGATGAAATTTGGAATAATACATGACTTATTGCTTTTTAATAATGTATTCTTAGGGATCAGAAGCCTAATTATTTTTTTAAAAAGAAAACACGAAACGGCCTACAACTATTTATTAAAATTATGAAACCGTTACAAGAAAATATGATCACTAGTACGCGTCCGTCCCATCCGAGCTCCGCAGCAAAAGTGATCGAGGCGAGTGAGCCCACGACTCATGGTGTGTCACCCCCTCCCCTGACAGCGTCATCGCAGCGACGTGATGTTCCCGCCCTGTCAGTTGCCAAATCCTCTAAGACGGCCTCTCCTGACAGCTGAACGCCCTCGTCAGCTTGACTTCCTGGCCTCAACTCCTCGTCCATCTGGCCACCACTGGATGGGTTCTCCAATGGCTGGCTTCCTTGCGGCTGGTCATCATCATTTGACTCGTCACCTAAAACATACCAACATAGAAAAATCAACACAGCATTCTGAAAGTTTAACTTGGAGCTACCCATTGCGATGAAACTACAAGCGTTTTACCACAACTTCAAGCAATAACATCAAAATGGATAGCAGAGAGGTTATTGCTACACCAATGAAAGAGTTCCGGACCTCAATCATTACTGAAACAATAACAAAATCACCTGGCAACCACTATCGGGGTTCCAGTAATCAGAATCACCTGGCAACCACTATCGGGGTTCCAGTGACCAATATCACCTGGCAACTACTATCGGGGTTCCAGTGACCAATATCACCTGGCAACCACTATCGGGGTTCCAGTGACCAATATCACCTGGCAACCACTATCAGGGTTCCAGTGACCAATATCACCTGGCAACCACTATCGGGGTTCCAGTGACCAATATCACCTGGCAACCACTATCGGGGTTCCAGTGACAATTGCCTCTTGGCCGCTTTTTACTTATAAAAAGCTACCAGAATGCTGCTTTTACTCAGCACCACCGAGATGATCGAAGAATACTTCGCAAGCATCCGGGGTCCACTCACCACGCCACTGAACCATATGTTCTGCGGCGGTCTGGGTTTTCTTGCCGTATGAGCCAGCAAGCAGCTCGAGCTCGTACCGGTGATGTGGGAGCGCTCGTACAACCTTGTACGGACCACGCATCCCGGAGTCCAGCTTCCCCGTGCTCTGCGAGCCCTTGCTCACGAACACGAAGCTGCCGACAGCAAATGTACGCGGCTGACGGCGACGCTTGTTGACATACGCATCCTGCCGCTGCTGATTTTCGGCCAGCAACTCGGACGCCCTCTGTCTTCGCAGCGTCAGAAGAGCATCTCGGTTAGGATGCGAGTCGTTTAGCGCGACGTCTCACACAAGAGACCTCAGCACTGGAGTAGTCCCTTCAACGCCAGTCAACAGCTGTAGAGGTGAGGTGCGGGTCGTGGCTTGCCTCGTTATGTTCAAGGTAAGCTGAACCTTCCACAACGCATCGGACCACTGCGCACCCTTGTTGTTCACCTCTATCCGCAACATGTTGAGGACCGTCCTGCAATAACGCTCGACCTGGCCGTTTTCACGGTGCATTTCAGGCGTGATAAAATGTATGTTACAGCCTAACTCAGTAACCCAATCTTGAAAGGATGCACTTTCGAACATTCTGCCACGGTCACACACAATTGTTGACGGAGTACCGAATAGTGAAATGGTATTGGAAAATACACGTTTTAGCTCGGCGGTATCTTGTCTGTACAGGGCGTACAACAGACAGTACTTAGTAAAAGCATCTACTACGAGGAGTATGTATCGGAAACCGTTTGACTCCGTTAGGGGACCAAGGACGTCAGTGTGAACCACTGAAAAGGGTACCTCAGGCTTCGTCCAAGATTCTATGGGTTGCCTAGGAGCGCGAGGGACTTTCTTATGTGACAGACACACAATACAGTGACCAACATATTTCTTAATAAAAGCCCTTAACCCAGGAAACCAAAAATGACGCAATATAAGCTCTGTAGTTTTGTCTATTCCTATATGATCGTGATCATCGTGAAACACCCTTAACAAATACTAAGCCTATGTCCTTTAGGTATAAAACAAAGGAGACGAGAGTCTTCTCCAGTTGGCGAATACTTGTAGTACAGCATATCGTACTTTATGAAAAATCGCGTAGGATCCAATTGACCCTCTCTCAGCTTTTGCATCAAGCTTTGAGTTTCAGAGTCAGCCGTCTGAGCAATCTTCGCCCAATTTCGCGGATTTCGGATTTGGAGAACAGTAGCGGGCTGTCGGCTTAAAAAGTCTGCGTGTTGCATAAGGCAACCTTTCCGATACTCAAGCGTGAACTGGAAGTCTTGCATGTAAACCCACCAACGGGCTACTCGAGGCAACAAGTCCTTTTTACGCTCAGTCAATTTTAACGAATTACAGTCGGTTACTATTTTAAAGTTTATGCCTATTAAATAATGCCGAAAGTGTTGTAATGCGCGAACGATTGCCAACGTCTCGAGTTTGTAACTGTGGTAACGGGACTCTGCGCCCTGCGTGGATTTACTAAAATAGCCGACAACTCGCTTCCGTCTACCCTCATGTTCCTGCAATAGAATTGCACCATAACCGATGGCACTGGCGTCCGTATGAAGCTCAGTGGGCAGATTGGGATTAAAAATTGCTAAAACGGGTTCCTCAGTAAAACTTTTAATAACAAAATCACGTGCTAGGTCTTGTTCCGCGCCCCATACAAAAGGCTGACCTTTTCTAAGTAGTTTGGCAATACAAGCAGTTTTCGAAGCGTACCCAGCAATGTACCTCCGAAAATGGCCCGCCAAACCCAAAAATTGACGAACGCCTCTTACATTAGATGGCTTAGGAGACTTCACCAAAGCTTCAGTCTTACTAGGGCTCGGCCGTACCTGACCATGACCAATAAACCTACCTAGGTATTCTAACTCGGTGTCTAAAATTTGAGCTAGTGGATTCGGTTTTTGATGAAGATTTATCAAAATCCGCATCTATTTACGCCGACTTTTTAGGACAAACGGACTGTTTGTGACCTACGTTTCCGCAAGAAAAGCACACTAATCGATCATACTGCTGGACCTTGCGTTTACGCGGATCAGGGGAATTTGCGTTTGACGTGCGAACAGGATTGTTATTAACAGGTGGCGCACCCTTAGGCTTTAAGTACACTGACAAAAATTCTACTAATTCCTTTGACTGTAGTTTAGCATTGGCGGTCGCGGCCTTCACTTGGGGATCGGAGATGCCACGGATCACAATAGCGGTTCTTAGTTCCTCTGAAAGCCCCTTAACAATGTTCAGTCGCAACAAGGTCTTCCGCGCATACTCAGCATAAGTAGCGAATTTATCAGAATTCACACTCATGACATCATATAGCACAGTAGCCATATCAACTTCACGTGGGCACAATGATCGGAATTCAATTTTAAAATTGGACCACGACCGATCGCTGGTCACCCAATCGTTAAGCCACGTCTTAGCATCACCCCGTAAACACCCACCAATGCGTCCCAGGTATTCCCGATCGTCCCACTGACATAGCTCGCGCCCACGATCGACTTCCGCACACCATATGTCAAAGTCATGGAATTGGGGTCAAAATTAGAAATGTAGTAATGTTTAGATCTTACTTGAATTAGGGAAGAAAGTGCCCCCACAATCCTGTCTGCAGCGTCAACCTCCCGCGATGTCTCAGTGGTCACGGTTCTATCCGAAGCACGTGTTTCCGTATTACCGGTAACAGGTGCCTCAGCAACTACCGAAGTTGTCAGCGGCGGAGTGCCGCCCGGATGTGACGACATGGGAGTAGACGTACGCATAGTATTTAATGGCAAACGTTCCTCTAAAGCGCTCAATCGAACCAGTATTTCGTTTAAAGGGTCGCGTCGTGGGCTTTCCCGACGCCCATACGAACTATCCCGGCGCCTACGCGAACTTTGAGAGTACTCTGATCTATCACGACGACGCCTAGGAGATCTACTACGCGATTGACGATAACGGTCACGACGGCTTTTATGAACATCGCGGCTATGCGAATCGTTTTCCCGCGAATTACGCCTCGGTGTATTCTCATGCGGTGTGCACTCACGACTCGACATGATTTATTAACTATAGGCAACGTAAATTACCCCTACGTGAACAACGAACTTAGCGCGAAAAAAAAAAGAATTAACACGTGGTTGTTTACTTCAAAAACACGCACGATTTATAATTTAATCGAGTACGAAGCACGTGGCAAATCACGTTAAAATGCACAAAAACTAATCACGGACTAAATCAACAACACGTGGTGAAAAATAATTTTAAAAGTCTCAAAAACACTATTTCCGGTTTGAAAAAAAAAAATGGCGAACGATCTAAATCGCGTGTAAAGTTAAGCTATCCCACTTCTGATCTTAGGGATCAGAAGCCTAATTATTTTTTTAAAAAGAAAACACGAAACGGCCTACAACTATTTATTAAAATTATGAAACCGTTACAAGAAAATATGATCACTAGTACGCGTCCGTCCCATCCGAGCTCCGCAGCAAAAGTGATCGAGGCGAGTGAGCCCACGACTCATGGTGTGTCACCCCCTCCACTGACAGCGTCATCGCAGCGACGTGATGTTCCCGCCCTGTCAGTTGTCAAATCCTCTAAGAGTATTTTATTATACGTTTTCAATCATATTGGCTTCTGTTTAAAGATATTACCCGGAGTTCTGCTTACCTGGTAGAGAACAAAAACCATTTATAGGCGGGAATTAAATATACATGCATATAATCATTATAACAATGCTTATTGAGGACTTGCTTCCGTGCACGGCTTCGCCCTCGTGGTATGTCCCCTACTTTCATTATGCACTTAGTGAAAAGATATTATTTCGTTATTACAAACAGAAACATAAAGTTTGATTATTATTATTGTATGTACGTATATATAGATAGCTGAAATCTGACTTCATCCACCGACACTATTCTGGTTTACAAAGACTTCCTCCTTCTGTACCTTAGATTAGCAGATTATACAGGGTGATTGGAAGATGGGTGCAAAGCTTTAAGGCGAAGATAGTACAGACAATTTAGAACCATTTAAGCCATGGTTGTCTTAGACGAAGTCTTACCAAATATTTTTAACCAAATTTTTAAGTTTTTTTTTCGGAAATTCTCAAAATTTAATGTAAACTGCATAATTATGGCCAAATTGAATGATAAATGAATTCATTTTTTATTTATTTAATTAAAGTAATGTGTAAGCAAAACATGTTTTAGGCTTCTGTGTCATTACACATTTTTTTTACAGACATTTAAAGCTCAGAAAAAATAAAAAATTTGTACAATACGTCTTTTAAAACTTATTTAAAAAAAAAATTGGTAAGACTTCGTCTAAGACAACCATGGCTTAAATGGTTCTAAATTATCTATACTATCTTCACCTTAAAGCTTTGCACCCATCTTCCAATCACCCTGTATAATAGTGGTAGTTGGTATATCGATAGGTTTTATTCAAATTTTGCCTACATATTCTGTATAAGTCTGGTCAGTAAATGGCTTTAAATTGTCAAACTTTTTGCTACGGGGATGAACATATTGCATCATGTTCAGTTTTCTTCTACAGTACCGCAAATTGTTTAAAGAAACGACCCAAAACGTTAGTATACTGCCTGTACATTATTATCATCACGCTATACCTTTATGGAGCTTTACAGTCAATCATGACTTTTATAAGAAGATCGGCTATTTTAGTCCACTATAAATAAAAGAGATTAGCAGTTGCAAATATATCTTTGTAAGTTCGATTGCTAACTATTGATAAATTTTGCGATTCTTTTTTATGTTTTGTCATATTATTATAAGATAGTTCATAGCCCATACACAGAAAAGCATGAAATTTAATCTTCTGCCTTCATTTATGGTTATAATAAAAATAATTATCTAGAAAGAAAGAAAAATGCATTAATTGGCATTACAGCTTATAGAACCTTAAAACTATAAATGAAACAAAACAAAAAGCCTCAGCTCAGCATAATGTTATAAATGATAAAAGTGTACCACCTGACGCTAGTTTTCAGCTGCTACCCATGAGTATTATACGCTAGAATAATAAGTACATAGTGAAATGTGTGTCCGTAATAATAAATGAATACAGTCAAAAATAAAATCTATTGAATCTATGGTAAAGGTGACTATTTAAGAGAATTGTGTGTTTACAATCTACTGTTATATTATTTGAGGGAAGACTGTTTGTCAGGAAGTATCTGTGAGAACGCATCAGTCAGTGTATTAGTATTGCGCCATTCGGTAGTATAGTCTACAAAGAAGTTTTATAACAATGTTTATATTATTTCAGTATATTGTGGTATTATACGACTTCTATGCGAAAGAAGTTACGGGTAGAAGCTTGTAGTAAATAAATTGCTAGTGCAAATAATTATGTAATTAGGTTGGGTAGGTAATTATGTTACCTATTAATGAAATAACATTGTCTTTCGCACAGTCATTAACCTTATTTATATTAATAACACTAGTTTTATGCACTGGCTAAATAGAGCACTTCAATAATACTGTTGCTCAATAAATAAGTATCTATGCTTTCATGAACAGTACTTATGACGCCTGAAATCAAAAGGTCAATTCTGGTATTTAAAAAAATTACTTCTAATCTCAGCGGCAATCAATGTCATCCACATGTTAAAAACGTAGATAATTAATTGCATTTAGTCCAGCAGTGGACTGCGATAGGCTGAGTTCATTTATATGTTGTGTTTCACAAACTGTGGCCAAATAAACGTTATTGTTTCTTTATTTCCTTTACTCTTTCAATAAATTATTTATTTGGTTTACCAGTATTGCATGATACCATTTATTAAAAATCAAAATTAAAATATTTTATTTCACATAAACCTGCACGGGCATTTATGAAACGTCAGAAGCTAGGTGCACGGTTCCAATTTGTCGCTTCCAATGGAGAAGAGCCCGCATGAAACTCCATGGTTAGGTATACTCTTTTAAAAATAATTGGCTTTTACCATGTTTTTAAATCACATTGTTAATAAGTATGGGAGGACAGTGCAGGCCTGTCAATAAGTACCAGGTACTTAGAGGAATGACAATACGGAATAGAAAATCGTCTACAAATCTAGTCTATCTAGGCCTACAACTTTCTCCCATTCACAATATGTAAAACCAAGTGAACCCAGTGATATGATATCCACGACAATCACTAATAAGTAGGTAGTCGAAATTAAAATTTATGTATGATGTCAAATAATGACGAGAATATGTCAGACATTGTAAAAATAAAAATATTAAAAATAAACATTGTAATTTGGGAGCAGATAGTATACGTTCGCATAGTTATGTTGTTAATGAGGTACCAGGGAAGCCACTATTGTGCAGAAGGAATTAATGCCAAACTTCCCTAGCTTCAACTTAGTCTTTTATCTTATATGCTTTTTTGATAAGGACACGTTTGATGTGAGTTTTAAACCTTCCATCGCTAAGTTCTGTAACCGACTTTGGCAACTTGTTATAGAAGCGGATACTGGTTATTAGAATTGACTTGCTAGTTTTAGTTAATCTAAATTTTGGAATCACAATTTCATCTTTACTACGTGTATTTAGATTATGGAAATCGCATCTTTTTTTGAAAAGACCTAAGTTTTTGCGAACATACAAGATATTTTCTAGAATATAAAGAGAAGGCAGAGTTAGTATATCAATTTCGTTGAATTTGTTTCTAAGAGACTCGCAAGGCCCCATTTTATAGATTGTGCGGATTGCTCTTTTGAAAAATAAAAATTGAATCTACGTCCGCTGCTGATCCCCATAGCAGAACGCCATAAGACATAATTCTGTGAAAATAAGCAAAGTATACTATAACCTAGCTGTGGCTACATCAGTCAACTGTCTTATTTTTCTTACTGCGTAAGCAGCTGAGCTTTAATGTGGGGCACCCCATTGCAATTTTGAATCTGAAATAATTCCCAAAAATACAATTTCCGAAATAGCATCTAGTTTCTTGCCATCAAGTTTTAAATTTAAACCTACTTGGGGTACATTGCTAAAGGGTATCGCGATAAAAACTAAACATGTGTTTGCAATACTCTCTGGACGCTATTTGTCAAGAAACATAAGTATAAACCGTAAGTAAGTATATACTATGAGGACAACGTGGTTGAAAGACAAACTACACAGTACTATTTGATGACCAACTTGTCTAATATTTACAAAAGAAAACCTTTAGTTAAGTGTACCTGACTTACTTACCAGTACTTCACTTAATGGCTATTTTACATTAGCGAGTTGAGTTTAAGTAGCAAGTTAAGTGTCCAAACGTCGTCTGTTCAAAAGTGCTAGTTTTTCATTGTGAACTGTCACGTACACTTCTAAATTCTTATACCGCTTTATCACTAATGCCAAATAATGTAAATCAGCCTTAATATCAAGTAATAATTATGATCGAATAGAACTTAAATCGTTTCTAATTCAATCCATATTCGTTATAACATAAATTCATATATGGGTCAGGACCAAATTTTTGACGTAATCGCACAACGGAAATCACAACGGAATGTATCACACTGGAAAATAAATGTAGCACAATAGAATTATTAGGGTTTGTGTAAATAGTCGGAAGATTATAGGTGAGTGTATTAAATAAATAAAATTATATTATATTCCGATAATTTTTATTAAGTATAAAGTAATAATAAGTACAAACCAGTAACAAGTATCTAAACGTTCAAATAGAATTCAAAACACAAATTTGTTTTTTCTTACACTAAAAAACAATAACAAAATCCTTACATTATTTAAAGTCAAATTGGAATGCTTAATACATGCACATGTGTTGCGGTTGCTATTGCTGGTATGCAGCATCTATGAGGGCAAAACAAACCAACTAAAAACATTACCCTCCTTTTCGGCTCTGGCGCAGTCAGTTAAAAAATATGTATAAATATTTAAACAATAATTCGAGTCATATACTTACATAGGTACCTAATGAGATTAGAATGATTGTAAACGTACCTTTAGAAAATTCCCTTGTAACACGTCGCACAATTTCGTGTCACTAATCGCACAATTGAATAAAAATTCTTCACGACGTAACCTAAAACTTGCAATAATTCACAAATTTAACCACCAATCGAACATTTCTACGTCCCTTTTAATAGTAAATTTAAAAAGGACGCATAATTATAATTCAATTTATCGAAAATCGTTAAAAAAAATATTATTATACTCACCTAAAGTTACAAAATTTTAACGACACGCGCTAACGATACAAACAAAATGCTTAAATGACAGTAAAACAACATGGCGTTATTCCGAAATTTTATGGCCAGTACTTGAAGCCAAAGTTTGCCTTACTAAATATTCAAGAAACTTCTATCTAGGTTTCTAGTTTTCGAAATGACGGTGTCGCACAACAGGAGTATTACAACGGAAATAATTTTGGGATGCATGTAATATTACTTGTAAAAACTAAAATAATGATGGTTATTGTGCTATTATTTACAAAAACGATTACTAGTGTGTAGGCTTTACTAATACTAAATTATGAGTGCTACCTTACGTTTCAAAAAAACATCGGCAAAAATATTCTTAGGTAGACAAGCAAGAACATGCGTATTTTATATGGCGTAAAAAGACACCGAGTTCGGTATTACGTTTTTAATAAAGAAATTAAGCAACGAAATTAGTTATTTAATGAATGATACTGTAAACAATATATTAAGATATTATTAGCAAATATTCAAAATTATTACAAGGCATGTTATGTACGCAATTTTTTGTTACTTTCGAATCGGACACCATAGTGTGTCTGTATCCGTCAAAAATTTGGTCCTGACCCATATATCATGTCAGCTGCAGGCAATGAGGCTTTGGTTTAACAGCACATTTTGAAATTGTATAACAAAAAATCAAAAGTAATTTATTCAAATTAGGCTGAGAATCGGCACTTTCTGAACGTCAAAAGCACATAAGACAGTCCCTCAAAACGCCTGCTCGTTACCACTTCCTAGTGCTTCAGCTGGGAAAAAGAACTGGCGCAACCAACTCGCAATAGCACAGCTGTCTGTTAAATTAACATGATTTTATACAATATCAGGTATAGAAAGTAATTAACATTACGAGACACAGAGCATTAAATTAAATAAATTGCCTTATGTTAGCTAACCATGCCAATATTGTGCACGCCACGATTGCGGCGGTAAGTCCCCACTTTGAGGAGTGGCTTGAGAGGCGCCACGGCGTCCTCACCTTCCGCCTGACGCAGGTCCTCATCGGACATGTTGGTTTCGGGGGGTTCCTGTTTCGCATAAGGCGGAACGAAACGCCCGGGTGTTTCCGCTGCGAAGATCGCCCTGAGGACACGGTGGAGCATACGGTAGAGGTCTGCCTGGCTTGAGCGGAGCATCGCCGTGTCCTCGTGGAGGCGATCGGTGGCGGCGATCCCTCCCGTCCGGCCTTGGTCCAGGTACGGAGAGTGAGTGCATAGGTGATGGCTACCTATGCACTCACTCTCCGTACCTCCTTCTGCGAAGCAGTAATGCTCGCGAAGAAGGAGGCGGCGCACGTAAGGGAGAGGCAGTATATGCGCCCTCACGGCCTTAGTCACATCGGGAATCCTAAGCTGATTCCCGGCCAACGTAGGCGTGGGCTTGCAGACGGTGAGTAATGGGTAGCTCGCTATCCTGTAAAAACTAAGCCCAGGTCGACGGCGCATTGTGTTCCACGCGCGCCTCAAAGAGATATCATCACCAACTGGTGGGGTCCAGAAGGGGCGATGCCTGCCAGGGGTGCGGGTTGTTCGAAAGAGATACCGTCACCCCTGGCACACTGACAACTGAGGGAACACGGGTGGATTTTAGTCAGTAAAAGTCTGGCACGCTCTCCTGCTTCACCCAGAGCGAGAAAAGTTGTTTAATGATAACCCACCCTCAAAAAGAAAAAAATACCATGCCAATATACCAACAAATACAATGAACACTATACTCAAACAATTAAAAAAGAATGTTAACAAAGCTTAATACCTAAATTAAAGCCTCCAGGTATAAAGGACGTGACAGCTTACATAATATATGCAATTCTGGATTATGTTCGTATAGCTGTAACTCGACGCCACAAATGATAAACTAGGACTTTTGAAGTAGAATAAATAAACGAATTATTTATTTATTTGTTTATTGCATTCCATATTATTATAATTAAATTGTAACATTATACAAAACATTAATCAAATAATTTATTACATTATAATAAAGATTAATTCATTACATTTGATAAAAAATATCTGGTATTACCGAGCTTAGCTGTCTTTTTTTTTTGGTTTGACGTTTTCTAAAAATGAAACCTAGCTAGATCGATTTATCACCCCCGAAACCCCGTGCATACTAAATTTCATGAAAATCGTTGGAGCCGTTTCCGAGATTCTGATTATATATGCAGGAAAAGTTTTTTTTCAGTGCTGTAACTCGACGCCATAAATAAACTAGGACTTCTGATAAAATAAATGAAAAGGTAGGTAATTATTAGCAAGAATAATAAAACCATGGTCAGTAAGACGACCAGTAACACACAAGCAGCACCCGCTGACCAAATCAAAATCACTATCGCTAACACGACGCAACCCAACACACACAATCCAACATCTTTCAACTAAGTTGACACGTCACAGAGCCCGTTGTAATTACCGGCTGTGGTATGTAAACGGACTTTAATCACGGATGTACGGATCTGCCCGGATGCAATTAACCGTGGGCTACTCGGATGACGGTTGAGCACCACTAATTTGAGTCCTGCCTCCCTGTTTCTGAGGATAGCTCTGTTTGTCTTGAGGTCTGTTTTCCTTGGAACTGAGTATTATTGTTAACGGAGACAGTTCTCTGCTGCGTTATGTAGGAAGATCTTGGCTGTCGTTGGATATTTACGTAGGTACTGAGTTTGATAATCACATTCTATGAATGATCAAAAAAGTGGTCCCCTATAATTCACAAGAATAAAGAAAACCATACAGGGTGTGACATCGATGCGCAATTTGTAACCGTGAAACCTGTACATGATTCTGAACCGTTGAAAATTTTCGTCGGTTAAAAAAAGTCAGCTGTTTCACACATTCTGACTTTTGTATTGCACTTTTGTATAAGCTAGCAGATTTTTTAAATTGATAACTGTTAAATAATTTCTACGCTAGGGGTCTAGTTTAGAATGGTGTGCTGAATACACGGTTACAATTTGCGCATCGATATGCCACCCTGTTTAACTTAAGAGCTTCGACCAATGACCTCAACACCAATGAAACAAATGACTCCTGCTTTTCACACTTATAAAGAATAATAATTTAATGATGAGTGGTAAAAACTTAACCTACGAGTATCTTTTTAACCGACTTCAAAAAGGAGGAGGTTCTCAATTCGTCGGAACCTTCTTTTTTTGTTTTTGTCAGTAAAATTGAGTTTCAGCAAACTAGTGTATACAAATTAATCCACAATCTGGATCTAACAATTGTATTAAATAAGCCTCCAGGCAACCGCATCCAAAATAGATATTAATTAGTCTATCTTAATTAAATCATTTACCGATTACAGACCTCACAGGTTTCATTGAAAGGCCACTGAACCAAAACAGGCAAGAATTTAACGCAACGCTTAATTTCAATCAAAATGAGATTGGAATCTGAAACTAATTAGTAAGGAATTCCGTCGTTTCGTTTGCAAAGAACTCAAATAAATTAGGGTTTTCATTATTGCTTTGTTCTGTAACGTTTTCTTCTTTTGTTTTTCAGTTTCGAAGAAACAATAGCCTTGATTTCTTCATTGGCCTGCATACCAATGTTTGTGGGCTGAAATGTATACTGAAAGCGATTGTATAACTTATATTATTGATTACTACTTGGGGCTTATTAAAATTACTGGCAGAACGACATTCTTGTAAAATAAAAAGTTACACATTTTCTCGACGGAGGAGTGGGGAAACTATGGTTTGAAAAGTTTTGAGACTGAATATCAATAGCTTTAAGAGTAAGGGAAGACCAAAGAAACAATGGATGGACTGTGTGGAAGACGATATGGGTAGAATGGGGTGACTATCGGTACCTATGATGACTAATAGAAGTATGGAAGCAAAAAACATGCTCCCACTGCTGGGATACAGGGTTGGGCTGGGATACATCATATCTGTGAGAGAGAGTGGGCCGAAATCCACCACGCGAGCCCAGTGCGGGTTGGTGAATGTCACATGTCTTCAAACTTTCATTTCTAGGACATACTGCCGGTTTTCAACGTTTGAAAGCTGATTAAATTATTACACGAAGTAAACGGCCTGCATAGGTTTGACCCCACGACCTGCAAAAATTCGTAAGTCAGGACCGTCACTGCTGCTCTCAGACATGTTTCGCCGACCTTAAATAATTAGGTTATGGGCAAGAGAATCCTAATGTCACATTTTCACGACATGTGCTATTAATAGCACAATAGCAATAGCTATTTATAGCAATATAATAACATGATTTTCTGTATATATGTATGAAAATCATCTTATTATACTGTCGAATTGCCGCCTATCACCTTTCGTTTGTCAGTTTTTATAAAATTGGCCCTGGTCTTTGGGAAATTTAATTTAATATAGTTTCGCTAAAAACGATGAAGAAAAATATCGTTAAGAAGCTGGCATGTCCTTGTACCTAAAATACTAACACTATCACTTCCACATGCGTCGGGAATCCCAGGCTGATTGCCGGCCACCGTAGGCGCGGGCTTGCGGACGGCAAGTAATGGGTAGCTTGCTGTCCGGTAAGGACCAAGCCCGGGTCGATGGCGCGTTGTGTTCCACGCGCGCCTTAAAGAGATTTCATCACCAACTGGTGGGGTCCGCAAGGGCCGATGCCTGCCAGGGGTGCGGGTTGTTCAAAAGAGTTACCTCGGCCCGTGGCACACAGGCAACTGAGGGAACACAGGTGGGTTTTAGTCAGTAAAAGTCTGACACGCCCTCCTGCTCCACCCACAGCAGGAGAAGTTATTTGATGATATCCCACCCAAAAAAAATCACTGCCACATACCCACACTGAGCCCACATGCTGGGAGGCTTGCCACTCCCTGTCACAGAAGGCTGGCTTGAGTCTCAGCAAAGGGAACAGTAATGGCTGATTACCATGGTCTAGTCATCGTAAGCATGTTTTCTGAAAGGTCCAGAAAATGATCCACTTTTGGACCTGTTTGGGACTTGCAACATAACTGGCGAAATGTGGGTGTCTAAACACTTCCGCCAACTCCTCCAGAAAATACAGGCGTGTTTTGTTATTATAATAACATTACATCATGATGCTATAACTATGCGTGGGTAGTATATGATTACCTCGTATTCTTGTTCATTTCTCCAACTAGGCTAAGGCTAATTAGCAGTAATCTGCTAGGAATAGGTAGAGGGAAGGGAGGAGGGAATGACGGGGAAGGGAGGGTGTAGCCACGTTTCATGCTCACAGAAGTACTACTAATCATTTCAAATAGTCAATTTACCTACTTATTAGACTTACTTGAAAGGCTTATTCTCATAGTAAGGAACTGGGAAGTTGATTCGCAACGTTACCGATTGGATTCCGTTACGATTGTAATCAATCAATACTAAAGAGTTTTCTAAGAGAATTTCATTCGAGGGCAATTGAGTTTTTTTGTTCGCCACTTTTATACATAATGTAACAACCTACAGATACCGTTATGGACTAACGTTTATAATTTCAAAAATATCGCGGCGGGAACCTTTAGCGGACTGGATTTTTAACGCACGCGCCGGGAGTTGAAAATCCAACAGTGATTTTTAACGCGCGCGCTGGGATGCGCTCTATTGGATTCTTGATTCTCCGTTCAATACCGAGAGTTTAAAATCCAGTGTGCGATAAGATCCCACAGTAATATTTAAACGTCCAAACCAACGTGGTCTTAGAGATTTTCTGCAAGTTGTTAGTAGGGTAAAGTCAATGAAAATATTAACATTTCTTGGTAAAATTCTTCTTGGTAAAATCATAATTATTTAGCAAAATGTTTAATTAAATTTGGAACTGAAGTAAGAAGAACATAAAATCATAATTGAAATGGGTACTGAATAATGTAAAGAATAGTTTTGGGTCGTATCTTCACGTTGAATGTACGTTTAAATATCAACTCTCGTAGTTATTTTACAATTTCAGATATCAATCTGCCTAGCCTTTTACCAACTATGTTAGGGTGGGCTTCCAGTCTAACCAGATGCAACTGAATACCAGTATTTTAGATGGAACGGCCTATCGGACCTCCACAATCCAGCTACTGGGTAACACTATACCCCATAAAGTAGTTGTTGGGAATCGAACACAACACACGGCCTTGCGCGCGATCTACATGCGCAGGCGTCGCGATCGACGCGTCATCATCGGTGCGGTGGCAAGATGGCTCGGACCAACGAGCGCTCGCTTCCACGGAATCCACCGCGACGGACGAATCTCCTTTCTCACCTAGTTTTTAATTGTTTGTCCGGGAAAGTTTCACGTTGTAATAAGCACGGCAATGAACCACTGCCTTTTTAATACAGTCCACTTTTATTTGCTCCCCGCGCTAACAGTAGTAAAGTTATGTTACTCTTTATAACATTATCTGCCAGTGAAAGTCCCGTCAAAACAAACGTTTACAAAAAACTTGAATTTATGGGAACTAGTGAGGCTGACTGTTATTCACGAATTAGTCTTTTAGTAATTAATCTAGACTTAAATCACATTATGACACACACTGTTCTGGCCTTTTGATAATCCAAAATCATGCCAATTAATGCATCTGAAACCATCCAACAAAAACGACCTACAAAATACGACACCCGTAACACACAACCTTTTTGTTACAGCAACAAAAGAGAGAACCTAAAACATATGGCTGTAACAATACCGCACAAAAAGCACTTAATACTACTATACGTTCAATGTTTTTATTCCAACCCTACCCTTTCCTTTCCGTTCCCAAAATAGACATGTAATGTGCAACCCTTTGACCTTCGCCGTTTCAAGGGTTACCCATTAATACAGAATAGTACCCACAGAAGGTCAAGTCCATTCAAAAAGCGATGCATGCACACATAGACGCGTAGCATTATCAGCCTATAACGTTGCCACTACTGGAACACAGGTCTCCTCTCTGTGAGATGAAGTGGGCCAAAATACACCTCGCGAGTACATTGGGGGTTGTTAGATGTCACATGTCTTCCAATTGTTGGTCCTATGATCTGTGAATATCACGAGGTTTTCCTTCATCGTTTTGAAAGCAGTAGTTTTACAACTGCCTAGATTCGAACCCACGATCTACAATTCATAAGTCGGGGCCACTACCACTGGGCCACCACTGCTGTGCTGTATAAACGCGTACGTACAGCGATCTTAAGCTCAAAACAGGCGCTTATTTTTTTGTTCCTTTTTCCTTTAATTTGGTAGCTTTCGGGAAACTGAATGCGATTTGCTCGTCAAACCGAGTTCAAGAGCTGTCACGGTCACCATTTTTTTGGAATATTGACACTGTCTGCTCTCGAATGCAGTTCAGATGTGCTGATCGCGTTCAGTTTTTTTGGTGTTTTTGCCCTCACTCGAAGTTAAACGTTATGACCTCAAAATGAATCAAAAATGAAACCTTAATTCACTAGTGAACCGAATCGATTTCAGCTGTCGGCCTCTTTCCCTCGCGGCTCCGAATGGCAAAAATTAAATGCATTGAGCAGATGTCGTGTATACGTGGAATGTTTACTTTAATACATTTCGACACAATGTTAAAATTGTTACTATGATAAATCAATTAAACAAAAATGAACATTCATTGAAGTGAAACGTTGGATATCAACTTTATACCATAACAACCGTATACCAGTCGCGAGTGCGCTTGCACTCGCTGTAAATGAAGCGTTGACACGCTTCATTTGCGTGTGCGTGCGTTTTCACTCAGTCCAAGCATAGAGCCGACCTTCTGAACCTACCTACTATTCTGTGCCATTAATATTGGACTCACGTACGTTCTACAATGGTTTTGTTACAAATCAGGGCTTACAGCGGTATGTTTGATTAATTGACTTGTGATTTCCCTTTTTTTTTGGAGTTGTGATGTTTGGAGGAAGTGCCGAAGATAAATACATGGAGATGCAACATTTATTTTTCTTCTTTTGATCCGGAGTATTCGATTTTGTATTAGAAATGTGAAAGTGAGTTTCTTTGTTTGTTTGCAATGCCTTTACGCTAAAACGGCTAAAATTTGGATGGAATTCGGCACACAGTATGCCCATGATCTAGGTAAGGGTAACCTATGTAGGATACTTTACATCCTGGATCGCAGACAAAATCGCGAGTAACAGCTATTTTACAAATAAATGGCAGTTCCTTTTGCTTTCCAAATAACGATTCTTCACAATGTTTATTCATTTTCAGCAACACTTTCATTTAGTAAACTTATACATGAAGGTATTTCTTTTGCAAGAATGATCGATTCGGGTCCTGGCTAAAGTAGTAGTAGTAATACTATCTCCATAATTCATAATATCTGTATTGTGTTGGACGCAGCTGTTGTACTGACGTAACGACTACCTTTATTTAAAACCTAGGAAACATAAAAGAATACGATTATGTCTTATAGCTGAGGGTTTGTAGCTACAGAACAGCAGCTGGTTATGTTAAGTGAGGCCAAATCTTTTCTTGTAAGATACGGGAAGAAAACAAAATGGCATGTAGGTATTAGTAAATCATCATTATCATCATATCAGCCGAAAGACGTCCACTGCTTGATATAAGCCTCCCCCAAAAAGGGGGAATTTGCCATAATCGCCACGCTTGGCAGGCGGGTTGGCGATCGCAGTATGGGTGTCAAATGCATAGAGAACGCTGCTGCCCATTCTCTAGTAAGTCCCTTAGGCGCTTTCTACGACACTCATGGGAAGAATTAATGGGATACTGCTATTCTTTTACGTCCGGCACCACACGGAACGATTGATTGATTAGTAAATAGTTCTGACTATTAAACTTTCTGCTGCACGCGGCTTTACCTGCGCGAATATCGGAATTCGCTCTTTGGATCTTTCTACTTGTTCGCCTTAGTACTTATAAACTGCACAAAAGAAATTACTTACATAACATCTCAAATGAATATTTATCAAGTCTCAAAAGTCTTTACAACGTTTAAAAATCCAGTTTTAACCTAATCCGGCTTGTGGTCACGCCATTAGAAAAAGTAATTATTTGCGCTTTCTCCAAGAACTGCTCAATCGATAGCCGCAAAGAAATCGAGATTAATTGGAATTCTAATTAAAAGTACAGCCAGCAAAGAGATCGGTCGAATGTTACAGATTTTCCCGAGTTAAGTGAATAATTATACTGTAGGTGGTAGTATCTTTTTAAATCTAGAGAATCTTTTAAAGCTAAAAGGAGACGGAGTCTTAAAGGCTACGTAACGAGTGTTTAAAGTATGCCATATACTGCAGCTATAATTGAACAAATAAATTCATGATTATTTTAACAATAAATAGGTGTTATTACAATTGTGTTCACCTAAATTCAATTAAAATGGTTCCTTTTATGGTATCGTAGTTTAACCACGTTTTTATATTGAATTTAATAGTCTTTAATTTATTTCGATATTTTATTTCATCTATCTAGCGTTTGTCTAAACAATTTTTTTTATAATAAAAATAAAGAGTTTTTTTTGTATGTTTGTTTGTTGCGTTTTCGCGCTAAAACAGCTGAATGGATTGTCATTCAACGGTCACATGGGTAGACCATGACCTGGATTAGGACAATTTTTTATCCCAAAGTCCCGATATTCCTCCGGGATCAAGAATTAAGTGAGTGAAACCGCGGGGCGCAGCTAGTATTTGATAAAATAACTGATTGAAATAACCTGTTTTATTATTCATGTATACGAAGCTATATTTTAATCAAACTTAATAATTAATCTCAATCTAGTAAGTACATAGTAAAACTATTAATTAACATCGAATTATCATTAATATTAATTATACGAACGGTTTATCTTGTAACAAATCATGTAATTAAATATGATATTCTATTTTGGTTTAGTCTAGTCTAGACCAAAATTTGGTGCGCCACCACAATTTTATTGCGAAACGTTAAATTGCTAATGATATAGGTTGATCGTTATTATTGCGTGTTCATAGATAATAATATTTTATTCGCAAATATTGGAGCAGGAGTGGAGCAGTGCTGGCCCAATGGTATCGACCACGATTATTGGGCTGTAGGTCGTGAAAATCAAACCCAGGCAGGAACTTTACTATAGGTATGTATATAATTTCATCACCACTGCAATCAAAACGGAAAGTAAAAACATCGTGAAAGAACTGGCATGAGCCAAAAAAAAATAGTAGACATGTCATGTGACATCCATCAACCGGCACTGTACGTGCGTGGTGAATCACGGCTCACCAGTGGAGCAAAGGAGGCCTGTGACTCAACAATGGGAACGTTAAAGGGTGAATCAGAAAGTAAGTATATATTAATTAGAAACTTAGGTCACATAGGGATAAGCGATATTATAGCTAAAAGCAATATTTTACATAGAGTCTTTACGTAAATCTAATGTATTACGTGAAACGATCGACTATATAAAAAGTTAATACTGCGTTAACTAACTAAGGCTGTTGTCGTAATATATTTAGTATTTACGTAGGTACGTATGTTTCTCTGTTTGTAAAATAAGGTATTATGACAAAATAGTTCAAAATACAATATTAGACATCGTTCTGACACAATAAATGTGAAAGTTTGGATGTTAGGATTTTTTTACTCAATCTCACTAAAATGGCTGACAGCTTTACGTAGATCAGGCTAAAATAAGACTTCAAAATAATAATTGGATACGAATAATTTCTGAAAACAATTAAGCTTCGTTGAATGGAATTCAAATAAAACGATTTCTCAACGACATGAATATTGCATGCACTGCGAAAATACAGTTACTTGGTACCTACCTCCGTCATATTAATGAAAATAAAATATTGCAATAAAGCTGGAACGAGGACGCTACGTCAGACAATACGCATGACTGAGTGTAATTAAATACGAGTACGTTCTGTTTTATTTACTTACCTGAAATTGAGGCAAAAAGTTTATTAATTTAAGGTCCTTTTATTGGTTACTTTCTGACGTGTCATTATCTGGCTAGCCTTGGCCCAACTATGTTGAGGTCGGCTTTCAATTAATTTTATTGACTTCACCTAAAATGGTAAAGGAAGGCCCTAACAGCCACATCTTGTTTTCTCACCCTGCTATGCATTTAATTCATTCACAATTATAATTAACACTACAGGATTAAAACGGTAAACACGATAATGTTTTAAGAAACTGTAATCTTACTTTTCTTATGATAAACCATCTTGATTTAATTGCTTTTTTAGATGATAAAGAAATTAAATGAAAACACTTAATAATTCGTTTACGTTTATTTATTATATGTTTCGTAAGAATAGTTTTGAGTACAAATGTGGATGGCTATAATAGATGTAGGAGAAGACCTGTGAATGATGTGAAAGATGATATTGGTAGAAACTGTTTTACTTGGAATATGACGACTAATACTCGTATAGAAGCAGTAGAAAGACATTTCTATATATTATACTCTTAAATATTTACTTGTATGCATCTATTTCAATGTCCATCATCTCTAACAGACGTTACGGGTAGTAAGACGCCCATCAGCCTACCAGCCAGTCTTCTTTGGTATTACGTCGCACTGGTGTTCAGCTGCATCCGATTTAATGTAGCTGAATACCAGTATTTTACACGGAGCGACTGCCTATCCGACTTCCAAAATCCAGTTACTGGGTAACACGATACCCCTTGGTAAGACTGGTTGTCAGACTTTCGGGCTTCTGGCAATAACGACTGTCTGTGATGGCCCGTAACGACTGTCATCTCCTCTGTCACTGACAGATCCACGAATTACTGCAGGGACCATCGGCTTAACGTGCTTTCCGAGACACGGACGGGTCCTGGTATGTAAAGATGGTTACCCATTCACGGACTAACACCGGCAAGCCTAGCTTAACCTGATCGAACGATCCGTGCGGCTGTTATTACTTAGCCATAAGCCTCACTTTTCTTTCTGACGTATCTGGTCTTTTAATAAAGCCTGGCCCACTTGGATATAAACATCTTAACGTACTAAGTTAAAGTCTTTTATCAGATGATTAGATTTACATTAAAATAAAAAGGACAAGAAGTTTTTACAAAGTCCATCAATGCAAAGTTTTAACATTGTTAATTCACTTCTAGTTAAAAAAAAAATCCTCCCTATGTTAATAAAAATGCAACGATTTCAGACATAAAGTTCGTACATCATCGTCAAATCCTTAACTTTATCATCATCATCATTTCAGCTGAATGACGTACACTGCTAGACATAGGCCTTCCCCAAGCTCTGCCACTTCATCCGGTTCTGTGCTTCTTGCATTCAGCGGATTCTACGCCTTCCAGTACGCGGACGCCAATTCAGAGGCCCCATCAGCCATCTGTTTTGCGAGCAAAGTGCCCACTCACTGCCAATTTCATTTGGCAATTCGACGGGCTATGTCGCTTACCATGGTTCTCCTACGGATGTCTTCTTTCTGATTCGATAGCGCAACTCTAAGCATAGCCCTCTCCATTGCTATTTGGATGAGTTCCAGCCTTCTTATGAGGCCCATTGTGGACGACCACGTTTCAGTTCTAGGTCATCACTGGCGTTAACTTACTATTTGCCTAAACCACCTTATTCAAATATTCCATTTTAAAATCTGGTTAAATTCAGAAGCTGAATTTTAAAAATCATGTTTTAACCAATATTCACACATTACCATACGATACTTTGTGAAAACACAGCGTACACTGAAAGCTGGTAGAAGTCATAACTAGAGCGATCTGCATAAAAGTGCTCCGTACTAAAATTACTGATGCATACGGTTCAGTAATAATCGGGCAAATGCATCCGTTATTTTATACTTAGCTGGGAAAATGTTCTACCGTTTAGCTAGCTTTCACTTTTTAGGACCGGTGACCGTTGGAACTGATACATCCGCAAATCGGTCAGCATAACGTCTAACCCATTGCTAGACGGACCGACCCGGTTTAATAGGCTGTTGGAACAGTATGGGTGGGGAATTCCAAGAACCAGGTGTGGTGGTATTTGGTATGCTTTAGGCAACAGTCCGCGATTATTATTTTTTGAGCAAATTGGTTATGGACTTAACTTTTTAGTATATTCAAATCATAAGTGCCATTCTATGACAGTTGTATTAAATGGCTGTGAAACAGCAAATAGATGTATCGTGTCAGTTTGATAATAATTAATTTCCCTGATTATAGGTACAATACAAATGCTAATAAGGATCAAAACTTTTCTAAAGATCCGAGATCAAAATTCTCTTGTTCCATTATAATCTCATTAAATATTGATGCTTAAAATTCGCTGCAAAACAATCTCTCTCCACCCATTGTTTCCTTGGCAAAATAAACGTCAAAACATTTAAAAATCCCTTGTATTCATACATTTTTGTACCGCTAACAAAAGCTGAACCATCGTTTCATGCTAGTATTCCTAACATTTGCATACGTATAGTTCTATTGTCGCGTGAATTAATACGCTATACAGGGATGCTGAACATTTTGTCAAATTTATGAGGGCTACGTAGATAGAGTGCTATAAGGATCTGTGCCTGAGTGACTTTTTATACTGTTCCAACTGCTAGAACTCAAGCCTCTTCTCTTCTCTTGAAGCGAAGCTCCCTCTTGGGAGCGGACCATAAGACTCCACGCGGGCCCAGTGCGGGTTGGTAGATGTCACACTTATCCGATTTTCTCACAATGTTTTCCTTCCTTTTTTTTGCTATCAGTGGTAACGGAATTATTTTCACGCAGTAAAGCGCCTGTCTGGATTCGAACCTAATACCTACAACTTGTAAGTCGGGGCCGTTACCACTGCTCTGGTATAATATATGACTTTTTACAGAAATTGCATTGATAAAACAAGATGGCGGTGTTAGTTCTGATTTCGGCCACGCGCCGAATTAATCTTGCAGCGTTGTACGAGTAAATCACAAAACGCCACGGCTGTATACCTCGAAAGGTTAGGGAGAGGTGTACTATTATGGTTCACTCATATTTTGCCAGCGCCTGCGACCTCTAGATCAAATGATGTACCCCACATATCTGAGAAAAGAATGCCCAACTAAAAAATAAACAAGTGGTATTAGCATCGTTCACTTGCTCTCAAATAAGATTAAAAAAAATAAAGATTCTGTCATAACATAAAAAAATAAACGAACCTATGATTTTAATTCTAGTTTAATTTTAATTTTAGTCTATGTCCCGAATGAATCTGTCCCGTGCTACCCATTATATGCGTCAAGATTCTAGGATCCTTGTAATAAAAACTAGGTACTTACGTTTATATTCATATAAATGATAAGACAGAAATCTAATGCACATTCCTTGGAACGGTTTTGATAATATTTTAAAAAGCGAGAAATTATGTGATCGTAGTATTCTTTTAAGTGATAGCTTTCTTGGTAGATGATATTTATTTATGAGATCAGATTCTGCTGCAATGTAAACATTTGTAAAAAAATTTTTTTTTGTTGTAAGTAACTACCTACTTGAAACTCAAATTGAACAAAAAATACTACCTTCCGGTTTTTTTTACATATTATAAATTATTGCTTGATTTTTGCTGGATTATAAACTGACTGTTTTTATAAAGTAAAGTAGATACAAAAAACAGCTATATAATTAGGTATTATTAACACAAATTAAACCACCTATCTAGGTTCGACCCAATGACGCGTTGTACGACGCGACGTACAACTCGTACTTCGGGGCCGTTACCACTGATTGCAAAATATGTTTTATAATTATAAAAACACATTTTTCAAACAAAGTCACACCTCAACACAACAGTTATTGAACTAAGGGTGTGGTATACAGATGATCAAACTGAACAACTTTTTACATGGGACTTCGTTATATAAAAGTTATACTAACTTATATTTTTGCTATTAGGACGTGGCGCGTGGGTCCCATGGAGAACCTTGTTCAGTCCACACCCTTAAATATGACCACAGTTTTATGAAACATGCTGAATAACTTTTCTATTCATCATCATCATTTCAGTCGAAAGACGTCCACTGTTGGACATAGGCCTCCCCCAATTATATATAGTAAACTTCAGCGTCAATTTTATACAAATGTCGAGATACAACTCGTCGAATTTCTCGACAAATGAAAAACATCATTATCATCACTTATAAATATCTGCCCGCCATAACATGGAAGCCATTTACAATAAAATTTAATGTTTCGGGGAAAATCATTAATTTTATCATTTACACATTGGCCACAATTAATTTGTTTTAATTATTATTAGTATGAGATCAAAGTAATAAACGTAGTATTTATTAAAATTGGTTACTGCACATAACTTTTCGTTTGTAATGAAATCTGCGGTGTTTCAGGTTTTGGTAAAATGAGAGACACGGGCAAACAGGTAAATACATTTTTATTTTTCGGAAGAGACTACTACCGTACTAATTTTTGCAGCCAAGTAGCGTTGTCATGTTTTTTTTTTGTGTCCAGGAAATTGATGTCTCGTGCGCGTGCGACTACTCGATATTTTTCCAGGGATGGTCACCGTAACGCACCTACGATGTCTCATGTGTTGCAGATGTCCAGATGTATGGTGTTGCAGATGTCCAGCGGCGAAATCAACTGAGGTACCATCAGGTATACCGCCTGCTCGTTTTTCAACTACTCATCATCATTATCTTCCTGCCTATGTCCCATATTACCTACCACGGCTAGCAGGTATGGCAAATGATTTAATTTAATGACTTCATCATTTCAGCCGAAAGACGCCCACTGCTGGACATAGGCCTCTCCCAATTTGGGGGGCTTTGCCATAATCGCCACGCTTGGCAGGCGGGTTGGCGATCGCAGTATGGTGGTAAAATGTATAGAGAACGCTGCTGATGCCCATTCTCTAGTAAGTCCCTTAGTCGCCTCCTACGACACCCACGGGAAGAGATGGGATGGTGCTATTCTTTACGCCCGGCACCACACGGACGATTATTTAATGACTATTATGTCTCGTTATGTTAATTACTTTGCATACGTTTATCATCCAGTTCATCTACCTGAATAGACAGCTGTGCTGATTGGGAGTTTGTTGCGCCACTTTTTCCCAGCTAAAGCACCACTAGGAAGTCGCGAAGGGCGGCGGTTTTGGGAAATGGTCTTATGAAATGATGACGTTCGAAAAGTGCTAAGTCTCAACGTTCTTTGAATACCTAAATGACTTTTGATTTTGTTTTCTTCTTCCGCTGCAAACCAATAACACTAAAAATCCCTGGCATCCTAAACAAACACGAATTCTCACAAAAACCACAACAATTCAAAGACCCATTGTACACGAACATATTCAGTTTTATTCAAATAATGTTTTTGTACTTGTAATAAATATGAATAACGCAACGGAAGCAACTTAACGACTTTGTGTGCTTTATAAATTTAACTATTTTAACATGCTTAACAGCACCATTTTGTAACGAGTTGCCATTTGCATAAAAGTGAGAATTTATTGTTATTAAATTCATACTTCCGTGTTCTGGGGATTGGAGGCCGTGGTTTATAATATACCTCGGTGGAGGAAGGGTTAGTTTGTTTATATTTTTATTTTATTTTTATTCAAAAGGAACAACAAACAATTACAATATAAAAAAAAAAAACAAGAAATACACAAAACGTATAAACAATATTGCAGCCCACAACGCTGTTCACGGGTTAACAATAAGATACAATACAGTGAAAATAATCGCTAGGGTAAGTAATACAAGTTTTTTTTTTGTTACTTATTAAATTAACTATCGTATTATGATATGTATATAGTAGGTACATGTATATAATAAACAAGAGATGGTACAAATAAGAAAAATATATATTTGACAGTAAATTACGAACGCTATTTAGCGGCCATCGCAGTCTTAGTAATTTGCAAAGTCACCGTCTTCAATCCGCGAATGTCGAATTGCTAACCTAATAAACTGGTTTTATTCCTAGCGTCTAGATTCACAAAGAAGAATATAATGATCCAAACAATAAAAATAACCAAGTCATTGTTGTCGACTACAATAAAAGTATGAAACCTACAATATTTTCTTTATGTAGCTCATTAGTTTTCTTATTGTGAGTATAAAGACAGAATGCTTATGTAGGGGATCTTTTCTCTGTGGCAATAACCTAATTTTAACATAACATACAAGTACATTTTATTCACATTTATTTTAATTTACAAAACTAAACATTACGCCTGCACCTATTCCGTGAAAGTTTTGGCAGCGGTCTGTACACCAACATTCCACGAATTATGATAAAATCCCATTTAATAGAGGGAGCCACCCAAATCTACTACATACTGCTGCTGCTGAGAAAATCCTATTTCCCATAGTCAGCCTATAATTTTCCCACTGCTGGTAAACCGGCCTTCTCTCGGTCAGAGGGAACGGGCCGTATGACACCACGCGGGCCCAGTGCGGGTAGACAGATGTCACACATATTTCATTTTTTTCGGTTTTGCGAGCAGTAATGATAAAATAATTTGCACAAAGTAATACGGCTGTCTAGGTTCGAACCTACGACCTACAAATTGTGAGTCCGGAAAGTTACCACTGAGCCACCTCTGCCCTCCAAAAAATACCGATTTCATAACTCTAAAACACTTTTACCGACTTATCGAATAAAGAATCCCATGTTCGACAGTCGTGTTTCTCACCACTAGACCAACGTGGCACGTGTACGCTATTCCCAACCTACGTTGTCAAGCAGATAACATTCATTCGGCTGCCATTTCTAAGGGATTGGGGTTAGCTAATTGGATGACTATCCCGTCAACTGGTGGGCGTTAGAGCGTTGTACTCGGTGCACCGCATACAATTGAGTTAGGCTTTAATTGGTGGAACTGCACAGAGGTATGTTCAAGTTTATTGTAAGAGTCGCCGTCACAAAAAAAAACAAAAACTGGTTCCAGTTTTAGGTCAGAATTTATGAATGAAAAATTGGCACCTATTATTATTTGTTTGTGTTCCTGACGTGTGTGCACAACACACACGTGTCACGTCGTTTTGCACATTCTCTATATTCAACACTCGAACGTAAGTCACTTCAAAAAAGGTGTGCACTCCGACGTGATCATGCACATTTTTACCATCATCTGCCTAGACTTGTCCTAACTATGCAGAGGTTGGCTTCCTTACCCGATGCAGCTTAAAAATACCAGTATCTTACAATGAGTGACTGCCTATCTGATCTCCACAACCCAGATCGTACGTAACCTTTGATAAGACTGGTTTTCAGACTTTCAATTTTTATGTAGACTCAAACTCAAACTCAAAGCATTTATTTCAAATAAACCAATTACAGGCACTTTTGAATTGTCAAGGTCGGTGAGGTAGAAAGATGAAGCTAGTTGCCCATTCCAAAGCGTAGGTACCTATGGAGAAGAACGGGCAAGAAACTCCATGGATACTCTTTTAAAATCATGATATTGTTACAAAAAGTTGGTTACATCATTATGTTGAAATTATCAATGTGAGAACTATGTAAAAAGACGTGCACATTATAAGCGTCTATAATTAAAACAAAAATAAAATAACAATTTAGAAATTAAAATAAGCCGTGGGAGCTAAGAGATGACCAGTCCCTACTGGCGGCGCCCGTTCACGAACATGACGTATGGATCAGCACTATTCAGCTCAACCATTTTGAAGGGAACTTAATGAACATCAGTCAAACAGCAGTACCAGGAAAAACGTTTACATTCAGTCAGACGTTTATAGACTTATAATGATGATGGGATATAATCTCCATAACATAACTCCCCACGCAAGTTATACGCACAGATGTGTAATTTTATGACATCACTGTCGCACGCATGGCTCGGCCTATTTGCGTGCAAAGCGTGACTCAGTCAAGGCTGAAAAGAAGGAAGTGTATTGCAGAAAAGTTCAAAGCTATTTTTCCTTGTCAAACCACGAATTACTGGATATAAAAAAGTATTATGAGTTTCAGTACAAGAGTTACTTACGATGATGGAAATGTCCAAATAATTTATTGGATTCATATAGCCTACCTAAAGGCTTATGTCAATCCTGTTGAAAGTCATTGTGGGAATTCGAAACCCTTTTAAAGCGATTGTCATTTGTCAAAGCGCTTATGATAGTCAGTCAGTTTGCTACCTTCTAGGGTATCCTTAGTAGGGTAGTAGGACCCATATTCAGTGCTATTGTGATATGTAAAAAACATGTCACTAAATAATATCAGTAATTGGACATGGAAACACATATTAAATGTAGTAAGAGTAAACGAAACTGAAATATTTTTTATTAGCTTCACTTGTATGTTTGTTTGTTTGTAACCAACTCCTCAGAGTGCGATTTTGACCCACTTTAAACGGTCAGATTTCATTTAACCTTTGTAAACTTATCGAGGACCGATGAAAATTCAATAATTAAAAAAAAAAAATGAAAAAAAAAGGAAAAAAATTACTATTTTTTTTTTATAAAATCACGCTTTTGTAGTTAGCAGAACTAAAAAATAGAAGATAAATAATAGTTTTAAAAAACTAAAACACACGCTTTAAAACCAAACTAAAAAGTAGAAAATAATTTAATTCAATTAAAAAGCGTGGGGTGCTTGACATTAATTGATTATAAAAATACCTCAAAAAGCTACCAACCTTATTTTGTACTTTTTTAGTTTTTAACGCGTAATTTTTAGTTTTTTAAACTATTATTTTTTCTGTCTCCTTGGCATGATCACCATCTGCCTAGCCTTTTCCCAACTACTGGTGTCCAATGTGGCTGAATACCAGCATTTTACGGAGCGACTGTCTATTAGCTCTCCACAACCCAGTTAATGGTTAATACGATATCCCTTTGTAAATGTGGTTGTTATACATTGATCCATGCGGTTGTTATTACTTAGCCCCTTTCCTTGGCGTATGCCAAGTTTTGGTCTAACCCCAGCTGTTAACCATCTACTGGGGCCAAACAAAAAAGCTAACGTACGTGTCACGATATGATTTATTAGGAAAGTACTGCGCGACATTACCAGTTTAAAAGTCAATGTCAAAACCATTGCTATATCATAAAGTATACGATGACTGCAAATCTGTACAGTACTCTATTTATGACTTTGATTAAATAAATATGTTGAATATATTTCCATGATACAAGCTTATACTATATAGCTCGCGCTTACAAGAGAGAAAAAGAAACTATTTTGAATATGTAGTGGCACCTACATTGCCACATGCAAACTACGCATCACACTGACGTCATGCAAAATTCTGCATCGCGCAAGTAGAGTTTACCGCGCGACTAGAATAAATACAACGTCCCGACAACAATCATCAGGCAGTTGCTCACAAGACATAACATCTGTCTAGGCGAAAGATCTCCCTGTTTTATAGAGGATGAGTGAACATTTCACCCTGTTCCTCATTCCTCTATAAATTAATATCACATTTGAATTTTCTAATACATCGTATATCTATAATGCATCAGAAAATTAGTACGGGTCTATACTTGTTTGAGAATAGCAAGGTAATCCCAATTAAAAGGCATACCTGCCCACGCGAGATTTCAAAGGTCACTTTTAACGAGTTTCAAAAAGTTTTTATAATAATAAAGTTTCCTACGCTATGAATTTTTTACAACAGTGTGTGCTGTTGTGCGTGATAAGCTTTGCTTTACAGAGGCAAAATGAATGATTGATTATTAAATTACACGAGTTAATTTTTACGAACGATTTGTGAACGATTGAATACACTCCAATCAAAAGCAACTAAATGCTTCGTTACTAATTTTATTATGGTTCAATAGTTCACTTGTTTGAGTTACAGAAACCGGGTATCGTGCAACCCACATATTATTTAAGTTCAAATAAAATATGAGAACCTAAATGCACAGCCGAAATTGTAGTTGCTTATCTCGGTTGGGTCACTTGTACTTCAAATGACACCTGCAGTGTCCTACCGCCGACGAGGAAACTACTAGTCTATCAACGATGTCCTCACTAAAGAAACGTGCCAAATATTGTGAGTCCCGTGTAAGTAAAAGAGGTATGCTTATTAATAGTTGATCGAAGACTGTTAACCATGCCTGACGGAAAGCGATTGATGAAGTCTATGATGGAACGAGCGTGCCTAGAAGGTGCCTGTTCACGCCTGATTTAAATATAAAGACGGGTTAAATGTAGAACGAAACATAGACGCTGGCAGAGAGTCCCGCATTTTGGCTGTGCGCATGATAAATGTGGCGGAAAAGTGCCGAGTACGACTGGTCGGGATTTCAACCAAGTCCCGCACTCACTGCTTGTTGCCAACTCGTACTTAATCGCTAGCTCTACTCTTTTCTCGTTTATCGCTGGCGGTGTGACTGGTGCCTAAGACAACTCGATGTGTGTGGTCTGTGTGACAGTTCGAGGAATTTTATAATTAATTCCTTGGAATTGTTGTCTAAGGTGCTAAAACAAGCAAACAGGTGGTACGAGTTTGAAAATACTTCAGGAACAGCTCAAACAAATAAACTAGACCGTCCGTAAAGACTTCAACAAACCCCGTTGAATCGAACGCGTCGATCGGGATAACAAGCAGACAAAATTAATAGCTAGGCCAAAACTGAACAATAAATCAGGCAAGTTGGGACAAGATGCGGGTCGCTATCAAAGTAGGGACGAAACTCAACTAAATTCCCTCTAGAGGTGACTTGCGAAATGATAACACACACTTGTTCTGTATGTACCTTTAAGGGTTTTGTTAATTGGGTTTATTATGTGGAAGTAGGAGTGGTTATTTGGGATATGGGTGGTTATTTTATGTGCTACTATTTATTTGAAGCCTGAAAGATATGGCGAGTTAAACTATACTCACTTTTAAATTTAAATTCTTTAATTCGAGCGAAGACTCATATAAGTTTAGTAACATTGTATAACGCCCTCGCGGTAGGTCACGGCGAAGGTGATGTGAAGACCTGATAAGGTTTGTAAGATAAACATGACCAGGGAACATACAACACAGGAAGGTTTGGAATGAAAAATAAAAAAAAGAGGCTTTAAATCCAATTGTTAGTAAACAACATGATACAATGATATAATATGGTAAATGATGGGTGTGAATTACATATGGACAGTTAGTGCTAACCACAATTCGAGCCATCGATGTAGCGCGCGTGCTCATTATGGTGTAAACTACACGCGCCACCACCGCCGCAACCATCCCTGACGCACCGCATCGCCATCAGTTTTCTGAAAGCGTTATAAAACTGGGCACGGTGGGCCCCATACGACGCTTGTTTATATTTCTCCCACAAGCTGCATGTGTAGAAGGTGGACATACAAATATATTTTTAGTCTTACGGACCATACCGACGAATACCCAGTCGCCCAACATCAGCCATTGCCCCAATTGATCCATAATAATTGGCCGAAATTGGGAAAGTCTCGACTTAATCAAAAAACCCTAGGCACTGTGCGCAGTATGGCCCAGTGAACTCAGCGAGTCGATTCACGGAGCTCTTTTATTGGCAACGTATGTGATTGGCGTAACAACGGCTTGTTTATGGCCAGGCCTTCATTGAGCAACTAGCTTGCTACACGTTCTTTAAGGTATAACTGTTGGATTCACTTGGATGATTGTGTTTGGATATTAGACTGTTTTGTAGGTGGGTTTTTGTTTCATAGTTCATTTATTGTTTATTAATAGAATTTTAAGAAAATAAGCTTTCACTTTCAATGCCTAAAAATTGAATGAAAATAACAAAATCTCACAGTAGGATAGCATAAAATAACACACATACATACATAATCAGCCTATGTTCCCACTGCTGGGATAGGGAGTGGGCCGTAATCCTCAACGCGAGCCAAATGCGTGTCTGTTACATGTCTTAGAATTTTTAGTCCGGTTTCGTCACGAAGTTTTCCTTCACCATTTTGAGAGCAGTGGTGATGAAATGAATTCCATGGCAATTTACTATGGAGTGATAGCAATAAGCTTGCCCATATTACATGAAACTTAAACGTATTTAGCAAAATGTAGGTGTACGTTCTATATGTAGCTCTCCCTAATATGGAAAACAGGCGTGATGTTATATTAAATTAACAACTTATAATGGTCTCGGCCGAAAATGGTGTTATTTGCAGATGACACATCTTCTTCTTCTTCTTCAACCTTTGGCCACCCAATGCTGAGTGTAGGTCTCTTCCAAATCTCTCCACTTTTGGCGGTTTTGTGTCGTGGCTATCCAGATGACACATCATTGATATTTAAATTAGACCGACGGTCTCAAAATCTTGACGACGTGAATAATTCTATTCTTCAGGTTCAAGATTGGTTTACCGTAAATAATTTGGTACTAAATGGCACAAAAGCCAAATGCATTAGATTTAAATTACCAAATGTTTAGAAGTAGCAAATGTGACATCATATTGAATGGAGAAAAACTAGAACTTGTTAATCAAACAGTGTTTCTAGGAATCACGCTAGACGAGAAATTACAATGGGGTCCTCATATAACATCTCTTGCGGGGCGGCTAATCTCGACCGCTTATGCTGTTAGAAAGATCAGACAGATAACAGATGTAGAAACCGCGCATTTGGTCTGTTTTAGCTACTTCCACAGCATTATGTCGTATGGCATTGTCGGGCTGCTGACATTGAATCCATCTTTATTTTGCAAAAGAGAGCTGTCAGTGCCATTTATAATCTACGTCGCCGCGAATCCCTCAGGGGACTGTTTAAAAGGATTAATATTATGACGGTACCTTGCCAATTCATTTATGAAAATATCATGTATGTACGAAAAAATCTACATCTTTTTAATAAAATAAGTGATATACATAATTTTAATAGTAGAAACAAAGACAAAATAGATCAACCATTTTAAATTAGCTAAAGTAAGCACATTTTTTATGGAGTACTTTGTTAAATGTTAGAAGAAAATACCTTGTGATAAATTGCAATTAAATGAAAGGAAATTTGAAACTCATATTAAAAGTAAACTTTGTAAACTAGCGTATTACAAATTAGAGGATTATATGTAAGATAGGAATACTTGGAAACATGCTGGTCCTGCTCCATAGGACGATCTAGAGTCTAGACAAAATCAAACTGGTTGCTAATTGAATTGTATAATTAATTATATTTATGACATTGATGACCGATGACCTTGTGAGGGCCGCAGGAGTCCGCTGGATGCGGGAAGCACAGAACCGGTCGAAGTGGCGGAGCTTGGGGGAGGCCTATGTCCAGCAGTGGACGTCTTTCGGCTGAAATGATGATGATGATGACATTGATTTACTCTCAGAGATTACTTTAACTGACACGCTGACCTATTACGTATTAATATTCTTGGAAAATCGTATACTTACTTTTACAATGTTTCTAAATGTGTGAGCACCATTATACAGGGTGATTGGAAGATGGTGCAAAGCTTTAAGGCGAAGATAGTAAAGACAATTTAGAACCATTTAAGCCATGGTTGTCGTAGACGAAGTCTTACCAAATATTTTTAACCAAATTTTTAATTTTTTTTCGGAAATTCTCAAAATTTAATGTAAACTGCATAATTATGGCCAAATTGAATGATAAATGAATTCATTTTTTATTTATTTAATTAAAGTAATGTGTAAGCAATCAAGCAAAACATGTTTTAGGCTTCTGTGTCATTAGACATTTTTTTTACAGACATTTAAAGCTCAGAAAAAATAAAAAATTTGTACAATACGTCTTTTAAACCTTACTAAAAAAAACAAAATTTGGTAATACTTCGTCTAAGACAACCATGGCTTAAATGGTTCTAAATTGTCTATACTATCTTCACCTTAAAGCTTTGCACCCATCTTCCAATCACCCTGTATATCTATCACAGAATTAATTTATCTGTATTGCTTCAATTTGATTCGTTTTACCTATTTCGGTATGGTAATTTTATTCTGGGCGCATCGTTTTCACACATACTTAATCATATAATTAATGTACTATGTCAAATATTTTATTTTACATTTTTAAAGAGTAACGGTGGAGTTTCTTACCCATTCTTCTCCATACGAAACTACATTTTGGAAGGGGCGACTAGATTCAATTCTATTTTAATGTAAATGTTGACATTCAAAAGTACCTTTTAAGTGTCTATTTGAAATAAATGTTTTGACTTTGACTCGTTTCATGTTTTAGTTTTTCTTATTATTTAGTAGAGTTATTTTGTAAGCGATTGAAAAATACTACCGTCTAAAAATGTTAGTGTTAAGACATGGCGGACACCTGAATAACTCGTAACAAAGCATCCAAAGTGGCCTCGATCTCGACAAACTTGCGGAAAAAGTACCAGCACTGATGGAAGCAGCGACTTTATCTTGTTTTCAGGGTACCTTAGCGTTGACATGCAAACAGCAGCGCAGAAATACAGGTGAGCATTGAAATTGGTTGAATCTACTATCTGTAACTCTATCGGTTCTCAGGCTTATTAGTCGACTAGCACGAATTAATTCGCCCGAGTCAGCCCAATCGTCACTTTTAAATAATATAACATTTTATATAGGCAACTCGCCCAAAGTTAATTAATTTATTGCCGAATCGACACTTCTAGAAATGCGTATGTGTACCTGACTATCAAGAAGAAGGATGCGAAACGTGGAAAGCAGTGGTGTTGTGATGAAAATTGGGATGCCTATGTTCAGCTGAAGAATGTAATAGGCTGAGTTGATTGATTGATTATATTTAAAGGATACCAACCCCGGAATACTTATACGGTCATTGATGACTACTGGGTGTATACGTCGTTGTGTGTTTAGCTTATTTATACCCAAGCTTTCACCCGTGACTTCGTCCACGTAGAAGTCAGACTATCAATTCTAATTGACAAATTAATCCTTTAATTACGCGGACATTATCATTAAAACCATCATAGCGCAATTAGGAGTCAAATATGGCTATTAGCATCCTTGAAGCTTTGAAACAAAACAATGATGAAAACAGTCGTACCACCAAAATTTAATACCAAATGCCTATTCAATTCACCAAAGAAACATAATACAAAACAAGTCAACAGAAACCAACAATTTATTTAACAATACACGGAACCCGGGTGTACGAAAACTTGCACCTGACTCAACAAAGCCGGGGCGGGGCCAAAACTTGGTGTTTTCATTAAATTTAATACTGTTTAGAAGCTATCTCTTTGAATCCACATTTTGTTTTTATCTATAGAAAAGTAGGAACATGATTTTTGGGGAGTTTGAGCTCTTAAAATATGTAGATACGTGTTTATGTTAGACTCAGACAATGATATAGCATGGTCATACTGCTGGGACACAGGCCTTCTCTCGGAGAGAGGGACTGGGCCGTAATCCACCACGCGGGCCCAGTGCAGGTTGACGGATGTCACATGTGTTCGGATTTTTTGCTCTAAGATTTTCCGGTTTCCTCACGATATTTTCCTTCACCGTTTAGAGAGCAGTCTGCAGTGGAGATGAAATGTTTACATAAAGTTATTTTATTTTATTTTTATTTATTATTTTTTAAAGTAAAGCGCCTTCTGAGTTCGAACCTACGACCTACAACACGTAAGTGAAGGTCGTTTCCTCTGGGCCACCACTGCCCTCAGTGGTTTCAGACAATGATATAAAACAGTAAAATGACGTAGATAGGTTACCTACGTAGCATTTGATCTTTAAGATCTGTACCTACACTAACAAAATGTGGTAATGTCACACTTTTTAAGATAACACGTGGATGTAGGACAGAATATAGTTGTATATTATGTTTATGTATACATTGAGAACTAACAGGATGAGGATAAAAGAGTGTATTTATTTAGTTTTATCATATTTATCATATCGTATGCTGCACCGGATGAGGAAACCATAGCAACGCCGGCTGTCGCTAAAACCAGCTCTGGGGTTCTGTCTCGTATAGAGTCGTAGCATTATGCTGAGCAAATAAAGTGCAAGTTTATGTATGAATGTACGTATTGTGTCAAAAGTTCAGTCCAAAATTGACAGTTAATCATTGTGAAGTGCCACATATAGACGCCAAGAAACTAAACTAGATACTTTAATAATGCAATTATGTAAATAACTCATAAACGATCATACTCCTTTACCTAACCGCCACATAACTTCTATCAAATCATAAATAACTACCCACAAAAGATAACAAAACTTCCCGAGGGCATTAATCTAAATGACGGATTATCTAAAGTGTCCGTGGCATACCATCTGATTTATGGGCTGGTAAGCTCTTTGTCCAGTTGCCTACAGCTAGCGGATATCCTCAAAAATGTTTGCTGTAACATTAAAGTGGGTTATTGCTTGGAAGATATACGAGGAAATATAGTGATCTAAAAATATTTGTATGTTGCAACACATGCGAATATGGTTCTTATAACAAATGGGCAGCTGGCTTTAGTCAATGCATTTATTTCTTTCATAGTTTATAAAGGCATGCCTCTGCTGACCTCTTTGGGGGGATACGTGATGCTGTTTTATTTGCTGTCACAAAACTAATAAACTAATTAACTCTTAAAAACCAATGTAATCATAAGTCTATGAACTCTAATAAATCTACGCAATATAAAATAATTACCGTAGAGCTTCTTGTAGTTACGTTCCTGTGGGAATCTACAAATTAGAACCTCACTATTTAAGTTCTAGTCCATATTAAATGAAATTCATATGTTGATCGTAATAAAGAACACTGTTCTATTCTGAATACAGTTTACAATAAAACTTTTTTGAATCTTTAAAATGAAATATGACACTCATTCATACTCAAGATTCAGTGACCCATCCGATTCCAACCCGCCACAACAGCAGCTTAACTTCAGCAGATTGTAATCTGAAACCTCTCAGCGAAGAGTAATAAAGGAAGATAATATTCCGTATGTATGGAGCGCTCAACTATTCACGATGTTGGATCACATAGGACGTAAAGTGACTAGATTGAACTATTTTTGTCAATCTCATCGTCCATAGTAAAAGAAGGGGGTAAGGGTAAGCCTACTTTGCCTACCGATGTTATATGATGATTAGTGCACGCTAGAAGGGACCTCAGACCTAAACTTAAACTCTTCAGATGAATGCTATTCAGAGAGAAAGGCTTATAATTGAAACGTTAACTTAAATATTTCAAGTTCAGAACCTTAGAATCAGAAATTAGAAAAACTGCCGTAGCATTATCATACCTATATCACAAATAAATCTAGATAATAACAATGGGTTATGAAACTGACTGCGATCAGTTTTAATGGCCACTGCCTAGACTAGACTCCTATAAAATAATGCTGATGATAACTAAGCATTTAGCTGTGAATATTCAAATCTCCATCGCGGGCAATGTCTAATATACATAACACTATACAAAATCAAGACAAAAGAAAACAGCATTAATAATTCAAACTAAATTAAACGCGAGCGCAGTCGGGTAGCCTGTTAGTAGCAGCAAAAACTTCTAAAAGAAAAGATTCCATTCAATAGCTTTGGCTTTGTTCACCTCATTATTAAACATTTCATTGTTTCTTTTTAATAAAGCAAGCGCTAGAGAAAACAAAGTTTTCAATTCAGTTGACTTCTAAATATTAAATAATACTAGTAGGGTATTTAGCTATTGTGACGTCAGAATATAACTTGTATGCACGATAACAGTAAAGGCATTTAATAAAAAGTTAAGTGGAAGACAGCTGATAGCTAAACGATCTTGTATTTACATAGTTTGTTTTTAGCTACATGAAACTTATCACAACACCACGCCAGTTTTTTTCCTATGGGTTAAGCAGAGATGTACCTACCTACTTATAGTATACCCACATTTTGCCAGTTATGTTTAAGCCCTAAGTAATAGAAGGTGAGCCTAGTGCCAAAAACCGAGCACAGATCCAAACTCCGGGCTGTTACTGAGAAATTCCTAATGAAAAGACCCGATGACAATAGTGTTATCGCATTTCTTCCCAGGATTCCCAGGCCCGACCTGGGAATCCAGGACCTCAGACTCAGCAGAGGTGCTTGTGACCACTACTATTGAGTATTGAAGTAGTCATTAATTGTTTTGTTAGGAACTCAGTTTTTTTTATTGTATGAAAAAAATGCCCTACAAGGCAATTGTTATGAACGCTTTAGCTAATCTTGTTAGCCAAACTTACATAAACGAAAGTACAGTGGTGGCCTAATGATAACGGCCGCGACTTACCGAGTTGTAGGTCGTAGGTTTTATATAAATTATTTGCTCACCATTGCTATCAAAACGGTGAAGGAAACGCATGTCCTAGAACCAAAAATTCTAACACATGTGACATCTACCAAATCGCACGGAGGCCGTGTGGTGGATCGAGCCCTACTCCCTTTCACTGAGAGGCGGCCTTTGTCCCAGCAGTCGGAACATTATAGGCTAGATAAGATGATGGCGACATACATTTTATCACTAGGTATATTAAGGACTGCACGTAGCCTAGTTAATTGCTACTGGATTCTAATTTGAAGAGAAAATAAACGCTTACTATGGTATACTTCATAATGATCCATCATAGTTGCTTTCATCTTTTGTTTGTAAATAAATAAATCACAGGCGAAATGTGGCTGCAATATAACCCTCTGTACGCCCGTTTGATGAATACAAGCGAAATGTAAGTTACATTATAATCTTAATCTTTTGCTTTAAAAAAAACCGATCAGTTGCTAATCGGACTCGCACTTAAAGGGTTCCGTACCATACAGCAAAGATGCCGAAAAATAACACGGTTCTTGTATGGAGACCCTTTTAATTTTTAACATTATTGTATGTTGTTAAATAGGCAATAGAAATTAACACTGTGAAAATTGCAAATGTCTACCTATTACAGTTCATTAGATAGCGCCCGATGACAGACAAACAGACGCATGGATGGATGGATGGTCGGATGAAGGGTCCTGATGGCATATTTTGAGTATGTACGAAACTCAAAAAATACAAAATCTCAGTCCAGACGTGCAGGGTTACGTGTTATTTTCCATGTTTTATTGCATTCAGCTGACTTTAGAGAGTTCACAATCGCTGCATTTATATCGCGATCGAATCCTCGTGCGTGCTGGGTAGGGTTGCCACGCGTTTGAATTGAATAAAAGTGAATACATAAGGAAATAAAGGGAGAAAACGTTTGTGAAAGTAGTTGCTTAGTTTATATGGCTTTATTAAAATAGAATTCACGAGTAAATATACCTAAAGTTACAAATATACAAGAAACGTGTTTTTCTTTAAGTACGAGTATGTATTATTTATTATTGTAAGGTGGTATAAAACCCTTTCTGTGCGAGTCCGACTCGCCCTTGGTCGTTTTTTTTTTAATTTTCACCTAAAAACGTATTTTCGCTCGGAGTACTTGTGGTAAGTTCAATATTTCTAACCAACATGTAAGATTTCAAACGCTAATAACTATGAGAGTTTTAGTACTAGAGTAATGGTTGAGAATTTAAAAGATAGGTCATATTTATAAAAATTATTAAACGGGATATAAATTTGCCTATGACGTCGTGCTGCGTGTGCATGCGCATACGCGCGACCCTCTATTTTTCACAAAGAGTCGAAATCCCGATTTCTATAGCGCAATAATGTGTTAAGTTAGAACACTGATTCTGGAGTCGTTGTCGAGATTTGACAAAGCACTACTAGGGCGCGGAGAGAAACAACAAAAATATTGGCCAAAATAGGGTTAAAATTAGTTTGAAGTTGACAATAGCAAAATAACTCCATACATCGTGTCATATCGGCCGTAAATATAATCAGAAATGAAATAAAATCCCAATCGAAGAAAGCTCGCATCAAAACAAATGCAATGAGCCTAAGAAATCTATACTGAGCAAATAAAATACCTGCGGCAGTGCCTGAAACTTTAAGAAAATCTGTTGCAAATAGTTTAAGATGTCGTCTAATATTGGCTGTGTATCTGCTCAAAACTGAAAAAAAAACATAACCGGTGAAAGCTTACTTCATAAGAAATGCAATGAACCTACTAAATCTAGTATCGGGTGAATACAACAGCTACAGCTGTATCGAGAACCATAGGAATATTCGTTACAAAACCCTAAGTAAAAACATCTAGTACAATGTTTTCACGAAAACAAATGGCGCGCACTCGAATTACGCCTGCTTAATTTTTTTGGTAAGATGTTAATGTTAGTTATTATCGTTTTTATTTCCAGTGGGTATACCACATAAAACATGTTTCTTTGTTTTATTTCCTATCATATAATCTTTCACACCATTCATTCACCCTTTCTTTGGTCCCCCCTACTCTTACCATCCACATTCATACACAAAACTTTTCTCACTCGCTCCTATCACATGTCAAACCCACGGCCACCATTTCCTATACAATCTCTCGGTCAGCACCACACACTACAAGTAACATTGTGTACCAACGTAACTCCGCCATCCCTGATGTCTTAGGATCACAAATATGTGGGTTTGGAACGTACATCGCTTTCAGTCGCGCACACTCGGTGTATGCCAAATATTTACAAGCTATGAGAAATTTCAAATTTATACTTATTTTGTTAAATTTTGCGGATGCCGCACTTCTATTCCGAAATAAGGACAAATGACATTTGTGCAGGGTTTTGAAATTTGCTCATAATTCTGGTAATTCTTATAATAATCAATATAATGATATTAAAATTTAATTTCACAGTCATCTCATAATTAAAAACGTTCACAATCTAGTTGCAGTCTCGTCTCAGCGACAATTAAACGTCAAGAAATTGTAAAAAATGTGGGGAAACTCGTGGTATTTTTGACAGATTAGGACTGAGATCAGACTGTGAACGTTCTTAAAATTACGAGAATTACCCCTCTGGGTAACAACGACCTAATAATACGTTCCATAATTATCTTTAATATTTTTTACTTGACTTTCTAAAATATTTAATCAACTTAGTTCCACCTATCCCCTTAACAGATTAATTTCAAGATAAAGTAAAATTATAATATGCTTTTAAGTTAAAAACTGTATTAAATTTTTGATCAAAACGTAATCCGGTAAGTTCTACAAAAAATGTAGATTAATCTGTAGCAACTTCGTAGAGGCGCTACGAATTTCGTAGCGCCCACGAAATACTACGTCGATCGCGTAGCAAAATGTAGGCATTCCTTTTAAAAACTTCTTGTTTAGTTACCAAGTTCGGCTTGACAAGAGCTTAGGGAGTTAACCTACTTTTTGTTTGATTAAAAAACAATATTATTTTTTAATTTCTCTTTCTTTCTTTGTACTGAAATATGCAAACCATTCAGGTTCTGACCATTTTTATTATTCAGATTTATTATTCAGCCGTGACTAGTCCAGTTATAATCCGATGACAAAATCATTGAGTGAACTGTGTTGCTAAAATTATGCCCATAAATCTTTTAAATTAAAATACGAGAGTTTTTGCGCTCAAAATTACCTTACACTTAATTTAAAATATTTTAAGATTTATTATTCAGATTGTACATAAATATTTCAAAAGTTTATGATGAAATTCAATTAGAGGCTCTAATGAAAGCAGACCAGAATAAATGTTTGCTACTTATTACCATTTTACATTACAAAACTAAACATAATTCAGCCTTCGTCGCTGTTTGACTTACTATTTAAATTAATAAAATAAATAGATGCAATTAATATTACTACCTCGTTGGTCTAGTGGTGGCTAGTTCAATAAACCTTTATATTTGTGATGCTGATTGACCATACTAAAAATAAGAACAAAACATAACCTACATCGTTTTGTCTGGGAGTCGAAAGCGCTACTGCTGAACATGAGATCCTGGGTTCGATTCCCAAGTCGGGCAAAGTGTTATTGGGTTTTCCATCTCGAATTTCTTAGTAGCAACCCGGAGTTTGGATATGTGCGTGGTTGATGGCAATAGGCTCGCCCCCTATTACATAGGACTTAAACATAACTGGGGAAATTTGGTCCCACCTCTGCCCAACCCTTCGGGTTCCTCCAAAGGAGTGTTGTCATGTAGATGCAATTGTTCTGCTTATCTTGTTCCTAACTATATTGGGGTTCCTCTTCTAGTCTAACTAGATGCAGCTGAATAAAAGTATTTTACTTGGAACGACCACCACATGACGACCACGTCCCAGTTACTGGGGAACACGGTTCTCCTTGGTAAGACTGAATGTCAGACTTTAAGGCCTCTGACTATACCTTCATAAGTAAATGGACTTGACTAATGATTTAAGAATGCAAAGTTGATTTAAATATAGGGAAATAATTAAATCTTCTTCGTATTATCTCTTTCACTTATTTTTTTTTTTGGCAATTCCATACTTAGGTATGGAAATCTATTCGACAAATTTGCAATGTATTAGTATGTTATCCTTATTTTATTTTATTCAATGTTATAACAAAGTGACCAAAACCCTGAAGATGTATTTGTAAGCTGGAAAGGTCAGAATATTTTTAACTTTTATAACAAGTTCTTAACAGTATTCTGACCAATAACGATCGTCAAAAATCCACGAATGAAAGCCGGCTTAACGTGCTTTCCAAGGCATGGAGGTGCCTCGATATGTAATGGACCCGTCTACGAACTGACAACGGCAAGCGTACCTTGACCTTCCATGAAGCCGTGTGGCTGTTATCATTTAGCCTCGAACCGCGAAAATAAATAGATACATAAGTTCAAAATGTCGGCTTGTCGATGAATTCAAGCACGACTTGACCACTTAAACAAAATATAAAAGCTGAGTGAGCTATCAAAATATTTTATTTCACATACACCTACACGGGCACTTATTCACCGTTTTGAGAGCAGTGGTGATGAAATAGTTTACATAAGTAAAGTGCCTGTCTGGGTTCGAAACAACGACCTATAACTCGTTGGTCGCGGCCAGTACAATTGGTCCACGACTGTTCTCTGAAATTGTGTACACACGACAAAATTTTGAGTCATTTTTTTTTCTTGAATCTGACACAGGCCAGAAACTGCTTCCAGCTTCGCGCTTTTAAAACTTAATTAGGACAGCAAAAATCGCTATTACTGTCTTGTAAAGTATTACTTATCTTGCAAAAGCAGCTCCTGACGTCAAAGCTTGTATTACGTTTGTACGAAATATTGTTAATTACCAACTTATATAATTACCAACTGGTTGAAGTTTAGTTTCAAATAGGATCGATACGTTTTCGATTGGAAGTAAAGTTCTCTGTAGCTGGATACCACTACTACTAGTTAGCGTAACCTAACATACTTGAAAGAGGAGTTTCCGGCCCATTCTGCACCTTACGAAACTCCTTTTTAAAAGGGCCGCCAAGAATTAGTGGTGTTTTCTTCTGTTAATGGTATACTTGAAATTAATGATTTGATACACTTTTATAACTATAGATACATGTACACTTTTTCAGCTGTAACACTTTTATACTGAGACTACTACAAAGACCACATACGATAAATGGCATTGATACTCGTACATCGAACTCTATACTACCATGCATTGCAATTGAAATTGAAAATAGAACTGAAGCATCCAAAGGACGTCACATCAAACCGTTAAGAATTGACAGCATCGCAAGATAAAAGAAATCTATCTCTCAAAGACGGATCATCCCTGAGATTCCTAAATAGAATCAGTGATAAAGTCAAACATTTTTATATCCTTTAACTCCTATTATTTTCGGCATCAAAAACTTTTTACTTCGCAGACCAATTTGATACTCCCCAAATAAAACTTGGTCGCGACAGTTTTATCATTTTATTACTTAGATGCTGAACTTTTACCCTGGAACCAGAAGAAATGTGTGTGGACATAAATTCGACGAATCTTTAGCCAGATCAAGCCAAGTTGGCTGCGCCCCAGGGGAACAAATAGCCAGAATTTGTTTGGCCGCTTGTATGCTCAACAATTTCATTCACCCTTTTGCATCCAGGTGAAATATTCGGAGAAAATCCAGGAATATGAATCGTTTGGAGTTTTATTTTTAGGCTGTCAGGCGCGGGTTTTTGTGGTGTTCAGTGTAGAGTTGGTTGTTAGTTAGTTAGTACCGCGTTTATTGGTGAGTGGTTTTGTGGGCTGACAGTGATAGGGAAAAAAGATTAATATTTTTTAACTCTGTAACTTTTTTTTTCCTGCCTCATCTTAATATTGTGGTTTTCCTTCTCATTCATTATTTTTAATTATAATCAACGAAGCTGCATTTTTTTTTTAATTCGTCCGAATGATTTAGAAAGTTAAACGTGTATTTTTACTTGCCCAATACAATCCCTTTAGTTACTTATTTCGTGTGGTGCCCGACGCAAAAGAATAGCACTATCCCATTTCTTCCCATGGGTGTCATAGAAGGCGACTAAGGGACTTGCTAGAGAATGGGCAGCAGCGTTCTCTATGCATTAGACCACCATATTGCGATCGCCAACCCGCCTGCCAAGCGTGGCGATTATGGCAATTCCCCCCTTTTAGGGGAGGCTTATGTCAAGCAGTGGACGTCTTTCGGCTAATATGATGAGTCACTTATTCACGAATGATTAATTATTTTATTTTTGTAAGTAGGTTTGTACAAATACTTTTAAACTTCAACGATAGTTTTAAAAGAAAAAGACAGGTTGAGGTATCCTATCTAACCACTCTAAGAAGAAATGGCGAAACAACCTCAGGTTCTTTTTTTTTGGTGGGAAATCATCAAATAACTTCTCCCACTCTGGGTGGAGCAGGAGGGCGTGTCAGACTATTATTGGCTATTATTGCTTTTTATTTTTTATTATTATTTATTATTTATTATTATTTTATCCCTCATTTGCCTGTGTGCCAGGGGCCACGGTATCTCTGACCCACCAGTTGGTGCTGACATCTCTTTGAGGCGCACGTGGAACACAACGCGCCGTCGACTCGGGCTTGGTCCTTATCGGACAGCGAGCTACCCATTACTCGCCGACCACAAGCCCGCGCCTGCGGTGGCCGGGAATCAGCCTGGGATTCCCGACATCCAGGGCGTCTCCTGCGGACGCTACGGCCGTGAGGGCGCATATACTGCCTCTCCCTCACGTGAGCCACCTCCCTCTTCGCGAGCATTACTGCTTCGTAAAAGGAGGTGGCGGCTACCCATGCACTCTCGCTCCGTACCATGGCCTGGAACAGGGCCGGACGCGAGAGATTGCCGCCGCCGAACGCCTCCACAAGGATACAGCGGTGCTCCGCCCAAGCCGGGCAGACCTCCACCGTATGATCCACCGTGTCCTCAGTGCGATCTACGCAGTGGAAACACCCGGGAGTATCCTCCTGCCGCATCCCAAACAGGAAACTCCCGAAGCAACCGTGTCCGGTGAGGACCTGCGTCAGGCGGAAGGTGAAGGCGCCGTGTCGCCTCTCTGACCACTCCTCAAAGAGGGGACTTACCGCCGCAATCGTGGCGTGCCCAAACCTCCGAGGTCACAGTCACTGAAATTATAGTTATATTATTATTTTGTGGAAATAATCACTCAGATTGAGTGGACCTGTGCAATCAGTGCACGCACGCATTTTTCAGTAATCATGCAGCTCAACTCAATAACCTAAAAAATGTATTCCTGATAACCCGGATCACCATTTATTAAGCCTAAGTAACGCAAAAATTTCTCAGACTTTCTGAGATTTTATTTTGCTTAACTCTATTTCATTTAAAAGGAAATCCTACAGTATAATCTATAACATACATTTTAAACCATGATCAACAAAATTAAAAGCAGGTTGTACGCAGCGAGCGAAAATCTCATTAAGTATTGAAGTTTTATTACGTCCTCGCTCTGGTGCGTAGGGCTGCCAACTGTTTCGATATTACGGGGAAAATAACTGTCAAGTTGATCTATAATTTGATAATGCGCAATGTTTCAATTCAAAACGTCATGATATTTGGATCATTGGTGTTATACTATTTTATTGTAATACGGTAAGCAATTTATGATAACTAAGCATAAACGAGCCGTTTTAGATCGATTATACTAGCATTTACGAGTAAAGTAGGTACAGTTGTAAAATAATCAACTACTAAGATCTCATACAATTTTGCGCATAACAATCATCATTAAATTAAAAGAAAGACAACATGATTGCTTATTTACATTTTTAGTTTCTAGAAACGTCGTTTTTTTTATATCAGAAACTTTTTGAACAAAATTTATGAAGAATATTGACTAGGAGGAATCTATGGTGATTTTCCTTGCAGATGGTTCTCGTATGGTCTACAAAACTATGTTTTCACCTACCTAGAATCAACGGCCGTAGTTGATCGGTTGTAGGTTTTATATTTTCCAGAACATAACCATTTCCTGGCTAATACGTCCGTGCACTTTTGCAATGCATCTAACGCTACTCATGGCTCCCAAAAGACCTTTAAACTACATACATTTGTTAATATGAACTGTGAAATAGGCCATCCCTAGTCGACTGTTGTAACTTCTGGGTAGGTACGATATTATCACACGAAATATACCTGTGTTGCAGTAAAATTTCAAAAACCGTTTCTACGTTAAATCACTGGGAAATTGGTCAAAATTATTGATACAATCTATATTTTTTTCTGTTTTTGATTTATTGATATTGACTGGGTTTTTACTAAATACTAGTAAAATCTGAATGGTATAATTAATAGGTCTTTACCTATGAAATTGCCGTTTTGTATGAAAAAATTTAAACGAATTTTTTTCATGTATTTTTTATTTGTATTAATCGAAGTAATCACCCATGCAATCAATGCATCTTTGCCATCGCAGTGGCAGTTTATTGATGCCCTTCTTAAAGAAATCAGCTGGACGGGAGGCAACAAATTCTTCAAAGGCATTTTGTACTGCCTCTCGGGTATTGAATTTTTTTCCCGCCAAGAAGTTATCCAAATTCTGGAAAAAGTAGTACTCTGTAGGCGCAAGGTCTGGTGAGTAGGGCGGATGACGGAGAGCTTCCAACCCCAGTTCTTGTAACTTAGAGACCGTCTGCTGTGCAGTATGAGGTCGCGCGTTGTCGTGCAGGAGCAGCGGAGACGAGCGATTGACCAATGCTGGTTGGAGATGTGCCAGCTTCTCCATCATTGTGTTCAGTTCTTCACAGTACACATCTGCAGTAATGCTCACCCCGTTTGGTAAGAAGCTGTGATGAATCACACCGGCGCTAGACCACCAAACAGTGACCATCACTTTTCTAGGGGTAAGTTTTCGTTTAGGGCATTGTTTAGGTGCTGAACCAGGATCCAACCAACTTGCTGAGCGCTTGCGGTTATCAAACAGAATCCATTTTTCATCGCAGGTAACAATGCGGTTCAAAATTCCTTCATTTGTGTGTCTGTTGAGCAGTGCAAGGCACGTCTCGACGCGTACTTCGCGCTGACGATCATTGAGTTCGTGGGGCACCCATTTGTCAAGCTTTTTTACCTTGCCAATTTGACGCAAATGGACCAATATTGTTTTGACGCTAACGTCGAAAGCTGCTGCTAATTCAGCCGTAGATTGTGTATCATCAGCTTCCACAATCGCCTTTAATTCGTCATTGTCGACCAAAGTCTTCGGACGACCGCGAGGTTCATTTTTCAGGTCGAAATTTCCAGAACGGAAGCGAGCAAACCAATAACAGGTGGTGCGTTGGTTCGTAGTGTTAGCTCCGTAAACGTCGTTGATGTTGCGTGCCGCTTGTGCCGCGTTGCTGCCACGACGGTACTCATATTCCATAATTACTCGAATTTTTAACGTATCCATGATGACGAAAAAGATTGAAATGCGATGAAAATGTAACACTAATCAATAAACAAATGATTACTTTTGGAAAAAAAAATCCATGTTTTTAAAATAAAATTAATTTGAAATTAGAATTCTTACCCAAACAAAAATTATTTTGATTTGAAATGGCCAGTACTGCAAAACGGCAATTTCATAGGTAAAGACCTAATATTTAAGTTGGGATTTTTTATTAAAATACATTTTATGATGCTTGCATGGCGTTGTTATTAAAATCAATGAACAAGAAAAATATAATACAATCAGCCGAGCCTTTTCCCAATTATGATGCGGTTGGCTGCCAGTCTAACCAGATGAAGCTGAATACCGGTATTATACATGGAGCGACTGCCTATCTGACTGGTTGTCACACTGTAGGGCTTCAGACTACCCGTAACGACAATCAAAGATCTATAAATGATAGCCAGAAACAACGGCTTATCGTGTTTTCCGAGGCACGGAAGGGTCTCGATATTTATGAATGGTCACCCATTCGCAAACCGAAAGTACCAAACGTAGCTTAACCTCGACCCATACGGCAGTTATAATTTAGCCACGAGCCCCTCAAGAAAAATATAATATTAGAAATATAATTTCTGAATCTTTCACAGTCGTTACAGGTCGACAGAAACCCGAAACTCTGACAGCCAGTCTTACCAAAGGGTATTGTATTACGTAGTACCTCGGTTGTGGAGGTCAGATAGGCAGTTGCTCTATGTAAAATACCAATTTGAAGCTGCATCTGGTAAGACTGGAAGCCAACACCAACATAGTTTGGAAAAGACTAGGCGAATGGATTCGCTTTCGCAGTTTTACAGCAACACCAGCACCTCATTACGTGTTCACGTTAAAGTTTTCGACTATGTCGACAGAAGGAGGCGTGTTTTTGATGTACTGTTACAATCTTATTTTGACTTACTCAAGTTCAGGCATAATTGAGGCAAAGTTCATTAAAATCATTTAAATTTTCTTGAAGGACTGTGAATATGACAGTGATGCTGGAATTTGTATTATTATTTCTGGTGCAGTATTGAATACCTGCGATTAAGATATTCTTTTATTTAATTAAATCTGTATAATTGAATCCCATTTAATGACTTTTTCATTTTTATTTATAATTTAAAAACTGGTCTTAAAATAATAATATGTACAGATAGGTATATCAAAAATAAAATAATCATAGGGCATCAAATAATACGTCCGCATCGTTGTCAATGGGAAAAATGCCCAAAAGGCTGGCAGCATTGCCACGTTGTACCTAAGGCAATGTTGATTCTTTGGCCGCAAAATACGCCAGCCCTTTGGTCACGTGAAGAGTTGACCAACCGCTTGGAAATGTCTCAGAAAAGTAAGTGGGCTCTCGGACCCCATGGCCCAAGAGTTTGAACCCCCAAACGACTCGAACATATTATGTAGAGGTTCCAATAAGATTGGAATGTTTGTGCCGTTTGAGGTTTTCCGCACCTGCAGCAACCGCCCCAGCACAACCTGCTGAACTGTTCAAAACAATTAACATCATGACGGCACCTTGTCAATATATCTTTGAAAACATTATGTACGTTCGTAGAAATCTACATCTTTTTAGTAAGATAAGTGACAGGCACAATTTTAACAATAGAAATAGGAACAAATTAGATCAACCACGTTTCAGGTTGTCTAAAGTACACACTTCTTTTATGGGGTACTGTGTAAAATGTTATAATAAAATACCAGCCGATATTCTTGAACTAAATGAAAAGAAATTTAAATTATGCATTAAACGCACACTATGTAGACAAGCATATTATAAGTTAGATGATTATATTGTTGATAAAAATGCTTGGCTTAATGCTGGTCCGACTCCACAGGCACCTGGGCTTGCTATTTAAAATTTTCATATTTGGAAGAGATGCTTCCCTTTTTTATGTTTTCTGACATTATGAACATTTCTGTTCCTATTATTTTTATTTTCTGACATTACGAATAAGTTTTTATTTTTACTGAATCAAGTATTATTTATTAAAATTTCAAAAGATATTAAATATTTTTCTTTCTTTTTGGAAATCAAATTTTATTAATTTTTCAAATACATTGCAAACTATAATTTTGTATAATTTAGAAGCACTTTGTTTAAAATTTGTAAATGTGAGTACCATGCATCCGTATAATAATTATGTTGTTATGATGTACGTTGACTTGAAAAACTTTTTCCAAAAAAAAAAACAACCGACTTCCAAAAAAACACTACAAAGTGAAAAATTACTTTAATTTCGGAAGTCGGTGTCTTTGGGGCTGTATTTGAATTTTTTGTCACCGCCTTCCGAAATTAAAGTAATTTTTCACTTTGTAGTGTTTTTTTGGAAGTCGGTTGTTTTTTTTTTTGGAAAAAGTTTTTATTTTTCACTTTTTAGTGGTGCACATGTGCTTACCCCTTCACAGCATACCGGCGTGATGTTATGTTATGAACTGGTGTAAGCAATAGACAGAGATGAGATTTCAGCAAACCCAGTCCATTTGCTATCATTTATTGAGGAGTTCCGTTGCCTATCTCCAAAGTTCTTCATCAAATCTTCACCAAATTGAAATGAGACCACTACAAGAAAGTATTCTTCCAAAAAATACCTACATCGCTTTGTGTGCCTATAAAATTTGAAGAGTTCTCTCTATTTCTCCAAGATCCCATCATCAGATCCTGACTTGATGATCATGGGACCACCTGGGAAGTATACCCTTTCAAACAAAAAAAACAAAATCCAAATCGGTCCAGCCATCTTCGAGTAATCGGGGAACATACATAAAAAAAAAAAAAAAAAAAAAAAAAAAAAAAAAAAAAAAAAAAAAAAAAAAAAGTTCCGACGAATTGATAACCTCCTCCTTTTTGAAGTCGGTTAAAAAGCGTGGCAGTTGAGAGTATGTCATGCTCACTTAAATGTCTTGCTGATGGTGGCGTGTGTGTTGGATCATTCGGTTCCCTACAAAATGGTTGAGCTGGATGGTGCTGATCCACGCGTCAAGTTCGTGAACTTGTTCGTTGAGACTGGTCATCTCCTTACTTCCATGGCTAATTTTAAATCTTATATTTAGAATTGTTTTTTTTTTTACATTGTTCTCACATATACATAGAAGCAACAAGAATAATGTTCCCAAGTTTTTGTAAAACTTAACATGATTAAAAAGAGTGTCCATGGAGTTTCTTGCCCGTTCTTCTCCATAGAGATCTACGTTTTGGAATGGGCAACTAGCTTCAACTTTCCAACTGTTCGACTTTTTGACAATTCAAAAGTGCCTGAAAATGGTTTAATTGAAATAAATGCTTTGAGTTTGAGTTTGAGTTTGATGATTTTTTTCAGGGTGGGAACCCTGAAAAAAATAATCTTTATCACGAATTTTTTCTACCCCAGACGGATCTGCAGAGAAAAACTACTGATATGTCTAACGATAAGTACTTTTTATGACCTCTTTAAGGTTCTATTTTCTTCAATTCTGTAATATTATTATGACAGTAGAAAACTCTTTATAATACTTTGCTCGTATAAAAGTTTCAAAGTAAAAGAAGTACAATATTAGTGCTAACATGTCTGGCCTGTGTGTCTGGCATTTTGACATACTTACTAACTTATGAAAACTTACTTTCTTTCAAATAGAATATTTCTAGACTTTTGCCTCGGTATTAAACCCAAAGGTTGAATATTTTTTTATGTTATTAGGTACTGGCTTTTGCCGGCGACTTAGCCCTCGTGGATGTTGGGAAACATCCCACGGTAACATACTATAACCGGGAATAAAATGTGTTATTAGGTTATAAACTGTCTGTGTGCCAAATTTCATCCAAATGCATTCTGCCGTGTTTGCGTCAATCCGGAACATACATCTACACAAACAAACAATAATTCTAAAACTATATTAATCGGTATCAGACTTGTTCCAATAATTTATGTACAGTTTTGTGCGTAGGTATGTACGTACACACAAAACTGGACATTAATTATTTTTGTTGTGGAATTTCTCAGTAGTAGCCCGGAGTCTAGATTTGTGTCCGGTTAATGGTAATAGGGTCGCTCCTTATTACAGGACTCGCAAAACATGGGTGTACATAGATAAACCTCTGCCCTACCCTTTGGGGCAACAAGGCGTGATGTTATGTTGTTGTTATAAATTGAAGTTGTTTTACATATCTGTCTGCGTGACCGCGTTATTTTTCTAAACTACGCCACGGATTTTGATGCGGATTTCACCATCATTCAGTAACTTTATTCATTCCGGTATATGCATAATACCTACAGTAATATAAAACTAACACATCATAAAGAAATATGTTTACTACCTGTTACGACAGTCAAAGATCCACGAATGACACCTAAAGCCAACGACTTAACGTGCTTTCCAGGCCAACCGCAGAAAACGTAGGTTAACCTGACCAATCGACCCGTGCGGCTGTTACCTATTACTTAGCCACTTGCCCCAACATTACTTAATATTACGCTCAAATAAAAATAAACTCTAAAAACGCGAGTCACACTGCAGAAAATCCCAACATCTGATTTCCATCCCATAACATACCGTTAACGCCAGCAACCATTACACACAATAAAACCCTATGATTACCCGACTGACAGAAATTCAGCCGTTATACGCCACCCCCTATCAATCTTTCAACAGCTTCCTTTCCTGACCTATTTCCCTAACATGCCCGATAAAATGCGAGCCCAAAACCATCAATGAAAGAATGCATAAATCACTTAACAAACAATATTCATGGGAAAAAAAGCCACTCGGACGTTCTTATACGAGAACTATTCGAAATCTATTCATACATTTATTCATGAATTGTCTCGATTGGTACTATTGTCATCCACAAATACAATATTTTGAATAAGATCGTGACAATCTCTATGTCCTAGTACTAAGGGTGATTTTTGATTGATTTAGTTGTAAAAGTAAAGTTGTCAATCGTAAACAACTTACAAACCCATTTGCAGTTAAACTAAATTGTAGCGCGAAGGTTTAGAGGGCAGAATTGAGTTTGGCGGCCGTAGATATAAGTTTGTATTATAGAATCGAAGTAACAAGTACTTTTCAGTGGATTTTGGGTGCTGATCCTCAACTTTGATAGCAAATGCGAGGCATCTAACGACAAAATATGCTTGCTTGTTTTTATTGTATAATATTTATTTATTTCTTCGGAAGAAAGGTAACCCAAGATGGGTGTGGTTCAAGTTAAGAAAGACTGATGTATTTCTTTATTTTAAAATGTATGTTGCTATGCAAACGACTCTTAATGATTGTTATAGAATAGCTGCTAATATTATTTAATAAGAACTGTACCATCGCATTTATCACCGTACTTTACAAACGGATCAGCAGTGGCCCAGTGGTACCGCGACTTGCAGGACTTAGGAGCAAACCCAGACAGGCGCTTTGTGTAGGTAATTTCAGCGCCACTGCTCTCACAACATAGTGAGGAAACCCTTGTCCTAGACCCGAAAACTTGGAAGACATATAACATCTACCAACCCGCACAAGGACCCGCGGGGTGGATCACAGCCCACTCCTTCCCACAGAAAGGAGGCCTTTGCAGTAGGGACATTACAGGCTGAATATGCACATTATGTACTAACGGATTCGTGACATAACTTGCCTATTCTGTGGCGTAATCACAAAAATTAAGAAAACATAAAATTGGCTTTTACCGTCTGGATTAACAGTATTAATAGCAATATTAAGACAACCTTTATAAGTTACGTAAATCTAATTATCGCAAAAAAGCTTCTGGTTAAACGATTACTATTTTAAATCTGCAGACACTTTCGAATTGTTCTTCTACAAAATCAACGCTTCGTCACTTCTTATGTCTTACAACATACTCCCTGGATGAAGACGTAACAGCACATTACTGTATTTATCGAATATTATCAGAACAGTGAACAGAATACTGAACGATAGAATTTTTTACCAAAGTATCGAACAAAAACAAAACCTCTTTCCTAATTCGACATCCATTGCGCCGTTTATACTTCAATACCTGAGTCTGAACTGTGTAAGGCGGCACACAAAACGCAATGTCTTTGGAACAGTACGTAATTTTCTTTTGTGATGGTATGATGAAAATTTTATTCGCATTTCTACATCTCAATTTTGTCTGACTTCTAGCGGTCTTAATCGTAAAAAAGCTCATCGAAGGTTTAAGACATTAATTAGTTAAACAGCTCGATAAGCATAGACAACCTTTAATAAAATGTTCTATGACTAATATGTCGTTTATAAATGAAAATGTTGCCATTTTAATGAAATTGACCAACGCATCGAATCGTCAAACAAAAATTTCTGCGTACACACCGAATAATTGTGGCTATAGACATTATTATGTACTGGCAACTATTTACTTGTCTACAGGTTCAGAACTTCTGACGCGGTGACGTCATTGTTATATAAATTTGACAAATCATTTGAAATTATAACTGTCAACAGGATTGCTTGAAAATTGACATTTGGTGACACACAATATTTGTACGTCAAATGGTCATATTATGACCATTTGACGAAGAAAATGATATATTATATCATTTTCTCTGTAATCAATCAGCTGCTTTAGAGAGTCGGCCATTTTTTCTTTAGAACACTGTTAAAGTAGGGCTCTGCCTTCTGTAACTTTATAGTAGGGCTATGGAACGTTTATGTGCTAAAATGCGTTAAGGCCCATAGTATCCTCATCTCCCGTTTGTATGCTGAAGCACGACTGCCGCCCGCGCACGCGCAGGGCGCCTCTGAGCCTTTATCTCAAAATGGGGATATTCCTTTGATTAATTTACAATTGTGCTTCGGCGATTCTGTGGTACCTCTAACTATCTATTTTTCAGTGTATTTTTTTTTTCCAAATAACGAAGCCGTTTAGTAGGAGTATGGAATAGAAGCCAAAATATTGCGTGTTGGAAAATATTTATTACAGCCAAAGTATTAACCATACAAAAAAAGTACTTCGGGCAAAATGATCTATATGAATTTATAGCAAAATCATATATTTTTAAAATCCTCAAGACAAGCCGTTAATGAGCAGTACGGTTTAGACTTTAGCAAAGTTTTAGATGCTCGATAACTTTATATGAATAAGACCGTAAGTATTTTGGCGTTGACTAATTAATTCACTTAATTTACCTCTATAACTTTTGTGTAGATTGGATTGTCTTATAATATAACGGATCAATTTGAATCTAAACTAATAAGAAAGCTGAAGAGTTTCTTTGTTTGTTTGATCGTGCTAATCTCTGAAACTACCAGTCGGATTTGAAGAATTTGTCATGAGACAAACATCCTTGAGGAAGATAATAAGTCACTAAACATCACGCTAGGACCCTTAGGAGCCGAGCAAACACAGAATAAGTCGGCAAGAACGCTGAATGAAAACGAAGTAATGGCGCTAGTAGGCGATGCGATGCTACGGGATGGAGGGGGGGACAAGAAATGTCAAGCGCATACAGTTGCGTGCCAAAGCTAGTATTAATAGTAGCGAAACAAGGCAAAATCTCTCTTACTTTTTACCACCAAACACAGTTGCTGTGTTCAGCACCCTGATTGCGTAACACACTTTCAATCACAATCCCAATCATTTTAAAGGATATACTAATCCATTGCTTCATATGTTAAATAAATTTGTCTGCTCAGCAATCTAAATAACGCAATGATTTTTTTTACTGTCAAAATGAAAATCGTTGCTACAGTTTGTGTTTGTTTTCACAAATAAAAAAGTGGAAGTACAGATACAGAACACCAATAGCCTTATTCAATAGCCTTTGTGGAATAGTCATAATTTTACAATACAACGTTTTCTATTCGATTCACTTCTCACTTCATTGTGCCCACAGCCTCGCCCGATTGGATGCTGGAAATTATAGCGCAGGTAGGTGCTATCGCGATAAAAAGTAGCTTACATTATGTCCTTCCCCAGGACGCCACTAATTTCTTTGCAAATTTTTATCGAAATCCGTTCTGTGGCTTAGGCGTAAAAGGTAACATATTTACAGAGTTACTTTCGAGTTTACATTATTAAGTATGATTTTTTCCATAGCAAAGGTTTAGTTTAAATAACAATGGTGCCTTAAAGATCATAATCATGAGACAGATAATATTGTCCAAAAGAAAATTTCTTCGAAAAACAGCTGTTCTTTTGACGGAGTATTTCCATGAAACTTGATTCAATCAATTTTATCTTATATCCACGACATACTTTTTCTTTGTGTTGTTCTTTAGTTAGCCGGCTGAAATATAATCCCTATGGTAACTACACCACAAAGTAAAAAGGCACTAGGGTGGAAGTAAAAGCATAATATGTACCTAGTAGTCTTAGTATTAGCTGAAGGTCGTGGGTAAGAACCCAGGCATACACTTTCATTTGTGTATGTTATATCATCACCTCCGTGTGGTGCCGGACGTAAGCAACTCAAACAAAGCAACACAGCTAGCACCATCCCATGTCTTCCCGTGGGTGTCGTAAAAGGCGACTAAGGCACTTACTAAGGAATAGGCAGCAGCGTTTCATGTACATTTTACCACCATATTACGATCGCAAGTACGACCTGCCAAACGTGGTGATGCTCTCCCTACCCCATTTTGGCGAAGGCCCATAGGCCTTCGCCAAAATGGCACGCTGCACATATGCAGCAGTGGACATCTTTCGGCTGAACTGATGATGATGATTTATGAGAGGAGGCCTGTGTCCCAGCGGTGGGCAAAGTTATAGGGTTATTTTTTATTTATGTTGAGCACCAGACTCAAGCAAGCATAATGGTAATAGTAGTTTCTGAAATAGCTACTTACTGTTTTATTAAAATTTAAACACGAATCTACGTTTTTCAGATTTAACCTGGACCGATCGATATACTGTAAAAAAAATGGAATGCGTCGTGCAACTCTATTGTTTTGATGCCGTTGTTCTTATTATGAATGATACCGAAAAAACTCTGCTTACAAAAATTCTAATATTGTTAAATGCTTAACTAGCCAAATCCTAATTTCTACTATCTTACTATCCTACTAATATTATAAACGTGAAAGTTTGTATGTTTACATGTATGGATGTTTGTTACTCAATCACGTTAAAACGGCTTAACAGATTTGGATGAAATTTGGCAAACAGATAGACTTTAACCTGAATTAACACATAGGATACTTTTTACACCGATAGTGCGGTCCCGTGGGATAATTTCCGAACTACACGCGGGCGAAACCGAGGGCAGAAGCTACTCGTTAAATAAAATAAGTAACCGATCAAAAACCTCTGTGATTATGTTAGCTAAGTGGAAAACAAAAAATAAAAATTCCTAGAATGTGTTTTAAATACCAACTTGATTTTCTGAACGCCATATAATTGACAATCTAGCAGTCATTTCTAAACACGGCATTCATTGACAACTAATAAACGACTGCAGCCTATAAGGTTATGACCTAATGTAAGCGATCGCCACACGGATTCGCGATCTTCGCTTTCATTGCGTTCGATGAACCTGAAAACGTAGTCGCGTCGACAAAATTTTTCGCTTTTTCCTTTAACGCTGCTGATAACCTAGCCTCATTATTTGAATCGTAAAGGATCTCGAACTCCATGCGCGCCGGAACTACAAAATAAATATCATTCAATCTTCGTTCAAAGTTCATTCCAAGTCGGAAGTTGAAATAACACATAATATATCAATATTGATGAATTCGGACATTCATACACTGGACAATACAATCGATATCTTCGATCCTTAGTTAACGTAAATAAAACGGGATTCCGTCTTTTTGCATGATGTTTTTTTACTAATCATAATTTGCCTCTTTTGATGTTGATGTTGGCATAATTTTCTTGTTAGATAATTTGTTTTGGCATAATTTTAAATCGCATAGTGATACTTGGAGTAATGACTATTAGAATAACAGTGTTAAGACATAAAAATAATATGGGAATAACGGAAACCAATTTTATTGGTGTAATTAAATGTAGTATATCAAAAGGATAAGGTGCTACGGCGCACCAGGTTTGGCTACTGACCGCCACATCCCCTTTATTGTAGGTGAATCGGTTAGGTTAGAACAATGACCATTATATTATGGTAGGTATGCACTGTGATTTAGAAGCTCGTCGTTTCGGCAGTTTTGTGTGAAGACGTAATACTGTTACTTTATTATACTGTGACTCAGCCTCTAACAAAAAACACAAACAACAGTGCAATATTGTAACATAATCCGTCTTTATTTGTCACAGGCCAAGTGATATATGGCTGGCGTTGAGAACGTTATTAAGTTAATGCAAAGAGGTTCCATTTTCTAGATGTGGCTTCGGTCTTGTTCTTTCGCGTTATTGCGACATCCATACCGTCTAAACTGACGTATCCTACAGCTGAATTACAGGGTTCTCCGAGCGATTCACATACAGAAACTTGAAAATATACTGGAACTCGACATTATCCGTCGGGCAGTAGCCCATCAGACAAAATATCTGTCTGGCCAGGGAATGCTCCCTTGTATCCCTATATTCACAGAAGGATTTGTCAGAGCGGTACCATTATTATGTTATTCCGTAAAAAAAATATCGATTTGCCAGCTTACTACCTATGTAGGTAAATAATACTTACATTTTTCTTGCAATAAAAAAAAACCTTATTACATACAAAAGCCTTGCTTGCATAGCTTCCTTTTGACACAAAATCTTCAGTATCAAATAATTACGTCAATTTGCACAAATAAGGCAATTAAATACCACGTCAGACATAAGACTAGAGCCTGGCTAGACTAGCGTAATTAACGAACCACGTAACATAACTTTACTCTGAATGTATTTACTTTGCTATGGCAAAGGACTCAGTTGCTTCGTAATTTTAACATTACGAGTAAGTACCTAGTTTACTGCAGCGTAAATAACGATAGTCAGTCCTTACTTTGATGGCATTTTAAGGCAGAAATTGCAAGATCAACTCAGCCTATCGTACTCCACTGCTGGACATAGACGTCCTCCAAGCTGCGTCACCAGGCCCAGTCAGTCATCAGCATCCAGCTGTCCCAGCCACGTTTTTAAGGCCGTCAGTCTACCCATCTGGGGGCGTCCCACACTAAGGTTGCCGATACGCGGTCTGTACTCGAGCCATCGAACCTTCAACAAACATGGCCGGCGCCCTGCCACATCAGCTTGCTTACTCTACAGCTATGTCGGTAACTTCAGTTCTTTTCCGGATAATTTCATTTCTGATTTTATCCTTCGCAGAAACTCCAAGCATAGCCCGCTCTATAGCACGCCGAGCATACCATAGTACTGTAACTTCATCAATATTGTACATGTACCTACACACATACCTGTGGTAATTAGGTGATTTGAATTTGATTTTGAATAGTAGCAGATTTTATTGTTTAATTTTACTTTTAACTTATTTGCTTTAACTTTTCTTTGTTCTTTTATTCATTAGGTATTATAATATACTAGCCTTTGCCAGCCGTTCGCCCGCGTGCTGGTCAAAAAATAATCCTACTGGAATAAAAAGTATCCTATGGGTGCCAAATTTCATCCAAATCCGTCCAGCCGTTTTTGCGTGAAGGAGTAACATACATCTAGAGACATCCAAACTTTCACATTTATAATATTAAGTAGGATATCCAATGATTGTATTTTAAGTTGTAATATTTAGGTATTATTACATTGCAAAATTCCAACACACACTATTTCAATCCATCTGTAATTGTAGAGTTATATAAATTAAAAAATTCAATGAAACAGAAACGCTTCGAGTATTTGGCAGGAATATATACATTTACGCTTTCTTCACATGGGGTGCGCAGAAACTACAGAACGTCATCTGCTGCGATCCTTACATAATAATTTTTCATAAGGCTGGAATATTTCGATTAAAGCTTTAATTTCTAAAATAACGCACCGCAAAGGAATTAGTTTAAAACACAAAATCGGACTAAACTCTCATTTTCAGGAATTACGATAATATAACATTAATAAACTGATTTTTACAGTTATTTTACCGCATGGATTTCGGATTTCAACTTTTTATTCTTATTTGCAAAGCGCCTATTTTTATGCATAATTTTAGTTCGGTCGTGCGTTTCAAGTCGTTGGTCCAGTGGTCATTCACGCTACTGCTGAGCATGAGGTCAGTGGCGTGCAGTCCATAAAGCCAGAAAGACACTGCCCTACCTAAATCAGATAAATATTTAAAACTTGTATTATTTTATAAATAAACAAAAAATCTTTATGCATAAATCAGCTCCACCTGTCGAGCGTTGGTTGTACCATTATTATCGTTGATATAATAGTCGTTCGTTCGTACAATTTGACGGAACTTCGCATTGCGATACACTAGCGCCGCTGAGTATTATTATTATTATTTATTTATTTATACATATAACAATTCGCATTGTGTCTAAAATATTTTGTACATTAATTAACATAATAGATATAGCCTGCCTCGGGAGAGACACGAACTATTTGCGTCTTTATGTTTATACTAGATTCCGCCCGCGGCTTCGCCCGCGTGGAGGTCGGAAATTATCCCGCGGGAACGTAATACCGGGATTAAAAGTATCCTATGTGTTAATCTAGGTTATAATCTAACTGTGTGCCAAATTTCATTTAAATCCGTTCAGCCATTTTTGCCTGAAAGAGTAACAAACATCCATCCATCCATCCATACTTACAAACTTTCGCGTTTATAATATTAGAAAGCACATGGTACTTTAACTGGCTAAATGTGGAAGTGTACAGGCACTATATTACATGTCGGTCAAGCCTGAAGCCCGCCAAAGAAAATAGTCGTGACGATAATTTGAGTTCCATATTTTTATTACAGTTTAAACAGAAATTAAAATTCAACTCTGTACAAATAATTTCTAAGTTTAAAATAAAAGTAAGCAATTCTAAACTGTAACTAATTAGTAATGCGCTCATTATTGCAATTTACACGACTGTAATTAATAAAATATTTAAACAGTTGAATATTGAAGCAGTGTACCAAGAAGACACATTTTCAGCAAAATTTCATTACAAACTAATGAGTATTTCCTATATTTTTTTTTTTTGTTTTTTTTTTTTTTTTTTTTTTTAGCTTCTGCCCGAGCCTGTGTCCGCGTGAAAAGGCTACCGACGTGCAACGCGGTGGGCGTTGCATCCCATGGTCTGACCTCGTACATTTGTTTTTTATGGACCGTCAGGATTGAAGAGCCACATAAAATGTATTGTATTTCCGAAATTATGAAGTTTATGCATTTTATTTTAATACTAAAAGTTTAATAAACTTACTACTAAATTATACTAAAAATCTGTTTAAATTGCTTCATTGGTTTTCGAGAAACAGCGCAGCGAAATTTATGGATTTTTCAGATAAATCAAAGCATTGTAGCTATTTCAAATTCAGCCGTACAAAACCCATTTTATTTGTACAGATTACGCATAAACACTACTAATTCCTACCAAATTTTCAGAAATATCCATCGGCTAGTTTTCGTGTTTTAAGGTGGCTCCTCAATCCAGACGTCTGGATTGAGGAGCCACCTTAAACTACCTGTAACTTTGTAAGGGTTTTACTACAAATTTCAGGATCGAGCCTACAATTACGGGTCATTTACTACTCAATATTGGTAGTACTCGCGTTTAAATATGAGACATGGCTCCTCAATCCATACGGACACTATGAATTGGCTTCGTTAATGGTTTTTACGATTACTTTTTGACCGTAGATTTATAACCATTATCACCTTCAATGTTACAATTAACAAACTTGGATACTTTCCATTTAATAAACTTACCTACACTAGCTGATACGCATTAACGCCACTGTAATTTTGACGAGCATGTCATAAATACACCTCACTACTGACCAAAAGCTCTAGCCCGTGGTGAACGTAAATCCGCTCAAAGGCGCAGCCCTAAAATCCCAAGCCAATCAGACGAGCTGCGGTCGCCAACACGGTTACCTAGCTAGGCGCATCGCCGCAGAGCTGCAGGGTTTAGTTAGGATGCGTGCGTACATTGACCTTTTAGAAAGAGTTACAGGTTGGTTGTTATCATCACAGGTAGAATTAGTAAGTTGCGTAATTATGACAACTCAGCAACATTCATGGCGTTATGAAATTTTGTCGAGTAAACAAATTATTTAAACTTTTTAACTAATGGTAAAATCATATAAAATTGTTTTTCTTCAAAATCCGCGCTGCTTTATTGCTTTTTGTTATTAGCAGCGACACTAAAGAATGCTGCTCCTAATCTACTTGAAAATATGCTAGTCCTAGAATGACATCTAACCACGGGCCACACGCATAAGTGAAATGCGTTATATGAAAATGGCTGCGGAGAAAATAAATAAAAGAAATGGTTAAGAGCATGCCACGTGTCACTGTCTCACGGACAACGGACAGAATCGCGCGCGCGTATCGCTTAATGCAAGTCGCATCGTTGAAGGCCATAAAAGGAAGCTTAGAAGATGTTGCTACCAATCCGCTAGAAAAACATGCTTGACTTTGAACAACATTATAACAGATTGGCTTTTGCAAGCGGAAAAAGATCCCGCGCGAACGTACTACCGGGATAAAAATCCTATGTGTTTATCCAGGTTATGAACTACCTGTTTACCCAAATTTCATCCCAATCCATTAAGTCGTTTTTTCGTGAAAGAGTAACAAACATCCAACCATCCACCCTAACAAACTTTCACATTTATAATATTAGTAGGAAGTAGGATAGGATAGCATGAGACTATTTTTAGAACAAGCAAACACAATATGATGCAATTTCCATGTAAGGACAAGCCCGCCACTATTTTGAAATATCACTGCAACTGCTGAAAGCCAGAATCAACAGTGGCGACCACCGGAAAAGCAAGGCGATGAAGCTTGACGAGTCTCGGAGAAATTAGCGTCTTTTTACAATGAGTGCATCGAAGCAGGCCTATTCGCTGATTAGTTAAAATCGCTCGTGTGCTTCCAATCTTTAAGAAAGGTTCAAAACCAGATCCTTAACTGCGCTGTAGGCAAAGAAGAAGTGCGAAATACCGTAGTTTCACTTCATGATGCAATTATTTTTACTGAGCATAACGAAGTCGCCTCTTTCAAGCAAAACAAAGCCTGCAGCTTGAACCCTATACTGATTACTCAGATTAACCGTCTCGCAAAAAAGAAATAAAAACCGTAAAACCATAAACTCACTTACCTTATAAAGTTCTGCAATGAGTATAAATTGCAAACGCTTTTTCCTTCCCAGGAATTCCCTTGTGGTTGTATAGACGTCCAATATACTTCGTGGTGCCTTGAGCTATTTATAGCAATAGTAGTATCGGTTGAAAGTTGTGCTAGTGACAAGTTGGTGGCTTATTGCGTCGCTTATAGGATTTATGGCTCGGTTACAAATAGATTAGGCCAACAGGTGCGGTTAAAAGTTGTAGTGAGAAGTTTGGTTTCTTATTGAGTGAAATGAGGTTCGACAAGTGACGATATTTGGGTAATACGTCCAGCGAATTGCTACCAACTTCGTACAATGACTTGTCTTTTCACCACGGCATGATTAAAATGATATTTTTCAAAGTGAAGGAGTGAGTGCACAATCGAATTTAGCACAGGAAGTTGGTTGAACGAATCAATAGGTAGATGGGCTTACTCGATCGTAAAAGCGTTAACCTGTTATTTTAATGACATCCAAGTACCTTATCGCCTAGCACTAAGGACGCACCTTATCCTACTATATATATATTAGGTCTATATCTATGAAATTGGAGATTTGTATAAACATTTTAAAATATAAAACTTTTGGTATTTTTTTATTATTTTAGCTAATCAAAGTACTGGCCCAAATTATGTATACAATTTTGCCATTTTGATGGCAGGTTGTTCATCCCTTTACTGTCCACCCATGCCCAACAGGAGACGATGAAGTCAGCGAAAGCGTTTTGTACTGTTGAATTTTTTCCCACCTAAAAAATTGTCTAAATTTAAAAAAAGTAGAAATCTGTTGGGGCAAGGTCCGGTGAGTACGGTGGGTGACGGAGAGCTTCCGGTTGTAACTGTTGTAGCTTTGCGATGGTCTGTCGTGAAGTGTGAGCTCGGGCGTTGTCGTGGAGAAGCAATGGGGAAGAGCGATTGGCCAGTCTTAGTTGTTGAATTGCGAGCTTCTCCATCACTGTTTTCAATTCTTGGCAATAGACATCTGCCGTGATTGTTGTGCCATTCGGTAAGAAGCTGTGATATATAAGTCCGGCACTGGTCCACCAGGCAGACACCATCATCTTCCTATGAGTAATCTGTTTCTGTGCTGTACCCGGGTCCACCCACCGAGACGAATGCTTACGGTTGTCGTACTGTTCCACTTTTCATCGCAGGTCTGTAACAATTTGATTTAGAATTCCCTCGTTTTGAAGCCGGTTCAGTAGTGCTATGCATGCTTCGACGCGTAAGTCTCGCTGTTGGTCGCTTAGTTCGTGTGGCAACCATTTATTTATTTATTCTTTTTTTTTTATCTAGCTTTTTATCTTTCCAATTTGACGCAAGCGCTTCAATGTTGTTTTGAAACTAACTCCAAAGCGCAAGCTAAGCCGTAGATTGAGTTGGATCCGCTTCCACTATCGCCTTCAATTCGTCGTAGTCGACAATGGTTAACGGCCGACCGCGAGGCTCGTTCTTCAACTCAAAATTTCCAGATTTAAAACGATGGAACCAAAAATTGTCCGTGTTTATGCAGGCTTAGTTAGGCCCGTACACGTCGTTAATGTTTCGTGTTGTTTGCGCAACGGTATTTCTACATAGGAACCCATAATCGCAAATTGTACGAATTTTAAGTTTATTTTTCCATGGTGCCTAAAACGACTACAATTTCACAAAAAAAAACACTGTCTTAAAACAAATGACTGAATTTGAAATTAAAATAACACGGCTTTTAAATAAAATTTATTTGAATTTCAAATTGCACGCTAATCCAGAGATAATGAAATGTGTAATTAATATCCTACTTTAATAATTATTATAAATGTGAAAGTTTCTATGTTTGGGTATTTAGATCTCTAAATGTTTGGATGTTCGTTACTAAATCACGCGAAAAGGGCCAAACGGATTTGGATGAAATTTGGCAATCAGATAATTTATAACCTGGATTAATATATAGGATACTTTTTATCTGGATAGTACGTTCCCATGGGATAATTCCCGACATCCACGCGGGCGAGGTCGCTAGCAGCCAATAGCTAAAAAGCTAGTCTACAATAATTACATTGTGCCGATTATAAAATACAAAAAGGGGCATCCCTTTGAAATAATTTTCCAGCATAAGCCTTATAAGTAAACAGTAGTTCCGCTTAGTAACAGAAAGATTTTTGATGTACTTTTCCATGGTAAGTGTTATTCCGTAGAAGCTCTCAGCAGACTTGAAAATTCTAAGAGTTTATTATTTAGATGGAAAACTGGCAGTTCTGCTAAATTACTGGAGCAACACTTTATACATCTAGTTTCTGTTTAGTGTTTATCTTTCTAAACTACACAACAGCATTTACGTCCGAAACGCACACAGTGCACGGCAAACAGTGTGTTTCAGCGAGGAGTCATTAGCTGCGGTGTTCAGCGAGCAAGGTGCGGTCTCGTGCGGATTTGTGCGGTCTCGTACGGTCTCGTGCGGTAACTTTTCTGAACATTTCACGTTGAAAACTGTTTTATTTGAGTGCGGATGCGGACAGACTGAGTGCTACCTGCTGGGGTTTTTCGGACCAACGATATTAGTTGTAACATTGCTGTTTCTGAACAATAAACTATACAGATTAAAATAGTAATAAGACATTTATTTCAGAAGTGATACATATTCTGTTAGTAATACAAAAAAAACCTTATAAAGCAATAGCTTTATAAGTTTTTTAAACAATAGTTGGTACATACAAAAACAAAGCCACAGAAATCACAAAGTGGCACCGCACAGGAGTGCCAGTTTATGCCAAGCCCTGGACGTGACCACCCGCAGTGTGTAGTCGCATCCAGTGCCACCACATCGGCGAGTCCCAGCTGCCCACGAACACGCTCAGAAAGCCGTTCGAGCTGGCTCACATGCGCTTCATAAGAGACGCAGAATGCTACCGCATGATGGCATGAAACCCATCCACGCTTTTCACCGCAAACATTGGTGAAGCACTGTAGTGGCGCGGCAGCCCGAACAGAACCCTGAACGCGTTGTTATACTGTACTAGCAGAGCACTGTACGTACGCTGCGTGTACTTGGTCCACAGGCTGCAGGTGTAAAAAGATTGATAGAAGGCCTTGAATAATGTGACTTAGAAAAAAAATAACAAAAAAAAACTCGGAAAAAACAAACTGGTATCAGAATCTTACAGTTATTAGTGTAAGATTCTGATACCAGTTTGTTTTTTGTTTGTCAGGCTGTTTTATAGTATTAAAAGTATAAATCACAACTTAGGTCTGTTGAGTATGTTAATGTTATAGATCGTTGAAGCCCCGAGGCTGAAAAATAGGTAACTCTTTGTTGTATCTCAAAATAAATCATACCGCAAAACTTTCGTTTCTCGGTATAAGCCCAGCACATTAGAATGTTATGTAGACTAGACGCCATATTGGTGGCGCGTCCACAAGACCTCAAAATGTTTTATGCATCGGCCTAGCGCTTTAAAGCGGATTGCAAGCCGTTATTTTATATGTTTAAGCAATTTTTGTGCTTGTTTTACTTGATTACGATAAATTGATGCAGGTATTGGAAATGTGTTCCTTAAGATATACACGTATGGTATGCTTGGTATCTTCCGTCGTGTCTTTTCGAGCGAATTGAGAATAGTGTATGTCACGAAGAAAGTGTAGGCTAACAAGGTTAGCAGAATGTGCAGGGTTGGTTACTGAAAACTTTATAAGTTTAAATTATATGGTATGTAACGAAATTGGCAAAGAAACTACTTGATGGAAAACGAACGCCCATGAAGGCTTCAAGGAAGAAATAGGCAGGTTATTATGAGACAGAAACGTTTCTACACCGGTCACTGGTAGAGACCACACAAAAAGTTTTTATTTTAAAATAACAACATCACAGGAATCTTGGTCTCCCTAAAAGTATACGGATAGTAGTGTTGTGTTGAAGTGGTAGATTGAATTTAACTATTTGTTCCTAGTTTCAAGTGAAACTTCATAGGCAGGTTAAAGTTTTTATGATAAAAATTTAATAATTGAACAGACAAGACTGCTTTTGAAGCCCCAAACACGATGCAAGTTCTAAACCTGTGGCATACATTTCAACTTTATGATTTTCTATTTTTTCTTAAAATTTCATTAGAAAAGCAGCGTCAGACTGCATCTGTGTAGCATTAATGCTGAAATAAACATTTTTGGCACAGCTATGAGGCACACGCTATTGTTGTTAAAACATTCCCTTCACTTTTGACTAAGTTTTTTTCGTATTTTGTGTTTCACGATCTCTGTCTAAATAAACTTTATTCTTTATTTTATTTTCTCCATAAGGTATGTGCATGTGTGTACGTACGTATACAGACTGTGTATTTGATAATTGTAATAAGTTTACACAGTTTTAATTAAAGTTAATAAAATCAATAACACTGACGCAATAAATGACTTTGTTGTTGTTTCAACTTATGGTATGCATCAGGCAATTAATCATAGTGCATAAATCAGGGCTTATGTATAACCTGTAAAATAAAGATTATCATAATACATCAGACCGGTCACGTCTTTATGAGCTTCCTCAATAGAAGCTCACCATCTTTTGGGGATAATGCCATAATTGACGATAATGGTACTCGGATTATAGGCGTCGCACGATACCTTTGGAGATACTGATAATTACCTTATTTAAAAGGTAGGTTCGGGTGGAAAGGCTCTTTTGGGGAAGTAAGTACTTTGAAGTGTACCAATTATCAAAGCCCAGTAGCATTGCTTCTATAATTTTTTAGCTGGATACATTAAACAGAGAAAACCTTTTAGGATCACAGAAAAAAATCCATGTGTCTAATTACATTTCCCGTCTGTAAAAATGACGAACTTTCATACAAACTTTCATTCCTTATTTAACCCCTTTAGGGGATGAATTCGATATGGAATCTGGAAGCAAAGGTCCTCGCGTACACATGGAAGTGGCGCGTGGAGGCAAAGCTCCGCTACTGCGAGAAATCGCTGCACAGCGGACAGAACTCCGGAGGGATTTTATGGAGACATGTAGAGTGCGATTGTCGCAACCCAGTACTGGGCACGCCGCAATTGCGGAGGTAAGTCCCCTCTTTGAGAAGAGGATTGAGAGGCACCACGGCGACCTCACCTTCCGCCTGACGCAGGTCTTCACCGGACACGGTTGTTTCGGGAGGTTCCTGTTTCGGATAAGGCGGGAGAAAACGCCCCGGTGCTTTTACTGCGAAGATCGCCTGGAGGTCACGGTGGAACATACGGTGGAGGTCTGCCAAGCTAGGGCAGAGCACTGCCGGTATCCTCGTGGAGGTGATCGGCGGCAGCAATCTCTCGCGTCCGGCCCTGGTCCAGGCCAAGGTACATAGCGAGAGTACATGGGTAGCCATCACCTCCTTCTGCGCCCTCACGACATGAGTCGCCGCAGGAGACACCCTAGGCATCGGGAATCCCAGGCTGATTCCCGGCCACCATAGGCGTGGGCTTGCGAACGGTGAGCAATGGGTAGCTCCACGCGCGCCTTAAAGAGATGTCAGCACCAACTGGTGGGGTCCACAAGGGCCGATGCCTGCCAGGGGTGCGGGTTGTTCGAAAGAAATACCGCGGCTCCTGGCACACAGGCAACTGAGGGAACACGGGTGGGTTTTAGTCAGTAAAAGTCTGACACGCCCTCGTGCTCCACCCAGAGCGGGAGAATTTATTTGATGATATCCCAACCTCAAAAAAAAGGGATGAATTTTCAAAATCCTTCCTTGTGCTCACTTTAGTTATTTCAAAATCAAAATCAAAAGTCATTTATTCAAACTGAGAGTCAGCACTTTTTGAAGGTCAAAATTACATAAGACAGTCCCCCCAAAACGCCAGCACTTCACTTCCTAGTGCTTTAGCTGGGAAGAAGAAGTGGCGCAACAAACTCCCCAGCAGCACAGCTGTCTGATAAGTTAGACGAACTTGATTCTGTACAATAATAAAAATAAATGATATATACAGTCTAATTAAATAAATAATTATATAAGTAACTCATACAACCTGTCAGTAGGTAAGCTAATTCTGGTGAAAGAACACAAACATTATCTTGAGTTAATCACAGCGACCAACAATTCTTATCGTTTATGTAGTCGTTGCTAGAATAGTATGCCTTAGAACAAAGGGTGGATTTTACTTTAGCTTTAAACGCACTAAAATGCAAATCTAGCAAAAAAGAGGGAAGCTTGTTAAAGAAGGTTTTACCTAGACCAACAAATGAGTTATGAACCTTATGAAGCCGGTGAAAGAACACGTAGTTTGTCCTTATTTCTAGTATTAATATTATGAATATCACTGTTTTTAGTGTAAAAGTGTATATTTTATTTTTTTAATCTTAAGATGTTAGCGAAGATGAATTGCGATTTAAAGAACTCTCGGGTTTGTAGACCCAGCGGCTTAAGCTGTTAATGTCAGGTATCTACATTCATAATAAGTTTAAATAAAACTTCTTTCTGATCGATAATAGTGATGTTGTCAAGTGGGAGTTTCTACGTCGTGAATTTTACCTGCGTCATACCACTGTTAAGTTTTACAGTATTACATTGTTAATACAATAAAATGTTGTTCAATATTACAACATTTTATTTTACACATAAACCAACAAAGTACGCGTAGCAAATTGATTGCTGGCTACGACAGCGTAGGTGACGTCAGCTACGGCGTAGCTCACTCGTAGACAGTTTATAGGGTAACTTACCTTATAAAATATTTGTAGTAAATACTTAGTTATTCCTTTACATAATTAAGTACTTTAGTTACCTAGTAAGTTTTAAATTATTGTGAGGCACATACGACGTAAAAAATAGATTGCTTGCTACGACAGCGTAGATAGGCGTAGCGATGGCATCAGCTACACCGTATAAGACCCGTTAAACTCTTTGATGGCGAATTTCACTAATGACACAACGAGATCAGACATTTCAACCGCGTGCATGAGCTATTAGTCTTAATATTCCATGACAAAGATGACACTGACAGCTCTTAAGGCGGCATCGATGTGCTGGTTGTGTTCAGTTTCTTCAGTGATATTGAGACTTAGCATAACACAAACTTCCTAATACGAGGAATCCCGTAGCGATAAACCCATTTATATTTATGACCCATGTTGTACATTATAAGGTACTGAATAATAAACTCCGCGATGCTACTGAATGAAAACCCGATAACACTGCCCAGTAAAGGTATAAACACTGAATTATATACTTAAGTTTCTTAGACAGAACTCCACGTCAAACACCTGTACAAAACCTATTTAAAACTCAATTCAAAGTATTTTACAGAAAAACAAAAAAAAAGTTTGAAAGCTTAACTTGTCTTTAAAAGTAAGTTATAGGATTGTTAGTCGAAAACGGTTCTCTTAGGCTGTTAAAAAGATAAATTCTGTGTGAATTGTGTTTCATTGTCTTAAATTGCAATTGTTTTTTAAGTTTATTTCGGGACTTACTGAAGAATGTTTGTGTTCTGATGTGGACTTAGGTATGTTTGTTTTATAGATGGATGAGTTGAATACGTCTGCACAATGTGATGAGCTTTGAAATAGATCAAGGACCGGTCTATCAGAATCAGACCGTTCTAGCACTGAGATAATTCATTGTTGCAGCTTGACTGGTATTAAAACAGTAGTTTGTAAAAGTCTGGATAGCTCATCTATTTTTGTCAGTTACCTATGTTTTTAAATTCAATGTTACGGTAACGGTCAAGATAAATATTTAAAAATAGCTTTAACAGCGGGTTCTCGAATAAACTTAGGCAGCCATTCTGCTACCACACTGACTTCCTAGAATATTGCCACCTATAGCTTGAGCTTTATCAGACAGGGTCTACTTGTCACCATGGATTTAGTACATAATTCTTGACGCCCCCTGCGTTGAAATTCTTCGTTGGTTATAAAAAAATACATGTTGTGCATTTTGACTTCGTAGGCATTGCACTTCAAAAAATATTTAGATAGTTCGCACATGATGACTGCGTAGGCACTGCACTTCAAAAAATGTTTAGATGGTGCGCACATTGTGACTGCGTAGGCACTGCACTTCAAAAAATATTTAGATAGTTCGCACATTATGACTGCGTAGACACTGCACTTCAAAAAATGTTTAGATGGTGCGCACATTGTGACTGCGTAGGCACTGCACTTCAAAAAATATTTAGATAGTTCGCACATTATGACTGCGTAGACACTGCACTTCAAAAAATGTTTAGATGGTGCGCACATTGTGACTGCGTAGGCACTGCACTTCAAAAAATGTTTAGATGGTTTACACATTGTGACCGTGTAGGTATTGCACTTTTCTATGAAACAGCAGATTTTTTTTAGATAACCGACATAAAATATCTACGCTTCATGTGCTGAATTCAAGGTAACAGTTTACACGTCAATGTCCCTAATACCCCGTATAATATCTTATCAAAGTTTGTTTTAATTGGAGACGAAAGAAAACCCCTCAACTTGAGAACTTACAATAGAAATCAGACACAGAAACAATACTATTCCCAAGTGTAGAATGCACCAACATTACATAATCAGCCTATAATGATCACACTGCACGGACACACGCCCTTCCCGATGAGATGGTGTCGGCCGTAATCCACCACGTGAGTCCCGTGCGGATTGGTAGATGTCTGTCACATGTCTTCAAATTTTTGGTTCTAGGACATGCCGGTTTCCTCACAATGTTTTCCTTCACCGTTTTGAGAGCAGGGGTGATGAAATAATTTATACAAAGCATAGCGCCTGTCTGGAACTCGTAAGTCACACCTGTTATCACTAGGCCACCTCTGCTCAATCAGACACCCAATAATCACGACAACAAGACCACTCAGTTTCCAAGAATTTTCTCACAAGACGTAAAACAGAAACAAAAGGAATCTTTGTCAGCTTTCAAGTACCAACAAAGGCATTCTCTGACAGCTGTCACCCACAATCTTGAAGCCAAGTCAAAGTCAAAAGACCAACCAGCCTATTTAGAAATAATTAAGTTTGTCCTTGAAACATGATAGTTTAAATAATATTGAAAGTTTTTGGCATAAGATCAAAGAGTACATCCCTGAGTAGCTGTTAAGACTACTTGAAGGAACGTTTAGTAAAAGTGATATCTCGGTTGTTTAAGGCACTTAAGATGTTGTGTTTCCTTAGAGGTTTTTGTTTTGAAGTTGGTGTGGTATTAAAGAGAATAGTGTAGTAAGCAGAGATGTACTGTAAGCTGCGTATAAGCACAAAATTATGAAGAATAGTTCTCACTTTTTTACCTTCTGCCCGCGACTTCGTTCGCGTGGAATTCGTAATAGGTACACTACAATTTACTAAAATAATAGCCATATTTTTTAGCATAAACTTGCAATATTGCTCATCCCCCATAGTAGATTGCGTAATAATTAATAGTTTACAGACAGACCAGACTTATAGGAAATATCTATGCGAATTTTGAACCAAATCTATCTTTTAGTTTTTGCGTGATGCTGGATCATAAATTTTGACACACAGATAAACGGACAAGTATACAAAAATTATATTAAATAAATTATTAAAATTTGTTACTTTAAGAATACAATGTACAGTTTTGACTTCGCTATTACGTTATTATAATACCTGTTTAGATAACACCAGCCTATTACTGTCCCACTGTCACACGAGGCGAAGGACACTTCTCATACAGAGAAGGCACGAGAATTGATCACCACGCTTACTCAAGACGAGTTGGCGATTTCCAACTTATATTAACTATAAATCCAGGTTTTCTCACGATTTTTTCCTTCATCGATATCGGTAATGTCCAAGATGATAACCTAGAAAGTACATATGAATTTAAAAAGTCGGTACTTGCTCGGATTTGAACCCTAAAATCCTCGCTGTGGCAAAAATATTGACTAGCCAGAATAGTTATAGCAAGGAGTGGAGGTTACTTTAACAAGCCTTCTTTAACTGAAAATAACTTCAACTTTAACGACACAACTAGGTACATAATATCTTGCCTTAAGTGCATAAATATCAAGTCCTTGCAGAATTAGTCTTGACATAGCTATTAAATCTAATAAACTAAAGACAGTACTATAAACCTTTCCAACGTGTTTTATTTCAAGCTAGACAACTTAAAGAGATCTTTACGATTCAATTAAAATGTTGACCGTGTGACCTTCTGAGAAACAATTCTTAGCCTTTGAAGTAACCTTGAGTCAGGGTCACTATGACGACATTCCTATTATTTTTGGGTCTGAGTGAGAAACCTTATGTAAGGGTAACTTTTATAAATAACTTAAAAGGGTACGAACGGGGAAATAAGTAGCTACTTCTCGTTAATACATAAATAAAAAAATTGAGCCTCTATCCTACTACTTTACAGTTTCTACTTTCAGGATATTTTTTTAATAGTGTGGTTTACGGCTCTAAGGAGTAGGAGCCTCTTAAACGTAGTCCTCCCTGCTCCATTTCCTTCCCTGATAACCATAAACATAATAGGTACATTGAATATTTAATTTAATAGCAAAACTTCACAGACATAACATGTATCGATATCAAATCATGATTAATAAAAAAAAGTCTAATTTTCCTAACTTATCCCACGGTCGTTAGTCTCGACTGGAAATTGTAGTTACAATATTATAGTAAGTTGTTATTTAATGATTATATAATCATGATAGTTATCTGGTGTGTAACGGCCGCGACATAAGTGTTGTTCTTTTTACCAGTTAATGTTTATCCCAGTTAAATGAATAGTACAAAAATCCCTATTTTTTTTGTAATACTGTCTAGTATTCGATTGTAAGAAACTTTGTAACTTTTTAACATCAACCTAACCTTAATTAAGCAGAATCTAATATTTATAACCTAACATTGTTGTAAGTATTAAACTAGGTATCGAATCTTCAATGCGGTTTCTATATCTACACAATCTTAATCTTGAGGTTAAGTTTAAGTAGGTAGATATGCGCACAATATTATTTTAATCATAAGTTTTCCATTAATTTTCAGTTACATAACACAGTATACATATGAACAGAAGTTACAGTCAAACCAACCTTCGATACTTTTGACAAGCATTTTTTTTGCTCATTTGTTGCTATAAGCTGTAATCAATCAAGCTGTCCTATTGTCTCTAGGTTACTGAACCTAGAGACACTAGGACAGTTTGGTTTTCCAATTAAAAAAAGCATACCAGTCGTCAGTACGACTGGTATGCTTTTTTAAATTGGAAAACCATCTCTGGTCGTACTGATCATTTAATTAACAAACAATTGACGATCAAAATCGGACCAGATTCACAATCACAGACAAAAAAAAGTAAAATATAATAAAAAAAAGTTAAAGTGAAATAGATTAAAAATCTCTGGGGGGCCTAACCTAACCTTGCTTGACAAAACATCGAGATTTCTTTATTGATGTGAAAATGTTCTTTAAGTACACATAAACGTTCCGGAATAAATTCTTTATACGATGCCTCGATGAGGAAAACTGAATCAACATCTATTTCGTAGTTTAAAAGAGGACCAACACGACAAGCAATTTTATAACATTAAATTGGCAAGACCGCAGCAGCCACCAACTGGTAAGTGCCTTTAAATATCTCATGAATCTGTGACACCTCACGTATGAGACACAATCTCTTGCCCGCGGCTTCGCCCGCGTGGATGTCGAAAATTATCCCACGGGAACATAGTATCGCGATAGAAAGTATCATATGTGTTAATCCAAGTTATAATCTATCCTGTGTGCTAAATTTCATCCAAATCCATTTAGCCGTTTTTTTCGTAATTGAGTAACAAACTTACAAAGATATAAACTTTCACATTTGTAATATTAGTAGAAAGTAGGATTTATTGGCACTACACCACACACCTGTATGATCCAAATTGGAACAGAATCGCTACTTCGTGGCAAAAATAAAACAAAAACATACAAAATGAAACTTCTCCACATTCTATAGCAGGTGTACCATTACATTATCTTAAATGTATGTAAAGGGGTAGTTAGGGGTGGCGGTGTCGATTGCGAACTCTTTGATCTACGTTGATTAAGTTGGAGTGACGGTTTAAATTAGGGTTCCTTTCAAGCTTTGCTTGACTGAGAAATAATGAAGGCAAAGTTTTTTAACGATCACACGGTTTCTTTGCTGTTTTTACCCGATTTAAATCATAACGGCCGCAGGGTCAATATACAAGGTTAAGCTACGCTTGCCGATGTCATTCCGTGGATGGGTGCCCATTCATAATCTTCCAAGATCTCTCCGTGCCTCGGAAAGCACGTTAAGCATTTGATCCTGGCTGTCATTCATAAATCTTTTACACTCGTTACGGGCCAGAAGCCCGAAAGCCACTGACAACCACTCCTGCCAAGGTATCATGTTACCTAGTAACTGAGCTGCGGAGGTCAGATAGGCAATCATCATTTCAGCCGAAAGACGTCCACTGCGGGATATATGCCTCCCCAAGCTCCGCCACTTCGACCGGCTCTGTGCTTCCCGCATCCAGCGGACTCCTGCGGCCCTCACAAGATCATCGGTCCACCTTGTGGGAGGCCTTCCAATTAAGGTAAGATCCTTAATTTAGGTAAGATAGGCAATCGCTCCATGTTAAATACTGGTATGCAACTGCATCCGATTAGACTGGGAGCCAACCCCAACATGTTGGGAAAAAAGTAAGCGGATTGCTTGAGGTATTTATGTAGGGTTCTGAGTGTGTAACGTATAAAACGTTAGTTTTTAATGTCGTATAATAAAGTTTGATAAAGATTGGGGTTTCAAAAGTCAAGCTAAAAGTGAAACTATTGAGAAGCGCCCGCATACGATTGCAAACAGTTCCATGAAAGACTTTAAAAATTTACCCTTATTTTTCCCACATACCTTCTCTATCTAAATACGAAATGTCTGGGCTTTGAACCTTATTGACAAACCGGCTTATTAGTCGGCTGGTAGGAATTTACTCACCCAAATTGTCACTATAAAATAAATAAAATTTTCTATAGGCGACTTGCACGATATTTATACATGGTATTCAGAAATACGTATTAGGCAATTGGCACGTTTTGAATAAAACGCTAAGGAAACTTTATTACATAAAACTTTTTCCAAAAAAAAAACAACCGACTTCCAAAAAAGTTTTTATTTTTCACTTTTTAGTGGTTCACATGTGCTTACCCCTTCACAGCGTACGGGCGTGATGTTATGTTATGAACTGGTGTAAACAATAGACAGACATGAGATTTCAGCAATCGCAGTCCATTTGCTATCATTTATTGAGGAGTTCCGTTGCCTATCTCCGAAATTCTTCATCAGATCTTCACCGAATTGAAATGGGACCACTCCGAGAAAGTACTCTTTCAAAAAATACCCAAATCGATTTAAGTGTGCCTATAAAATTTTAAGAGTTCTCTCTATTTCTCCAGGATCCCATCATTAGATCCTGACTTGATGATCATGGGACCACCTGGGAAGTAAACCCTTTCAAACAAAAAAAAAATCCAAATCGGTCCAGCCATCTTCGAGTAGGTAATCGGGGAATATACATAAAAAAAGGTTCCGAGGAATTGATAACCTCCTCCTTTTTGAAGTGGGTAAAAATTCAAAACTTGCCACTTGCCTTATACATATTTCTGAAATTGTTGATTAACCTAAATATAAATTAACTTCGTACGAGTTGCCTATGGAAAATATTACAAAATGTATTTAAAAGTGACGATTCGCCGATTCGGGCGAGTTAATTCCTGCGAGTCGACTGATAAACCGACTTACCTTTCACCTTAGTGTTGAATTTTCAATCCAGCTATATACATATAACAATAGGAAGCCTAAATAACTTTGCAATGGAGGCAATTGGAAAACACCGATCTCACATAAAACATTTTTCAATCAAAATTGGGACCGAAAAACATGTAACCAACTTTCAAAAAAAGAAGCCTTATCATTTATCCCACCGCATCCTCAGTGCACTGGCGGTGACCACAGATGCTGTAGCGGTAGTAAACCGAATTACGTAAACCACGAAAATGGTTTTTAATTTCATTTATATAATCCAGTGGAGTTGTGTACAGGCATCGTCTAACGTCGTCGTCGTTTGTGTATGTGAGTTTAAATGTTTGTAAACGCACCCACAATACAGGAGAAATTCCTAGAGGGGAGCAACGTTTAAAAAAAAAAAATATGGGTTAGAATATTTTTAACTTACAAAACGTAAATGCGACCGTTTTGTGCGTATGGCCCCCAACTGGTGGGGTCCGCAAGGGCCGATGCCTGCCAGGGGTTCGGGTTGTTCGAAAGAGATACCGTGACCCTTGAAACACAGGCAACTGAAGGAAGGTGGGTTTTAGTCAGTAAAAGTCTGCCATGCCCTCCCGCTCCACTCAGAGCGGGAGAAGTTATTTGATGATTTCCCACCCTCAAAAGAAATATTATCTTTAGAATAGGGAAGATTCTCCGGGTGTTGTATCTGGTGGGCAACTGCCCGATAATTGATGTCGGGACGTTGTATATAATTATGCTAGTTGCGCGTTAGGTAAATCCTGCTTGCGATGTAGGATTTTGCGTGACGTCAATGTGATACGTAATTCGCATGTCACGGTGTAGGAACATGCGAACAATTACCTACATACTGCAACTAATTGGCAGATGTCAGATATAAACTTTTATTTACATCATCAAAACACACAGTTAATTTGCTGTTTATTATAATTATTATGTGTTTACATGGTTTATTTTCTACTTCGTGATACATAACGATGTACATACACAACACAAATCAGCTAATACAGGTTTGGGAAACCTTGGTACGCGACCAGAAAACATGGGATAATATTGAGCAGAGCACCATAAATAAAGGAGATTTAAATAAACGTTTCAAATGTTGATAAGTAAATAATTTTAAAACATATAATTCGAGTTCGAATTAACTCCCTTGCGCACTAGAGGTACAGTTTAGATAGACAGTATGAGTTATTTTACCTACAAAGTTTTCGTTATAACCAGACGGTGGCTTTAACTCATTATTTTAAGTAGTAGTCGCCCAGTGATCGAAATTCGACATTAATTCATTTAAATCAAAAATAATAGCATAGTGCACTCCTTTTCCATATAAACTACTACTGTGACAAATTTCATATGCCTCCGTTCGCGTTATTTTCGTAAAAAGGGGTACAAAGATTTTGGTTCACGTTATAATTTAGGCAACTTGCTTGTCCTTTACAAGTAAGTTGCAATATAAAATATTATACAGTAGGTTTAATTTTACGTAGATTTAATAAATGTTTACAACCCCTGCCTTACATAACATAGGCGCAATAACGCACAACTTGCCGATACAAACAGTAGGGAAGCAAATAATAATTATAATAATAGACGTTTCACGAACAGCGTTTAATTAAAACCTTGGGTACGAACCTCTGCCAAACAATATCAGTACTTAGAAATCTTGTGTAAAACGTGTTAAGGAAAATTAAATTAATTTCTAATAAAAAGCGGCATACGAGTCAACGGCACAACATTTAATGCTCCGAACAATTTATATAAAAAATATATTTTATAAATTTTGGTAACTTTCAAAAATAAAAAATTGTACGGAAGCCTAAGCACAAATTGATCGGTGTTTTGTGTAAAGAAAAAATGGCTAGTCTAATTTTACACCTTGATCCAATGTTTTTCATTCGTCAATTTACATTTATTTTTAAACTTCAATTTTCGCAGATGATTTTTCAATTACCTACAATTTAATAATGTCACTTATTCAAGCAATAATTTAACGGAAAAGTGTTGAGATAAAGTTGGAACCTTAATTCCGACGAATGTGAGACTAATTCCCTATAGTAAGTGATTGCGTAACAATTTAACAGGTACACGGTTGTTTACACTTGTATCCGATACTTTTGGAACAGGCTAAATAAGTACCTACTTAATTTTCCGCTAAGCAGCATAGCTATAAACTGGGGTACTACCTATGGATCTGAACATAAAAATTCAACCTCTTCGGTCTAATGTTGCCCTAATTGTAGCGGAATCCTAGGCTAGATCCAAAGTGTCGATGCCTAGGACCGGCAATATTCCAAAATCATTTATTCAATTTAAACTGAGAACCAGCACTTTTCGAATGTCAAAATTTCATAAGACAGTCACCCAGAACTTATTACCTAAATAAAAGCCTCCAGGCTTATTATTATATAGCAGGCATGTATCTTGGTTTTCCATTATGTTGGTCAACTGTTCTCATCTTTTTCTATCAACCACCTTCGGAAAATGCAGGCATCACATGATGTTTACGTGTATGATAAAATCTCACATCAGCAACATCAGAAACGTATTTCGTTCAGCTTAACTTTTTCACACTAATTGCGTCAGACGGCTTATACTAATCCCTTTCTAAATAAAATAGCGAAACATTCTTTGTACAACGTACTTATGTTATTAGAAGACTGTCAGCTCATCGCCTTAGGGAAAACAAATAACGCTCTTGCATAAGCTTGTTAATATATAACTGGAGGGTCTATAGGTATAGCAGAGCGTTGGAATTGTTAGCAACATGCATTACATTTGTTATTAGGTACTTACTACATTCGTGTCTCGGATTTTTTTTTAATGCTTTGACGGGAGTACAAGTGCCTTTCGGCTTCGTTATTTAGTCTTTAACTCTCGTTATAATTCCTTTTATTACACGCTTTATATTAGCTTCACTTGTATATTTGTAACCGACTCCTTAGGGCGCGATTTTGACCCACTTTAAACGGTCAGATTTCATTTAAACTTTGTAAAATTATCGAGGACCGATGAAAATTCAATAATTAAAAAAGAATAGAGAAAAAAAGAAAAAAAAACTGAAAAAATTACGATTTTGTAGTTAGCAGAACTAAAAAATAGAAAATAAATAATAGTTTAAAAAACACGCGGTAAAAAACAAACAAAAAAAGTAGAAAATAATTTAATTCAATTAAAAAGCCTAGGGTGCTTGACATTAATTGATTATAAAAATATCTCGAAAAGCACCTCACGCTTTTTAATTGAATTAAATTATTTTCTACTTTTTAGTTTGGTTTTTAAAGCGTGATTTTTTTCTTTTTACACGCTTTATATTAGCTTCACTGGTATGTCAGTATGTCAGTATGTAACTCTCCGTGGGTAATTTGCGCGCCTGCGGCCTTCCTTGGTTCTGGTAGCCGTTTCTCAGGCTCCCTCTCCGAAATCGAACTCTGATTCCCCGTATTTATAATATTTATAAATAATTATTTTATTCTCACTAATAAATAATTTACACGCTTTATATTAGCTCGGGTTGTATGTATGTATGTAACGGAATCTTTGAGCGCGATTTTGACCCACTTTAAACGGTCAGATTTCATTGAAACTTTGTAAACTTGTCGAGGACCGATGACAATTTACTAATTTAAAAAAAAATGGGAAAAAAAACACGTTTTGTAGTTAGCAGAACTAAAAAATAGAAAATAAATAATAGTTTAAAAAACTAAAAAACACGCTTTAAAAACCAAACTAAAAAAGGAGAAAATAATTTAATTCAATTAAAAAGCGTGGGGTGCTTGACATTAATTGATTATAAAAATACCTCAAAAAGCACCCCACGCTTTTTAATTGAATTAAATTATTTTCTCCTTCTTTAGTTTGGTTTTTAAAGCGTGTTTTTTAGTTTTTTAAACTATTATTTATTTAAACTATTATTTTTATTACTAGCTTTTGCCAGCGGGTTCGCCGGCGTGGGGGTCGAAAATTATCCCACGGTAAATGTACAACCGGGATAAAAATATCCAATGTGTTAATCCAGGTTATAAATCTATCTGTATGCCAAATTACAGCCAAACCTGTTCAACCGTTTTTGCGTGAAAAGTAACAAACATCTAAATAACCAAGCATATAAGCGTGTATGACCGTAAACAAACCAAAAGGAGTATTTAAGGATCGTCGTCTGTAGTTTCTGCCTGCATCCCTGGGAAGAAAGCGTAAGTCTTTCTGTGTATGTTTATTTACTTCAGCCAGTACACTGTTCCACACATTCCAAAACAAACACATTGAACAACGACAAAACAATCCAACTCACCAAAGACGACCCTTTACCAAACTACCTGAAAATACGAAAAAATATATGAAAATGATCCCTCCACCTAATTGAATCGTTTCCCCCATAAATCTGCAGCTAACCGGCCAGAGTTTAATAAAGCCTCAGTTTAAGAAGATTCCATATATATAGAGTTTTATCGTGGTCTAACAAACGGGTGGATTACTATAGATTTCTCAAACTGATTTACTGTTCACTCGGTTTGACTTCGGGATGCCCGATGATACTTTATGATAGTTCGGCTGATAAGTTTGGTGTCGATAGAATAGATTTATGGGTGCTGGGTGACTCTGGTTTGTGTATCTTTTGTTTCTGGACCGTAATTAGTGTTTGTTTGTACATGATAATGTCTTGAAAGGGGAAGTTTTGGTTCGTTCAGAGTTTATAGTTGACTGGGGTAGTGGTTGAAGCTGGGTTGCTGAGCTAGTAGCTTACAAGTCGATTGGTCAATACAATCATGTTAAAGCGGTTATTATTTATTTATTTATTTAAATTTTGTACATAACACCCTAACAGCTATGCGCCAATGCGATGTTACTACTATACACAAAAGTTTCCAAAGTAATCTTACGTTAATGACCAAAACAAACAAAAAATCAACATGAAAAACAACACAACATTAAATACTTTCAATGCACTTCAGTGCTACTTCTGTGAACCTCTTCAGGCTGCACTGAAATACATCAACTTCCATAGAAATAATATTGACCAATCTTATGGCTCGTGACAAGGGGGCAAACTTGTTCAGGTTTGTCCTACCGGATGGCTCCAGTAGCGTTGGCGTCGGGCGATGCGCGCCTCCGCATCCTGCTGGCGCGCGCAGCCCCAGATGTGCCAGAAGTTCGGGGTGGTGCAGCCAACCACGCAGCACCCGAAACACAAAGCTACAAAGAGCGATGTCCCTCCGCACAGCCAGCCTGCTGTACCCTACCATCCCTATTACGAAGAGACTCGGGTACAACAGCGGAAAGAAGGGATAGACGCCATACTGCTTGAAATAGAGAAACCGAGTGAATTTGTTCTGGATTCTTTCCACCATGACTCTGTATTTAGCCTCATGGGGGCTCCAAATTATAGCACTCGTTTCAAGACGGCTCCGTACCAGCGCATTGTACATGATTTTAACCACGGCCGTATTATGTACTGTATTGTATATAGTATTATGGTTATAGGTTGACCCACTAACCCTGTGTTTGAACCAAAAGTGACTGTCGTGTCGCGCGAATAATCCATTGCGCGATCGTTTATACAAAGTGCATCAGAATAAACGCAAGTCCTGAAAGTAGTTTGTTCATAATTGACAACTGAATCGATTTCGGTAATTTTTTATACAGGTTTTTTTCAAAAAGAATGTATTTTGTCATACCAACGAAAATTCAATGTTATTTCAAGGGAATAGGACTAAGTTTTAAATGCATAACGTAATGCTGGGTCAACACTATTTTCTTAATAATAATACAATATTATGCTTCTATCTCAATACTCTAATTGGGGTGTATGAAGTCTTGCATTAATTATGTTACGCATTGTATAAATTATGACGTCCAAACGTGACTTCATTGATCGAACAAGGACGACATATTTATATAAAACAGCGCGACGATCGCGAACTCACGCGATATTCGTTATCAGTTAGGACATAGCCTTAACCGGTTAAATCAAAATTATGAGCAAAAGTAAACACAATAAACAAATAATCTATATAAAAAATTGGCGCCATTGGTACAATGTTTTCTCATAATTGTATACCGGGAAAAAAACAGAAAAACAAACAGATTAAAACCCATCAACATCAACCATTCATTATTTAAAATCGAGAACATTTTTCCTTACACAAAATTATTTTTCATACTACTTTTCCAACTTCCTCGTTCTAAAAATAATCCTTCAACCAATTCCACGAACTCTTTTAAAGATAAAGCTCTCTTCAAAATAACTTAAACTTAAGGTGCGCGAATAATTCCACCGTCAAATTAAGACAACGCTAAAATTTTAATTAGTTTCCGAACGGGGGTGCGATCCAAGGCTTTTTTTTATCTAACAAAGGCCCAAATTAGTAAGCAAGGGAGGTACAGAGGAAATTACATAAATTTCTATAGCAGAGTTGGGAACTTAGAAGCAAGTTCACTTCACTCCTGGCTTTGTGCACAAAATAGGTAGGTAGAGAAGGTCGGCTCCATACAAAGAGCGAAAACGCACGCATTCATAGTGGTCAAATACGCGATCGGCATGTTGCTTACGGCAGAGGCAACTACAGCCGTCGACTCGTTGGTGGCAGTCGCCGAAGCGTCAACTGCAATGTGCTGATCGTGAATTTGAGAACGAACTCATATACACAAGTGGCACATTGCCAACGGTAAGGGCAAATGCGGCCGTTAATTCGTTGGCGGCAGCACTCGACGCGTTCACGGTAGCTGCCAAGGCGTCGACTGCATTGTGCCGCTCGTGTCTTTGAGTACGTGATCATAAACACGAGTGGTACGTTGCCAACTGTAGCGGGCGGCAGTCGTTGACTCGTTGGCAGCAGTCGTCGACATGTCGCGCGAGCCGCCAACGCATCGACTGCAACGACTGCAACGTACCGCTCGTATATTTACACGAGTGGCACGTGGCCAACGGCAGAGGCAACAGCAGGAGGCGGCAGTCATCAACGCTCATATACACGTCCACTGCAACGTGTAAATGAGCTCATAGACAGGACTCACGTACAGTGAGTGTAAGCGCACTCGCACCCGGCATTTGTTTGAGATCGCCGAACGTATGCGCCTATGTGTGCGTTCGCCTGTTTTTGCCCGTTGTATGGAGCCAACCTTCTGTATATTATGTTCGTGCTTTGGGCAGGTTAAGAAATTGAACTGTAAGATTTTTTCTTTTCCTACCTTGTTCACAAGATTTGTTATTTGCAACTGATGAGGTTTCGAGTTACTAAACTGGAATTGGATTTTGGATTATCTAGAAATTGGATCTTTTGATGATCTATTTTCGTGTTCTTTAAGTTGTTATGTCAATGAGTTGAGTAGGTATAGATTTTTGTAGCTTCATACAAATATTTATGATTTATATATCGACGATATATTGATACCTAAATATTTATTTCAAATAAGATAATGCTCAAGTGTTCAACCAGGTCTTTTTTACACGTGCGTCGTGTATCTAATTAATTGTATTGCTAAGGAATATAATAGTATGTTAGTTTGATTGGGCATTATTGTTGATGGTGGTGTTTATTTGGTTTTTAACCGACGAAAAAACGGAGGAGGTTCTCAAGTCGACGCGTATATTATATTTTTTATGTATGACCACGCATAACTTTTTACAAAGTAATCCGATTTTGATCATTCGTTTAGTATTGGAAGTTGGTTCCATATAAATTTGGAAAAAAAATCCTACCCTAAGGGTGAGTAAATAGGGGTGATTTATTGCTCACTCACAGATTTTAATTTTGCGTTATGTATTACAATAATTAGTAGATTATAGCCACAAAAAAACAAAATAAAAACTTTTTAACAAAAAAATTAAACCGCCGAAAAAACTGAAAAGCAAAAAATAAAAATTGTTTAACCTTAATAACTAAGTTCTTAAACTAATGTAAGTATACCCAAGTAATTTTGAGTCGGCACAAAACAAGCAAATTAATAAATTACGTAAAGCGTTTTGCTTCGTCGGAAAATGTGAAGTATACTTACATTAGTTTAAGATCTTAGTTATTAAGGTTAAACAAAAAAGGTTTATTATTTTTTGCTTTTCAGTTTTTTCGACGGTTTCTTTTTTGGGTTACGTCTCTGAGAGTGGAAATTGTGACTACACTGTTGTATTGGGTTCCCATCTGTAAAAAATATAGGTATGTGGTAATAGTAAATAAGTAAATAATATTTTTATTATTTAGCTATTATTATAACCCGTAATGCCAAAACACAATTTGCCACGCTACCATAAAAACCTTCATAAAAGTTTGGTAAAAAATAAATCACCGAAAACTTCAAAACAATTAACTACCATACAATTATATACACATCTACATTAACGCTTTAAAACAGAAGTTAAAGCACCGTAAGCTTAACTAAGCAGTGATAAGTTGCTAAGTAAGTACTAACTTATTACCTCCGAACATCATTAAATTGCCATCTGTGTGGGACGTAATCTATAGGTGCTTTAAGTTATTATTACTTTTGTAGGGGAAGTCAGATTCTCTACACGGAGAATAAGGCTGCCTGCACATGGACCGGTGTCACATGGATGGGTGTTTTACCACTATCGATATAGCTATGTGTTTTAACATAATAGCCAAGTTATGTCTAAATCACATAAATAGCTCAAACTCAAAGCATTTGTTCCAATTAAAAGATTAGCACTTTTGACTTTGAGTCGGCCAATCCGAAAAATGAAGCTAGTTGCCCATTTCAAAGCGTAGTTAGTACAAATGACAAAGAACGGGCAAGAAACTTTATGGACACTCTTTTAAATTTATTTTTACAAAAATATCAGTTACTTACATCACTAATGTTGAATTTATAATTATATATGGCAATTATGTAAAAAAGACGTACCTAAACGTTAAAAGCGTACAGAGTACAGCAAATATAAACAAAAATAAGCCGTGACACCTAAGAGATGACCAGTCCCAACTGACGGCGTCCGGTCACGAACATGACGCATGGATCAGATCAATAAAAACTTTGGCTTGATTTCGTAATTTTTTTGTAAGATCATAATTTTTTAAAGTATTGTACTTGTTTGGGTTAACTCACACAAATTCTATGTTAAATAACGGAAGAGAAATTTAAGAAAACCCAATATATATTTAAGGGAAGTTAAAAACCAATTACCAATCACTTTGGGTTTTTAAATACGCAAGTAAAAAGAAACAAATAATGGGAAACCATGAATATTTGATAAACCGTAAAATATAAGTTCGAACACAAAGAAAGATTCTTCTATCGGAGGTAGTACATCACTGAAAGGCTCTGAAAAGTATTATTACAAATACATTTTTAATCTACTTTAAGTAAACGAATGGGTACGTTTTTAAAAGCCTTTTACCAATAAACTTTGCTTTTCCGTTATCATCTGCCAGCCTTTTCCCAACGACATGAGGTCCAGGGTTCGATTCCCAAGTCGGGTAAAGTGTTATTGGATTTTTCTTTCTGGAATTTCTTAGTAGCAGCCCGGAGTCTGGAACTGTGCCTGGTCGATGGTAATAGGCTCGCCCTCTATTACATGGGACTTAAACATAACTGGCGAAATGTGGTTGATCTATATGTACACCTCTGCCAAACCCTTTGGGAAAACAAGGCGTGATGTTATATTATGTGAGCTATAACGATGATTATATGTAAATCTTGAGCCAACACGATAGACGGAAGAGAACATTTCATAATTGAAAACACAGCAAAACACCAAGTAACCATGAATACTTGATAAACCATGGTAAAGTTTGATAAACTCCGAGATACGAAAGAGCTACGCCGCAAGTCTCAGTACTGCGAAAGCAAGCCGCATTGGTTTTTCAGCTCTTAAGAGAATTATTTTTCACTAGCTTCCACCCGCGGCTTCGCCCGCGTGGTTGTCAGAAATTATCCCGCGGGAGCTTACTAAATTACCGGGATAAAAAGTATCCTATGTGTTAATCTAGGCTACTGTGGAGTTTCTTGCCGGCTCTTCTCCATAGGAAGCGACAAATTGGAACCGTGCACCTAGCTTCTGACGTTTCATAAGTGCCCATGCAGGCTTATATGAAAAAAAATATTTTTATTTTTATTTTTTGATTTTATAATCTATCTGTGTGCCAAATTTCATCCAAATACCGTTCGGCAGTTTTTGAGTGATTGAGTAACAAACATCCAAACATTTTCACAAACTTTCTCATTTATAATATTAGTAGGATAGTAGGATGTTACCAAGTTTTGATGATAAATCAAAATGGTAGGTTAACGATAAAAAGTGCACGATATTTTTCACTAAAATTTTTCTTGATTTCTGCCACTTTGGCAAAAATCGAACATCTACATCAACAGTAAAGTAATCCTACTTTCTACTAATATTATAAATGTGTAAGTTTTTATGTGTAGATGTTTGGATGTTTGTTAGTTCAATCACGCTAAAACGGCTAAACGGATTTGGACTATATGTGGCAAGCAGATAGTTTATAACCTGGATTAACATATAGGATACTTTTTATCCCGGTAATACGTTCTCGTTGGATAATTTCCAACAACCACGCGGGCAAAGCCACTGGCAAAAGCTAGTGATGAATAAAAATAATAAAAATGTAACGAACAAAGGAACCTTTAGAAGTAGGTACTACTTCCATATTCAACCCAAACAGATGCAAGAAACGTAGCACTTCAGAGCTATTAGAAAGAGGGTCCCTTAAAAATAAAGACACGACTCAGACACACTATAAATACCTGCTCTGCGTCTCCAAACTGCAATCCGATTAAAAAGCGCCAAACTAGCATAAACTCACACCAAACCAACTCAAACTCTATCTCTACTCCCCGAAGGTTCCTAATTGTTTGTTGCATCCAACTGTCATTTTAACACTTTAGTTTGAATCCAAAGAACAATGGCACTCTGGAACGCGGCGAAATTCAATTTTAGATTCACAGAAAGTTTTGAGACCAAATCTCATTTTGATATTTTAAATGTGCATTTGCGTCGTAATGGGAATTTGTTGGATGAAAATGAGAAGTATTTTCCTGTGATTCATTGAGATGTCTTGTGTAGCAGCTGGAGGTCCACTGTACAGGATTCTAAGATACTGCTATTAAAATAACACCTATCATAATTATTAACTGACTACCTACGCCGGCGACGTCACCCGTGTGGATCTTGGAAATTTTCCCACGGGAACGTGGAATCCGGACAACAAACCTATGTGACTTCTTATAATATCAGATATCTGCCAGTGAAATTCTCGTCAAAATCGGTTCGGTTGTTTTGGAGATTAGCCGGAACAAACTGACAGACAGACAATTTTTTTTAAATATTTGTTTTTATTTTAATAACCAATACACTTTGATATGCATTAAGTAGAAAGCTGTTATTTTGACATTACAAACAGACACTTAAATTTAATTTATTTCGAATGAAAACAGTAACCAATAAAGTAACTATCAAAAGGAAAACGTTATCCAAACTCTCACATGTTTCGAAACCAAATGGGTTCCTAGTTTACATATTTTCTTTTCCAGTACCTACATACTTAGCTATCTCACAAGACACCAAATCAATACTTAAAATCTACCTTCGTAATGAAAGAGTTGTAAGACGGGTCTTAAAAATAGTCAAGCCTTTATCTAATAGGTACAGTCACCCAAAGATATATGTAACCAGGGTCGTTGGACATAGTTGAATATTAGCAAGAAACCGATGAATGTTTTCGAATTAAATTTAATTTGTCAAATGAACTGTTTGTTTTCTATTAATTAAATGAAATTTTATTTGAAAACATCCATCAGTTTCTTACTTAACTTCAACTATATGGGACGACTCTGGTTACTTTTCTCATTTGTTAGGTATCCCGTCCACCAAACAATTGCTAAACAAAAAAAAACTGTTTAATTTATATTCAACGAAATCAAATCTGTACCTAGAAAGGCACCAGACAGATTTAACCAAAGGAATCTGAAATAAAAAATACCAGACCGTCTGGCCGTGGTCACGTTCGTTATATCTCAGTCTAAATAAATATTTATTTATACAATTCGTCTCATTGTTGGCGATCACGACTAGGGTTTGAGGTTCTCCCTTGGTTTCTGAGGGTTGTAATTTTTAATTATTTTCTGTTGTTATTATCTTGATAGCTGTCCACCTACCGTCTTAATATCGTGATACGTGGCCAGCCCATTGCCATTAGGGCTTGGTTAAGGGCTTCAGTTACTTTAGTTTTTAGTCTGCTAACTTCGCTTCTGATTTTGTGTATTTTGATTATGTTCAATATACTTATCTCCATGGCTCTTTGTGTTTTTTCAATCTTTTTGTTTGGCTCTTGTCGTGAATATCCAAAATTGGTGACGAGACGATAGGTGGACAGCTAAAACTACAGAGTGGAAAGGGCCAGATGAAAAAAGAAGAGTAGGCAGACCGAAGAGAAGGTGGGCTGACGATTTAATAGATGCAGCAGGAAACGATTGGCAGAAAATTGCAAAGGACAGGGACAAATGAAAGAAACTGGAGGAGGCCTTCACCCGAGGAGGGACCCAAATCTCGGAGAACATACTAGCATAGATTATAAGGAAGATAAAACTACGTACTAACAAAGAAACAAAATATTGTATACATTTATACCGTAATTTTAAGGGTAATGGGAAATAACGGTATGATGGTCTAAGAAAATTATAAAAACGATTGAGGTGTAATGGTAGGTGTTAGGGTGCAACAAAATAATCCTATTAGTATTATGGACTGGTGGTCGCAAGTGCTACTGCTGAGCATGTGGTCCTGGGTTCGATGACCAGGTCGGGCAAAGTGTTTATTTATTTACTTCATTATTTATACACACAGTAAAATACAAGGAAATGCAAAATAATTATAATTAGAGTACAAAGTTACTGCTTATTTCTTAAGAAATTTGTTCCAGCAGACCTGCGAAAGGAGAAATGAAAAAGAAATGTTGACATGAGAAGTAGAAGAGAAAATATAAATATGTGAGTCTTAAGCTAAAATATACCTACACGTATAATGCAAGAGACTAACATATCCTGCTTATATAAATACATAATGTAAAAATTTATAAATACCTAATACGATATTATATAAATAGGTATACTTGTAGTACTTGGGTTTTCCATACGGAGTTTCTCAGTATATACCCAAAATTTGGATTTGTGCCCTTTTTAACATGGAAAATTAAGCATAACTCCAATTATATGAGTAGATACTATAGGTATACTTCTGCCTAACAAGTTTGGTGTTAGAATACAAGCGTGATGTTAAGTTAAGGACAATTTTAGTGCGAAAGAGCAACGAGCTTTTCCTTAAGTTATCTACGCCAGTAGAACTGTTACATTTGTTACGAATTAATAGTTTATTATTTTTTACATTCTTGCTTTTGCTTATTGATTCTTTGAGTTCTGTCTTTCCCGGATCCTTTAAATTCAAAATACGTCTAATTAGATAGTTCTGGCGAATGTCGAAGGCATTTCTTCAAATATTGTGGCAACTACGGAAAGAAAACATTTACATACACATATTGTAAATTGAAATATACGAGAACAATATACATTTCATAACCTTTGAAGTGTATACTCTCCTTTACACTAATGTATATGTATGCTCCGTTATAATTATGTATCAAGTTAATGCTTGATTAGCGTTTTATGTTATTTTACTTGTTTCGTATTAAATATAGACATTATACTTTTGGCAGCCAATCTGAGTTGTTCTTTCTAAATATCTTCACGACCCTAAACATCTGAGATGTGTTTAATATTTCCGCAACCCTTGGTTAATCAGACCTTGTATCTGCGGATCTATTAAACAAATTGGTATTACTTGCATCATTCATAGTGGTAGTTGGTAGTGGTAGTTCCAGATATTACTCCCTACATACAAACTTACAAACAAAAAATGTTTACCTTTTATAGTAAAGAAAAAACTATTTCCAAAAAAAAACAACCGACTTCCGGAAAAACACTACAAAGTGCCTTCCGAAATCAAAGTTATTTTTCATTTTGTAGTTTTTTTTCCGGAAGTCGTTTGTTTTTTTTTGGAAAACGTTTTTATTTTTCGCTTTTTAGTTATGTACCTACCCCACACCAATTCGAAATTTCATCATCCTCGGGATCAAAACAATGCATATTTATGCAATAGCAGCAATCGCGGTTGATTTGCTGTCATTTTTTAAGAGTTCCGTTATCTGTCTCCGGAACTCATAATCAGATCTATATGAAATTTTAATGGTACCATTTCGGAATAAACTCCTTTCGAAAGAAAAAAAGAATTTTGCAAATATGTTTATAGATGAGGGAATTATGCACAAACATATATAAAAAAAACATGTCGAATTGATAACCTAACCTTTTGAAGTCGGACAAAAAACAAACTATCGAAATAAATGACAAGAATGAACATTTCATTTTCGCAGAACTACGTGGAAGCTCTAAAAACAATACTTGTAACATTCGATGAAAGTAGAACTAACTGAAACCTGTAGTGTTACCAACTACTTCCAAAGATCCATTGAAGGATAAGAGAGGAACAAGTGGGCGAGAGAACCGGACCAAATGTACGGAGATAGTGCAGATTTGAAGTGGGCATTGTGTTTCGTGTTTGAAACTAGTTGCGCCCACGGTTTCGGTTCTGCGGAGTTATAAATATGAAGGCTTGCTTACGCCACTTATCACTCAAAATCAAAATCCGTTCAGCGCTCATTTAAAACAGCACTGTCCAATCAGCGTTACGGCAATCGTTTGAACATGACAGACAGAATGATGCTATAAATATAGTGATTTATAGTGCAAGCGGACCTAAAACCTAAAAAAAGAATATCCATGAACTATCTTTTGCCCGCGGCTTCGCGCGAGGTCAGAAATTATCAAACGGGATCGTTCTACAGCACCTGGATAAAAAATCCTATCCTATGTGCTAATTCAAACTATATGTGTGCGCATATGTGCTATCTGTGTGCCACATTTCATGCAAATCCGCTTTTGCGTGATAGAGTAACAAACATCCAAACGTACAAACTTTCACATCCTACTAATATTATAAATGAGAACTTTTGTATGTTTAGATGTTTGTTATACAATCACGCAAAGGCGGTTGAATGGATTTGGGTGAAATTTGGCACACGGGTTAAGGGTTAACACATTAGATATTTTTATCAGGATAGTAGGTACATTCCCGTGGCTTAATTTTCAAACTCCACGTGAGCGAACCCGCTGGTAAAAGCAGTTTATAATGTTAGTAGGAAGTAGGATAGCACGATTAAAAAAACAAAAATCATGTTTATCAGATAGTTTTCAAGCTATTAGCGCACTACACAGAGATGTATAGAGTAAGTAAGTAAAGTGACATATTATCTGGATAACATTTACTTTAGAAAAATGTTACCGATCTTCGTCACGAATGGAAAGAAAAATATAATAGCCAATCAATAAAAATCGTGCTTTACAATAACAATAATTTGCCATCAAATAGAACTCTTAAATGAAAGGTGAAGAATAATAGAAATAAAGAAGAACGTGAATCATGAACTGAAAAATAAAATAACAAATTGATCTATGTTCTTAGAAGGTGCTAAGTAATTGGTGTTCAGTATAGTCAGACGCGCAAACATTAAAAAGAAATCCTTTTCAGTAAGTATTGTAAAAGACTTGTTTTAAGAATGAAAAGCACTCAAATCACGACCATTATTATTTTAATTGAACCGGAACAATGTTCTGTTTTTTGCTACTTATTTCTCTCTTTGACTACCTCTTATGGTTACGCTTTTGATTTTCTCGCAATTAAAGAGCGTAGAATGTTGTTTTGAAATAAATGATATATGTTTATATAGGCTTGGCCCCTATTAGATGGGACTGACGAAATATAATGAAAAACATAACTGACGATGTGTGGGTCTACTTCTTAGCATGTGGATAACACAAACATATACAATGTGCAACAGAATACACGCAAGTACTGAAAGTAGTTTGTTCCTAATTGACTACTGAATGGATTTCAGTAATTTATAATGTAGGGTATTTTTTGTTGTTTTTGTCACTGCCGACTGAGCCAAAGAATCAATTGTATCTTATTTCAAGGCAATAAGACTCAATTTGAAACGCATAAACTCAGAAGAGGTATTGTCTGACACAAAAAATTTTCTTAGTCTCAATAAATTGAACTTATGTTTAAAAGGTTTTGCATTTCAATCTAGTGCTTTCTTCAGCGATTATCATAATAGCACATAGTTCGCATTTTACTTCATAATTTATTAGGTTAATCCTAAACATCATTATTATAAATAGAGTATGAGTAGATATTTAATTATTGAGCACGTGGCTATTCAAAGGATATCAAATATTCATCGACGTATGAATATTGGAAAATCCTATTTCGCTGTATGCGTTTTGTGAAGTGGTCCAAGTTAAGAGCATTCGCACTAAGCAGCCAAAAAATATTCATCATCGTCATCATTTCAGCCGAAAGACGTCCACTGCTGGACATAGTCCTCCCGGTCTTGTGCTTCCCACATCCAGCGGATTCCCGCGGCCTTCACAAAGTCATTGGTCTACCTTGTGGGAGGCCTTCCCACTCTACGTCTTCCGGTACACGGTCGTCACTCCAGAACATTCGGCCCCATCGGCCATCTGTTCTGCGAGCAATATGCCCTGCCTACTGCCACTTAAGTTTGGCAATTTTTTCGCCATTGCCCTTTGGGTGACTTTTAGCCGTCTAATAAGGCCCATTGTGAGCGACCACGTTTCTGTGCCATAGAATAGAATAACGTTTATTGTCTACAGTATTACAGCTAGTAGTAGGTATGCTTAGATACAAAACTATAATACCGAAAGCAAAAGGTTTAAGCGTCAGCATTATGCTTAGATCCCCCTAGCGGGTTACTAAGCGCTGATTTTCAGCTTAAACCCTTGACGCCTGATTACAAAAAAAAAAATTATCAATTTAGCAACAACGCATAAAAAAGAAAAAAAAAACTATTTGAATATAAGATGATTATACATTAATAAATTGAATAAGAAAAATAGGTGAGTGGTTTATAACAGTTTGTGGACACAAGTGGCTATTTCATTAATAAAGAAAAAAAACGAAAAAGAAAAGAAAAATATAGATGGAACACTACTGAACGACTATGGACATGTTTCTTAATTAAACAGGTATGACCCCTCATACCTTTTACCTACAATAATCCTGTGTATAAAACACAGCAAATGTAGATTGCGTTGCGATTCAATGTTATGTTGTCCCTTCTCAGTTATAATAGGGGAGATGTGCGAACTTCTTGGGACTTTATAGCAGAAGCATATGCATGCGTTCTGGACCCTTCGTATGCACTGTTTGGTCTTTTGAAAGACCCTGTTTCCATACATGACATCACAATAGTTAAATAGTGAAAGTACTAGCAGGTCTGTTAGGAGTCTCCTAATATCTTCGGAAATGTACTCACGAATTATACTCCATAGAGAACCTTCAACCTATAAAAGGCATTCTAAATCCGGCCATTTTTGTGTTCTGTAAATCTAAGCTTATCGTCCATAATCAGCCCCAAATTTTTTTGCAACTTTCACCCTTTCCAAAAGGTCTCCGTTAACAAAAAAAGGCTTGATTTACATGTAGGCCATTCAATACTTTAATAGACAACAATACATACAAAGTTGATGAGCAGTGATAGCACAGTGGTATTGGCCTCGACTTACGAGTTGCAGTCGTGAGGTTGAACCCAGGCAGACACTTTATTTTGGGTTTTCAATTTCATCACCATAGCTATCAAAACGATGCAGGAAGACATCGTGACAAAAACGGCATGTCCTAGAAACAAAATTCGAAGACACGTGTAACATCCAACAACCCGCCTGGGGCAACGTGGTGGATTTAGGCCCACTCACTCTCAAACAGACGAGCATGTGTCCTAGCAGTGGGAACTTTACTGGCTAATTGTGTTACATCCAATGATGTATACATCAATCGAATACATAAATAAGAAACATTTAGACAATAAAACATTCCATGTAGTTAATTATTACTTTGGGAATAAACTATATTGAGGCAGCTGGCTGTCAATCCGTGTCGAAGTAATCAAAGGACAGCATGAATATTAATTAAAGCTTTGTCCTCGTAAGTAGTTTTAAAGGATTTTGAAGGGACAAATAATTGTAAGTAATAACTACATAATAGAGTCCCTGTTTCGTGATGACGTTGTAAGAAGCCAAAACTATATTAGAATTGAAAATAATGAAAGAAAGAAAGAAGCACGATGCATGTTGTGTTAGCCTGTAAGTAATTATTGCACTTATGAATGAACGTACGGTTATTGTTTTTTTTATGTATTCTGTAAATAATTGTTGGCTTAGTTAAATAAATAAAGTCAGTGGTAGTATTTATTATATAAGAATGTAGTTATAGCATGGCATTGGTATATGTTAGCTGCAATGGTTTTATTTGGAGCTAACTAATAACAGTCGCACGGATTGATCGATGGGATTAAGCTACGCTGGCCGTAGTTGGTCCGTGGATGAGTGACCATCTTTATAAGATCCCTAAGTGCCTTGGAAAGCTTGCTTAGCCGTGGGTCCCAGCTGTCATTCGTGGATCTTTGACAGTCGTCACGGGTAGTCTTTAGCCCGAAAGTCTGACAAGGGGTATCGGATTACCTAGCACCTGGGTTGTGGAGGACATAGATTTGCTTCATGAAACATACTGGTATTTAGCTGCATCTGGTTAGACTGGAAGCTGACCCCAACATAGTTGGGTAGAGGCTAAGCAAACAATGACGGTATTATTTACGAAATTATAAATAAAAGAAGTATGTGAAATAATCGTCTTTGTTCCCATCCGAAAATCAAATTCCGAAGCATTATGTCGATAACCGTTCTGAAACTCGTAACTTATAAACACCCATCGATCGTGATTTGAACCAAACACAAACTGTAGGAATTCGGGACAGTGTCGGAATAGCGCACCAATACCCTAGGTTCTATGCAATATGCAAAAATCTCTACAACGCCTTGCTCTTTAGATTATTATTAAAATATTTTGCGAGTATGATCGCGAATCATGCGTTACAACAGATTCTTGGCGATATATTTTTCAAATATTGAAATCTTTTATTGTTTGCAGCTCTGGCGCGTAAACACTGACCACTTGTGTCGAAGAATCGATATATGTTCACTTTTTGAAATGTGTATTTCGATGTTGTAAAGTTAGGCCGGTTATACACACGTTTTTTCGCCGCGCCGTGAAAAACAACGGTTGATTCACCGTGTGTAGGGACGGTCGTCAGTGTTGTGTGGATTACTATGAAATTTGGTGACAGACACGGCGCGTACGGCGTCGGCGACGTGCCGTTACCTCCGATTTTGCATCCCTGTCAAAATCACAGTAATCCTTATTCTCGGTAACACAAAGTTGCTATTGGGTGACTGATGTCAGTGATAAAATTGCACTAGCTCGCTTTAGTCACTAAAGGCATAGACAAGTAATAATGTTACGTGGGGTACAGACACGCGGATTACAATAATTTTACTATTTCTTTACATTATTGTTTAGTTTTTAGTTGATAACACAATATAATTATCTTAATTTTATTTTTTTTACTTTTAATTTCTGTTTCTGTCCGTGATATCATAGTGTGCCCTATCAGAATACCAGCGCTGCAACACTTTTTAAATGTCGCAGCATCATGCTAAGATAGTGCCTTTTTGGCCTCGTACAAGACCTTGTTTTTTATTTAACTTTTTTTTAAAAAGCTAATTTTAATTTTATTATGTAGCATAGTGTGGTAGTGTTTTAGTTTTTTAGTGTGTTTAATTGTATTGTGTTGTAGTTAAGTTTGTGATATTCCTGCGCGAGTCTAATAAATACTTTTTCTTTCTTTCTAAAATAACTCTGACAGAACTGTATGTATATATTATATTTGAAGAGACACTCTACGTGCTATTGTTTATGGCTTTACCGATGTGTAAGTTTCGAAATGGTTAATTTCGGATTGAGTTTAAAAAATACCAACTTCACTTCATTGACAAATTGTCCATTTATTATTGACCTTCTTCAAATTTTAAAACCTACTTTTTAATTCATTTCAGCTCGAAATACAAATCCCCGTCTAGCCTAGTAGATAATAAGACGGCAAGTAAATATTATGATACAAAAGCAAAGATGCTACCTAAGCCAGATGAACATACTGCACTCCAGTATAAAGTCGGTGACACACGAGTAGGTATTACACGTCTCGTCAATACGATCTGAGAGCGTTACCAACTCAATGTTACAGTGGCAATAACGTTTGAGGATTACCACTAAACCTGACTAAAAGGCTTTTGTGTAATCACGTAGGTATGTGTGGATTCTGTATGTATTGAGCTTTATTGAACTATGGCTGGAAACAAGAATTGAATTGGCTAAAGCTTTTCGCTATGGCAAAAATGCTATATAAGGTGGCAGGAACAATCAACGCGCAATCTGTTATCATGGATTTAGTACCCAATTCTCAATTCTTTATTGCGTACCATAATGTATAAAGTTGGTAGGGAAATAATATTAGTCACAATTATGGACCCTGTCGGGCACAGCATAGATTACATTATCATGAAACCCCATCATCTGCCTAGCCTTTTCCTATGTTGGGGTTGGCTTCTGGTCAAACCGGATGAGAAATGATTGCAAAATACTTCTTAAACTTAAAATTAATGACAAAAAGGAAAATAAAATTACGGGAAGAAAAGTATTTTATACGAAGGAGCGGTACTGTGCAACAAATTGCCAGATACGTTTCTCAATGCAAAATTCTAAATATAAAAAAAATGTATGTTCAAAAAATCATAGCTACCAGTTAGAAAAAAAAATTGCCATCACTTACCTTTTGTATAGAATTTAAATCCTATTATTACTTAATTAATACTCTGTTTTCCTTTTGTCGACTCAAGAATTCAATATGTACCTGCATGACTTATTTGTATATCTCATATTTTAAGTGAACTATTTGTGTTCTAAGAAAAAAAAATATTCAAACCAAAAATGACAAGGCGATCACTTTTACCCACTTATTTAAGACTAAGACATAAACAATATAAATTGACATAAAAATGAGATCGTAATGTAAAGTATACCTTCTAAATACAGTCAGGAAAATTATTTGTGAAGCAAATTGACGCTCTACGTCAATTTGCCATGTCCTAGGCATTTCATACAGTTGCAAAAGTATGGCAAATAGCTGTAATTTGAATATACAAAAATTTTACTGGGTATTCAATTTTGTTATTAATAAAACCTGACTTTAAAACAAATAATGACTCGGAAGAAAAACAAAAGAGAGAGAATGATAGATAAGAAGTTTACAAATACACTACCAGTTTAACCCTAAAATGGTCATCTATAAAACGTACAAACTACCAAATGGTGTACTACCGGATCTTATCATTAAAGAAATCCGCTTCCCACAGTTTTTGGCTCATAAATTACGTATCAGCACATCCTGCCTCCTATTCTAATAAATCTCGGCGGTTCCTTCCCCGGGGTCCGGGAAAAATCCCGGGAATAGTGCGGCGATAATCTCCGGGATGAAGGTTCCAATGACGTAATAGAATAGTCGTAAGATTAGGTGAAAGGTTTTAAATTTGAAAACGATACTGCCGGGTTGATAACGGGTTCAAAAGATTTAAAAGTGATGGAAAGCTGCAGTGTCTACCTTCTGGCCTTGATATGTAGGACATGGAAACACTATTATTATATTAAAATATGCTCATAACTTTAGTTTGAAATTAAATCAATGTGTTTTTAAGGATGCGCTAAAGTAGCCCGCGACACTATTTCATCAAAAAGTCAATCAATGGGATTAAATGAACTTGTAGGTTTGAATTGATGATTCTAATTATTATAGTTCTGTAAATACTTACTTGGTACATGTAACAGTCGCGAATAATATTTTATGCTCTGGCACTGGCCTGCAAATTGCGAACAACGTATGAAAACTTGAATTTTGCCGGGTTACCTGACGCTTCAAATTATACCTTTTTCTGCACAAAAACTTTCCGTAATATTTTTTTTCTAAATGATGGTGAGAAACGCATAAAAATCCATTGCGAAACTTAAAACAATCATGCGGTCACACAAACAGATGCGAAAACTCTTTATTTTATCATTATTACGTATTCAAGTATGGATTATCTCAAAGACAAAGATAAAGATATTGCTCAAACTGTGTGCATCTCTATTGTAGTGTAATGAATGAGCCAAGAAACAAATGAACGCATTTAATATCAAGCGTTCTATTATTACTGCACATCACTAATATCCCTATGATCTCCCAAGCAAATCTAATACGGCTGAACGATTATGAACTCAATCGCAGTAGTTTGTTATCGGTACGCACGGCTACACATCAAGCTATACATTTCCAGTTTACGCTGATCTCGCAATGTTTGGAAATCTTATACAATGCGAGATCAGCTTATACTGGAAATGCATAGCTTGATGCGTAGCCATGTGTACCTGATATTATAGGAGTTGCTTGAACCTAAAACCTGGTGGCAGACCAAGAGCTAAGCTAAGTTACTTAGCTCACATAACATAAGCATAAATCAGTCTATAATGAGACCACTGCTGGGACACAGGCCTCCTCTCTTCGAGGGGAAGTGGGCTGTAATATACCACGGGGGCCCAGTGCGGGTCGGTAGATGTCACATGTTTTCGATCTTTTGGTTCTAGAAGATGCCGGTTTCCCATATCTGGGATACTTTCACAAACCTACTTGTGTGTGGGCTGCAAACTATGAATACGAGTATGAAAAAAACTCCTCAGCTATGCTAAACTAACTCAGCTTAAGCTGAAATAATATGTCTATTATGGGAACAATTATGTCAACATCATTTTGAGAAATGCTTTTTTAAGAAAAGGCGAATAATGCGTAAGCACGATACCACTGTTCCGAGCTCCAGGATTTTAGCTAGATTTCAGAAATTCAAGAATAGATTAATAAATTAGCAGAATATTACTGTAATCGTCACTTTGGAACCGGTAAGTTGATGAAGTTGCAAAATATGTGTACCAACTTATTTGTAAGTTTTATATAGGAGTCGAATGCTGTACTCACGATTTCATTGTGGTTGCTTGGCTCCACGTCACCAGCTATTACGAAGCCGTGCATAAAAATAATAAATGATTGTTAATCATGATCTGCCCGTTTTTTTATTCATCTATTTTGTTCAGCTTCCAGTAATTGAATACCTACCAGTGATATATGTTTTTTTTTTGTTAATATCTCAGAGATTTGGAGGATAGAAGAGAAACCATCTAACTATATATTAAATTACTACATAAGTTGATTAAAACTATAATGTAGCCACAAAATCTGCCTAGCTTTTTAAAACTATAATGTAGCCACAAAATCTGCCTAGCTTTTTAAAACTATAATGTAGCCACAAAATCTGCCTAGCTTTTTAAAACTATAATGTAGCCACAAAATCTGCCTAGCTTTTTAAAACTATAATGTAGCCACAAAATCTGCCTAGCTTTTTAAAACTATAATGTAGCCACAAAATCTGCCTAGCTTTTTAAAACTATAATGTAGCCACAAAATCTGCCTAGCTTTTTAAAACTATAATGTAGCCACAAAATCTGCCTAGCTTTTTAAAACTATAATGTAGCCACAAAATCTGCCTAGCTTTTTTCTCAACTATGTTGGGGTCGGCTTCCAGTCTAACCGGATGCACCTGAATACCGTATTTTACATGGAGCTACTGCCTATCCGACCTCCACAACCTAGTTACTAGGTACCTAATACGATACCCGTTGGCATGCCTGGTTGTCAGACTTAAAGGCTTCTGACTACCCGTAACGATTGTCGAATGACCACTATGCTTGCCGAGGCACAAAGGCGTGTCGGTATGAAAACATGAGACTATCACTATATAAACCCCTACGCGAATAAAATTCCCTTCCTCATTCACACACACACACACACAGCACCGATCCATCAAATACTGTCCTTGAATCAGACCGCCAAAAAGAAACAAATTCAACAAGCACCCATAAATCATACGTAGACCCTACACAGTCCCTATGTACCCGAACAAAGCCAGTAGAACAATACGAGTTAAAATAAAAGAAACAAACGCTATATTTTTGTATATAAGCCGGCCGATGCCACGCCGGTCACGTATGGGACGTATTAACGGTATGCAGTAGTATAGACATGGGTTTTGTAAGTCTGCAGGGATATGACACCATTGGTTGAAGTATAAGGGTTTTTAACGAGTTAGAAGAGACGAAGAGGTTTTTGCTCGTTAGCCTGAAAATCAAGCGTAGTTGATGGACTCCCACGATGCGGGGTTCCATCGACTACACCTTATTATTAATGCTTGGAAGCAAATTTTTGACCAAAAATATCATTTGGTCAAAAATATTAAGGAGTAGCGAAGTATCAAGGGTGCGGAAGATCACTTCCATTACCCCCTCCCGTTACTTCCATTAACCTATCAATCCCGAAATAAACTTTTGGCGTTTATTTTCTTGGCAACAAGGGTTTTTCTAGGTTTTGGGGTTTTCAAAAATACACAAAAACACATAGCTAATATGTGGGTACTTTCACACTGACTTTAAAAATGCAATCCACAATAAATGTCGCCGCGGGAGACGCCCTGGGCGTCGAGAATCCCAGGCTGATTCCCGGCCACCGTAGGTGCGGGCTTGTGGACGGCGAGTAATGGGTAGCTCGCTGTCCGGTAAGGACCAAGCCCGGGAAGACGGCGCGTTGTGTTCCACGCGCGCCTCAACGAGATGTCAGCACCAAATGGTGGGTTCCGCAAGGGCCGATGCCTGCCAGGGGTGCGGGTTGTTCGAAATATATACCGCGACCTCTGGCACACAGGCAACTGCGGGAACACGGGTGGGTTTTAGTCAGTAAAAATCTGACACGCCCTCTCGCTCCACCCAGAGCGGGAGAAGTTATTTGATGATTTCCCAACCAAAAAAAAAAAAAGTGCAGAACTAGTGCAGAACAAAAGACCAGTGGTCCAAAAATAGCACTGGATCGCAAGCACTGAAAGCTATGGGGAGAGGCGCTTGTCTAGCAGTGGGGTGATACAGGCTTACAGTAACAGTAATCTTATGTTATAAATAAATAAATACTATTTTTGTCTAGGTACTGGAAGACTCCCAGAGGGTTCTAGGTATCCGGGGTCGAACATTAAATAATACACGTGCGTATGAATATAAACTTTACGTTTATTTTAAGGATTTGCACTAAACAGTTCCGCGCCTGTTAATCATTTTTTTTACTCCGAAACAAAACCTGTCCTAGTCTATTTGAACGATAAAATCTAGGCCCATCTTCTTGACAGTTCAAATGTAACAAAGCCATTTAATTACCTGCCTGTATTTACATAAAGGTTGCATTCGATAAGCAACCGACCTTTACAGTACTCGCCTTTATGTCCCTGTGGGAACTAGAATCAAATAAAACACAGCAACAAAATTAATAACCGTACCAGCATACAAACTACGGACAGTTAATAACACAGACTTCGACACAAACACTCATTAAACTTCTCAAAAGCAAACTAACGAGTTACACGAAAAATTATTAACGCACGAAAAAAAATTACATTTGTAATAATGCCATTTTGGATTATTTGACAAGACAACTTTCATCATCCACATAACAAAGTTAAGATAAAAGTCCAAAGTTACAGCCTGATGCGTCGGACGGAATATTTTTTTTTTTTTGTGTAGTCGCATTTTAGGTATGTCGATACATAATAATAGCAATTTACCAACTAGGTTCTAGAGTTTCTCTGAGAGATTTTTTAAAAGATGTTGGGATTCTCACGGTGGCATCGCAAATCATCTTCGCCAACATCTTATATATTAGGCAAAATATACACGTGTACACTAAAAACAGTGATATTCATAATATTAATACTAGAAATAAGGACAAACTACGTGTTCCCTTTCACCGGCTACATAAGGTTCATAACTCATTTTTAGGTCTGGGTATAACCTTCTATAACAAGCTACCCTCTTCCTTGCTAGATTTGCATTTTAGTGCGTTTAAAGCTAAAGTAAAATCCACCCTTTGTGCAAAGGAATACTATTCTATTAACGACTACTTAAATGATAAGAATTGTTGGTCGCTGTGATTAACTCAAAACAATGTTTGTGTTCTTTCACCAGAATTAGCTTACTCACTGACAGGTTATATCATTATGTTATTTCATATAATTGCTTTTTTTTTATCTGACTGTATAATTAAGTTTTTCTTTTATTTTGTTTTCATTTATTTGTTGACTTAATCTACTCATTACAATGTTTTTTTTTTAATGAGTAGTATTGCAATATGTAGTTAGCTAGCGACCTCGACAATTCATGATTATTCTTGCCAGTGCAACCGGCAGCAAGTTCGTCATGCTCCCTTAGATGTCACTGCTTGCGGTAGCGTCGGGGGTCAGGTTGCCTCCTTCCCTCAAATATGGCGAGGGGGGTAACGGCTGATCTTTGCGTTATGCTCGTGAACGGGTGCTGCTCGTGGTGACTGGTCGTCTTGCTGACCATGGTTTTTTTATTGTTAATTGTATTAAGTTTTTATTAATTTTAGTCCAGAGGTCCTAGTTTAACTTTTGTTACTTTAAGTTACTTATAGCTATATTTGCATAATGCAGAATTGCATATGTATGCTGGCATGCCCTTTATGCCTAGAGACTTTTATTTAGATTGGAAGTTCTGTTTACGTTTTATTTTAATTTTCTATTATTTTTAGTTTTCAATTTTTGATGGTATATTGGCGTGTGCTAGCTGACATATGACAAATTTTATGGTTTTTTTTTTTGTGTTTCGTAATTTTTATTGCCTATTATTGTATAGAATCAAGTTCTTCTAACTTAACTGACAGCTGTGCTGCTGGGGAGTTTGTTCCGCTACTTCTTCTTCCCAGCTAAAGCACTAGGAAGTGGTGAAGGGCGGGCGTTTTTGGGGGGGCTGTCTTATGTAATTTTATTTTGACGTTCAAAAAGAGCTGACTCTCAGCCTAGTTTGAATAAATGACTTTTGATTTTGATTTCATAAAGGTTCTGACGATTGAGTCCTGATAAAATTCGCTCGGAAAAATACAAAATTAACACTTTGCTTATTTTTACAACCAGCCAGTATTGTTTTAAAGTTTTTGATGAATTTCTATTCTAGTCTTTCATATTTTTTACATTCAAATGATTCGAATTCGAAGTATTTGGTAAATTAAACAAATATTGCTTTCTTTGAGACTTTTGCAAACTTGCATTTGACATTATTATAGAAAAACAAAAATTAGATTTGTTAATCAAATAATATTTATATATATATATGGCCGTTTACAGCGATCGACCATACCATAGAAATATTATTTGACTTTAATAAAAATAAAAAAAACTTCAGAGAGGAAAAGGCTGGCTGAGCACTGAGAAAAGATTTTTCAGAAATTCCGATTGTATTGAACTATTAATTTTAAGATTTTTTTTTTCTAATTAATAAAATTGGATGTTTCACGGTAATGAATGCGTACTAGTAGAAAAAAAAATACCTCAACTTTACAACTTACAGTACCCAATTCTTCAGGGAATAGGTACAGGTGTCACTTATGTTATGTTAAAAAAATCACTTATTTATTTTCGTTACACAACACAAACATTGAAATAGTGACGGAATAAAATGCTTGTTATTTCCTTATACGTGTTTGGCAGGACCGATATCAATTGAAAAGAAAGGAAGTGGGATTAAAACAATTCGTTTTATTCTAAAATAACACAATATAATATTTAAAAAAAAATCAAAATCTATTAGCAAAATCTGTTTTTCCTTACATTTCGCTTTAACAATTTATAAAAAAGGAACGGAAACAAATACAATACGGTAGTCGTACCTTTTGACATGTTTTAACAATGGTTGTTTGTGACAACTACCCACAAAAATGTAATTTCTTTCACATTTCCGCAGTAAAGTGGCAACTCTGACGTGGGAAAGACGTGTGATTGGCGGACGTTTATACTTGTATGTAGAGTAAATCACTTTGTTTGTTTTGGGCAGAGCTACAAAGCGGAGCTGACGAATAAGTGAATGAAACAGGAAATCAAATAGTCCCAACTTTATTTATCTTTAATTAGCATTTGATTGAAAAGGCCCATTCATTTTTTCAATCACTGAGGCATATATGAATCTTAAATAATATATAATATCTGAATCTTTCAAAAGAATGATATCCAAGGTAAGTATGTCAAATGGCACGAAAAAAAAACATCTTTTAGTAACATAATGAAGGGAGAAAATGAATAGTTATTTATATATTTAACCATTTATGTAAGCATAATATAAACAGACAAGAACAGAAAATAGGTACAGAGGTGATCCTAATTTCTAAAGAAATCAATTCCAGCATACCAGCGTGTATAAGAGAAAAAGAGAAAATAAAATACATGCCTATACTCAATCATAAAATTATAATTTACAAACTCAAAAAACCCAACTGCCTAAAAAGTGAACTTTAATTAAAAAAGATGGAAACAAGAAACTAGTTTTAAAATGATGACTATTAGACTGAATACTTTTTAAATTGGCATCTTCTTAAATTTAACAATAAAGACCTTTATGCAATTGCCTTTTTTTTTGGGTGGGAAATCATCAAATAACTTCTCCCGCTCTTCATGTCAGACTTTTACTGACTAAAACCCACCCGTGTTCCCTCAGTTGCCTCGGTCAGGCAGGCCTTACCAAAGTAGAGATTAAACTGCTTAGTAAAAATAGGAAGGACATCCTTCACGGTTAACGGGCCGTGGGACCGCGGGGTTATATGGGACTTAAACACTGGCAAAATGTGGGTGTGTCTGCCTAACCTCGCTGGAAAACAAGGCGTTATGATAAAACCTATTTTAACTTGACACCGGCTCCTCAAAAAAGAAACCAACAACACTTAAAGTGAAGCAGCTGAACGCAACACAATCAAGACGACATCTACATTCTACGTAAATATTCATCACAGAATCTGAAGCCGCGCGCGTCGCAACATGACCCCACAAATTGAGTAGAAACACGGCCTGCATTGAATGGGAACTAGATGTTAGTTTTCTTGCCACGTACATATTGTGCGCAGGCTGCGAACTACAAACACGATATCTGGACTGCAATTCCGTTGCAAAGATATTGTATAGAATAACGTTTGCCTTGAGGCTTGAGCTATGTCTCGAGTTAACGAACAGCTGTAGTTTTGCAATGATTCTCCGTGGACATGAAATTCAATAAGGACTACATGAAAGGATGTGGATCTTAATTTGACGCGTTTTCTATGTATTTAAATTGGCTAGTAGTACCCAACCTCTGCACACTCGAGGCGAACCACGCGGGTTGCGGGACGAAATTCGGTTGTATTTTTTTGATGTTTGTTACCTTAGAACTCGATTATATAAAAACCAATTTTAAACAATCTTCTCTGTTTACAGAGGTATACGAGTACTAATATCACTCTAAATATACCCTTTCAAACAAAAGAAGAATTAGTCCCAATAACAATTTGGGAAAGTTAGCTTCAATAACACGTATTTTTTCCACTTAGTATGTGTTGATGTGATTATATTAACTTCGTGTCACCGTTATTTGCTTAGCGAGTAGTATACGAATTTGTGTGGGGTAGGTACAACTAAAAAGTGAAAAATAAAATAAAAACAAATGAGTTCCAAAAAAACTCTACACAGTATATTTTTCAATTTCAGAAAATTAAATTTATTTATTTGTAACTTTTATTTGGGAAGTCCGTGGCAAAAAACAATCATTTGAACTGAGAACCTCCTTCTTTTTTATAGTCGGTTTAAAAACCAAAGACTTCCGAAGTTAAAGTTATTTTTCACTTTCCAGTGTTCGTTTGGAAGTCAGTTATTTTGTTTTCATAATTTTTTTTTCTCAAGAGCATTATTTATTCTCATTGAAAAACAATATATTATTATTGTAATTTGAATGTCTACGATAAGAAATGGCAACATCTTAATTGCGTAACTCATTAACAATCACGATCTGAATCATTTTGAAGGACCAAATCTATCGCTTCATATATTCGCAAAAATTTGTCTGCTCAACAACGTAAATAATGCAATGACTGTCTAAATGTAAGCAATTCTTACTGATAGTATGTTACCCCGCTGACTCAGGCTATCTCTCTATGATAATATCGCTTTTACAGGATTTTAAACATACCAGCGAGATAAAAGTCGTGTTAAAATGGTCCTATTTCGTATCGCCAGACGAACACAATAGTTTCAATAATACAAATTCTCAGAGGTCCCACACGACGTATGCATCAGCTTTCTTACCAAATTCCTACGGTTGTACTCACTACATAATCAAACATAATATCTCAAAATCAAAATATTTTATTTCACATAAACCTGCATGGGCACATATGAAACGTCAGAAGCTAGCTGGTGCACCGTTCCAATTCGACGCTTCCTATGGAGAGCCGACAAGAACTCCACGGTTACTCTTTTAAAAATAATTTGGCTTTTACAATGTTTTCAAATTATAGTGATAATAGGAAGGGGAGGACAGTGCAGGCCTGTCAATACGTACCAGGTACTTAGAGGAATGAAAATAAAGAATAGAAAATCGTCTACAAATCTACAGTCCGTAAGGCCTACAACGTTCTCTCCTTCACAATATGTAAAAGAATCTACATAGATAAAATTAACCTATTTAAACCAAGTGACATGATTTCTATGACAATCACTAATATATAGTCGATATTAGAATTGATGTTTAATATGCTTTTTTGATAAGACACGTTTGAAGTGTGTTTTAAACTTTCCATCGCTAATTACTGTAACCAACTTTGGCAACTTGTTATAGAAGCGGATACTGTTTATTAGAAATGACTTGCTAGTTTTAGTTAATCTAAATTTTGGAATCACAATTTCATCTTTACTACGTGTATTTAGATAATGGAAATCGCATCTTTTTTTGAAAAGACCTAAGTTTTTGCGAACATACAAGATATTTTCTAGGATATAAAGAGAAGACAGAGTTAGTATATCAATTTCGTTGAATTTGTTTCTAAGAGACTCGCGAGGCCCCATTTTATAGATTGCGATCTGTACAGGTTTGTGCAAGTTCTATGGATTGTTATGTGGTATGTTCAAGATGATAATGCTTTGTAGGAAGGACAGAAATGTCATATAGGTAGGTATGCAAGGGTTAACGGCAGAAGAGTTTCACTGTTTTCAACGTAAAAAAATACTAAGTAGGGTACCGCGCACCCAACTCCAGTCTAATGGAGTGAAAAAAAACCCACACTACTTAGGAGGACCGCAAAAATTCTATAGCTTAAATGTAACCAAGCAACATACCTTCTGTAACAACTGAAATAACTGGAAAGGCAAGACCTTCTGTGAATAACAATAATATTATGTAGACGACGTTCGGAGGCAGGTTTTAATTTGATAGACATTAGACACTATGCAAACTTGTTTTGATCGATTCAGATTTATGCTAATGTAGATGTCATTTATAATTTCAGTCTTTTAATAGATTTAATAGAAATGTTATTGATCTCGGATTCATGTTACGAAAAAATAAGAATAATAAAGCAAATTATGTGAAATCGCCATGGAATCGTGCACTTTGCTGAACAATATACCTACGGTCATTAAACATCTTTCTAAGCGCGGGTCAACGCGCAATTGCCATCGCTTTGATATTTTTTAAACGGTTTTATTTTCCTGAACGCCGCGATAATGTACGCCACCCTGCGTTAACCCGTGTTTATATTGTGAACATTTATAATAAAATACATAAAGACTGCAAAATGCGCCGAGTAGTCTTATAATTCTTCACAAACAGAGATGACAACCTATTTTCTTATGATTCTTTTTCGTTAATTTTCTTTCTAAACTATTTTGTGCATGTTTGTTGATGTGAAACGTTCAATAATACTTTCTAGGGTTCCGTACCCAAAGAGTGCCAATGGGGCCCCGGGACTACTAAACCTGTCCATCCGTCCGTCCGTCTCTCTGTCTGTCGGAGGCGGAGGGTTGTATCTCAGGAACCGAACGGGTAGTTGACATTTTCACAGAGTGTGTCTACAGGAAAAGTTTTTATTCAGTGCGCAAACTGTAACCATGAATTCAGCATATCATTCTAGACCCCCCAACGCAGAAATTTTTCGTGGGTTTTACAAAAAAAAAAATCAGCTGTTCCATTCATTTTGACCGCGTAGGTATTGCACTTTTCTATGAAACAGCTGTTTTTTTATGCATAACCGACGAAAAATTTCTGCGCTGGGGAGTGTAGGATGATATTCTGAATTCATGGTTACAGTTTGCGCACTGAATAAAAACTTTTCCTGTATTCATCTATTGCTGCTATAACAACAAATGATAAAAATATAATTAAGTGCAAAATTAAAGGTCTATACCAGAAAAGTGTTTTAAAATAAATATAGTGTTAAATATTGTGCGGTGATACCCTTTTTTTGGGTGGGAAATCATCAAAGACTTATCCCACTCTGTGCGGAGCGAGAGGGCGTGTCAGACTTTTACTGACTAAAACCCATCCGTGTTCCTTCAGTTGCCTGTGCCCGGGCCACGGTAACTCTTTCGAACAAATCCGCGACCCTGGCAGGCATCGGCCCTATCGGACAACTTCAATGATTGCTGACATCTCTTTGAGGCGCGCGTGGAACACAACGCGCCGTCGACCCGGGCCTGGTCCTTACCGGACGGCGAGCTACCCATTGCACGCCGTCCGCAAACCCGCGCCTACGGTGGCCGGGAGTCCGCTATGGACTCCTCCTTACCCAGGCAGGGCAGACCTCCACTGTATGCTCCACCGTGTTCTCCAGGCGATCCACACAATGGTGACCACCGGGCGTTTCCTCCCGCCTTATCCGGAACAGGAACCTCCCAAAACAACCGTGTCCGGTGAGGACCCGCGTAAGGCGGAAGCTGAGGACGCCGTGGCGTCTCTCCAGCCACTTCTCAAAGAGGGGACTTACCGCCGCAATTGTGTCGTGCCCACTGGTAGAGAACCCTTGTGTGCGAATCCGACCCGCACTTGGCTGGTTTTTAAATGTCGTCGAACTTTTCACATTACTATAGCATTTGTTTTCTTTAGAATTGGTATTTCGTTATTATAAATATTTTCTGATGACAAAAATTATTTATTATAAGCTTTTAAGAAGCTCATTTTTTACTTTAATTTATGAAAGTGAACATAAATAAAAATAAGGTTTGTACCATTTGCCATTAAATGGCTTGTTATTATGAACGCTTAAACAAAAAAAATAGGTAGGGATACATTACATTGGTTCTTGAATTTTACTATTTTCAGACACTGAAAACGATTAGTCACACATTGTTTAATTGAGCAGAAACAAATCAATTTGTTACAACGAATAAAAAAGAGTCCTGCAAGATCTTTTTTACAATTTTAATGAATTATTATTTGTTTATCAAAGACAGCGACCTTAATGGAAACAAAACAATTTTGTAAATGTGTGTGTTTCAAAACCAAGGAGCTTAAATAAACGGACATACTAATTCCATGGTACTGAAACGTGGTTGCTCACAATGGGCCTCATTAGAATGCTGAAAGTCACCCAGCGGTCAATGGAGAGGATTATTCTTAGAGTTTCATAACGTGATCGAATCAGAAATTAAGAAATCTGCAGGAGAACAAAGGTTACCATATGTTGGTTACCTCTCTTTTCTTGCGGATCTCCATCTGAAGTATTGGCAACCTTAAGTGGCAGTGCACATTTCTGGCAGAACAGATGGCCCATGTGGCCTCGTGGGGCCAAAAATTTCTGGAGTGGCGACAGCGTACCGGAAGACATAGCGTTGGAAGGCATCCCACAAGGTAATGACCTTGTGAAGACCGCAGGAATCCGATCAATGTGACAAGCACAAAGCTGGTCGAAGTTGCAATGCTTAGGGGGAGGCTTATCCAGTCCAACAGTGGACACGTTCTGGCTGAAATGATGAATTCGATGATCAAGAAACTATTATTATTTAGTTTCTACGCGAGATTTAATCTGCTTGGATGAAAAATATCCTATGGCACTCGGAAAAAGTGTGACTTTCATAAGAATATTAGTAATTGGATCACTACTTCCAAAGAATACTTCTTAGAAACAAACAATTTAAGTACACGTACATAAAATAGTTAAGATAATTATATTATTTATACAATGCTGAGTTTGACACTAGCGTCTAGCTAGTGGGAAAAATTAATTTATTATTTTCATAGAGCTCAAATAATTATATAGCATTTACTAGGAATAACATAACATCACACGAGAATTACCATGAAAGGTAAGTCGTGAGATGAACCTATAGAAAACCCACATTTCGCCAGTTATGTTTAAGTCCCATTTTGTAGAAGGTGAGCCAACTGCTACCAACCGGGCACAAAGATACACTTCGGAGTGCTAGTGACAAAATTCCTGATGCAAAAACCCAATAAAACTTTTCCCGACCTGAGAATCAAACCCAGGACCTCATGCTGCGCAGTAGCACTTGCTACCTCTACTAGATCAACGATGTAATCAGCTGAGGTTTACACGAAATGTGTTAAATAAAATTATACAGCACATTAAATGTTGATGGAAACGTATCTAATAATTTAATCCGAGCATCCTTTCTCCGCTGTCAACTAATCTGAAGCAAACCTAGACAGCTGAACAAAAACTATTCTAATATAAATCTCCTCTAAACCTCACGTCTAACTACAAAACACGTTCTTCTATCTAGACATAATTTTAACATGAAAAGCGGTGTAGTTAATAAAAAAATCTGGGTAAGAACGAGATGGAGGTGCGGTGTGCGGGTTTTGTTCAAAGCGGGTGGCAAGAGTGTTGTACTTTGAGTGAGTGTCTTTGTGTGTCGTGTCGCTTGTGTCGCGTTTGCGTGTTGTTAAGCTAACACATTGGTATTTTTGAGCTCTCTAGCTTTTCAGGGATTTAAAAATCAAAGTAATTTGAATGCCTTATTCTGTTTATGTTTGAACGAACTAATAAGCTACCTCTTCAAATGATTTTACACCCAATACTCAAATGTTTCATCTGTGGAATACACACAATACGCAACACCAAAGGAAAGAACATTAAATTTGGTCTAACAGATGGCTTCTCTCAGACAAGATATATTATTATACTAATGTTAGATGAGAGACAGTGGACACAATGGTTCCTCAATTCCATTTTGCGGTACGGACCCCCAAAAACAGTAATATAGCGCGACTAGGATGTAATCCTTCAACACAGGTTTCCGTCATGCGCCGATCTGTATCTAGTCTGAGATTAATTCAGGCAGGAATAGAATCCGCTACCGACGCTATTTGTTGGTGCAAGTAAGCTTTGCAATTTTGAACTGTACACGTTTGGGTTTCTGTACTTAAGTTCTGCTGGTGGATGTGTTTTAAGGTGAACCTAGTCCACATTTTTTGCATACAAACTTCGGGAGTGTTTTCCTCCACTGTCTGACATGGCACATCCAAAGTAAAATATGATATCGTTTTGTCTCATTATTAATATTGTCTGTACGGAAACAGAATACTAAAATTAAAATCCATTAAAAAGTTAGAAGCCAACAAAGATTCGTTTTTCTTGCTAATTTTACTTAACTTTGGGCGTGTTTAATTAACAAAAGAAGTGTAAAATCTCCAAAACAAAGTCAGTACCGACAAATTTAAATTATCGAAAAGTTCAATAAACTTTATTGCTCATTGATTTATGCATTGGCTTTTTCATAAAACTCGATCTTCCAAAGAACGTTTCTTAATTTTTTCGCGAATTGTTTACTATAAATGATCCTGCGTCTCACTCAATAACGTTGTGCGTGTAGACCAGCGTCTAACTGCTCATCACTGATACTATTTCTGTCGGACACGAAGCCTGGTGAGACAGCGTGATTTTTAGCCAGGCCGAGTGAGTTCGAGCCCGCGACTAGGTTCCCCTTAAGATGTGTGGGTGCATTTATGCCTACACCAGGATTTTGTTTGCACTTTCGAAAGTTCGAAGACAAGACCGTCCTAATATAGTTTTCTATTTAAAAATATTGGTAGCCCAGTGGTATCGGGCCCGACTTACGAGGCACTTTTCTTTGTGTATCATCACTGCTCATAAAACGGTGAAGAAAACATCGTGAGGAACCTATGTCATAAAACCAAAACAATCGAAGACGTGACATCTAGCAACCCGCACTGGGCAAGCGTGTTAAATTATCGCTTCGTTCCGCTCTCTCGCACTGAGAGGAGGCCTGTGTCCCAGCAGTGGGAATACTATGGGCTGATTGTGATTTGAAAATAATGTGATCCTATAAAACGTTTTTACTCGCTAATGCGATGTTGTTATATAGTTTTGAATGAAAATGGTGATAATGATGTTGTTATTTAAAAAAAACTTTTTCCAAAAAAAAACAACCGATTTCCCCTCGATTTCCCTGAGATTTCGTCACCAGATACTGACTTGGTGCCAATGGGACCACATCAGGAGCATACTCTTTCAAATAAAAAAGAATTTTGAGAATCGGTCCACAAATGGGCGAGAAATCGGTATGTACGTATTTTTCTGTTCCTTTCTTCTTATCTGTTTATATGTGTGTGCATAAATGGTTAAATAAATAAATAAATAAAAAAAATACATACAGTTGAACATAGAACCTCCTCTTTTTTTAAGTCGGTTAAAAATACATAAAATTTTACTTAAAAGTCACTCATTCAACATCTAAAAATGTCCCCTAATCACCACATTACAAAACATAATGATCCGCCTTCCCCCATAGCTTCCCCAATTCTTTTTGATCCCCCAAACGATAATGCGGTGACAGGGGGCAAGGAAATACTCGCGCATGGCCTGACAGCTCGGGAGATTATGCAGATTTCGATATTACAACCGAGCGGTGGATGGGTTGAGAAGGTTCACTATACGAAATAAAACAACCGACTTCCAAAAGAGCAATTCAAAATGAAAAATAACTTTAATTTCGGAAGTCCCTATCTTTATTATTCCTATACCATCATTTGCTAAGTAAATAACAGTAAGAGCAAGTTTAGTATAACATACTCAACATACACTAAAATAAATACGAAAGCGTTACGTAGAAGCTAACTCAAAAATCACCAATCAGAACATAATCAAAATATGGGACCATTCTATACGTCCCCCTTTTTAGAAGTCGGTTAAGAAATGAGTAGGTATGTCGAGTTCGACACGGACGTGATAGCGTGGTCTGTACTGTAACCAGCAGGGTAATTATGTAACACACTAACAGTAGCAATGGCTTTCATTTAGACATTTCAACAACATTCATTGCGTAAATAACATTTTTATGCAGACGAATTGTTCGAACATATGAAGCAACGGATTAGCAATATATGTGTGTTCCGCAATAAGGATGCTCTTGACATCTAGAAATGTCAAAAAGTTTGTCGATGCGTTGCCGATTTTAAAACAACGCTAAAGCAAGTCATGTCTTTCAGCTGCGCTGCTCGGTAGCTTGTCGGCTTGTCGCTCCTCTTCTTTACCCCAGTCAAAGCACTAGGAAGTTATGATGGGCGGCCATTTTGGGGGACTATCTTATTAAGTAATTTTGGCATTCAAAAAAGCTGATGCTACACTTAATTTTTTGAGGGTGGGAAATCATCAAATAACTTTTCCCGGTCTGGGTGGAGCGGGAAGGCGTGTCAGACTTTTACTGACTAAAACCCACCTGTGTTTCTTCAGTTGTCTGTGTGTCAGGGGCCATGGTATCTATTTCGAACTGACATCTCTTTGAGGCGCACGTGGAACACAACGTGCCGTCAACCCGGGCTTAGTCCTTACCGGACAGCGAGCTCCCCATAACTCACCATCCGCAAGCCCGCGCCTACGGTGGCTTAAAATCAGCCTGCGATTCCCGACGCCAAGGGCGTCTCCTGCGGTGACAAGGGCCGTGAGGGTGCACATACTGCGTCTCCCTCACGTGTGTCGCCTCCCTTTTTGCGAGAATAACTGCTTCGCAGAAGGAGGTGATAGCTACCCATGCACTCTCGCTCCGTACCAAGACCTGAACCTGGGCCGGACGCGAGAGATCGCCGTCGATCGCCTGCACGAGGACACGGCGGTGCTCCACCCAAGCAGGACAGGCCTCCACGGTATGCTCCACCGTATCCTCAGGATGATTTTCGCAGTGGAAACACCCGGGCGTTTCTTCGCGCCTTATGCGAAACAGGAACCTCCCGAAACAACCGTGTCGGTGAGGACCTGCGTCAGGCGCTAGGTGAGGATACCATGGCGCCTCTCAATCCACTCCTCAAAGAGGGGTCTTATCACCGTAATCGTGGCGTGCCTGGGTACGCAACCCAGTGCTGGCACTAGGTTGCGACAATCGCACTCTCTATGACGCCAAGAGATCCCGCCGTAGCTCTTTCTGCTGAGCCGCGATTTCTCTAGGCGGCAAAGTTACGCCATTGCGTTTTGCCTCACTGCGCCAATCCCACGTGTGCGCGAGGACTTTTGCCTCCAGATCCCATGGTGGCAATCCGGCAAGGAGGCCCGCCGCCTCACTGGAGATCGTGCGGTATCCCCGGATCAGCCGGATGACCATGACCCTATGGGACGCGTTCAGCCGGGAGGCTGGTCGGCACCTCAATGAAGGCGCCCAAACCAGTGCCCCATAAAGGGCCATCCTATCGACGATTGTCGCAACCCCGTGTGTCATTAGTTTGGCCGCCGCCTGGTGCGACCTCTCTTGCGCTTAGTTTGAATGCATAACTTTTGATCTGATTTTGAATCTAATGTTACTGGCTGTCATAACCATCAATTCAAAAATACTTGGAGTCAAGATAGCACATTTCTTCTATCTTAGCTTAAGTATGAAAATTACGTTAAACCGGTAAGATAAAGTCAGCATCAGACAAATTGGTCAATTTGATTGACTGTCGAAAACTCATTATCTGCCTAACCTTTTCCCAACTATGTTGGGCTCGGCTTCCAGTCTAACCGGATGCAGCTGAATACCAGTATTTTAAATGAACCGACTGCTTATCTGAACTCCACTTCCCAGTTATTGGGTAATGCGACCGTTGGATTCTCGTCAAATTTTCAGGCTTCTGACCACCCGAAACGACTGTCAAGGATCGTTCATGACAGCCGGGAGCACCGGCTTCCTATGCTTTCCGAGGCGCGGAGGGGTCTTTGTGTATAAAGATATACATCCAGGGACCAAATGCGTCAAGAACCGTTCGGCTGTTATTACTTTGCCACAAGCCTCTCCAAACGAAGGGTTTGAATTGAATTTTTTGAATATTTTTGCTGCAAGCTGAGTTTACCTTCTGTACCTGTCTATTGGGTAATACAACCCTATGGAGTTAGGGGTATGGGGATGTTTTATCACGATCGCATGCTCCTGATACACACGGTTTTATATTTATATGCAGGTGGTATATGGGATTAATATTAAAGGGTTATTTCGCAGTGAATTCAGGTGAAGAGCTAAATTGGTAAAAATGTTTTTGATCGTGTACAGGTAGTTACTCCATAGTATAAGTTAGTCACACTGAATAACGGGGCCTGCTTCGGGAGTAGATTGAAACTTCAAATATTGTCTTCCCTGGTATGTAAATGTTACCTGAAGGGGATGTGAATATGAACTCCTCTTCTTTGCGGTTCGGTAAGTTTTTACAGAATTATTCAGCTAAGTGCACACGATGGCGTGCACAGTACTTTTATACTTTATTAGTTTTATCGCGATTTGTAACGATAAAAAACATTTTCCAAAAAAAAACCAACCGATTTCCGAAAAAAACACTACCTACAAACTGAAAAATAATTTTAAATTCGGAAGTCGGTATCTCTGGATATGTATTTTAGTTTTTTGTCACCGACTTGCGTAATTCAAGTTATTTTTCTGTTTGTAGTGTTTTTTTCTAAAGTCAGTTGTTTTGATTTTTCACTTTTTAGCTATGGTATCTACCCCACACCAATTCGTATACCACTACAGTTAGAAAATGTGGGTGTACCCTGATATACTGAATACATCTGCTTAACCTTTTCGAGAGCACAGGCGTGATGTTATGTTGTGTGATTGTGTAAACAATGCATATTTATGCGTTAGCAGCCATCGCGGTTGATTTGCTGTAATTTTTTGAAGAGGCCCGTTGTCTGTCTCCGAAACTCATCATCAGATCTATATGAATTTTATGTGGGACTATTTCGGAATAAACCCCATTCGAACAAAAAACGATTTTTGGAAATCTGTTTATATATGACGGAGTTATGACCGAACATACAAAAAAGATAAAAAACATACCGAATTGATAACCTCCTTCTTTTTGAAGTCGGTTAAATAAAAACTTTCATTTTCTGTTTATTTAACTAGCTTATGTAGAAGTATAAATATCGGTTAGTAATAAGGCTGCTTTCCCAGCAGTAGCTTTGACCTTCCCGTGGGCCTAACTATTCCGGGTAACAACTAAATTTCACGCTGCCTACATGCACTTACTTTAAATTCTTAACATAATGATCAAAACTAATATTATAAAGAGAGAAGATTTGATTATTTGTGTGTTTTTGTTACGCTTTCACGGTAAAACATGTACGGATTAGGATGAAATCATCACCATCACCAGCCATGGACACATGGCTAGACCATGACCTGGATTAGGACATAGAATACTTTTTTATCCCGATATTCCCACGAGATCGAGACTTCTGCAGGTGAAACCGCGGGACGCAGTATTTTATAAAGTTCTATTTTCTAAGCTATTTACCTATGCTGAGTAAAACAGCGCAAGCATTCGTGAGGATGCCGTTCCCAGCTTGTAGACAGGTTACCTTGAGAAAGTAATATAAAGCTTTCCGGAACACATTTTTAAACAAGCTACTTTGCAATTCTGTACGCCTTTAGTGTTCAATCAATAGATTTTTTGCTGAAATTTGAATTTTATAGAAACAACACTCTTTAGCTTATTGGATTCTTTGTAAGAGATGTAGAAGAAAATATATAGATAGGTAGATCATGAGAGTTTTTAAAAAGATGGTATTTTGGAAGTTGGTAGTGGAAATAATGATAAATGATAAATGATTTTATTTCTGTAAGTAGGTTTGTACAAACACTTTTACACGTCAATCATATTTTTTTTTTTTTAACTAGATGAGGTCGGCGTTTCCTATCTGACTACTCTGAGAAGAAAGGCCGAAACAAACTCAGAGGTCACAGTCTTTTTTAAAGTCCAGACATAATCTTGGTCAGATCATGTGAAGACCATGTGCATTTTAGGAAACTAGACATTCTAACTTTGACATCAATTTATATTCTAGAAATCTGTAAATTCGTTAGACAATATCCAAACTTCTACCTTAAAATTATAGACCAACCTCGCCGATATGCACCGCGTTCACGTTTTGAAAACACGCTCGTAATACCACAATCAAGACTAAAATTACACAGCACAAGTCCTCATGTAACATCAATCAAAATATATAATAAAATACCTAACGAACTAAAAATGGAACAAAATGATAAAATATTTATTAACCGGCTCAGAAAACTACTGGTCGATAAATGCTATTATTCACTGAACGATTTTTTTAATGACGACATCAAAATGGGATGACTTTCACCGTTATTTTATTCATATTTAGACATTAATTTAATTATTATTTTTTTGCCTTATGTTTTTGTGTGATTTTTGTTACGTTATATTATTTGACTTACTTTTTTATTATTTTGTATTTTAGTATATATTTTTTTATAATCCGTGACATAATATAATATTTAATTCCTTCATAATTAATTTATTAAATGGATTTGTATTCTACAAAAATACCGTGTTATTGTTATGTTATGTATTTACTTCAAATTACTAACTTGAATTTTAATGGTAGGTACCCTAATGTAATATTATTTTATTTTAAATTGATTAGTTTTTTTCGTAAATTATGACGTTACACTTAAATTTGTTAAAGCATGCTACTACTTTACTCAATTGTTGTGCCCGACAGGGTCCATGTGAACTTTTAATAATGTTAAGATCTTGTACACACATGAGATATGCAATAAAGATTTGAATTTGAATTTGAATTTGAATTTGAATGTGGATTGGTGTCTGAAATGGTCTTTTGAGGAAAGAACCACACAGATTGAGTGGACCTGTCCAATCAGTGCACGCATTTATCAGTAATCATGCAGCTCAACTCAGAACTTGAGGAGCTCAAAGATTTGACGAACAATACCAAAGAAAGGACATTTGGGTAGGCCGCATAAATTACTCAAACTGCCAGATTAACATTAAAACTAACTGAGAAATAGATGAAACACAAAACAAAACATGACCCACACAGTCCTCACATTCACAATAATTAAAACAATAATAATATTATACTTCTCAAAGTAAATATTCATGTCAAAGTGTATATAATAATAATCAAATGTCGAAGAGTATAAGTTTGCAAAAAAAAAAAAAAAGAACAACATTTAGTATGCAAAAATTGGAGCAGGTCAATCCCAAGATATTTTGTCCTCAATATAATCCTTAACGGTATAAAAGGCTTTCTGGCACAACTTACGTTTAATGAATGATTTAAATTTATTGAGACTTAGATCTTGAACATGGCTAGGAAGTTTGTTATAAAAGCGTATACATTGACATCTGAATGATCCACCTATTTTTTTGAGCCTTGTTGATGGTACAACAAATTTGTGTTTGTTCCTAGTATTTATACTATGGATATCACTGTATTTTTTAAACAATTTAATATTTTTATGGGCATATAAAAGATTTTCAAAAATATACTGTGAAGGCACAGTCATTACATTAATCTCCTTAAATTTCTCTCTGAGAGAGTGTCTCGGACTTAATTTATAAATTGATCGGACAGCTCTTTTCTGCAACACAAAGATAGTTTGAATGTCGGCGGCATTTCCCCACAACAGAATACCATACGACATTACACTATGAAAATAGCTGAAGTAAACTAAACGGGCTGTCTCTATATCAGTTAAATTACGAATTTTTCTAACAGCGTATGCTGCCGAGCTAAGCTTTTTCGACAATTTATCTATATGTGGGCCCCACTGAAGCTTGGCATCCAAGGTTAAGCCCAAGAATACATAACCCCACGAATAAAACGTGTGGGGTCAAAGAGACCAGGAACAAAGTTCCTTACGCTTTTTCTTCAACTCCGAATGTAACGTCGCCCGCCGTCGTTTGCAGTAAGTATCTTTAAAATACTCAAACTTTATTTTGACCCTCCAAAAACTTCAGCACCCTCGAAAATCATGAAAATAACTCAAGATGAAAAAAAAAAACTTTCGTAGCCGCCATCTTGGATTTTCATTTTGACCTTACTATTGGTTTCAGCGCCAATATTTATTTATTTATTTATTTAAATTATATATATATATTACATTGTTTATGTTAGCTGTAAGTTTCCCAAATAAAATAAAATAAAATAAAAGTTGCATGGAGGGCATTAGGCTTTTTAGGTACATACCGCTTCGTCACATGACGATTTCAAAAAAAATCTCTTACCGCAAGCTGCGTTACAGAACTTCGTTCCAAAAAGTAAAAGAAATAATATATAAGGGTCGTAACAGGTAACCTTTTGAATTCTGCCTACGCCTGTGGGAAGAAGCCGTGAGTTCATGATGTGTGTATTAGGAACGGTGGTAGTTTTGAAAAGGATCTAAACGGGCAATACGATTGTCAATTAGGTCTATTTGGAAAAGTTCAATGGTTGTACGAATAAATGGCTTAGTACTCTTTACACGACTGCCTCATATTGACGAGTCATGACCCCGTGCCATTGTCAGACATCATTTTCTAGTATTTTTACCTTCCTGATTTATACGAGTATTAAACAAGAATCCTGAGTAAATAGAGTGTGTTGAAAACATTATGCTGCTGTGGCGGTGCTTGGAGAGTCTAAATTATGGCCAGTGGTAGAATTTTTTCAGTTGAATACTGCGGTCCGTGGGTATGTTGCGACAGCTAGTCTATCAGTTCTATGAAGTTAATAAGCCATGATGCAAAGGCTAGTGCATTGCTGAGCTTGTGGGATTCCATCTGACAAAGTGTTTTTGTGTTTTTACATGTGGAATTTCTCAGTAGCAGCCGGGAGTCTGGATTTATGCCCGGTTGATGGCAATAGGCTTGCCCATGTTACATGAAACTTATGAACCAACATCTACCTTAATTCCGGTTAATACATTGGTTAATACGTTTTAGAGCACACCAATGCTCTCAACGAATTCCGTAGGCTGGAAGTACATTTCAAAATCAAACTTCTCATAAAACCGGCTACCAGTACATCCTTTACACCGAAAACGTAATACCACAAGCCATTAGTTCCTTTCTGATTCTCTAATAGGATTCATCGTGCCTCTAATATGCCGGCGACCAGTGTTACCTAGTCTTCACACCTGATTTCACCTGCGTCTGTCGCGCCTTCCGTGTTTGTAGGACAAAGAGGTGCGGGAGGTCAGGTGAAGTTGGTTTGTAAAGTGCTTGTTTGTTGCTTATAAACCGGAGTCAATTTTAAGAGCCCGTATTTGAGTGCGTGTGAAGTATTTTGTTTAGACATGGAAGTGCAGGTATTAGCTACTAGAGGTACAGGTAAATCTATAGTACTTTACCTGTACCCACATTTTATGAAATGATGAATTGCATTATGTCAAATGCGACTTCAGCGGCATAAGTATTTCATAATTTAAAACACGATAGTTTTATCAAAATATATTATTGTTAGCGCGAATTGACTTCCTGTGTACAATGTTGTCATTTAATATTTATGAAGGCGCGTCCCTAGCGCCATCTAGTTGAATCAATTGAAGACCTTATTTTGAAACTGGCCGTAAATTAATGAACATTGCGCAGACGAGAATGACAACGGTGGTGTCGCTCTAGCGGAACGTCAGGAACGTCAAGCAGCCATCGGACTGACACGGGCAGTTTGAAGAAAAACGATGGTGTAATCTAGACGGTCACGACGGATCGGTTACGTCCTGAATCTATTTTCATCCGAGTGTAATTTTGTGATATAATTTAAGAATCCTGATTATAAGGAAGATCCTGATTATAATCGAAGACCGGTCTACTTATTTCTAGAATAACTCGTGCGATTACCCACTTTATGATGAGTGATTCTGATACAGATACCCATGTGGCTATATATAAATGTTCTAACAAACACTGCTTTGAATTCCTGCTAAATACCGTTTGAAATATAGAACTACTGACTTTCGGTTCTCAGAATGACACCTTAAGCAGAAATCGCCGGAGGAGCGCACTATTGGGCACGCCACGATTGCGGCGGTAAGTTCGCTCTTTGAGGAGTGGATTGAGAGGCGCCACGGCGTCCTCACCTTCCGCTTGATGCGTGTTGCGTGTTAAGTGAATTTCTAAATATTTCACCAAAAAAAAATATTTCTTTTTTCGCCACAGACAACGCACACGTTCTTATATTATGTATTACGTGTCATGCCCTTCCAGATAAAGCCTTGCGTTGTTAGACACTCATAACTTCCTAATAATATAATGTTTGGACTTTAAAAGGGACCATGGCCTAAGTTTGTTTCGGCATTTCTTCTAAGGGATCAGTCAGCTAGGAAACGCCGCTGGTGCCATCTAGTTTAATAATAATGAAACATTTCAATTCATCTAAAATATGAAATGTAGTTATCTATTTTCACAGTTTACTATGTTGTAGGTACCTAACTGTTAGCACTGTTTGAGTTTGCTCTCACTTACGACGCGGATTTTAAGAGCTGTGTGAAATAATGAAAAACATTATTGATAAAAAGACTACAGATATCTTACATTAGCCTTAACTATTGCCTAGCAGACGAGTTCTGGACTGGAGACGACGTATCGGCAAACGTAGTGTGGGACGGCCCCCAGCTAGATGGACCGACGACCTTAGGAAGATGGCTGGGACAGACTGGATGCGGAAGGCGGAGGATAGAGTGTTGTGGTGCAGCCTGGGAGAGGCCTATGTCCAGCAGTGGACTGCGATAGGCTGAGTTCATTTGATTTGGATTGCCTAGTTAAACGCCTTTTAAATTTTATTTTAAAAACATGTTCGGTAGTAAACATAAAATAGGGTTGCTTCATATTATAAAAAAAAAACTGAGAATCAAAATTGAAAGAAAACAAGAACAGAAATAAAATTATAATAATAAAACTAGAAAAAACGCTACTAACTGAATGAACTACACTACCTACTTTATTTTGCATGACTATATTTATGCTAAATGCTACATCAATAAAGGACATTTTCTTATGAATAAATAGTAGATTATGAAACTGTTGCATAAAGACGGGTTTTAAAACTCGAATGTGTGTTTTTGTTTGTGTTTAATAGAGACACGAGTGCTCTAATTCATTAATTTATATTTATGTGCAGTTTAATACACTGCTATAACTAGTCTCATACATTGGAATTGATCCTACTAAATAAAATAAAAAATATAAGTTAAAAGAGTACCAAATGGTTTTGTAATACTATAAAAATGCCACGATTCGCATATGCGTTCCATTAGAAAAAAAATGATGGAGACTCCTTGGTATTAGCTTTTTGGATTTGCCCTGTCTCGTACTTATTGGTAAAAAAAACTATATTTTATTAGAATAAAAGCGTCACAATATGATTCTATTTTTAAATTTCGGTATTGTGTTTATAAAGTACTAGCTTTTGACAGCGGCTTCACCCGCGTGGAGGTCAGACATTATCCTACAGGGACGTACAACGGGGATAAGAAGTATCTTATGTGTTAATCCCGTTTATAAACTATCTGTGTGCCAAATTTCATCGAAATCCGTTCAGCCGTTTTTTGCGTGATTGAGTAAGAAACATCCAAACACCTAAACATTCAAACATACAAACTTTCAAATTTATAATATTAGTTCTGTCAATATAAACTCATTTCGAAATTACGTTATGAAAGTACATAAAATAAGTATCAACTGCACAATCGTGATTTAAACCGCTTCAACACTTTTCAATAAAACTGAACATAACGGCTATCGCTAATTTTATGATTCATAAATCGTATATTGGATCGGTCTATAGGGATGACATATTCTATAATAAATAGGTTATTGATGTCTTCCCAGTGTTATTAATATTGGTCAGTTAGCCACTATCACCACAAATGATGTTGGCCGGTATTCAATGTTTGGTCAATGTTGCGTCAAACATTCGGGGCGAGTTTGGGATTGTTCGTTGATTGACTAAACTATAATATTATCTGAAAGTTAGTGAGTTGGTTATCATTAGAAATCCTTTGTTGAGCATGAGTACGCAAATATACCACTAGTCTTGGTATAATACATTGACAACGGAGGTTTTCAGCAGCACAAAAAGGTGCAAGGATGCGTGTACAAGAGCTGAATTTTTTTATCTAAAATAACAGGGCTCACAACAATATTATTATATAGGGTTGCGCGCCTATGTCTCTGCCCCCCGTTTCACTACAAAGTTATTTTGGCGCGGGACCAAAATAGGAATCGCCAATTATATCTTTTTTTAAACCAACGAATAATTTTAACGCATGAGATTCCAGAACCATGAACTGAATACATGGTAATAGAATGCACGTCGATGTCCCTGCCACTCTGTGAATAACATACTAATTCCATGGTAGTGGCAGAATATACCACAGAAAATTCAATCCCGGAAACTCCATTTATTATCAAGAGAAGACTAACGTTTAAAGTCAAACCAACCTTTTTCTATTTCTATTTAAAAGTAAGCCGGCGCCGTTCACGTAGAAATGTTAATACCGCTAGCTTAACAAATTACGCAAATGTATGGATACCGCGACTTAAAGATTGCAAAGTGTGCATAAGTAATGACATTATGAATTATTCGTTAGGGTGGCCGCTCTAGGAGATCAGGGAACTATTTTCTTGCTCCGTATTGGTTTAAATTATTTTTAAATGAGTTTAAAATGATTTATTTGTTTCAACCTATTATATTAAAAGATTGGGAAGATTGGGGCGTTTGATTTATTTATTTTAATACAAAATCAAAAGTCACTTATTCAAACTAGGCTAAGAGTCAGCTCTTTTTGAACGTCAAAAAACAATAAGAATACAAGAATCCAAGTTAAGGATTCCTTAATCTGCATTCTCCTAGATAACATGGCTAGTCTGCAAGCGCTAAACAGTCACATAGTTTATTCTGGTCTAACATAAGAGTACCACCAGCAACTCAACCAGGTGGGTAGCCTCAATAATATAACCATTCAATGTATCAAATTACACAACGGTTCGCTAGGCAACAATGCTGCCGACAAACTTACTGCCAGAAAGGGGTGCATGACACCAGTGGGACTTGAACCCATCGCGCCACTCCCTTTCGGGTACTTACGCACTCTGGTAAGGCAACGCACCAGGGATCATATAACAAACTATGAGTGAACCAATGTGAGTGCAGGCAGACTTGGGAAGCTCTGCCTACAGTAAAATTATTGATGGTCGCCTCCCGAAGCAGTTCTGCAACTAACTGAACAAAAGCTGCAGTACAGTTACATCAGCTTTAACTGGCCACGGGTCGTTTAGTAAACACCTCTTTGTTATAGGTATTATAGACAGTCCGTTGTGCAGAGTCTGCATGGGACGACGAGACAGCAGCTCGTGAGCTTCTAAACTGCCTCGGTAGTCGTGACATCGGTCAAGGCTAACATCATGAGGAAACCTGGAATTAAAGCCAATATAAGTGTGAGATCACCAACGTCAGCAGCTCGAACATTGACCATCGCGCTTGCTCAAGACGAAGCGTAGCGCCTTCTCTTTACAAAAAGGGGATTTTGCCTTGCAGTGGAGCAGTAATGGACTGGTATTTATTCCATACAAACTTATAGTAAAATGCTCCTATTGTTTTAATGCGGAATTAAATTCATCCACAGCACATGTCACATGACACTTGCTTTTATTCATTATTAAAAACACTGTATGAACGTTGAACGTGTCACTTGATGCAGAAGTAAACAAAAGTTGGATTGTTTTTAAAAACGTGGGTTGTTTATACTAGCTTTTTTATTACAAAAGCTTGGCTGAAATATTTACACCAGAGTTTTTGTATTGCTGTGGTGATTTCAGTGATCACTACTAACAATTGAACCGTAAATATATTTTCAGCAATGACAAACAACTGAAGGGGGAAAAGAGATGATTTTATTTGTTTGGAGAATAGGCCCACCACAAAATGTGGCGTATAGTAATAATAATAATAATAAAATACTCAATATACAAATGCGGTACTTTCTGACACACCTGCGAGCACCGTCACAGCAAATATATTCCAAAATGATAGCATAGATACCGACATCATATCTCACACACGCATTAATGCAGGCGAAGACTGCAATCTCTTTAACAATATAGATATTGGTCAATTTGCACTTACGCAAACTAACTGTGATGCTGCCCCGGAAACCAACACAGAAATAGAAGCCATGTTTCAACAAGCTCAACAATTGTTTTCTGATACAAACCCCACTAATAGGCCATACATTCCCAAGCAGAAGACATCTAGAAAGTTTTCCGCAATAGTTACTTATATTAATAATGTCATTCTCCCTAAGTCTGTAAGTAAGGAAACTGAATTTAAAGAATTGCAGACAATAATTTACTGTGCAGCATGGACGGCAGCTAAATGCAACGGAGCAAAAATATCAGACTCTACACAAAACGAACGCCGCACATATAAACAGAGGAAACCAAAATGGGAAATTAGATTAACAACAAAAATCAAAAATCTAAGAGCAAGCATAGGTCGGCTCACACATTTTATTAATGGTAGTAGAAGTCAAAAATTAATAGCTGCAGTAGAAGAAATAAAAATAAAATACCAACTACACGCGCAACACGAAAATTCAAACACACAGTTAGTACACTTTTTGGACACTTTAAAACAAAAATTAAACGCAGCATCGAGTAGACTCAAAAGATATCTCACATGCACGAACCGCAAAGTCCAAAATACCAAATTTATCAACAACGAAAAAATATTTTATAGGAACCTTGCATCCAATAACAGAGACACCGCGAACCAAACTCTTGACACACCTCCTCCCGAAGCGTTACGAGAATTTTGGGCAAACATTTGGGAAAATCCAGTATTCCATAATAATCACGCAGACTGGATTAATGATGCAACACCAGAAATCCCCGAAATGGAGTTTGAATTTATTCCAATAAACACATTTAAGGATGTCATCAAACGCACACACAACTGGAAATCTCCAGGCTCAGACAATATTCACAACTACTGGTATAAGAAATTCACAAGCATCCACCCATTCATATATAATTACCTAAACACATTCATTCAATCACCTCATTTGCTACCAACATACATAACACATGGAGTAACATACATGATACCTAAGGACATGAATAACACCACAGATCCAGCCAAATATCGACCAATCACTTGCTTACAAACTCTTTATAAAATCTTGACAGCCTGTGTAAGTGAAATAGTATACGGACACTTAACCAAACATAACATACTCGCAGAACAACAAAAAGGTTGTCGTAAGAATAGCCAGGGATGTAAGGAACAACTTACTATCGACGCGATTGCTATGAACAGCGCAGTAAAACGCAAAAAAGATATTCATACCATGTTCATCGATTACCAAAAGGCCTACGATTCAGTCCCGCACAGCTGGTTGCTACACGTCCTAGATATCTATAACATCCACCCCACACTCAGATTTTTCTTAGAATCTACCATGAAAAATTGGCAAACGGTACTTAAAATAAATTATGCCTCCACGAGTCTGACCACTGAACCAATCTTCATAAAACGTGGCATTTTTCAAGGAGACTCTCTAAGCCCTTTATGGTTTTGCATGGCACTCAATCCACTCTCCCACCTACTAGATAAAACTAACACAGGATTCACATTGACAAACGATAACACACAATTCACATTGACACACCTAATGTATATGGATGATATAAAGTTGTACGCAGCAGATAAGAAATCACTTTTCCATTTAGCAGACACCACACAAGCATTTTCTAACGATATTATTATGCAATTCGGAGTAGACAAATGCAAAATTTTGTCAATTGTCAAAGGAAAAACACAAAACAACAGTTACGCACTTGGATCAGGTGAATCTATTGAGCCAATGGATGAACACAGTACTTACAAATACCTAGGTTTCAAACAATCGAGACAGATAGAACAAAAGATGACAAAACAAGAACTGCTCAAAAAATTTACACATCGTCTTAACCTAATCTTTAAAACCAACCTTAACTCCAGAAACACAATAAAAGCTATCAACACGTTTGCAATACCCATTCTTACATACTCTTTCGGAATTATTCGATGGTCAAAAACCGATATCAGAAAACTACAGCGCACTATCAATACACTCCTTACCAAACACAGGAAACATCACCCTAAATCATGCATACAGCGACTTACACTACCACGCCAAGAAGGAGGAAGAGGATTAATAGATATACACAACTTGCACAACAAACAGATACTTTCACTCAGATCTTACTTCCATAACAAATCAGAACATTCGTCATTACACAAACATGTAATCGAAACAGATAAGAAACTTACACCGCTCAACTTACAAAATAGAAACACACAAATTAATGAAAATCTCATAACCACTCAACAAAAAATTGCAGCATGGTCTGAGAAAGCCTTACATGGAAGACACCGAGCCTACTTGTGCCAACCACACGTCGATAGAATTAAGTCGAACGAATGGCTCAAACGAGGTGAATTGTTTCCTGAAACTGAAGGTTTCATGCTTGCGATCCAAGATCAAATAATAGTAACTCGTAACTACAGAAAGTACATTATGAAAGACTCCAATCAGCCGTCTGACACATGCCGACATTGCAACAGTGCCTCTGAGACCATTCAACACATAACAGGGGCCTGTAAATCTCTCGCCCAGACAGATTATAAACACCGACATGACCAGGTTGCCGCAATTATACACCAACACTTAGCGCACAAATACAAACTTGTAGGTGAGATGATTCCCTATTATAAATACAAACCTGAAACCATATTAGAAAACAGGAACCAGAAAATCTATTGGGACCGAACTATAATTACAGACAAAACTATACACTACAATAGACCTGATATCACTGTTCACGACAAAATAAATAAAACAGTTTACTTGATAGATATAGCTATACCTAACTCACACAACGTTCAAACTACAATATCCGAAAAACTTAGTAAGTACCAAGACCTCGCCATAGAAATAAAAACCCAATGGAAAGCACAAACCGTCCATATAGTCCCTATCGTACTCTCTTCTACCGGTGTAGTACCGAAGGCTCTCACACAAAGTCTTGAGACTCTACACATGCCATCTCACACACTTTATATGCTCCAAAAAGCCACCATTCTCAACACCTGTCGTATCACACGAAAGTTCCTGACTTCTTCTACACTATCATCCACCTTTTCAATTTAATTTCCCCTTACACACTTGGTTCCGGCCCGTGTGTAAGGTCGTAAACTCTCATAAAAGAGAAGAAAAATAAAGAACTCAAAATAATAATAATATATTGTCATATGTCTATTCCATATTGTCTATGGCGTCTGTCAACGTCACAATGAAAAATTCATGCTCAACATTTTTTACATAAAATAAATAGTTTCAGAGTCAAGATCACACATTACTTTCCAATAAAATCATCTACAATAATACCAAAATGAAAGTTATAATGAAAAACTCTCTAAGATCGGACTACAAATATTTACAAAAAAAAATGGACCAAATAATATGTATATGCCAATGTGATGTGAGTAAATGATGCAGACAAGAGCCAAGACACGACAGCAGGCACACCCACCATCTCCGGACTTGTCGCTCGGCTCCGCCTCGCAGCCGCCGGTACGCGCCTCAACCGTGAGCGCCGTGTCACCGGTCGCTGCAGTTGCGTCGAGCTCGAGCGACGAGTTTTTCTCCCCACCGTCGTCCCCAACACCAGAACGGCGGCGAGGAAGAGGACGGCCACCAGCGGGCTTGGGACCTCGAAGCCAACAGGCCTCGAACAGGGTCCCCGCTGCCGGTGGAAATGTGTCGCGCATACGATGGACCCAGTCCATGAACGAAAATGTGATGCGCGCATATTATGGGGCTACAGAGGGAGGAATTAACCTGACAGCGTACCGAGTTCGGATGCTCTCTCTGTTTCAGGTGCTTGAACCAGCCGTCGAAGTCTCGGCCCAACGATTATCGGATCAGGTGCGTGTCATTCAAAACAATCATAGATTGGATGACGCTACACTTGATCGACTGCGCTCGGAAATGCAGAATAGTTCTGCTAGTAACCCTCCTCCACCCCAGAATGTCGTGCATGCGCCTGCCGACGTTCCATTGCAGGTAAACCAGCACGATGAGGAGGAGGAAGCCAGGACTATATCTGCAGAAAACCTGTACAATGTGGACATAAGGAGCATTCTGGAAGATGCCATCTGTGAGTACCGGTTCACATCACCTGACCTTAGACCACGGCTACCACGTTTGCCCATGAATAAAAAAAACAGAGCACTGGTGTGTGCCCTGGATGCGCTGCTACCAAATTATATTGAAAGCAGCGCAGACCTTTGCGATACACACTCAATCTTGTATTGCACGGCTGTTGCGGCATGTCGTATAGCTCGTGTCAAATTCACAAATACTGATCGAGCTACACGACCGAAACCCACCGCACCAGCTTGGCAATGCAGGATTGAGCGTCGTATTAATGAGACCAGGGTACTCATCGGGAAGCTCATCTGCTTCAGGGAGGGCAATACACGCCCAAGAGTGATGCGCTTTGTGAGACGGGCGTTCTCGGGAACTAGTATTAATCCTCGAGAGTATATACCCCGTGTCACAGAGCGCATCGACTTCCTGAAGCAGAAAGTATATGCATGGGCAAACCGTATCCGTCGGTATAGGCAAAGAGTGGATCGGTACACTCAGAATCGCATGTTCCACAACGATGAAAGGTGGGTATACAGAGCTTGGGAGCGACCCATTCCCACTCAAGGTGTGACTGACGCGCATCTACCGGATAGTGATGATATGAGTGCGTTTTGGCGGAGCATTTGGTCGGTGCCCGTCAGTCACATTGAAGGTGATTGGATGCGTGTTGTTGAGCGGGCATGTGATTCAATACCAGACATGGAGGCTATCACCATCTGTCCTCTTGATGTGGCCCGTGCAGTCCGTCCGTTGCCCAACTGGAAATCTCCAGGACCGGACGGACTGCACAATTTCTGGATTAAATGGCTACAAAAGTCACATGCTTGCTTAGCTTCACAATTTCAGTCATCTTTAGAGACTGGGTCGCTACCACTGTTCTTTACGACAGGTATTACCCACCTGCTCCATAAATCGGGTAGTACTGCGGAACCTAAAAATTATAGACCAATTACATGTTTACCGACGGTCTATAAAGTTCTTACATCCATTCTTAGAGCAAAAATTTCACAACATATAGAAAGTAACGCAATTATGTCGGTGTCTCAGAATGGATGTAGGAATGGGTCCCGCGGTACTAAGGAGCTGCTCCTTATAGACATGACCATAAGCCAACAGGTTCGTAGATCCCGGAAGGATCTGTCAACATGTTGGATAGATTATAAGAAGGCCTATGACTCAGTACCACATACATGGCTCATGAGGGTGCTGGAGTTGTACAAAATAGATGCGACTCTACGCACCTTCTTGATGTCCTGTATGAGGCAATGGAGGACGGTCCTACTGTATCCAGGATGTCGACAGATCCGGGGAACCAATGAACCAATTAGGATTGAGCGTGGAATATTTCAGGGCGATAGTTTGAGTCCGCTTTGGTTTTGCTTAGCCTTGAATCCTCTAAGCACACTGCTGGAGGGTTCAGGTCTGGGCTATCGATTGAGAAGAGGTGGTCAGGTGATATCACACCTCCTTTACATGGATGATTTGAAACTCTTTGCCCCCAACAATTTGCAACTGATGGAGTTACTGAAGGTAACGGAAACCTTCAGTAGCGCCATCAGGATGGAATTTGGTGTGGACAAATGTGCAGTCATGCATGTAAAGCGAGGAGAGATTATAGAATCCGTGGGAACCAAACTTACGGATTCTATACATCTTAGATCCCTCTCCTCAACCGAAACCTACAAGTATTTGGGTATGTCGGAAGCATTAGGCATCAATGCTACCGACATGAAACAATCGTTGAGGGAGCGCTTCTTTGGCCGCCTGAATAAAGTGTCAAATAGTCTTTTATCAGGCGGAAACAAGGTACGTGCCTTCAACGGTTGGGTCATGCCGGTTTTGATGTATTCTTTCGGCATACTCAAATGGACTCAAACGGAACTTGATGCCCTGGATAGGAAGGTCCGTACATTGCTGACGGCATGTCGGATGCATCACCCACGGTCATCAGTGATGAGACTGTACATCCCGCGGAAGTGTGGGGGTCGAGGCTTTTTAAATGCTAAAACCCTCCACAACCGCGAGATTTGCAGTCTCAGGGAATACTTCCTTCACACTGACGTGGGGATGCATCGAGATGTGGTCGCAGTGGACAAGGGCCTTACCTCGCTCTCCTTGGCGAATGAGAACTGGCGCAAACCTGCAGTACTGGATACTAACGATCGTAAGGAAGTATGGCAAGGCAAAGAGCTTCACGGACGCTTTTTCCGGGCTCTTCATGGACCCGATGTAGACTTTTTAGCGTCTGTATCCTGGCTGCGTTTCGGCGACCTCTTCGGGGAAACCGAAGGTTTTGTCTGTGCGATTATGGATGAAGTTATCATGACGAACAATTATCGGAAATACATTGTCAAGGATGGTACGGTTGACATCTGTCGGGCATGCCACCGTCCCGGTGAATCAATCCGACATATCGTTTCCGGTTGTTCTCGTCTTGCTAACGGCGAGTATTTGCACAGACACAATCTAGTAGCTAGGATTATCCACCAGCAACTTGCTTTGCAGTACAACCTTGTGGAGTCTGAAGTACCATACTACAGGTATGTGCCCGACCCAGTTCTCGAGAATGGTCACGCCACATTGTACTGGGATCGATCTATCATCACTGACAGGACTATTGTAGCCAATAAGCCTGATATTGTGGTGATAGATCGACGAGAACGTCGTGCAATGATTGTTGATATCGCTGTCCCTCATGACGAGAATCTCGTGAAAGCTGAGCAAGATAAGAAAATCAAGTATCTTGACTTAGCTCACGAGGTTGTCGACATGTGGGACGTGGACTCAGCAATCATTGTACCGATAATCGTTACAGTAAATGGCCTAATAGCGAAGAGCCTCGACCAACACCTCAGGAGGCTCTCATTGCACGGCTGGATCAAGGGCTTGATTCAGAAAGCAGTACTCCTAGACACGGCACGCATAGTCAGGAGGTTCCTTTCTCTAGAGCCCTGACCACCGACATCTTGGACCCTGCTCCTGATGCCGATGGGCCACTATTTTTTTATATTTTTAAATGTTTTTTATAAGGTTGTTTTAGAAAAATATTTAAAAATGTAACTTAATATGTATTTAAATGAATAAACGAAATAATAATAATAATCCCTTTATTTTCAGGCAACTAAGGCCCATAGATAAAATACACAAAAATAATCTTAAACAATAATAACAAACTAATACATATTAATAAACAGCTTAAAACTATAACTAAACACGTAAAGTCGTCGGCATCGTGTTTTGCTGCGAGGTGTCACGTAACCGTCCCCGGAAACGTCGATATACGACATCTTTCGGCCAAAAGTCCTCTTTCAAGCAGTGCTGTAGATGGTGCGTTGGAACTCGTACCACGAATGACTTAAAGTTGACGTCGTGGCGCGATTCCAACCTTTCGACCCTCAGAGTCCAGTTGGTCTTCACTTTCAAGTACTGCACCACTTCCTCGATCTTCGTGGAATGATGCAGACGCGAAATGTACAGCTGCGTCGTAGGTACAGCAGGGCGCAGCAACATGCTGGGTCCACTCGGTGCGGTACCGTACAAGTTACGAGAGCAGGGCTTCTTCTTCTTCTTTTCTACCTTCGTGAAACCCTCCTCATCAACTAGGCCGGTTCTTGGCAAGGAGCTACGGACCGCAGTCAGGGCAGGTTGAGTAACCTTTTTCAGGTTTTCCCCTTTTCCGGTTTGTCGCTTAGGTTGCGACGCACTAGATTTGCCAGTGGCAACAATATCAGCGTAGACACGTTTAGGGGTCGACGTACCTACGTGTGACGTTACCGCAGCCGGTGTTGTGGTGCGGGCGACGGCGGCGGCGGGCGGCGCTTGCTCAGCGTTTTCAGCAGCTGGTGACGTACTTGCGTTCGCCGATTCAAAACTGCCGATGGATGCATTTTGCGCCCCTCGACGCGTGTTCACCTTTGAGGCCTCTGGTGACCCAATTACCGAACCAACGTTGCGCAATAATGCTATTTCTGAACGTAGTTCAATATTGTTTCTTTCAGAAACCTCAAATCTGGACTGAATCTTGGCCATCTCCGCTTTCAAGGTAGTGATGTCCTTAAGCAGCCGTGTAACGTCGACATGATCGAACGTGACGGGGGGCAGCTTACTCAGCTCCTTCGCCACGAAATCAGGCACGTCGTCCGGGTCAGTCTTCTTCAACATATCTACGATATCTTGAACACTCTTCTCGGTTCCATCTCTGCGGCGAGACGGCATCTGGTCTAGTTTTCCAAGTGACTGGAACAGTAACAGTTTTCCGCTGCTGATCTCGTCTTCCTTGAAATTGGACCGGCATATCTGCAGGATGCTCACCTCGTCCATGTAGTCGATAGCATGGACTAGGAATGCCAGCAACTCATTGACTATGAGTGGTTTGGAACTCATAGCGTTTACGGGCAGCGGCTATGGCCGCGCAACACGCGAATAAAATTCGTGCCGTGTACAGTGGAAACACGTCTGTGTTCGAGCGCGCATCGCACTGCAATGTAATGAAATGCATGTTGGTTTATTCCTTATAATCTCTAGATTACAGTGGTAATATTAATAAAACTTTATGTAACCGGAATACTGTTAAATACGACAATCAAAATGACCAACATAATAACCTAAAATCTCACAAGACCGATTGTCTAATGAGTGGATAGGTCCCATTGGTATTTTAAATGCGTTAACCGGTTAATAACAGTATTAAGGGGAACCTAGGGCTCGAACTCACTGGTGGGCCTGGCTAAAAATCATGCTGTCTCACCAGGCTTCGTGTCCGACAGGGGTAGTATCAGTGATGAGCAGTTAGACGCTAGTCTACACGCACAACGTTATTGAGTGAGATGCAGGATCATTTATAGTAAAAAAATCGAGAAAAATAAAGAAAAGTCCTTAGGAAGATCGGGTTTTATGAAAAAGCCAATGCATAAATCAATGACCAATAAAGTTTACTGAACTTTTCGATTATTGAATTTTGTCGGTACCGTTTTGGTTTTGGAGATTTTACACTTCTTTTATGACTTAAACACGCCCAAAGTTAAGTAAAATTAGCAAGAAAAACCAATATTTGTTGGCTCCAAACTTTTTAATGGGTTTTCATTTTAGTATGCTGTTTCCGTACTGACAATATTAATAATGAGACAAAATAATATGATATTTTACTTTGGATGTGCCATGTCAGACAGTGGAGTAAAACACTCCCAAAGTTTGTATGCAAAAAATGTGGACTAGGTTCACCTTAATAAAAAAGTTCACTGTACCAATTAGCTCTTTTAACGCATTTAAATAAGATATAATTACCGCCGCACACCGTAGTAACATATTTTTTTTCTCATGTTATAATATATTATACCTAAACGCACTCCTAAACACGCATTTTTTGCCATAACACCTTTTTTCTATTATTTCGTTATTCCGGTTAGATTTTAATATAATTTTTGGTCTGTTAATTATAAAAAGATGATCATGTTTTTATGTGTAATATGATTAATATACGTTACCGTTTACTAGTAGGCCAAAAAAATATATAGTCTCCGTTTCAAACAGTTTTCCAGTTGTCACAACGTTGAAATGCAAACGCATGAAAATAAGCCAAAAAAATAAATAATGGTGAGTTCTTTCAATTCCACAACATAACATAACATCACGCCTTGTTTCCGTTAAAGAGTTGGACAGTGATGTACCTACCTATAGTACCTACGCCCACATTTAGCCAGTTATATTTAAGTCCCTTGTAATAGGGGGCGAGACTATTGCCATCTCTCGGGTACAAATCTAAGCTCCAGGATGCTACTAAGAAATTCCAAATAAAAATAAATAAAAAACACTTCTGACACGCTTCACTTCTTCTTTTGTTTTCTATCAATTCCGTCCACCTACAATGTAGTATCCAGTAAACTAACTCCTAATACATCAGTACTCCCTCCCAATAGGCTAACTCAATCACATAAAGCCCCCATACATAGTAACACTAGTACACATTAGGTAGTGTACAATCGTAAAACCTATAATCTTGTACAGACATCCGCGACTCACGTTCCATAAAACGCTACATACCCACTACAAGAACAAATTAAAAACAACATACATACGATATACTACACTGTAAAGTAAAATGCAGAAGGTTTTTGAAAACACAGAATACCAATCCCTTTCACCATGATTTTATCGTTCACTACGGCGATTGACAATGACGATAAGTGAATACTTTTTTTTGATAATGCACTTGATAATATGAAAGAGTGCATTCAAAGTGGTTAGTTAACAAGAGTATCTCTGTATTGAGCTTCGCCGCAGTCAGTTAAATTTATGGGCTGTACCAGTATTTGCCATGATTATGTAAAATTTTGATGAATAGGAATTATGACGTTGTGTTTTGTATAATTAAAACGTTTATTTTAACTATTTGAACATTTTAGCTCAACCTATTGTAATAAAACTCCTTAGTATACCTCCCTATGGAGGTACCTCCCTCTTTGTGAGCATTACTGCTTCATCATGACCCAAAGGTTGACTGGTACAAAAAATGCCTTAGAGTGTTAAATAAATAAATACTCATAAAATACCCTTGATTTTTGTTACATTTCTCAATTATTTAGTAGCAAATCCAAAACTCTATACCCATCTGGTGCAACAGAATCAGTTTCATTTTGCAAATACAGAGTAGTACTTTTGCATCCATCTGTTCCGCATAGTAACTGTCAACGATCACCATTTTAATCTAGGAAACGTGTTCCAAGCAGTACACATTTTTAATTATCCTATTACGTAACGCACTCAAAGGCAACCGATTCCCATCATATAAATTTTAAACGGTATTTGATTTGCTTTGGATCCGAAGATCGTTAAACGATGTGATAATACAGTAAATATTGCGCAATTCTCCTGATTACTATTTCATTGGAAATTGGTAAACCTTTAGAAGGTAAGGTAAATAACGGGGTTCTGTGAAATGGAAAGTAGGTATGAGTTGTTTGTGTATCTGTTTGGTTAGATGGAATTAGTTATTGATCATGAATTTCGTAATCATTTTGATGGCTTCGTGTTTGGGAATGATAGATTAAAATGTTGTCGTATTAAATAAATAAATAAAAACGTACTCACAAAAATAAATAAGGCTTTTAAAATAACAAAGTGCTCATAAGCCATTACAAGAGCAGAGCTCTTATAATTTTTTGTGAGCACTTTGTTACTTAAAATTTGTTTTTAACTAAAGTAACCAATCACCTCTTTTAAAAAGTAGACGGCTGCGGCAGCAGCAAACATTAATACAAAAAACTCAAAAACTAAAATATTGATTACATTTCAAATCCCTATCATCCATTAATATTCATAACAGTTGTTATTTATTGGTATTGCGGTGCTAGGTTAGGAGCTAGTTTTATAAAGATAAATATAGGATAAACATATTATTATGTTGTGTCCTTGAGTCGTGCGTGTCATTGCAAAGCGCTGCGTTATTCAACATTTAAATTTTAAGTAACGTACTTATGAGAAGTAGACCATTACAGTAGCAGCAGTAAACATTACTAAAGATAACCGCAATACTAAAATGTTGATGGCATTTGAAATCCCTATCGACCATCAGTGTCCATGACACGAGTTCCCATCAATGTGTTGGACTAGCTAGTACATCAGCACATTATACGCTGCGCTTGACACCGCACACAATGCAAGTTGCTCCTTTTATCTGCTGCCATATTTTTTATTTAAAAATTACACCGGAATCAACCTCCATTGTTAGGCCTGTTCCATGTTTAACGTGTTTTGTTTCTGATAAACTTGTGTGAAGACTTGTGAAATGTTGTGGGGCAAAATGTGGGAGATAAAAATTGCGGAGCTAGGTAAAGTTGGTTCTATTAAATACTAGCGACGCGCCCACTTCGCACGGTTTTTACGACTTGACAAAACATGGAGATATCTTTAGGATTTGAAAGTTTTTTTTTTATAGATTTAAACCTTTCGGAATAAATTATGTAAATGATGGTGAACACCGCTTCAAAATCTGTTGCGATGGTTATAAGAACGACGCTAATGTATACGACGATTATATTTAAAGATGTAATTTCATGTCATTTAAAAAGCCCTCATCTATCGAAGTTGCTGGTAGCCAGTTAGCTGTTGCATATCTTAGCCACTGCAGATTTTCTCAAACTAACACGACTAATTTTGTTATTGGGTATTAATAAATCTTCAAAGTAGACAAGACATTGGACATTATCCCGAATCGTTGGCACCTTGGACATTTTCAACTAAACGATTTAACAAAACTGAGTATTTTAACGAATTCCAGTAAATAACCCACATTAATACTACGCCTTATTTGGAAGCGAACCTATTGCCATCAACCCAGCATAAATCTACACTCCGGGCTAAGACTGAAGCGAAATTTCACATTGAAAAACCCAATAGCACTTAGCCCGACCAAATTCTACTACACGAGTATCGTACTAATACTACAAATGTGAAAGTTTGTATGTTTGTTCCTCAGTCATGCTAAAACGTTCAAACAGATTTGAATTAAATTTGGCACACAGATAGTTTATATCCTGACAAAAAACACATAGGATACATTTAATCGTGGTCGTTCATTGGAATAATTTCCGACTTCCACACGGGAGAAACCGCTGGAAAAAGCTAGTACAGACGCCAGCAGGTCAAACTGTAAAATTTTCCCAATTGAACATGAACCTTATCATATTGTAATAAAGTTGAAAATCTATCAAAGAAATTTGACAGATTGGGGTAGCTTGATGTGCTGCCGTCTGTACATAACTATTTGTTTTAGCCATAAACACTTTACAATCTATCAATACACAAATCGGCAAATAGTTTACAGCCTTCTAAACTCGACCATTATCTAGCAAACCAATTCAACACAGAACGACCAAAATTGAAAGCTAAATCATGTAACTGTATGAATCTAATTTGATGATGTCATTTCTCTGTTAATTGAATCTGTAATGGATCGACTCGTAATGAAGCGCTGTGATTGGACGCCATGCTAGGCGCCATATTAATTTTACAGTCTGTGGTATCCGATACACGTGGGGAAATTATGGTTAATTTGTTCATATGGAAATAGAACTCGAAGGGTTCGTTACTGTATTTTGAAAGCATTATTAATCAATTTTGATTTGTATCATTAGTTCTACTTGCAAAATTTGAAGTCTGACTGGAGCCAAGTATACCCGTTTTAGCGTTACCACCCCGACCATGACGGTGAAGTTTTGCATTTCACTTTTCATAAAAAGCTCAATGTGCGACAAAAATCTTCAAAAAGCATCAATCAATAGGGTATTACACTCATTTTTAAAAGTGTCTTAATTAGATTCTAGAGTGCTAATAAACCACTAAAAAATACACAACATTTTTATTTAATCTATTAGTGCCATAAAAATGCATTTACATTTTACATTTTCAAACGCGCGTAATTTGTCAAAAACGCTGGACGCAGTAGACGCTATATATTGCTCTGTCGCCATGACGTCAGTTTGCTAAAAACAAATGCGCTGATATTTTGTATGACAATTTGTTTATAATTTAAAAAAATGAGTTATTTTACTACTTAGCGTTAGTTTGCTGTTCCTGAATGCACAATATTATTTAAATAAAAATTACTTTACTTATGAAAATAATAAAAGTACAAAGTTGCTCAGATGACATGCCGTATGACGAAATAACATGGCAACTACTATTTCATGGTGTTCAAACACAGATTAAAAAAACTTAAATTTTAAAATTGTATTTTAAAATTTATTTTGTTGTTTCATGAACTAAAACTAATATTTTTCGACTGCATTTTGCCTAAGCTATCTCAATAATATATTTTTAGTAAGTATTAGTAAAATACCCTATTATAGACTTCAGAATAAGGTAGGCTGAAGCAAAGAACATAAATGTTCATTCAAAGATATCTCCGCCATGAAGTGTACCTAAATGTAGTGAGTGCTGTCCCAAACAATGGAGCACTTAAGGGGAATCTAGCCGCGGGCTCGAACTACCTGCTGGGTCTGGATAAAAAGTCAAAGTCAAAGCATTTATTTCAAATAGGCACTTAAAAGTCACTTTTGAACGTCAACATTTACATTAAAGAGCACGTTTTTTCTCCAGGCACCATGTCCTACAGAGGTAGTATCAGTGATGAGCAGTTAAACGCTACTTAGTTTACACGCACAACATTATTGAGTGAGACGCAGGATAATTTATAGTAAAACAGGCGAGAAAAAAATTTAAAAAAGTCTTTCGGAAGATCGGGCTTTATAAAAAAAGCTATGCATAAATCAATGACCAATAAAGTTAATTGAACTCTCCGATATTTGAGCTTTGTCAGTTGTGACTTGGTTTTGGACATTTTACACTTCTTTTATTACTTAAGCACGCCCAAAGTTAGGTTAAATTAGCAAGAAAAATTAATCTGTGTTGGCTCCTAACTTTTTAATGGCTTTTTATTTTAATATTATGTTTCTGTACAGAGAATAGTCATAATGATACAAAACCATACCATGTCTAATTTTTGATGTACATTGTCGAACTGTGGAGTAATACACTCGAAGTATGTAAGTATGGAAAAAAAGTCGACTAGATTCACCTTAATATTGTGTCCAGCGTGTTCTGTTGTCGGCACGATACAGAAGTTTATGGACGCTGCTAAAGGTGTTAAAGCTAGTAGCCAAATTTTGGGCTCAGTTATACATGCCCCGGAATAACGCACACCACCAAATACCCAATAAAAATATTATGTTGTAATCTTATGACAAAATTCAGTGCATATATTATTACATCCACTGATTTTCATTATTTGTTTATTTAATTAGTTGTATTTAACTGTTTGTGGGAGGAAATCGTGGTCACATTACAAATCTACGCACACACATTGGCGCATACAAATAAGGGTCAAGCATAGTACTTTGTCCAATTTGTTTTGTTCTGACTGTGAAGGTGACTGTAATTCATGGTATAAAAAATACCTATTTAAAAAAATTACGATTTTGAACAAACCACTTTCTTATTGTGCAATAATTCAGTTACACATTGTATAGATTGCCATCGACACGCTAAGAAGCAGAATCAAATATACAAATTCTAATAAAACCTCGCTACCAAAGTATCAACAAAACAATGCTCAACTTCCGCCTTTATTTTTAGAACATTTCCAACAGTATTTTGCTTTTAAAACGTGGCATCTTGAAAATGTTCTAATGTAATTACTTACTTATTCCTAATTTTGTATATTTTCTCGAAATTTATGCCATCTTTATAATAAGCTTAAGGCTAACATTCTTCGTGTTTAAGACACTTTTTGCTGAAAAGTTTTGTCATTTTGTATATAAAGATGCAGTAATTATATTCATTACGGGATAATCTTCTTCGTCTGGCTTCTTTTGTCTTTTTGCACAACTAATGCGAAAAAACAAAATAAAACCGTATTTTGAAGAATTTCCGTATTCTAATCTCAGTCTCAATCATCATATCTAATGTTCCCACTGCTGGGACACAGGCCTCCAGTCTGTGAGAAAGAGTGGACCATAATCCACCACGTGGGCTCAAGTGCAACCGGCTCTTGGGCCCGCGGTCGATATCACATGTCTTCGAATGTGTTGGTTCTAGGACATGCCGGTTTCCTCACGATGTTTTCCTTCACCGTATTGAGAGCACTGGTGATGAAAATTAAAAGCACAGCGTAAAGTGCCTGCCTGGTTTCGAACTGACGACCTACACCTCGTAAGTCGGGTCCGATACCACGAGGCCGCCACTGCTCCCAAAAATTCTAGACATTAGTTGTCGCTGAGGTGAGATCGCGGATACATTTTGGATGCCTACCCGCCCATTTTTCAATAAAGCAGATTTATTTTTAAGTCTTTGAAGAGTTTCAACACCACCGCGAAGAAATAGACATTCTAGAATCATGTTCTGAATTAATGGTAACAGTTTGCAAGTCGATGTTACACAACATTTATGTTATTCTCAAAACAGAACTAAGGAAAGTAGTGCCAACAACATCATTGTCCTAACTGCGAACACAACCAATGTTATCATCAATCCAGCTGGGTAAAGTGAATAGGGTACGAATGATCTTCATTGTAATAGCTCCAGTGTAGCACTGAGGCTGAAGTTGCAGTGGGGTGGCCGTAGGTCCTTAGTGCTGTAGTCCTGGATGCGGAAAGCAGAGCACAGGGTGTTGCGACAGGGATCAGCATAGGAGAAGCCTTAGTCCAGCTGTGGACTAAGATAGGCTGATGTGATTGATTGACAGTGTACCAGTGGAGCAGTGGTGTCTCAGTGAGCGGAGGTAGCCTGGTGATAACGGCCGCGACTTACGAGTTGAGGTCGTGGGTTCGAACCCAAGCAGGCACTTTGTGTAAATTATTTCATCACCACTGCTCTCAAAACGGTGAAGGTAAACATCGTTAGGAAACCGGCATGTCCTAGAACCAAAACTGCGAAGACATGTGACCTCTAGAAACACGCACTGGGCCCGCACTCCCTTTTGAAGAGAGGAGGCCTGTGTCCCAGCAATGGGAACATTATGCTGATGGTTGATTATATTATGCTTACTACACATAGAAATGAAAGACTTCATTATTATGAACCTAAAGATTGCAATGAACACTCTAATGATACAATATCACTCATGTATAAATTCCAAAACATTTCAATTTAAACCAACTTTCTGCTAATACTTACTTCATTTAATTACAAAACAGGAAACTCGCGAAATTATCACAATGATAAAACGACTCTTTGAACTTTACCGCCGTAAACAAATATCCGTTGTAACGGTTAATTAAATAACTAATTCTATTAGAAGGTCGGTTAAATTGCAGTTAACACTGAACTGTTTTAAAATTAATTTGTACATAGCTCCGTAGTTCTGGCAAAAAAAAACCTTTTACAATTCTTGAGTATCATCTATCTTTTAAAAACAAACTTTATATATTTGCTAAACCGTATTAAGTTGGAAAGTTTTATCGCATTATAAACTTATGACATTATTACAAAACAGGGCTTATTTTAAGAGGCTATGTATCAACATAAAGCCGTTTTTTTATTTCGAAATTTATTCCGACAAAGTAACAGTTCTAAGGCCTAAAAATTAAGTACCTACGTGTACGTTAATCCCGAGTCTGAGTTGCTTACATACATAAGCTAAAATCACGCCTCATCGAACTCACAGATATATAATATAATAATATATTTTCAAATAGGCAAGATCCTAACATACTCCTTTTGGAAACTCTCCGTTTGTTGGAATATAGTTCAAAATACAACAACTAGCTCCAAGGTCTGGGCTTGGAGTGAAACTAAGACTTATTTTGTAATGAGACGGAAAAAGTTTATCAAATAAGTAAAAGTTAGGACTTTTACTGAAAGTTCTTTAACTAATAACAAATAAAAAATTGTATGATAAGAAAATAAATTTTTCGTTGCAAAAAAATTGGATCTTACCTGGAATTTAGTCTGGCGTCCTTATTACCTTTGACGCTCAATTTAACAAATTATTTGATTAGTGAAAAAACCTTTGTCAATAAAGAGTTTTTTGTGACTTAGCAATCACGCAGACTAATAAAATCATTCTATGAGCATCGCAATTCCAAGAAAATCTTTCAGAATTTTCACTGTAAAAACATCTGTAAACTTTATTCTTTTGTTTTTTTATAGTTATTTCTTAAGTATTATGATATAGTGTATTATCATCATAGATTTATACTTCATATTATTATTTTCGTTTAAATGGTTTATTGGGTACTTGCGTAGGCACCCTAACCCAGTGCCTTGCCTTGGATGTTTAACGGTTGCGTGAAGATATTATTGTTATAAAACCTTTAAAACATCATCATCATTTTCGCGTTAGCCTGATTGCATCCATTTACTTCTAACCCTCTACTTCGGACGGTCTTCTGCATACCTTATGGTGAGTCCTTTAGTAAAAATAGAACCGTTAAAACGTACCATAGAAAAGCTACTCACTTGAAAGGAGCTTATGGCTAAGTAATAACAATCGCACGGGTCGATCGATCAGGTTAAGCTATGCTAGCGAGGTTGGTCCGTAGATGGGTGACCATATTTACGTATCTAGAACCATTCGTGCCTCGAAAAGCATGTTAAGCTGTTAGTCGTGGCTGTCATTTCTGGATCTTTGACAAGTCGGCAGAAGCCCGAAAGTCTGACAACTAGTCTTACCAAAGGGTATCGTATTACCTAGTAACTGATTTGAGGAAGTCAGATAGGCATTCGCTCCTTGTAAAATACTGGTATTTAGCTGTTTCCAGTTAGACTGGAAGCTGACCCGAACGTAGTTAGGAAAAAGCTGGGCAGATGATGTCGAGCTTCTTAACAAAGAGTTCTAATTAATTAGATATGGCTGTTACTTACGGTAACTTTGAAAGCGCTTCTAAAAACCTCATCGTGTGTCCATAATCTGCCTATAATGTTCCCACTGCTAAGACAGATGCCTCTTCTCTTAAAGAAGGAGTGAGCTGTAATCTACCGAGCCCAGTGCGTGTTTCTAGATGTCACATGTCTTCGCAATTTTAGTTCTAGGACATGCCGGTTTCCTCACAATGTTTTTGCACCATTTTGAGAGTAGAGGTGATGAAATAATTTACAAAGTAAAGCGCCTGCCTTGGTTCACAAGCAGGACACACAACTCTCAAGTGGGGGCCCTTGCCACTGGGCCACCATTACTTTCAGCGTGTGTAACCGCTGTAAAAACAGCATAATTAAACTTGTTACAAAGCTAAACACAAGCAACAGGATATCAAAGCCCAGCTCAGACTTCCACAGAGCAGTAGCTACACGTCTAAACATAAATAGTGAGTGTGTTTTGCATAAATGGGCAGCGCATTAAACACACCAGTTTAACATGAGAGAACAGTGCTCAGTTTCGCGTTAGTTGTCCTAAACTAGTCTTACTAATGTTTTCTACACTGTGGTTTAAATTATAAGAGATAGTTCAAACTGTGACTTCACTGAAACGTATTATTAATTGAAAGTTTATTTCGAAGTGTTAAGAAGGACATAGTAGTGACCTTGTTGGCGATGTTCTTCTTAGAGGCCAAGTGCGTAGTACCTACCCGTAACTGGCGTGCGGGTGACTGCCTAGGTGCATGGATATAAACGAAACAAAACGAGTAAGTTAGGATCTTAGCAGGTGGCATTCTGTAGTTTCTGATTATCCCCATGGGAAGAAAGCGTGAGTTTATGCATATAATGTATTTCCGAGAAAATTACCAATAGTAGCCAGCGCGTTTGCATTACCTGTATTACGTATTGCTGTGTAAGTCATATCTTGAATAATAGACCCAATGTTTACAATTGGATTCAGCTCGCTCTATGCTTATCCTCTGCTCCTCCTCATCAGTAACGCGGTGCAGTGTAAAGCTCGTCGATATATCAGCGGGCAGCGTGACGGACGGAGCCACTACACCAATCCAACGTTACGCTGTTGCTGTTTAGAGGATTTCAGAGACAATGTGATTAGTAACAGGTTTGAGGTTTGTCTTGTCAGGTATTAAGGCGAAAGGAGGGGATGGAAAATACTTCGAACGAGTTATGCTATGCCACGAAGTACAGAGGGTGATGCTGTCTCGTGATGACCGATGACCGACATCTGTATTTACAAACACTACGTCACGAGAATAAAAAGTTACATTTTGGGTTACTTTTACGTGGTAATCTCTCAGTCAATGTTATGTACACCTAAGAGGCAGAGCTGCAGTAGAGCTACATAAAGAAACAAGAAATGATGCCATAGTTCGAATGATCTTAGAGATTTGTACACTTAGTGGATGTTGTGCATTAACAAGTTCTAAGTTTGGCACTTTATTTGAAAGTAGCGTTGACAACAACACGACAGGAGATGAATGTAGAACAATCTAAAATGAAAATACAGCAACATGCTTTACTAGTTATGTCTCGTCGCGTCATGTCGTCAGTGTACCTTATCGCTAAGTCTCCTGAGGATAATGCGCTTCACACATGATTCGAATAGAATAGAATAATCTTAATTATTTACACCATAATTATAAATTACAGAGGCGCTTGTGGCTAAGTAATAACAGCCGCACGTCAATCGATCAGGTTATTCTACGCTTCTCACGGTTGGCTCGTGGATGAGTGTGACCATCTTAACATACTAAGGATGGGATCTTGTAAAGACAAGGTACCTCGGAAAGCACGTTATGTTGTTGGTCCCGGCTGTCATTCGTGGATCTTTGACAGTCGTTCTGACGATCTGAGAAGACCGAATATCTGACAACCAGTCTCACCAAGAAGTATCGTAGTACCCAGTAACTGGCTTGTGGAGGGCAGATACGCAGTCGTGCCATGTCAAATACTGGTATTCAGCTGCATTCGTATAGACTACAAGCCGGTCCCAACATATTTCGGAAAAGGCTGGCCAGCTGATGATGATGATTATGAATTACAGATATAAATGTTGTAATTTTACATAGGGTGACACAATGGGTTGTCTTATCGCTAAAAACGATCATTTAAAGACAACCTATGGATGGATTAAAGCGGGAAGGAGAGATAATACTGCAGGTAATATGTGGTGTACAATTTTCATCCTTACTAATATTATAAACGCGAAAGCTTGTATGTATAGATGTATGGATATTTTTTACTCTTTCACGCAAAAACGAATGAATGTATTTGGATGAAATTTGGCACACAGATAGATTAACAATAGGATACTTTTTATCCCGATAGTACGTTCCCGCGGGATAATTTCTGACTTCCACTCGGGTGGAGGCTGGTTTACAATGCCTAAAATGTTGCCTATATACTGAACCGATATGTAATACATTATGTATAGTACTATGTCATATAATATGTATAACGTAATATGTATATTAGAAAAAAAAAAACTAATTGGCCAGACTCTAGTGTATGTATATTTAAATTGATATTAATGCAACCACTCTAAAACTTCATGAAACATTATATTTTATTGACGTCTATAATACGTTGTGTTACTGGAGTACTTCGCTCATTCTGAAAATTGCATTTTTTTCTCGTCGTATGTAATGCCATCAGGCACTAGTCTGAACGATATTATTCTTTTATTTTCATGTCTCCAATCTAAAAGAGATAAGTTATAAAGTGTCTTTTGATATCTTACATTACTTTAATATTCGGATAGTGTTCTTCTTCGTCGTCAAATTCTTGGCAGAGTGGTCGTGGTCGTCACATCAGGGGTGGTGGCAAGCTTCAACCGTCGCCATTCCTTGAATAGTGTGGAGATGTGCAAATGTGCAATTTTATTGTGCATCCTGGATATTACTGTGAAAACAAGTACTTAATTTCTTTTTCTTAGAGGTTTAAAGTGAACCTTACAGAATAGCACCACTGAGCCGCATAGATCTCACAAAATATAAGTTATTTATAATAACATATAGAAGTATGCGGAACAGGGTATGAAATTCGCTCCATCTCCACAAAAAGGGAGCATCTTGACCAGAGGCGTGTTGTGTCTGGTGGGCAACTGCCCGACGATTGATGTAGGGCAGTTGTGTAAATGCTAGTTATGCTCTGCTTGCGCGTTGAAATATTTTGCGTGACGTCAGTGTGATGGGTTCGTATGTGGCGATGTATATGCCAGCATGTGCTGGCATTTACATTGCCACATATGAACCCCATCACCTAAGCCAAGTGCATGTAAAAATCTAAGGCGATATTATAATAGTGTAGTATATTATGTTAGGCAATTTTCCCACTTTTTAACCTGTCGCCAACAGAAACCTGACCGAACAAAAAATGACGTCAAAAAATAATTTTCCGAACTCAAAACACTGCCATAATTGGTTTTACAAATTAATTACCTTTATGTGTGTACGCACAATCGGTTTAGAGATCAAATAGAAAATATTAATGGATAAAAATAAAATGTTACCACTTTTAAAACAAATCGGGCATACTAACGACATTTTCTATAGTCCGTAGCATGAAATTGGTTCTAACTGCAAAACCTGATTGGAATGCGTAAAACAATCTATTATTTTGAAAGCCTGACTGTACTGTGTAACAGTTACGTGGAGGTTTTGGTGTTAAATAAAAGTTTTTGCCCAAAATATTAGGGTTGGATGCCAGTCTAGCCGGATGCAGCTGAATGCTCCATGTAAAATCCACAACCCAGTTATTGGATCATGATACCATTCTGATCTGTCTAGACTACCCGTAACGACTGTAACGATAGCCGGGAAGTCCCGGTATATAATAGATCAAAGTACTGGTCACTCATCCGCGGATTGACTTCCGAAAGCCCAAATTACTAAGTCACGAGCCACCACACTTGATAGTAAAAAAGCCTTGCCAGTAATTTGAACCCTCGAAATTTGTGCCAAAATCTCTGGGACACCACGACCTGACCATGTTTTTAGCAAAAATTATATCCAAAATTAGGTCAGAATTTAATATACACGTTCCATGACTCGCCTGATTTATTGTTCAGTGCCATATTTGAGCTATAAATCAGGGGATTAAAAATAATGCTGCCCTGTGTTTACGCTAGTTTCATCAGAATTCATGGTATTATAAGGTAACCAGGGCTTCGGGAGGTTATAGACTTACAACGCTGTTCCAATTTAGTTTGTAAACTAGCTGGAACTACCACGCGGTGAACATGGTGCACAGTCTCTTCTCAATCAAAAAAAGAGCTACTGTTATGTATATAAGTCCCTTTTTTTGAAAGCGAAAATATTTATGTCTGGTCATAATTTATTTATTTATTTATTTAATACTTCACGCACAGAAATGTACAGAGGCGGACTTAATGCCAAAGGCATTTTCTACCAGTCGACCTTTGGGTGATGCAGAGACAAACAGCTCAAACCTAGCTCATGGCTTGGCTTACGAAATTATTAGCAAGGTGTAACATTGAAAGGGGTGTACTACGTAGTAGGTACCTATGTCTTCGTAATTCTACAAGTGCAAGTTCGAAAATAAATTAATAAATATTGGTGTTGAAAAGTCGGTGTCATTCGTTTTGTATTTTCGTTATTTTTCACTATATAGCACTTTTTTCAGAAGACGATTGTTTTTTTTTAAACAAACTTTTTTTTGTTTTTGACTTTTTAGCTGTGGTGCCTTCGTCACATAGATTCGTTTACCGGCTCTTGCTAAGTAAATAACAGTGATCGGAAATTATTATAACAACATTAAAATATACTAATTGGAAACAAATACGTATTATAGAAGCTAACTAAACAACTAGCAGATGCTAGGCAGATGATGATGATTGAATAATATCTATGCATAGGAAGAAAATTATACAAACAGGGCTGATGTTGCACATAGTAATTAACCCAGTACATAAACAAACAGCACCAGTGTACTACCCGGTAAGATGGTATCGCTAAGCTAAGCGAGCTCGGTATTAACACCACAAGATCGTTTAGCGGCGGTATATACGTAGTATTAGTACACGTAGTATTTCAACAGACAGCGGCTGCTCGTTGTGTCGCCATTCTAATCCTAATGTTAATGTGAAGCTGTTGGACACGGGGTCTTCACATAAATGGAGGAAGTATGGCCATGTTTGCATTGTGAATTGGTCGTTAGTTGGTAGTAAGACGGTGGTTGGTAAGACGAAGTTACGCGGAAGAGAGCTATTAGAGCGTGTCATGTCTTTTTCTGCCACCGAGATAATCAGTAATGTTACTTATTATAATCTATTTCTATTTATACTATTATATTTAATAGTAAAGTTATATAAATAAAGAAAGATTAGACTGAAGAGTTTGTTTGTTTGTTTGAACGTGCTAATCTCTAGACCTATGTGTCCGATTTGCATTTGATAGCCTAATTCTTGATGAAATTTATAGGCTGTTTAACATTACGCTGCAACTATTAGAAGCCAGCCAGAATTATCAGCGCCAGTAGGCGATGCGACGGGGTGGGTCGAGGGAACAAAAAATTTCACGTGAACAAAGTCGCGGGCAGAAGACAGTCACCAATATAACTAGTAGCCCTCGTACCCACGGCTGATATTTTATGGCACACTTCATTTTCAATGACTGCTTAGCGTCAACAGTTGAATATCCAACAGTATGTTTTTTGTTTCCTTATTTTTACTTGCCAGGTCTTTAAAGCCAACAAAAAATATGCATTTCCTCATTCCGAATACAACATAACTCTGAATGCAAAACTCCACAAAGTAAAAACAGGTCAATAGACTACAGACACCTACATCGTCGACATCCCTAAATATAGGGCTGCCGGCGCTCGCCGTCAAAGTGCATGGAAATTATCAATTTCCGCCATCGCCATTCAGCCTATCTTTGAACTCTTTATGTAGGTGCCTTCCCTGACAAGCCAGTCTACTTAAATAAAAAGAAAGTTTGAAGTATGAGGTTTTATGTAAATAAAGTACTGGTTATATTTTATATGTAGGTAGTTTAATGGCATCTAGCTTGCATTCTTACTTGATCAGTAGAATACGGTACCTACTATTTAATTGGTAATTGTATGTTTTGATTTCTTCGCAACGGGTACCTAGTGCACATCTCTGTTTTTTTTTTCGCAAAAAAAGAGTCACTACCTACACCTATAATTCTCAAAAAAAGCTGGAAATGTTTGTGCTAGTAATAAATTGATTTATATTCATATTCATTCATTTCTTTGTTTTTTAGACTCTATGACCTTTCTTTCTCTATGTGCTCGCATACACTTGACCTTTTCGAGTATTTCCACTTCCAAAATTGCTGTAGATATGACAGATTCGTTGTTCCAGAAGATTGAACAGAGATTCGCATCTTTGAGTCTAAAATACTTAAAGGTGTTCTATCTAAACTGTTCTGCTTGTCAGTCAATGTTATTTTCATAAAGGAATCGATTCGAGCAAGTAAACGCACCCACAAACATTGCTATAAGCTTTAGCAATGCAACTAATCTACAGAATGGTACCTAGTAGAACTAGGTAGATAGTGGTTAGAGGTGGCGTGGGGCCTTAACCTATTATCGATCGCTGAACGCTTTGGTTGTCAAGGAATATCCTTTAATTACCACCTGTAGTCATACTCATACTCAATACTTTATTGCATTCCATGATGTGTACATATAACAGTTGGTATGTTAAAACATTTAATCAATTATGGACCAAGTTGGGCACAGCAAAGTTAATCGATCAAGTCAAAGTTAGTCAAGAAATAGCAATCAAAGTATATGCTATTGTCAGCGGAGATGGGTGTGAACCTTTACGGAACAAAACATATAGTAAATACTGTTTTTATTTATGCTTCAGTTTACAAAACTAGGAGAGTAGTGGTGGGCCAGTGATTAGGGCCCCGACATACGAGTGGTGTTAGAGTGTATGCAAGAGTGTATGTGAGAACACTCTCACATACACCAAACTTCTATTAAAACATTAAAGTAATAAGTCCATACTCAAGCCATGCAAAAACACCTGCCTAAGTAAACTATCAAAAACAACTGAGTAGTCCTAATAATAGTTTTCTACTCAACGAAGGTTAGGAAGCAAGCAAAATGATGGTAATGATAACAAGCCCACAGGTTAAGAGGAACTAAAACTGTCTAAAGTTGTGTGGCTGCAGTTTACGCGGCTTTTAGCTAAGTGTACGCCAGATTTTGCAAGTGAAACGACGTAGTACCTGTGTGTGTGGTTCCACTTCGAGCGACATTTGACAATAAATTGTTGTAAAGTACAATAAAGCAACATAATATCACGCCTTGTTACCCCCAAGGGTGGGGCAAAGGTGTACCTATAGTAGACCCACATTTCGCCAGTTATATTCAAGTCCCATGTAATAGAGGGCGAGCCTATTGCCATCAACCGGGCACAAATCCAGACTCCGGACTACTACTGAGAGATTCCAGATGGAAAAACCCAATAACACTTTGCCCGACCTAGGACTCGAACCCAGGACCTTATGCTCAGCAGTAGCGCTTACGTCCAGTAGACCAACGAGGCAGTAAAACAAAAGCCATTATTAAAAAAATTACAGTATTCTTTAGGTTGGCTGAATGGAACGGGGTTCTGAACGGTTTAAATGCCATTATTAAAGTCTCAATCACACGTACCATAAGTTTAAGCAACTATAAAAGTTGTTCCATGATTAGAAGATCCATTTTGTTGCATCAATTTTATTGTATGCCACGGGCACGAAACCGTAGAGTTTCATGCCGACTCTTCTCCTTAGGTAAGGACCAATTGAAACCGTGTACCTAAATTAGTTCTGACGTTTCACAAGTGCCCATTTAGGTTTCTGCGAAATAAAATATGTTTATATATGCAGCATGTAAATTTGGCTTTACGCATTTTTACACGCTTCATATTAGCTTCACTTGTATCTTTGTTTGTTTGTATGTAACCGACTCCTTTGAGCGCGATTTTGACCCACTTTAAACGGTCAAATTTCATTGAAACTTTGTAAACCGAGGACCGATGACAATTCAATAATATAAAAAAAATTGTGAACAAAAAAACACGTTTTTGTAGTTAGCAGAACTAAAAAATAGAAAATAAATAATAGTTTAAAAAACTAAAAAACACGCTTTAAATACCAAACTAAAAAAGGAGAAAATAATTTAATTCAATTAAAAACCGTGGGGTGCTTGACATTAATTGATTATAAAAATACCTCAAAAAGCACCCCACGCTTTTTAATTGAATTAAATTATTTTCTCCTTTTTTAGTTTGGTTTTTAAAGCGTGTTTTTTTTGTTTTTTAAACTATTATTTTTTATATCAAGAAAGCACGACACAGCAATGATTACACCTACTTGTTTGAAAACCAATAGTAACTACAACATAGGTACAATATTTCAACAACCCACCATCGAAAAAGTCTAAGTCAAAGCATTTATTTCAAATAGGCACATAAAAGGCACTTTTGAACGTCAACATTTACATTAAAATAGAATTGATTCTAGTCTTCGGTACGAGAATGGAATTATAGCAGTCGTCTTACATAACACTCAGACATAAGCACTATTAGCCTATATGTTGCCCCAGCTAGGAGACAGGTTATTCTCTGTAAGAAAAAGCGAGCTATAAAATCGCCCCGCGGACCGTGAATTGGTAGATGTCATGTCGTCATATTTTTGTGACATGCCAGTTTCCTCACGATAATTTCCTAAGCTGTTTTTGAAAGCAGTGGTTAGGAAATAAATTACACGAAGAAAAGTGCCTGCCTGGACTAACACTGCTCTCCAAACGTCGTATGAAGAAAAAGAGAGGTTGAACAAGTTGTACTGATATTGTAGCTTATAGTTTATGTTCATCGCGACTAAAGCTACTGCACCTTACGGACGCGGACGTTAACAGACAAGCAAGTGGTACCAGTTTAAATTTTACCCTAACAGTGTTCATAATAATGATCCTAACTATAACCTTTTTGAAACAACTTTAAACATTATGGAACGCAATAAATAAACATATCTTAAATACGTTCGTCGCTGCCACTACTAATGCACCTTACGAACGTTAAAAGATATGCAAGTAGGTCAACCGGTGGGCATGACAAATAGTGTCGGTGTATTGCGCGGAGCACGCGTGTCGCAGCATGACATACTGAAGGTATGGCGTCCAAGACTTGATATTGTACATCATCTTAATACAAATTCAACCGTTAACATAACATCCCGCCTTGTTTCTCTCAAGAGTTTGGCAAAGGTTTACTTAAAGTACACACACGGCACTACGCACGTATGCGCACGCGCGCGCGGCAGTTGGGCATTTTTCGCCAGTTACGTTTAAGTCCCATGTGTTGTGTCTACCGACCTGGATGACTTGCCCTAGGTAGACATACTCCTTCACCTCCATCCTCCTTCTATAAAAATAACTGCCGAAATATGGGTATGCTACACCTGCCTACTTCTCCTGGGTACGAAGGCGTGATATTTTATTGCACTGCACGCTTTTATGATAAATAGCTTTTCAAATTATTTTAAAAAACTAATTGGAATCATTCACTATTTTTATTAATATAAGCCATGTCATTTACATACATCTACTTTTTTAGGGTTAGACACACGGAAAATAATCTTGATATGCGTATTTATTAAAAAAAACATTTTAATCATATGTTCTACAACGTCGTTTCAATAAAAAAAATGTCTGATTATGCTTTTAGTCAGCCACTGCATATTTTTAGAATGTATAATTTATTTTGTTTTAATTTCCCTTGGTAAATCCTAAATCAGGGAGTTGGTGTAGTCTAGATCCCTTCATGTGGAGTTTTAGTTCATTATATAAAAATAAAAAATACTTTGAACCGATATTAATCTGCTAAGTATGGTTTTAAACAAAAAAGACGGTATACAAAATCCATTTAGATTTATTGTCACAGCCACAAGTACATGGATTTTTATTTTTGGTAAAGTGTCTGTAAACGGTAAATACTATTACTTCCGTACTAAATTATGTATTTTTTACCGAAAGGACGCGCTGTTGTGTCCCGATATTAAAGGTATTGGTTCCAGTAAAAATGCAAGAAATATACACTCCCGAGTCACCGCACAGGTGCAGGCTTCATTACTTATGACATAATCCCCTTTCTCCTGAGGATACCTACAAAATAAAAGAAGCTAGTCAACTTTTTTACTCTCACAAAGCCAAGAAGAATATCACAGTCTTATGTCCCCCATTATATCCGTCTTACTTAACACAGCTCTAGATTTTAATACCATCCTTTTATTTTACAATTTTCTTTACACGAAACTGACAACTGAACTTTTAAAAACAAGGCAACTATGAAAAAGAATCCTGTGAAACTTCAGTGTTCAGTTTGGGAATTTCCTTACCGACGCCAGATGTTGGAACGAAATATTACAGCTTACTTCGCCATTGGGGCTGTGAAAACAGCGGTGTTTTTCCCGTAATTATTTTTATCATTATGATTTTTAGGTTGAGTCCCTCTGCAGGACAGAAAAGGCCTTTTTCTGTATTCCTTGGTGGCAAATATTTTTGAAAAGTTCTATTGTTCTTTATATTGCGTTTATCTACTGAACAAATTACAAAGTGTTTAACATTGCTACGTGATGCTTCCAATTCGAATAATTCATTAATTTTCAGATAAAAAAGCCAATATTAAAAAAAAAAAAACACAAATAGCTTCGATGAAAACGAAAAGTTAGTTTTCGTAGTGATCAGTGAAATTGAAAACACAGCTATTTAAGAAACAAAGATGTGGGGAGTTCTAACCTTCTAACTCTGCTCATGTTCACCGTTAGAAGATAACTCTGTAAAACTTATATTTTATCTTAGTCAGGAAATACTTTACTAGTTTAGGTTAGCTGGGAAGCGGAATACTAGTTATAATTCGCAATACGCGTATAATACATGATTCTGATGCAAGAAATTTGTATTAAAAAAGTAAACTTCATCATCTGCCTAACCTTTTCCTAACCATGTCGGGGTTAGCTTTCAGTTTAACCGGAGGCAGCTAAATACCAGTATTTTGCATGGAGTGACTGCCTAGGTCTACCACAACCCTCTTCTTTTCCCCAGCTAAAGCATTAGGAAGCGGTGAAGGATGTCTTGACGTCCGAAAACTGATGATTGTCAGCCTAATTTGTATAAATGACTTTAGATTTTGATTTAAGGCTGGTTATCAATCGATCCGGTTCAACAATAACAATAAAACGCCACTTCTATGGCCTCAACTTAAAAATACGTTATAACCAGCGATAGCTAGTTTGTTTACCCGTGTTCGCGTCTGTTTTTTGTATTTTATTTTATTGTTTCACGCCGCAGTTTATGACTGCTAACTTCAGATTAATGTTTTACAAAGGCACTTTTTAAATAAAAGTCTCCTTTGTTTGTAAACAGTTAGGAAGATGATAGTTTTATTACATTTAATTGCCTTCTCCTTTCTAGTAATTAAGATCTTACAAGGTACAAGAACAGGAGTTTTGTTACTTTGTAGAACATCTGTTTTTATTTACTCCAGGAGTATCAATCCATTCTTTGGTATAATTTTTTTTGTAGTTACTCTATTCTTTGGCCGAAGTCAAAATATCTTACGCTGAAGGAAAAATGTCGATCGTCCGGCGAGATGAGCGGACGACATTGTTGCCATCGCGGGAAAAACCTAGATGAGGCTGGCACAGGACCGTGGGGATTGGCACAAGAAAAGAGAGGCCTATCCCCAGCAGTGGATGAAGTGGGGCTGTGGACGATGACGATGAAGGAAAACATTATAATAAATCTCTACAAGTAGGTAGGTATGGAACACACTTTCGACCCCTAGTTCGGTAAGAACCTAATTTTTTTATTTAGGTACAGTAAGATCCAGACTACTTTGGGGGTCGAGAGGAAACTAAAACTTGGCTGGAAAATAAAATTCTATAGTCAGCGAATAAACTATAGTCAGCGGTCCAGTGGACACATTTTTTGTTGGGGGTCGAGGGGCCGAGAGTGGACTAAACGAAAATTTCGCCCCCCAACCCACTGCGTTGCATCCCATTGCCGGACCGTGCTATTAATTATTAATTAACCTCACAAAACACTGAAACCCGGAAGCTACACTAATGTAGCTTCCACGAAGGGACAGAATTATGAGCATTTACGGAGTGCAAGAACAGCTCTTGTGAATCACCGCCGTAAGAAAAAGGGCCAAGCCTAGTGCCGTGAACCGAACACATTACGGTACACATATCCCACAGAGAATGTTGTAATATACAAAGCCAATAAAAAAGGCCCAAACCGGGGTTTGAACTCAGAACACCAGACTCAGCAGTCACAATCAACTCACCGTCTCATGTATACGATTACGCCAAGTTACACATACTAAAGCTCACAAAACACTGAGACCAGCTTAGTGTAGCCTCTCACGATGCCGCACAGAATTATGAGCCAGCACATGGACTTCGTAAATCGTCTCAGTTTGTGTTCTAAGGCGAGACAATGTTCGTTCTTGTTATTATTATATCTGTGAGAGAATGTGTTTTGTTTCCATATTTCGTTGTTGTAGGAGACTTCGTTTGTAAAACAATTTGATCCGAATTTTAAGGATTCGATTAGGAAATTAGTCGCTATATGTAAAATACTGGTATTCAGCTGCATCCGGTTAAACTGGAAGCCGACCCCAACTTTCTCGAAAAAAGCTAGGCAGGTGATGATATTGGTGATGATGATATTATAACTGCTTTTTACATTATTTTATTCTAGAATGATCGCTATAATGTCTGGTGATAGTAATAAGCAAAATGAATAGGTGTGAAGTTTTTTATTTTAATGAAATCTAGACAAAATCTACCAACACACTCTGGACCCGCGTGGAGAAAGTCTGTGTCCCAGCAGTGGAAACATTTTAGGCTACTTATGTATGTAAGCAGAAAGGACTGATGCCTGTTTTCGGTTATGCGTATCGGCAAGCGTAGTGTGGGACGCCTTCCAGCTAGATGGACCGACGACCTTAAAAAAGTGGCTGGGATAGACTGGATGTGGAAGGCGGAGGGTAGAGTGCGTGGGGCCTATGTCCAGCAGTGGACTGCAACATGTTGAGTTGATTGATTGATGTGTGCCTTTTTACAAAAATTAGCCGACAAGACAAGACTTTCCCAAATTAATTCAAGAGAAACACAGCTATATTTATTTTAGTACCTTAATTTGTGTTGTGTCCCGCTGCCGGAAAAGCCTACCCTGTTTCTACAAATCCTTTATCTTGTGCAATAAGTTGGTATAAACATTGCATATTATGTCTTTCCCCCACTTCCAAGATCCCAATTAAAACAGTAACACAAGCATTACCCCGCTTTACCCCCATTTACCCCCATAAAAAGCATGACACGAACAAATTACAGTACTCTTAACGTGTCGACAACCACTTATGCCATTACGATGGTTGTAACAAAATATTTTCCACACAAAATGGGTTGTCATGGCGGAATAAACTTATTAAGTAAAGTAAGTAATGAAGCCTTGCCACGCCATCGTGTTTATTTTGAAGTTTCAAAATATTTATAGGTGGGTATTTTTAGATTGGGGTAATTTAGGGTAGTTTAACCGACTGTGAGATCAAAAGGAAGGTTATTATATTAACGGGGACAGATAATCGATCTCTTTGATTATTTATCAGAGTAGGTGATTAAGGGCCTACTAGATAGAGTCTTCTTGTGTGCTAGTAGGTACTTGGTAGTACAATTATGAAATTAATAGCTTTTGACAGCAGCTTCGCCCGCGCCGAACTTTCATCCCCTATTTAACTGCCTTAGGGGTTGAATTTCAAAAAATCCTACATTATTCCTTGTCTACATTATCAAGGGAACCTCTGTGCAAAATTTCATCTTTCTAGGTCCAAGGGTTTGGGCTGGGCGTTGATGAGTCAGTCAGTCAGGACTTTTCTTTTTATTTATATAGATTTCATGCCCAGCAAGTAGAAAATGGAACTAATTTTTTTTTCAAGTACTCAGATAAATGTAGCTTATTTCAAGACACCAATTAAAAAAAAAAAAACTAAATTTTAAACTGATCACTAGCAGCTTTAAACAGAGAGAAGTGGACAGAAAGTGGGAGCCTTGACCCTGCAGTGGGACATGACAGGCTTTAAATGATTAATTTATTTAATAAAATGGTAATGGTGTGCTAGTGCCTACGCTTATGAATGGGAGTGAATGTCGGGTGTCGCAAAACGACCATGAAAGTATGTAGAATAAACGCTGAGGAAATACATTCCTTGTGAAGCATGTGTGGTGTGACATTAATGATAAAATCAAAAATCAACATTTATTCAAACTAGGCTGAGAGTCAGCACTTTTTGAAGGTCAAAACTACATAAGACAGTCCTCCCAAAACGCCCGCCCTTTACCACTTCCTAGTGCTTTAGCTGGGAAGAAGAAATGGCGCAACAAACTCCCCAGCAGCACATCTGTCTGTTAAGTTCGAAGAGCTTGATTCTGTACAGTAATAGGTAAGTCATTAACATGACTAAACACAGATCAGCTGAAGAATGATTTGTTAAGGCAACGGTGACGTTTATAAGAAGATGTAGTGACAAAAATTTAAAAGAGTATGCCGAATGGCGACTAACTAAAAGGCTTAACAAGGCAGAGTGTGTGGAAACGCCGCCCGGGAGGAGACGCCTTAGGAGGACAATATTGTGACCTCATTGGTGATGTTCTTCAGCAAACTCAGGTGCGTAGTAGAGGAGCATCCGCCGTGCGTGTATGACCACATTTGTGAACATGAACGAGGCGAAAGGAGTATGTGAGGATCGTAGCTGGTGGTGTTTTGTAGTTGCTGCCTACCCGCAAGGGAAGAAGGTGTGAGTTTATGTATGCAGTTATTACTTTTTTTTAGCGTGGTTGAAACATAGTTTGCCCTCTTCTTTAAAAAAAGGACGTGAAATAGGTAGGTAGTATTTTTTATTGTTATACCTCCATACAAACAGTTATATTCTGAACTACACTGACCTTGGCTACACTAGCGCGAAGACTGCCATGTTCAGCCTCAGGCAAAGCATAAAGTACCTAAAAATGTTTTATGTACATCAAATATATGGAATTTCCCGAGGCGTTGACGACGACCTTTAGTTGGGGCCATGAAAAAGCGGGCGGAATTAGCGTAAGAGGGTATGTGAAACATACATGTTTCACATACCCTCTGTTGATCAGCGCTTTTTTTATATCATTTAAGAAAGTGGTCAAAGGATTCTAAAGAATGAAAGTGTTTCCAAAGTATAATTATTTACGAATAAACCCAAAGTTTTAGTCTATTACCAAACTGTAAGTAAAATTAGAAATCAGATATCCGTAAACATTCTGCTAAAGAAAAGCCTTAATGAGATACTTAAAATGTTATTTGTAATTGTTTGTGAGAACTTTTTATGCCTTTTGACCTTTCATGTGGGTTGGATTCATAAATACGTAACGCTTTCACACTCTTACTTAATCCGACACCTTGGTACCTTAAAAACAGTTTATTTTGAAATACTTACTTTTTGGAAGTATTATGTATTTACTTGGTGTCCATATTGTTTTTCGCCAAGCATTGCAGGTTGGTTTAAACTATACTGTGGGGTACCCTTACTTGTAACAATAGTCAATTGTCACTGTCAACTAGGTGTCAAACACCACAGTAAGTAATGGGAAAAAATGTTTATTCGAGGAACGACAGAAAAATTAAAATGACAGAACACATTTACTTCAGCAAAATGTCAACCTAAACTCTTCCTTTTAAATAATACCTGCCTCCCAATTTGTCAATCAATCGACTCAGCTTATCGCAGTCTACTGCTGGACATAGGCCTCTCTCCTGCACCACAACAATTTGTCCTCCACCTTCCGCATCCAGTCTGTCCCAGCCACCTTTTTAAGGTCGTCGGTCCATCTAGATGGGGGCGTCCCACACTACGCTTGCCATTATGTTTGAAGACTAAGGTCTTCAACGTCATACGTCTTGCCTGTTATGATATACGGTGACGAATGTGGACACTGAGTCAGTCTGATGCATAAATTTAAGGTAGCTCAGCGCGCTTCGCAGCGAGCTGTGCTCTGAGTTTTTTTTCAGAAATTATCGGGAAAAGAACCGGGGTTATTGACATTGCTTGCAGTGAAGTGGCAGTGGGCTGGCCATGAATGTTGAAGGACCGATGGCTGGTGAAACAGACAAGCTCTGGAGTGGAGACCGCTTACCTCCCAATGCTGGACAAAAACCCTGAGGTAGACCAATAGTCAGCAGTACTCGTTATACATCGCCACAAAGAATGGCAAATGAAAAATAATCTAGCTCAAGCGATTTCATGTACTAGTCACAAACAAACTTAGTACAGTAACCACTTATTTTAGATGATCTATGAACTACTCGTATATACCCTGCTATATCTCTTTATCTACGACATTTGTTTCCCGACCTCATACTTGCCCTATATTTATTTAGGTACTCATCCTGAGATAACATTGACACAACAATTTTCATGATAGAGTTCTTGTTCCTCGTTCAATAAAAATGGGAGCAGCGTTAGATAACTATCGCAAATTTATTTTATTCAGAATGTACAAATGTAACCCACTATAAGCTCAGAGACCTGCAATTTCAATACCAGTGTCAAAATCTAGTTTGACAGTTGTTTTTTTCTTAAACCACTTGTTTTAAAATATCAACTTTTACTGAAACAATCCAAGCAAGCATCCGTTTTTTATTTATCACACAAACCTACATACATGGACATTTATGAAACGTCAAAAGCTAGTTGCATGCTTCCAATTGGTGAAGAGCCGGGAAGAAACTCCATTGACTTTTTGTCAATGGAGAGAAATAAATATCAACACGTGAATCAATCTATCGATCGAAAACAAAAATCTATCAAATTCAAGTATGTCCAGAAGTAAGACACCGTGAAGCGTTCAGTTTACTGTCGAACGGAACGAATAGACGTAATCAACAATATATCGTAAAAGTAAATTATTATCATGACAAAATTATCGTGTATAACAGAGCTCTTAACATCATATGAAATATGATATCTAAAAAAATACAGCTAAATACACAGCCGTACATTTATTTTTAATTTAATTTAAACTGCAAAGTTACTTTAAATTTGGTGGTCATTCGATTCAAATAACATCAAATGCATCGCTATTTTGAAACTTATTTTTTGCCGCGATGCACTATTGTCAAATAACCAAATGTTTGCTTCTTACCGAGCTTTATGGTGTGACATTTTACTATATGGACACACATTGTCAAACAGTTTGTGAGATTGAATTTTCGTATCAGAATGCTACAGTGTGAGTTTCACATACTAGTATTTCTCTTAACCTGTCCAACTAAACTAATAATATGCTATTGCTAGTATTGACTTCACGTCAATACTGACTATTAGGTTCACGCTCGCTCAGGGCTAGTTATCACCTGCGCTTTAAACTATTCAATCAAATCAATCAATTAAGTCTACAGCCGGACATAGGCCTTTCCGAAGCTAAGCCACAACAGGTTATTACTGCTTCATATTATTGGGGATTGTGCCGAATTTACAAGATGCATGTTTCTGGTCTGTGACCATAATGTGTGAGAGAGAGTGCGGCGTAATCCACCACACGGGCCCAGTGCGGGTTGGTAGATGACACATGTCTTCGAATTTTTTGTTTCTAAAAAATGCTGGTTTCCTCACGATGTTTTCATGCACCACTTTTCCCGGCTTGGGACCGGAACCCAGGACCTCATACTCAGCAGTAGCGCTAGACCAACAAGGCAGACAAAAAGAAGAAGAAGTAAGAAGTTCAAGTTGTTATTGTCAGTAATTTTACAAATTTCTATTCAACACATAATTTGTTGAGAACAAAATGTTCAATGCCTGAATAATATCCGTTACTCGCGTACCTTAGTGCTTCACATTACCAGTACAATGTAATATCTAAAAACATTCTAACATCGTATTGAGAACATATTCGTCACACATAGGTATATAAATATAGGTAAATATAAATATCATAAGAATCTTTTTTACTTGACTACACATACTTAGGAGGGTCATGTGTTTTTTACATGACCTAAGTGACGGCCGGCGTAAGATAATTATGTTTGTTGAGAATAAACCCTTTTATTTTCTGCAAACAAAATGTTTTTAGGAATCCAAAAGTTTTGTTTATACTTACATTACAGAAGCAGGTACTTTTTAGGCCTAAAGCGGCAAAAAGCCTAAATGGCATCATGCAGTAAATTATGAAAACACTTTCAGTGAAAAAATTCAGCACATGAACCTTCAGACTCAAAACCAAAGTGTTTTAAGTTTTTGAGTAATTAGGCTGCAGTTTGAAGTTTTACAACATTTTATTCAATTAATATTTAATTTTGACAGTTTTACAACATTATAACAAATTAATTGACGAAAACCAAATTCCATAACAATTATTTTATAAATGAATGTTACATAGTTAAAATGAAAACGATTGTCATTTAGTATATGCTATGGAATTAGGGTGCATTCCGACTATCTTTCTTACGTCACGACACGGTCAAAACTGACCTGAATTATACCTTTTAGCTCAGTTTTCATCGCTACAGCTGCTATATTTTCATAGCCCAATAGATGTGGGACCGTCGTAACTTTGAATAAGACGTGGCATTTTATTACCAACTAAATTCCAAGTTTTGGTAGATCTTAGTTTTATCGCTTTATGGTCACGTAATGTTGTTTTAAAGGAAAGTTGGGTGATATTGTTTGGAAGGGAAATTAATTGGAAGAAAGTAGTTCAGTTTGAAGCGGAATGGGTCATATTTTGAAGGAATGGTGACCCATTTTATAAGTAAAGATAATAGGAGCCAATTCAGTACCTATAGATAGACAACTCGAATATATACTCGTAGCAATAGTTGACGAACTTGTTTTAGTTGCGAAAAGAGAGTTTGGTTTGACCTTAAAGTTTTGGAGATAAATTTCTAAGTTTATTTTTTTGTAAAGACAACATACATGACACAAACCATTACGCCTGCAATTCCCGAATGGTTAGGTTGACGAAAAGCATGAATATGAATGTTCATCTTCTCGGTCATCATCATCTGCATAGCTTATTCCCAACTATGTTGAGTTTGGCTTCCAGTCTAACTGGATACAGCTGAATATCAGTAATTTACATGGAGCCACTGCCTATCTGACCTCCACAGCCTAGTTACTGGGTCATACAATCCCCCTTGGTCAAACTGGTTGTTAGTCTATGGGGCTTCTGGGACCCGTAACGACTGTCAAAGATCAAACGAATGACAGCCAGGACCAACAGCTTTCCGGGGCACGGAGGGGTTTTTATGTTGAAGATGGTCACCCATCCACGGCCCCACCACGGAAATCGTTGCTTATCCTGATCGATCGACCCGTGCGGCTGTTATTACTTACCCACAAGCGTACGGCTGTTATTACTTAGTCATGATTTAAAGTATCTTTATTTTATTGAACTCAAGAACTAAGCAAAAATCCAACAAAAGCTGTCACTACCTATAAAATGATAAGATCTCATTAAACACTTCTTCCCCACACTAGCCAAAAAACGACCTAAAAAAAGTATAACTCAGCAGCGCCATCTAGGTAATACAATTAAACTAATTACAGTAAGATTTATTTTGCTACTAAACTCGCTTTAAATTCCTCCTAATGAGAGTGTCTTGAGATTATCTCGGTTGTATCTCTCCGCGGATTGGCGGAATTTACGAACTAACTTCTTTTCGGTGAGTCGAAGGCTTTTCCGGAAGATTTTCTTTGCGAATAATGGGATTTGAGAGTGATTATTATAGCTCATTCTAGTGGGTTACAGAAAATTTATTGGAACGTTTTATGTAGTTGGATAATGATTATTTTCGTTTTAGTAAACTTTCCGTCTACAATAATTTACGCTGAAGACATACTTTGAGATCAATTTGGTGTAGTTTAAATAGCTTGAAGTCTGAATAAAAACCCATGCAACGCCATGAGCAGCTACAGGGGAATACCTAATCAATTACAATTTTTAGTTAAATCAGTTCAAGATTAAAGCTCTCGCAGCCAGGCGCAGGCAGGCAGCAGCAGGCTCAGGTAAAACAATTTCCACGAAGTCTTCATTTATATTAAAGCATAATAGTTTATGAAATAGTTTGCCCCACATTTGAGCCCTTCCATGTCATGAATCGGTTTTATTCATGACAGTAAAAGTTATTGAATATATTTCTTTCGTAACAAAACGGCTCGACACCAAAAAACTCTCAAAATAGTCTTTAAAATCCTAATTCCTACTTTTCCTACTAATACGAGGGTGGATTAAAAAGTTCGCAGTCTGAATATAAAAACAAAACCAGAAGATTTTAAAATTATTTGTGTTTTTCGACGTAATCACCACTTTTCTCAATGCACTTCTTCCATCTGGTTTCTAAAACCCTTAAACCATTAAAAAAAATGCCTGAAAATAGGCATTAACGGCAGATTTAATCTCTTCGTTTGATGAAAATTTCTGTCCTCCTAAATTGTTTTTTAGATTGGGGATGAGGAGAAAGTCAGATGGTGCCAAATCAGGCGAATAGCGGGGTGTGGAAGTAATTTGAACCCACTGTTATGGATTTCAGCCACCGTTTCGCAGGACGTTCACAGGGCGTGCGTTGTCTTGATGAAACAACACTTTTTTGGTTAACATTCTTGGGCGTTTTTTCTTAATTTAATTACGCAACCGACGTAAAAGCACGCAGTAATAAGTAGAGTTGGTTTCTTGCGGTAGTTAATCGACGACAATAACTCCCTTCGAATCCCAGAATATTGATACCATCACCTTGCTTACAGACAAAATCACTTTAGCTTTCTTCGGAGGCGGTGACCCTGGTCTCCTCCATTCTTTTGATTGTTGTTTTGACTCAGGAGTATTGTATTTTTTTTTTTATATATATAATGTATAATATTTTTTAATTTAATAGTAATAAACCCAAGTTTCATCAGTAGTAACAAATCTCTCTAAAATGTTTTGTAGATCGGCTTCAAACAACTCCAAACAATCGCGCGAAATCGTAAATCGGTGGCCTTTATGTTCGGCTGAAACGAGCCTCGGTACCAATGTCGCAGAAACCTTCGAAAACCCCAACTCATTATGAATTATATTTTAAGTTCGTTCATACGATATGCTTATGATCTCAGCTGTCTCTTAGATTTTCAATCTACGGTCCCCCAGTATCAAATCGCAAATTTTTCCGATGTTTTTTTTTCAATTCTCGAATCTGTTTCGGCGTTAACCCTTTTTTGAACAGATACTAGATAACGGCGCGATGTTTGATTTTGTCCATTTTAAAGAATCGCTTCAATTAACGCTCAATAAAACACGTACAACTCGTAACCAAAAGTAACACTAAAATGAAACTTCACGCAATGACAACTAAGAGTTACTGAATATTGGGCACGCCACGATAGCGGCGGTAAGGCCCCTCGTTGAGGAGTGGCTTGAGAGGCGGCATGGCGTCCTCAACTTCCGCCTGACGCAGGTCCTCACCGGATATGGTTGTTTCGGGAGATTCCTGTTTCGCATAAGGCGGGAGGAAACGCCCGGGTATTTCCATTGCGAAGATCGCACTGAGGACGCGGTGGAGCATACGGTGGAGGTCTGCCCGGCTTGGGCGGAGCACCGCCGTGTCCTCGTGGAGGCGATCAGCGGCGGCGATCTCTCGCGTCTGGTTCAGGCCATGTTACGGAGCAAGAGTGCATGGTTAGCCGTCACCTCCTTCTGCGAAGCAGTAATGCTGGTAAAGAGGGAGGCGGCGCACGTGAGGGAGAGGCAGTATATGCGCCCTCATGGCCGTAGTCACCGCGGGAGATGCCCTGGGCGTCGGGAATCCCAGGCTGATTCCCGGCCAACGTAGGCGCGGGCTAGCGGATGACGAGTAATGGGTAGCTCGCTGTCCGGTAAAGACCGAGCCCGGGTCGACGGCGCGTTGTGTTCCACGCGCGCCTCAAAGAGATGTCAGCACCAACTGGTGGGGTCCGCAAGGGCCGATGCCTGCCAGGGGTGCGGGTTGAAGATTTCCCACCTAAAAAAAAAAAAGAGTTACTGAATATAATGAAGGTAGAAAGAAACAATTTTTTTAATCATGTCTATATGAGGCCGCGAACTTTTCATTCCACCGTCGTATTACAAATGTGGAAGTTTGTATGTTTAGATGTTTATTACTCAATCAGGCAAAAATGGCTTAACAGATTTGGATGAAATTTTGCATTCAGACAGATTATAGCCTAGTTTAATACATACTATACTTTTAATCCCGGTAGTACGTTCTCGTGGGATAATTTTCGAAATCCACGCGGGTGAAGCCGCTGGCAAAAGCTAGTAGCGAATAAAATTAAGCTTTCCTGAAAATATACATCATCGAGATCCGCAAAATAGAATTTGCTCATAAACAAAATTGCTGCCAGTAATTATTTATTTAATCTAGAGCCCAAAAAGTGCTAGTGTTGATGGATTGATCAATCTTTGTGATGTATGGACTTCGACACCCAATTTATAGGCCATGGAGGCTGGATTATTAATATTTACCGTCATCCTCTTCAGTTGATAAATGAAAAAAAAAATACTGGTGTTCCATACTTTCTCCTGAATTTTTTAAGTCAATAATATAATCGTAATATGAGTATACTATAGGCACTCTTCTGCCTTACCCTTTGGGGAATACAGGCGTGATGTTATATAAATATTCAATATGAATAAAACCGAACTTGATTCGATTTATTATCAAATTGGCATAAATTTATTTCAAATGACTGTAGAATTGACTTTAATTACAGTAGAATTCGATTCAATTTCACCGAACAATGATTAAGGTAAACTTACATAAGGCCAATTCCCGTAATTAAAAATGTCCAAAATCGACTCGTAAATTCATTTCAGCGACACTCAATTTCAAGATAAAAAATTCGTCAAAAATTTTGGATAAATTTAAAGGCATTTTTGACAGAATGATTTTGACACTACACTATAAACACGTGAATTTGAATCGTTCAACTTAGCCCCACCGAAGCGCCCAACTGATGGGGCAAAGTAGAATGCCAAAATATTTGCAGTGGCGTATGCCCCACTAATTCGATTTGGTGGGGCAGATTCCACTACTCTAAAATCTTGTTGGATTCTGCTCCACTAGGGTTGGCACCTTAGAATAAAAGTTTTTTTTTGTAAATTTTCTAATTCCAATTTCTTTCTGGAAGGAAACGGGTTATACTTCACAGATTAATCACACATCATTTCAGCCAAAGCACGTCCACTGCTGGTGGTGGGACATGGTGCGGGTGGTTGACATAGGCCTCCCTCAGGGGAGGCCTATGTCAACCGGTCGAAGTGGAGGACCATTTCGACCGGTCTTGTGCTTCTCATATCCAGCGGATTCCCGCGGCCTTCACAAGGTCCACCTTGTGGGAGGCCTTTCCACTCTACGTCTTCCGGAACACGGTCACCACTCCAGAACCTTTCGGCCCCATCAGCCATCTGTTCTGCGAGCAATGTGCTCTGCCCACTACCACTTTAGTTTAGCAATTCTTCGGGCTATGTCAGTCTAGGTTCTCCTGCGGTTCTCTTCTTTCCTGATTCGATCCGGAAGGAAACTCCAAGCATAGCTCTCTCCATTGCACTTTGGGGGACTTTAAGCTTTCTGATAAGGCCCATTGTGAACGACCACGTTTCTGTGCCATAGGTTAGTTATTATTGTTACGTTTTTAGTGCTGTTTTATTATTTTTTAAACAAATTGCCATTGCCATTTTTTAGTGTTAAACTAAACTAGTCCGTGGCGCTGCTTCTCTTGCGTTGAAGATTTACTAAGACAGATTTCCGAACCTCCGGCATCCATCTGATTCTCGCCTGATAACGGCAGCTTTCCAGCGAGTCTTAGAAAATCGGCCGATTGCTCCGATGGCGGCAGGTGGTGGTCAATAAGTGAATGTTCAGACAGAGGAACGTACTTTAAAAGTGATTCGCCAAAATCCTCGCCTGGGCACGCGAAGTGCGGCGAAATCATTGCGGTGCCACGCGCCGGGGTGAACCGACAGTCTCTCACTGGACAGTTCACAAAGTCTTGTGCCGGAACAAAATGTGGTCCTACAAAATACCTAACGATCACGTTCCTTGTCGTGCGCACTGTCGTTGGTTGCTAGATCAACAACAGCGTGCGCCTGGCTTCATTGAGCACATTATCTGGACGGACGAGTCCACATTTACGAAAAACGGGATGTGGAACAGGAGGAATGCTCATTTATGGTCATACAGGAACACATCCTTTACTCAAGAAACCGGCAATCTGACTCGAAGGTCCGTCAACGTATGGGCTGGTGTTTTTAATGGCCGCAAAGGATCTAAACAGGTACGTAAAATGCCTCTATCAGCTGTAATATTTAACAGTGGGCTACGAATGCGATTAAAATTCATTATTTTGTAAAGTGTTGTGGGGATAGGGGTATTTTGTCAAAGTCAAAGCATTTATTTCAAATAGGCACTTAAAAGGCACTTTTGAACGTCAACATTTACATTAAAATAGAATTGATTCTAGTCGCCCCTTCCAAAATGTAGTTTCGTATGGAGAAGAATGGGCAATTTGTAAATTCCGTATAAATCCCGGGACTCGGCCGTATAGAGCGCTCGGCGCGTGCGACCCGCGGAGGCGCGCCATACGTGTCAGTGACCTTACATTTTGTATGGTTTCCATTACGAGTTAATGAAATATGAAGTCTTGAAAATAACCATTTTTAGTCGAAAGGTTATTATTGGTATCCGTTTGCATTTGGATTGTATATAACCTACGTTTTGGCTTCGGAAGCGTTCCCCTTACACCCTGAATACATATTTTAGTTGGTGTAGTTATATTTTATTTGTAACAGATTGTGAATCTGTGATTTACAAACCGTTTCGTTCCAGAAACAACTAGGAAATAAATTTTAAAAAATAATTACATTTAAGGTGCCAGCCCTAGTGGGGCAGAAACCAACAAGCTTTAAGAGTAGTAGTAGATCTGCCCCACCAAATCGAATTAGTGGGGCAGATTCCACTGCAAATTTTTTGGCATTTCCCTTTGCCCCACCAGTGGGGCGACTCGGTGGGGCAAACTGGAATGATTTGTGAATTTGCCACTCAGAGTTTGAACTTCAATTTTATCTCGATTTTCATCAGACTTTAATTTAATTACCTTCACCATTAAATAAGATTCTGTAAAACCTATCTGACACGATAAATAGCTCTTTCTAAGCCTGTGTACATTAAAATGGCGTGACTCTATTAGTAACATGTTGATGTTTAATTTGTTTATTTATTTAATTTTGTGTTTCACCTAGTTTCTAAATTCTTAACTGAAGGCCATAAACCAAAAGTCCAGAAAACTATTACAATAAGAGGCATTAAAATGTTTTGCCCGCCGTTATCTCGGCTTTGCATAACACCATCAGTTCGTTGGCCTATACTATAAAGCCTTACACTCTAATTTGCACCTTCTTTCAACCTCTACAAAGGCGGAGTTAGCACTTTTTCTATTATAAAATTAATTTAATTAAATCACGTCCGCCAACAGTCAAAATTTAACTTTCCCTTTTTACTAATAAAGCACAAAATGGTTTGCACAGCTTCATCCGTGATACAGTCACATAGAAAACCGATAAGGTTACAGGAAATAAAGATTATTCAAAGAAAGCACGCGATATATTGACCAATATAAGTTGACCTCTCTGTAATTAGAATTTCTTCGCCAGAGAGGGCCAAACCGTGGTAATGGCCGATGTATGTAGGTTTTAGTAAATGCATTCGTTTGTTGAATAATAATATATTCGGGAATGTTTGAGGGTAGCGATTTCAATAGCCACAAAGAGCGATAGCGGTCATAAAAATCATTCATTGAATATTTATTAAAATGAAGGGAGATATGTGGCAATTCCGCGTATGTACTTGGGAAAATAATTATGTATAATCGAACGTGAGAAGAGAGTTATTATATAATGACTATCATAGTTAATTTATGAACATTCATGAAATGGGATTTCGAAACGATTGGCTTGTTCGGTTTTTAATACAAGTAGACAAATAGGTCCACTACCTAAACAGTTTTGTTTTATAGATATTTATTTCATCATTTTCGTACTACCTACACTACCTAAATATACCTACACATGATATAAACAGACAAGACTATAAGAACAATAAATACGTAAGTATGCTTATTTCTAAAGAAAACTATTTTAGCACATATGCAATAGGAAAGTAAGTAAAAAGAGAGGTAATCTTAATAAAACAAATAATATGAGAATACACCTTCATACGTAAATATTTATTTTATAATATCTACACATATCCATTGCTGTTAAAACCTTGCTTTAATAATAACAAACATAAGAACCACCAAAATTAAATTTAAATTTCAACACACAACTACCAAAACTTGAACGCCCTAAATCCCCCACAGAGGCCACAGGCCTAAAAAATTACACTCAATTTAAACAACTTACTTCGCATTAACTCACTTCATAAAACGGAAAATTTTAATTAACTGTGTACGTTAAGCGACTAATTGGTTATTTCAAGTTGTAATTGTTTAACTGAACGCGACCGCCTGTAACTAGGCTTTGGAATTAAATCGTCGGGTTGACATTCGTATGTTTGTGTTTTGTTTTTGTTTAAGGTGATTCAACGGGTTTTAGGAAAACTCATTTACAAAATTCGTTGAAGCTATTAAATACACGACTGCTTCGTGGGTTTAGTGGTCGCAAGCGCATGAAGACCTAGGTTCAATTCGAGTCGTACAAAGTATTCTTGGGTTTTTCATCTGAATTAATTCAGTAGCAGCCCCAAGTCCAGATTTGTGCCCGGTTGATGGCGATGAGCTCGCTCCCTATTTGTGCCCGGTTGATGGCGATGAGCTCGCTCCCTATTTGTGCCCGGTTGATGGCGATGAGCTCGCTCCCTATTTGTGCCCGGTTGATGGCGATGAGTTTGCTCCCTATTTGTGCCCGGTTGATGGCGATGAGCTCGCTCCCTATTTGTGCCCGGTTGATGGCGATGAGTTCGCTCCCTATTCCATGGAATTCCAACATAATTAATGAAATGTGGGTGTACTATTATTAGATACACCTCTACCTTACGTTTTGAGGAATACAGGCGTGATATCATGTTATTTTATTAAACAAACAAACAATCACAACTTTCAACTCACTTGAGATTAATTGACAGTTGAATTTTGGAACAGAAACTTCCAAATCTTCCGATCGGGCTTACAGAAACCAAGGCGGTAATGGTGTTATGATATGCTGATGATCAGTATTAATTAAGTGACGTTGTTTATAGACTATTTTTAAATTTATATAATAAAGTTTGTGTTTTGTAGTGACTATAACTTATCTATAAAAATATTGTTAAATAGAACTCCATCATTGCAAAGTGCGTAAAAAAGTTTGGTGTAATTTAGAAACGCCTTCTGCCTTGCTAGAAAGAATGTGAGACTATTTGGGGCTTCTAGAGGGTTTTCTAAAGTCATTCCTAACCTAAAAACACAACTTTTGATTTTTTTTAAGAGGTCAGAAACCCTCTAGAACCAAATATACCTAGTCTCACATTCTTTACAGCAAGGCAGCAAGTTTCCAAAAAGTTTGAACTTGCGTATGGTTTTCAACATTCAAAACATACCTAACACATACTAACAACTATACATTTACACTAAAATCATTATCTAGTACACACTAAAACGCGTCAACATTTTGAGGTACATGGAAATTTAATGGTTTGTTTCTCCACTGACAGAGCCGTCACACCAGCTATAACCGATATCAATCTAGAGCTGTCTCGTCTATCATAACGTGACAATCCTGTCCGCGCCGTGAAATGCGTCCCTCCGTTGTATGGAGTGTCGTGTGGATGGACATATGGACAGTCCGGACACTTGAGCACCAATACTGAAATAATAAAATTAAAAATCACGCCTGTATTATTTATTATTTCTTCGAAGCGTTATAAGCGGAGGTGTACTGGCACACCCACGTGTCGCCAGTTATGATAGTCCCATGTGATAGGGGACGAGTTTGTTGCCATCAAAATATCACAATTCCAGTTATCATTTTTAGTAACAGCCGCTACCGCTTATTATAATCTTTACACATTATAAATTAAAGTCGCTTTTCATGTTTGGCTGTGTGACTGCGTTTTTCTTCTAAACACTCAACGAATTTGCATGCGAATTTCACAATAATCTAGAAAATTGATTCCGTATGTGTAATAACAATACACCGATATTAAATTTAAATACTATATATAAGAAATCTAGATGTTTTGTCAAGTCGCTCAGACCGTCCAAAGCAGGGACAGGTCGCTAATATATTATGTAACTAATAATAGGTAAGGGGCACACTAGTTTCGTTAGGCATCATTCGGCACAGCCGTGTTGCAAAATCGGAAAAGTTCTGGAAAAAGCTGCTCAGCCAAAAAAAAGTAGAAATTAAGCCAATAAGAACACGATTCAGCGAGGCTTGATGCCGAACGGAGTTTGCCGATGGACACGAGCCAAATATGTGTAGTAATAGCTTCAAGTCGGCTTTATTGCTAAACAAATAATCGAATCAAATGTGCTGACCGCAAGTGTTGCACCCCTAACTAAACAGCCTGTTATATTGTACTGCAGGGCGCAAGCATTTCCTCATAGAGAGAAGGAAACTGGATAGAATAATATGCTTCATTAGAAGTTCTTGAAGACAGTGCTGATGCTCCGCGCTAAGTGCAGTGCAGTGAGTTGAGTTTCCCAGCCCAGGTTTCTTCACGGTGTAATTATCCTATAAGTAAATTATACTACCTTTTCAAAGGTTAAAATAGTAAATACTGACCTTGATTTTATGTCGAAAAATAAATAATAATTTAACATCTTTGTAAAAATTGCTCAAAATATCTTGTCCCAAACATAGTATTCTATGCATTGTCTCGTAGAATCCCTAGCGAAAATATTTTAAATTTTAACAAGGTTCACGAATTTTCTGTTTTTCATTTTATATTCCGTCTGATCCGTCTAGAAATAAAACACCACAGCATAACAAAATGCAGTATATCAGCCCAACAAACTGTTGCCAGTGTTCCATTATGTAGAAAGACAATTGTATCAATCCAGTGGAGTATAATGGCATTGTCGGTTCATCGTCAATCATGGGACGACACCGCTGCTAATGATTCCCGTTATATCCGCTTATATGCTGTTGTTTAGTTTACTAGCTGTTTTTACTATCATCGTTTTTTATGCTGTGACATACTATCAATTTTAGGGCTTGTGGCAAATTAATAACAGCCACACTAATCGATCATTCAGGCTAAGCTACGCTTGCCACGGTTGGTCCGTGAATAGGTGACGATATTTACACTCCAAGACCCGTTTTTGATAGTCGTTTCGGGTCGTCAGAAGGTCTGCATCCGGTTAGACTGAGAGCTGACCCCAACATATTTGGGAAAGCTAGGCAGCTGAGGATACTATAATTTAACACATTTCGTCAACATAGTTCCATAATCAAATATCTATTACATAGGTAGTTGAAAATGTAGAAACATATATTATGACCGCTAGTAATTTTTTGTTTCACTATTGCTACGCCGTAGCAAACCTGATGACGGCACAGCTACGGCAGCTACGCTTGCGTAGCCGATTCGCTACGTATCGAACTATTACAATTATTATTTTAATGAGGTCGTTACTGGTGTTGTTGAGATTATGTGGCGTTTCTTAGTACCAATAAGTCCTGTCATGCATAACAATACCAGTGAAGGTCTTTTCAATACATGTCCATAAATGTGTCTTAAATGTCGAAGTCACGTTTTTTTCCTAGAAAATCTTTTTATATTTGAATTAACGTCAGATACTAGTTTGGGAAGAAAAGAAATAATGTAGATAAAATTCTGTGAATAGAATATTTCTTTCGATGTTTTGAGCGTTTCAACTTTCTATAAATAGCCCTTCCTGCGAAAATATGACAATAGGCAAGGTATAGAAATGTTCTTGGGTTCTAAGAACATGGCATTCTTTTTATACCGGTTGGTATTCTAAACAGCGAATAAGGGATTATATTTAGAGATTAATTAATAAACAAGAAGTGAAAGGTACCGTATTTTATAACCAAACGTGCAAGCATTTCACCTTTTCAACTGCTTTCCTCCTTTTCATCTAAAGCAGAGTTGAAGCTATACGTCATCTCAATAAGGCAAGTGTTCGTTAAAACGTTGCTAAACTGATGGATGCTTGGATTGTGCGCGCTGCTCCAGTAGTGACGTCATGAGAATTGGGTGGTGTAAGTTAGCGATGGCAGCGATTTTCAAGATAGGTAACCATATATACTCTACTTTGCACATTGTCTCTGTATCGACCTCCTCTGATAAGAAGAAATAACAACTACTTACCCTCCCGCAGTAGTTTTTAGGACACTATTCCAGAGGGCCTAGAAATGAAATGGAAATAAAACGAAATAGTTTATTGTATAAATAGTTGGAATCAATTTTACGCGTTATGATATAAAAAGTTAAATGGAGTCGACGTTTCCTATCTGAGTATTAACTAGACAAAATGACATTCTGTCAATGATAACGATGATGTAAGCTCAATAACGTATTGGACTGACAAAAGCTACCGAAGCTTATGTCCATCCAGTCGGTGTAGAAATATGAAAAGCTCTGAAAGTTGTTACCATTTGTGTAGGCCCTCAAGTTTAAGTCCTGCATCATATATAACTGGTCTCCAAAATAAACACTGCAGAACTAGAAGAAAGATTCATAATAAGCGCTACAAGGAATCTTCATAACTGCGGTACCTTAAAAAATTGAGTCATACGTATTTACTAGCGGCTCCGCTCGCGTGGTGGTCTGAAATAATCCCACGGGAACGTACTACCGGGATAAAAAGTATATTATGTGTTAAAACAGGTTATCTTTACACAATATAAAACAAAGTCGCTTTTCGTGTACAGACACGTAAGCGTACAGACGCTTAGATCTTTTAAACTACGCAACGGATTTGAAAACATTTTTTATCAATAGACAGAGTGAATCAAGAGGAATGTTTATATACATAATACACCGACCACCACACATGCGAAGCCGCTGGCAAAAACTGGTAATCTATAAGTGTGCCAATATCATCCAAATCTGTTCAGTAGTTTTTGCGTGAAAGAGTAACAAACATCCATACATCCTCACAAACATCCACATTTATATTAGTAGGATTTGTGTCATATTTTTGTTGTAAATAAGCTGAGCTTCAATAGTATAGTGGAGAACCAGTGATAATGGCCGTGACTTATGAGTTGTAGATCGTGGCTTCGAACCCAAGCAGGCACTTTATGTACTTTTTGTAAATTATGTCATCACCACTGCTCTCAAAACAGCCATAAGTCATGTCTTTTATTTCATAACAAAATACATTGTGTTGAAATTGATTACATTAAAATAAAAATAAAATATATAAACATTGAATACAAGTGAGAAAGAGAAAGAAAACATCGTGAGAATACGGCATGTCCTAGAACCAAAAATTCGAAGACATGTGACCTCCGCTTTCGGCCCGTATGGTGGATTATAGACCACTCCCTGAGCCCCAGCCTGAGGCATGCGTCTCAAACATGCCTTGCGCTGTTTTACGCAGCATTATATTCGTTTTGACGATTGCTGTTCTAATACTCTTGTTTCCAAGACATTATATTTATACCAACTCCTTTCCAAAGTTGGCCAAATAGATCCACTGATTACAGTTACTTGAGCATTATGTCCATTGCACAATTGGCTGTCACCTCACTAATCGCCTAAATTTATTACAAAATATTCCTCAAAAAATAATTACAGTGAGGTTTCCACTTAGCCCTGTTAAACTCTCATCTTGAGCCACACACAGAAGTATCCAAAGTTTTGTCGTGCCAGTACGGAACTTGTTGCTCTGAGGGCATTTTCCGCACAAGAGGAACCTCCACGTTCCGTTTCATTGCTCGCTAACTTTCTTTACTAGGTAAAAGTTCGATCAATTAACACGTCACTAGAACTATAGGTATTTTCTTATCGGAAAGTTTTATGCTTTGGAACACAATCGATGCCGGGTAAAACGGTTCTGCGGTTCTGGTTGGCAGGCTAGCGCGCAATTGTGTTTTCGAAAGTCAACCCTTGAGGTGGTGACAAAACAAAAGATTGTATGTTAAGTTGTAATAGGTATCTGTTCTCTAGGAGGCACAGTTCAATTTGGGTCCATTACAAGAGTTTCTACAAGTAAGAAATACGCCACACCTAGACAATTGCCACTGTCTTAACTCTGCATAGTGGTAAATCATACTGGCTTGGAATACATTTATTTTAAAACGTGAGTGAGCAATACAGATCTTATAAATCATATATATAGAGGAGAAAATAAAGATTGACACTTTAAGAATTATTGCAATAAGTTTGTATTGTATAGTAATTTAAAAATTCTGATAACCTGTAATAACAATTGGAAGATTTTTTTAGCTGTGCGTTAAATAGTCTAGTGGGCAAGTACTTATTGGTTTCGGGTATCTTATAAAAATGATTGATGCCAAATAGAAAAAAACCTGTTATACATCAATGCTGTGCTCGGTGTAACTAATTATCTACTTTTACTAATGAGTCATTAGAACGGACTTTGTTGAGAGGCTCAACAAAAACCGCCCATGGATTTTATAAAAATAAAATAAAATCCAGAATTAATTCATAAAATCACGACCACTGTTTGTGATCAAAGCTTATGTAAATCCTTTTTACCCACGGTACGAAACTTATCGTTTTGACATTTAATGACACCCACTCAAACGTTCAAAAAGTAGCCTATTCTTAGTTAACCCTCGAAATATCCTTAATTAAACTGAACCATAGGCTTTCGAAACGAATGAACTAGAAAACGAAAATACCAAATTAATATAATCCTGAAAGTATAATTTAATATAACTCTATACTCCCTACAAAATTACTTTAAATTTCCAAGATCTAAAGCGTTCATAACTCTCCTTTGGCCCGGTTTCTATTCATGAAACATAATAAAAATTAGTCACAGACATTGTATAGCACGACACAAATTAAAAGTTCCAATGTGCGCTTTTATGTTTTCAAACGTGACGAAATTATCGTAGACATTCACGACAAGGAAATAAAACGTACGGATATACATACATAACATCGTGCCTTGTTTAGGTGGGTTAGGTACAGGTGTACCTATAGTACCTATGTAGGAGGGTACACACAGCTAACAAGTGAAAAATTCAAATTAAAAAAAAAAATCTTTTATACTAACTTGTTGGTCTAGTGATAACAAGCGCGACTGCTGATCATAATAATAAATATGTTCTTGATCTAAATTACTGTTAGGTATTAGATTTCCTCAGCAGAAGCAGCTGAGTTACGCTCGGTTAATGCTAACAGGGTCTCTTTTTCACCTGGGTGTTATAAAAACCATTGTTGGAACGAAGTTCTTTAACGCAGGTTGCGGTAGGAGTAAACTTTTAAAAATCATCATTCATGTAACAAAATAGCGTTATTCCTCCTCCGTGACTTTTTATTGTATAATATTAGAAAGAGACAGAGATACATAGAGAAACAGTTTACAGGATTTTGGGGGTGCTGATGTCGATATTGATGTCAAAATGGAAATCCAAACTGATGGCTGCGAACATTTTTAATTTTTTCATCATGTGTAAAGTTTTGTATAGCGATAGTGAAGTCAATAAAGTTTGAGTATTTTTAAGATAGAATAAAATAATGACGTTACATTGAGAGTTATAGAAAAAGCGAAAGTAACTTCATTCTTGAGGTTTGTTTTCCCGACACCACACGTTTTATTGATACTCTACGGAGTATACTATACATGCGTGATGTATGTAACAGTAATCTAGTGTTACTTGAGTTAAATAAACGAATTCAGGCAATAAATGATAGTCTTGATCAGGTAAATAAATGAAACCTTCATACTGAGTCGTACTATACTTTGGTTTTAAATGAATTTCGGACCGTTCAACTGTTGTTCATCTTAAATACTTTATGTATTATATTTAAGTGGTTCTGGAAGTTTCAAAACCTATATATAATAGGCTCAGCCACCATTTTAGATCATGATTTAGGTATTTGAACTTGTGTTGCTCCTTTGATTTATTCCTATTCATTAGTACCTATGTAGGTAGTCGTATTATTTGAAGTTGATTCTTTATTTTAATAGATTTTTCTGAACGACTGTATCTATGTGACTTACACAGGCAAAGTACTCATCTACAATTGGAGATCATTCAATTGGCTTGTGGGCGATTACATACTGTTAATCTGATCTAATTTGTTGATGCTGTCCTGATACAGGGCGGCCCTTCACAGTTGTCAAAAACCACATATTAGATACATTTAATATGTGGTTTTTGTAAAGCTTTACAAAAAAGACCCAGTTGGCTCTATTCGCCAACGACACGGCCATTTACTATACGAGTCGCTGCCCGGATGCTATAGCTCGCACTCTCTAAACTTCCGCAAACGTCTTGGGCGCTTGGTTCCGGAAATGGAGAGCCGAGGTCAACCCCGACAAGAGTCAGGCGGCCCTCTTCTCGAAACCGCGTAAACTGCTTAAAGTCCGGTCACTATGTACAGTAAGCCGATCCCTTGGAAGAAACATACCAAATACTCAGTAGTGATCCTCGACCACCAACTTACCTTCAGGTAGTATTTAAAGCAGGTTCGTTCCGGCGACGCTACAACTCTCTCTAGTAGTAAGCTCATCAGCCCCCTCAGGGTACACCGTCGCAAACCGCCGTCCTTCTCTCCTCGCTGCCGATGCCCGTCGCGACGTCCCGTTTGAACAGAATGTAAAGGTCACTCATACTCTATGGAAAAGGGAGGATCCGCCGATCAGACTGGTATTGTCTCTGGTGGGCAACTGCCTGACGTTTTTCTGTACACTATATATATTATGCAGTCGCGTGGTATCTTTGATTTGTAGTTCGTATGTGGCGTTGTAGAAGCCGCCACAAAGTCTTTTCCCGTGCCACCTTGAACCAGCCCTCACGGTACGCGTCTTTGGTGAGTTCATCATTTGCCTAACCGGATGCAGCTGAATACCAGTAGTTTGCATAGAGCGACTGACCTATCTGACCTCCACAATACAGTTACTGGATAATACGATACACCTTGGTAAGACTGGCTGTCAGACTTTCGGGCTTCTCAAAGCACATAACGACTGTCAAAGATCTACGAATGACAGCCGGGATCAACGGTTTAACGTGCTTTACGAGGCATCGAAGGGTCTTGGTATGTAAATATAGACACCCGTCCTCGGACCAACTGCGGGCGACCCGTGCGGCGGTTATTACTAAGCCACAAGCCAGTCATTGGCGAGTTATATGGCAATAATATTGGTTTAATAACTTGTGACCAATTGACAAAAAAAAACAACATACAAGAGTAGCTTCCTATTGATACATAAAACGTATTGACGACGCTTAAAAGCATTTAAAACTTTAACTTTGTGACATAACATAAGTTCAATTATAGATCGATCTAAGTTACACAAAATCGCTATCAAAATGCTATTGTTTTATTTATTTTTTAATCGAGTCAGATCTCTCGGTATTTCAATCGGAAAAACTAGCATACAAACTAAAATCATATTTACCAAAAACCAAAACTAAAATCGTTAAAGTTTTAACAAGACAGCGTCTAAGAGAGTGCACCTAACATTACGTTAGTAAAGTAGAAACACTTAAGCCATTAACTTAACGATGTCCCAAGTTGCACCTCAAAAACACTTAGTTTCAATTTTAAGTTATTTCTCATAGAATTCTGTAAGACAGGAATTTTACGTTAAAAATTCATGCTTAAAAGCTTACCGGATGAAATAAAAGCTTTTGAACTAAAGTCGGACAGGTTAATATCCTGTCGTAGCACGTCTACGGCGTAGCGGCGTAGCAGAATACTACGAATTTGCTACGACATTTGTATGAAAAATATTCGTCGCGTGAATACTAATCAGGTTTTCAGTTGGTGTAAATCCTACCTAATGTTGGATCATTGTTCAATTTGTACCCAGGTCGTGATTTCTAAGAATAGATTTGTCTTCCCACGTAGGGTTAGATAGACAAACTTACAATTATAGAATAACAATCGTTATCATTGTTCAAAGCCAAATCACTTTTATTTAACCTTTCATAACTCTGAGAAGAACAATTTGGAATAAAAATATGAGTTAGAATATAAAAGTATTAAAAACGTCAAAGGATTTTTTTTTTGTGATATTATCATCATCATCATCATCATCATCATTTCAGCCGAAAGACGTCCACTGCTGGACATAGGCCTCCCCCAAGCTCCGCCACTTCGCCCGGTTCTGTGCTTCCCGCATCCAGCGGACTCCTGCGGCCCTCACAAGGTCATCGGTCCACCTTGTGGGAGGCCTTCCAACTTTACGTCTTCCAGTGCGCGGTCGCCACTCCAGAACTTTTCGACCCCATCGGCCATCTGTTCTGCGTGCAATGTGCCCTGCCCACTGCCACTTAAGTTTGGCAATTCTTCGGGCTATGTCGGTTACCTTGGTTCTCCTGCGGATCTCGTCATTCCTGATTCGATCACGCAGGGAAACTCCAAGCATAGCCCTCTCCATTGCCCTTTGGGTGACTTTAAACCTTCTTATGAGGCCCATTGTGAGCGACCACGTTTCGGTTCCATATGTCATCACTGGCAACACACACTGGTCGAAGACTTTCGTCTTGAGACACTGCGGTATGTGGGACGAGAAGATATTGCGAAGCTTCCCGAACGCTGCCCAACCGAGTCGGATTCGACGATTGACCTCTTTCTCGAAGTTGGACCTACCTAACTGGACAGTTTGTCCTAGGTAAACGTACTCGTCCACAACTTCGAGTGCAGCGCCTCCGACCGTCATGAGAGTGGGTGTTACACGGGCATTCAACATGACCTTTGTCTTGTCCATGTTCATTTTAAGACCCACTCTTTCGGAAGCTCTACTGAGGTCATCGAGCATTGTACTGAGGTCCTCCATGGTCTCAGCCATGACAACTATATCATCGGCAAACCGAAGGTGAGTGATGTACTCGCCATTGATGTTGATGCCAGCCCCTTTCCAGTCCAGAACCTTGAAGACATCCTCCAGTGCAGCAGTGAAGAGTTTCGGAGAGATAACATCTCCCTGTCTAACACCACGCTGCAGAAGGATAGGTTCCGAGGTCTGGTCCTGGAGTCGGACTGACATAGTGGCGTTTTCGTACAGACACTTCAACACTTCGATGTACCGATAGTCGATCTGGCACCGTTGGAGGGACTGCAGTACAGCCCATGTCTCGATCGAATCGAAGGCTTTTTCATAGTCCACAAACGCTAAACATAGAGGCAGGTTATACTCTTCGGTCTTCTGTATAACCTGCCGCAGCGTATGTATGTGGTCTACTGTGCTAAAGCCTTTACGGAACCCGGCCTGTTCGGGAGGCTGGAAGTCGTCAAACCTGCGCGCTAGACGGTTCGTGATGACTCTGGAAAACAGCTTGTAGACGTGGCTCAGAAGTGAGATGGGCCTATAATTCTTAAGAAGGGCATTATCGCCCTTCTTAAAGAAAAGTACCACCACACCTCTGTTCCATGTCTGTGGCGTTTTGCCCTCGAGTATGACGGAATCAAACAGCTTCTGGAGGGCCTTAAGAACGGGTTTTCCACCGGCCTTCAGAAGCTCAGCCGTAATTCCGTCATCACCCGGCGCCTTGTTGTTTTTGAGCTGCTTCAGAGCCATCCTAATCTCGTACAAGCTGACGTCCGGGATATCTTCAGTATAGTGTCGGGTCAATCTAGCTCTTGGGTCGTTAGCCAGATTTGTAACGGGGTTTCTTGTTGACGTGTATAACTGTCCATAGAACCTCTCAATCTCTCTCAACAGCTCAGGCTTGGTGGATACGATCCTGCCTTCATCGGTCTTCAGTTTCGTAAGCAGACTCTGCCCAATAGACAGATCCCTAGCAAAGACCTTGGAGCCTTTATTCTGCTCTATCGCGTCTTTAATACGTTCTGTATTAAAGCGGCGGAGGTCGCTTTTCAAGGACTTAGAGATCTGTCTATTAAGCTGCCGGTACTCGAGTGCGTCGTCTGAAGACTGCAGAACCATCTCACGCCTCTCCTTCATGAGCTGCAAAGTAGGATCAGAGAGCCTCTTATTTTTGTCGATACGACGGGTCTTGAAAAACTTAGACCCGACCGTATGGACAGTTTCCACGAACCCATCGTTAAAATCGTCCACAGAGCTCCCTAGACACTCGAAACGATTCTGGAGCTCGAGTTGAAAGCTTTGAAGACTTTAGTTGAAAGACTTCATTAGTCGAGATCTTTCCAGCTTGATATTGAGATTCAATGTGCCTCTTACCAAACGGTGATCACTACCAGTTTTCACCGCGTTGATCACAGAGACATCATTGAATACTTGCTTCTTCGTCGACATAATGAAGTCAATCTCATTTTTGGTTGCACCATCAGGACTCTGCCAGGTCCACTTCCTGTGCTCACGTTTTTTGAAGAAGGAGTTCATCATAAAGAGGCCTTCCTTCTCCATAAAACTAGCCAGTAGGTGACCCCGGTGGTTCCTACGTCCAACTCCAAAATGCCCCACTCGCAGCTCATCATCGCTTCGTTTGCCTAGTTTCGCGTTGAAGTCCCCCATGACAACGGTGAAGTGAGTTTTGGAACCATGCATGGCTCTGGAAATATCCTCATACATAGTCTCCACCTCATCGTCGGGGTGTGACGAGGTCGGGGCGTAAACCTGTATGACCTTCAGCGAATACCTTGCGGATATTCTGAGTATATAAGGAACGCCACCCTGGTCGACACACTCTCGATCTTCACCACGTTGCTCACAAGGGACTTATGGACGATAAACCCGACACCACCTTGGGACTGCTGGTCGCCCTCCCGGAAATAGAGCAAGTTACCGGATTTGAGGATTATCGAGTCCTCCCCCTCTCGTCGGACTTCAGATAGTCCTACTATATCCCACCGTAACCTGCTCAATCCTTCCTCGAGTTCGACGATCTTCTCGTCGGTCCGGAGTGTACGCGTGTTATATGTTGCCAGGTCCAGTTTTCGGTGATTGTGGTAGCCGGATCTCTTCCGGGGATTGTTCGCACCCCTTGCCTCACCGTGGCCTTGACCGCTACCGTAGCCAAGGGTAGGTGGGCCGCCGGGCACTAGGGGCCATTTACTGTTTGTGCTTGTCATGTTGGGGGGGTTTGCCATAATCGCCACGCTTGGCAGGCGGGTTGGCGATCGCAGTATGGTGGTAAAATGCATAGAGAATGCTGCTGCCCATTCTCTAGTAAGTCCCTTAGTCGCCTTCTACGACACCCACTGGAAGAAATGGGATGATGCTATTCTTTTACGCCCGGCACCACACGGGACCATGTGTTGTGATATCATGGAAAAGATATTAAGAGTTATGAAAAAATTGAAACCGTTTTATGTTTGGTTACCATGGCCACACCGGATCGTATATCGAAGTAAATCGTATAATGGTGAATTCTATAATTTGATACCTACAAAAGCTACAGAAATTGGAGGATACAAGATTTGAAAGCTAAGTTTAAATAGAGCAGTAGTGGCTAAGTAGAGCATTGGTGGACAAGTGGTAATGACTGCCACTTCGAGCTGTAGGTCGTAGGTTGGAACCCAGATAGGCGCTCTACTTTGAGTTAATTATATCAGCATCAGTGCTCCCAAAACGATGAAGGAAAACCGTGAAGAAACCAGCCTGTCCTAGAACCAAAAGTTTGAAGACATGAGACATTGACCAACCGCACAGGACCCGCGTGGTGGATTTCGGCCCACTCGTTCACACAGAGAGGAGGCCTGTGTCCCAGCAGTGGAAACATTATAGGCTGATTATGCTAAGCTTCAATCATTTCCACGATAGAAGAGTTTTGTTTAGTTTTTTGTAACTGCAGCACCACATCATATAATATACATATAATCATAAGTACGTATGCTGGATATTAAAATAACACGGAATAAAAAAGCAAAAACGAGAACAAATAAAACTGAATCCTAAAATAACAATTTTGCAGTACATAAAACTGGAAGAAAATGTACGAAGGCGTGAGCCAAGATGTTTATATCTTTGAAAAATAAAACGACTTCCATTGTGTGGGGCATAAATAGAATTTCGAATAGGTGTACTAACACGGTGCGGGCATGAAACGTTTCCGCGACGTGTACAATTATAGATTGTAAAGGGGACTCGAGATTATCACTGTTAGTAGGTGCCTACAGGAATGGTGTGTACTTTTATTGTAATTCGATTCGTTTTAACGTGTGATAAAATTAAGGAGAGATCTTTTATTCAGAAGTTTATATTCATACTGCCTCGTTGGTCTCGTGGTGGCAAGTGCTACTGCTGAACATGAGGTCCTGTGTTTGATACCCAGGTCGGTCAAAGCGTTATTGGGTTTTTCTATCTGGAATTTCTGAGTAGTAGCCCGGAGATTGATGGCAATAGGCTCGGCCCCTATTACAAATGGGTCTTGAATTTAACTGATGATGTGGGTGTACTATAGGTACACAAGGCGTGATGTGTGTGTTTATATTTTCGTACTAGACGAAGAGACAAGAAGAGAGAAGAGTAATGAATATAAATATGGATGGATGGAGAGGGAGACGAAGGCCAAAGAAAAGATGGATGTATTGTGTGAGGAATGATAAGGAAGAGAAGGGAGTGACTGATACCGTGACTGCTGACACAGAATGGGAGAAGAAAACGTGTTGCGCTGACATCAAGTAACATTAGACAAGGGCAGAAAGATGATGAAGTTAAGAAGAACCTGATCTAAGTGCTGCGATGTGTGCAAGTGTGATTTTAATGGATGTGGTGTCGGTTGTTTCGTGTCGATCGGCACCCTAATTGTGTAACACGTGATTAATCATAGTCGGTTTCATTTTGACAGTTCAACAATATTCATTGCGTTATTTACATTGTTGAGCAGACACATTTTTCGAACATATGAAGCAATTGTATTAAAGATTATGATTAATCGTTAGTTACGCATTTAGGGTGCAGGATTGATCCAGAACGACATCATAGCAAACTCAATATCGCAGAACTAAGATGTTACTGAAACTGATGTTACTGTGAAAATAAGTATTCAGTATTTTTTCCGTACTGTTAAGTTTTATTGTTCTTGTTGTAATTCTGTAAGTAATAAATGCGGTATTTGTGCCGCATAATATTTTTGACTGCTTGAGAAGAGTGTAGAATTGATTAGTACTTGACTAAATAAGATAGTCAGTAAGGTTGGTCATCCCAGGTCCAGATTTGTCCAGGCAGGCGCTTATACTTTATGTAAATACTACTGCTCTCAAACCGGTGAAGGAAAACATCGTGACGATACCAGCATGTCCTACTTAGAGCTAAAACATCGAAGACGTTACATCCACCACCCCACACTGGGCCCGTGTGGCACCCACTCTGTGAGAGACAGAGAGTGTTTCCGAGAGTGGTCACATTATAGGCTGCTATGTTATGCTAAGGATGGTAGTGGGACTGACTATACAGACGGCCATTTAATCTTATTTACATTAGTGATGTAGTGATTCAGCTCACGACAGCTATAAATGTCTACCTTATTAAAATTATCCTTATCAATGTCCAATAAATTTTAATTGTACAGCCTCTTAAAAAATATGGAGGGTAATGCTTATCTCAATCTGCATAATATAAGAGTCAGCGAAGGGAAATAATTAGGTGCTTTAGCTGACAGAGGATAGGCATAATTTATTATTTATTATGTTTAAGTTTATGTGCTAGCATACAGAAGGTTGTTTTATTAGGACCTTTGCTTATCTTGGTATTAATTTTAGTTAATTATCGTAATATTTTGCAGGTTTTTGGAGCGTGGGGGTGTTGTTTTAAGGCGAACACGTGTAACTTTTAGTTTTTAACTTTCATTTACGTGTGCTTTTTGCTGTTGCTGACAAATTAACAGTTAACTAAAATCAAATATGGATAACGTTATCCATATTTGATTTTAGTTAACTGTTAATTTCGTAATGTCGTCTGTATACAATGAGTAACTGACTTAATATACATGATAAAAGCAGTTTGTTCAGAATCGTTTATTAAATCGATTTCTGTCACTTTTAGTGTAGGTTTTTTTTTTTCAAAAATAATTAAAGTTACTGCCACTCTCAGCCGAAGTATCTACTACGTTAGACCCTTATACCTGTGCAACTGTGTGAGTGCGTAGATTTGTAATGTTTTTGCAAATTTTGTCTCACAATCCGTGTAAATCCCTACCAATATTATAAATGCGAAAGTAACTCTGTCTGTCTGTGTTACGCTTTCACGCCTAAACTGCTGAACCTATCGTCATGATATTGGGCAAAGATACAGCCTGGGATATAGAAAAGGACATAGGCTACTTACGCGATAACCAACATCCACGCGGGCGGAGCCACGGGCAAAAGCTAGTAATTTAATAAATGAACAATAATTTATAAATGATTTTAATAACAGTAGAAAATCTGTGTACGTATTATGATTTTAACATGACATTCTCAATGAGGTGTTTGATGGTGTGCATTAATTCTAGGACATATGGTATAATTGTGTTTTGACGTGATTTCAACCGATAGTATCAAAAATACTGAATGCCATGCTGTACTGCATTGACCGTCGACGCCTTCCAAAAAAACCAAAGCCAAAACCTTTTTGGCTTATCCCAAAAGATCACTACGGTATATCTTCAAAGAGGCCAATCTCCAGCAGTGACTAAAATGATGATAGAGACAGCTATTTTTCTTCACTTGTTTGTATCTATACTGTTACAAAAGCAGGAGTAGCAAAATTTTACTTGTTAGACACTTTATGTCAGCACAGTTGACCAAATACATAATGTTAAAAACAAATAGCACTTCCTCTAGCCTCATTATTCAGGGCACATACTTAGGGCGAGGGTAAACCTGTCGACGCGCAATTTTTTAAGCTGACATCCTTATTTATTGGGTACATACCACAACAAATTGCTCGGACGGGAAGGAATCCTGATCAGTACTTACTTTGCTGGTTGTTTTTTTATTTTTTTCTGAATGACTTTATTACTACAATGGTTGTTACTGTGGAGTTTATAAATGATCTTTGTATTTGTACACAAATCGTGATCGTGAATTTTGTCACATAGGCAGTATTTCGCCCTGAAAAACATTAAAAGGTTTTTTTTTACTCAAATCGTGCCGAGCCGTACCGAACATGATTGAGGGGGCGGGGGGGAGACGCCATATAAAGTTTACCGATCGGCACAAACCAAATGAAGGTGGTATATGTGCAATTGTGGTTCAACAAATATATTCGAACTGACTGTGTGTACTTGTGTGTACCCTTATATTACTTGTAACCAAACAAAATCTGTAGGTACGGACAACCAATCTGAATATTTACAAGACAGTCATATTGAAAAGGTATTTGAGATATACTGGGTAGGTAATTTACGTAACATTATTGTGTTATAATACTTTAATATATTCCATATTAAGTAGTTATTTCAAAGTATTACAATACTTTGATATACAAATTTGGGATTATCTACAAATAAACTACAACTCCTAGAAATAATCCTAAATTTGCCACAAAGTATTGTTGAGAATTTTATCGAACCTCAATATTTTTTACATCTTCAAGTCGTACACCTAACATATCGAAAATACTTTCTCAATAAACAGAATGAGCTCTTTCTAGAAAAAAATATCCACAATTATAATATTACCACATTATATTAAATCTGAAGAATTTTTTGTTCGTCCTCGAAAACCATGAAAACGACAACCATAACGATATTTTTTAGTTTAGCGCCAAAATTTTGGATTTTAATTTTGATCTCACTATCGGCTTTAGCACCGTCGAAAACCGAGTAAACGTCGCGTAAGATAAAACAATTAATACGCTTTTTTGTCACGTCAGAAAGAACGCTAAGCGAAAACGAAGGAATAGCGCGGGCGAACAATGCGATACGATGCAACGCCACCGCGTTGCATTTTCACGCAGACAAAATCGCAGGTAGAAACTAAATAAATAAATGTTCATTTAAATAGACCACGTTTTACACATTAAGATTGCAAATCTATGAACAAAAAGTCATCAAAAATATTCCTCCGCATCGCTATTCAGTAATCCTATTCATTTTAAACACAGACAGACAGCTTGAATATATATTTTTAAATTGAAGCCGTCGAGAACCTAGGTAGCATTTAATTATACTGCTCACTGGAAATACTGAGGGATTCAATTTTAAAATTTAATATGCAAAAGGTTTTCTATTTCTCAGTTTTCGTTCACTCGGAAGATTAAAACATTATTTCTTTGCTGTGAATGTTTGACTGTGGTTAGTAGTATTTATTATATATTTTTGTAATTCATCGAAACTCAACACTGTGGTCACTTGCATAGATCTGGAATGTTACGGACCTTTATTATTTGAAAAGGGGTATCCTAATCAGTTAATTAAGCTAAACATTGGACATATCTATCTCTTTTACAGGTTTATTTTGAAATGATCAAATACAATGTGGTTTGACAGCTGCTTTTGTATGGAAAATGATTTGTGTCAAACCACAATGTCATTTCTCAAATAAAAGTATCCGAATATCGTATAATCGACCCTAAATCTTACTAGACCTTTTTGAGGTCGACTTTGAAATGGAGGTGGTTCTCAATTCGTTTGCAGTTTGGTGTTCTCAATTCAAATCTCAATTCGTATGTTCCGTGATATCTCGGGTAATTGTGGATCGAATTCGAAAATTATTTTAAATGGATGTATGCTCCTGGGTGTATTTAATCCGATTTTGTGTAGCTTGATGCTGTTCTAATACTTCCTGTCACCGTTATTTACAAAGCATTCAATGATATTTTCACGACTCATTCGTAAAAGATCCCGTTGTCATGCATTATATTATTTGTAAAGATGACAGCGATCACTGAAAAATTACCTTGTCGCCATTTCAAAGAAAAAATAGCCACAAGCCTAAAAATACACATTCACGTACCTTTCTAACCCCAAGGAAGGTAACAGTACAGATATTCTTTAAACACATATTTCATAAATTAATAACAAAACCAAAACAACATTTTAAGCTGTTTCTCGCGAGCCCTTAATTACGGTCTTCAGAGCCCTTCTATTTGTTACAAGTGTTAGTTAAAAAGGGATATAAATAATTAATCACCTGTCCGCAGTTTTAACTGTGAAGGATGACCAAGGGGTTTTTTTCCAAAGTAATTTTTGGTGAAGTCGGTGTCCAGGGGAAATTTTTCAAAGCAATTTTTGGTGAAGTTCGTCGGAAATGGGAAGTGATGGCGGATTTGATTAATTAGGGAGCTGGGGTTCTATGGTGTTTTACTTTTATATAACGCGGAAATATATTTGTTTATTTATCTTGGTTCTATGTATAGAATTATCGTTGAAAGACACTTGTATTGATTATGACAACGGACACATTGTGGGAACCGACATTCTTGGTTCTATGTCAACAATGTAATTTTCTGGTACTAGGAAGGTATCTACCTAGCCTTTGTCCAACTAGGTTGGCGTCGGCTGCCAGTCTAACCAGATGCGGCTGCATAACAGTATTCTACATGAAGCGACGGCCTATCTGACGGCCACAACCCAGTTATTGAGTAACACGATACCTCTCAGTAACAATGGTTGTCAGACCGCAATTGTGCACTTTAAATACATACATGTATGTAACATAACATCTCGCCCGCTTTCCCGCAAAGTATAGGTATAAGTCTACCTACATAGTATATCCATATTTCGTCAGTTATGTTTAAGTCCCAATAGGGGCGAGCCTATTGCTATGAACCGGCCACAAATCCAGACTCCAGGTTGGGACTGAGCAATTTCTGATTGAAAAACCGATTAACTCTTTGCTTGATCCGCGAATCAAACCAGAACCTCATACAAAGCAGAAGAGTTTGCGACTACTGTATAAAAGACATAATCAGCCTATTATGGTCTCACTACTGGGACACTGGCCTCCTCTTTGCGAGAGGGAGTGGGCTGTAAACTACTACGCGGGCCCAGTGCAGGTTGGTAGATGTCACATGTCGTTGAATTTTCGGTTCTAGGACATGCCGGTTGCCTCACGATATTATCCTTTACCATTGCTTAAATATTCACTTTTATTTACACAACCCAGTCTTCTCAGTCCACACCTACCTAGTGTGCCTCAATTCCATTAGGCTTATGACGAAGTGCTCGCATTACGGTGCCCAGAAGCCTACCTATCGCAAATTCACTAGGATTATCTGACCACAACGTGGTGGTCAAATAGGTCGGGACTAACCACTGCCTTCCGATTCGGAATCTGATTTATATTCATTGGAAATCATAAGTAGGTATAGCATTTATAAGTAAGAATTGTTAGGTAGGTTTATTTGATTTGGATTATTAAGTGATTTCTAAAAGGATAATAATTTTGAAAAATCCCCTGAATTTCGTTCTGGTTGGTTGCGCTGTTTGTCAGTTTTTTTTTTCTAAATTGATCAAGAACATAAAAACAATCTACCTATCTTCTAATGTATTGTTTTAATATCAATGTGTTGAACCTAGGCATTATTTCAGTGTTTTAATTACTATAATACCAGGATGTCAACCACTCGTTTACCTTTTAAAGTGAAGGCACGTGAACATATCCGTCAGAAGTTGGCCGAAATATCCCAGCGCTGATTTGCTAAATTCTATAATATTCATATATTAGTGTATCTACTTATTTATCCTTGTATTTTAAAGTTATATCCAAGCTATTTATACCTACCGTATGTTGCATCTGCCAGGTTTTGTTCCAGCATCACCCTTTGACTAGTAAAAAATGCGCCAGGCATTAATTCCCCCTTTGTACCTTACCTATTTTTTTTTTCACTTGTGCCTAGCGTTTAAATAAATGAACACTTTTGCATGTGCACAACACTTCATCAATTCATCAGTATAAATTTAATGCGCACTGTATTATAATTTGAAAATACCACCCATGGAGCTCATAAGCGAAATGCTTCCTTTGCGTCTTATTTTTGTTTTTTATTATGTTATCCTTGATAATAATGTAGACTATTAGGAAATGTAGAGCACTGTTTTTGCCAAGTAAACACTGTCTATCTTATAATATAAGTAATAACAGCCGCACAGGTTAATCGATTAGGCTAAGCTACGCTTGACGCGGTTGGTCCGTGGATGGGTGACCATCTTTACATACCTAAACTCCTCCGTGCCTCGGATAGCACGATAAGCCGTTGGTCCCGGCTGTCCTTTGTGCATCTTTGACAGTCGTTACAGGTCGTCAGAAGACTGACAACCAGTCTTACCAAAGGGTATCGTATTACCCACTAACTGGGTTGTGGAGGTCAGATAGGCAGTAGGTCCGTGTAAAATACTGGTATTCAGCTGCATCCGGTTAGACTGGAAGCCGACCCCAACTTAGTTGGCTATGTAGATGCTGATGATGATATAACAAATAAAAGCACCGATTTGTGCTTCACACTTAAAACACTCCAGGTAGGTACCTCGGTACTACACCCGTCAAGATGAGCACAGAGGTAAACCCTTTTCTCGAAGCAAGTTAAGGACGTTTTAAGCTCCTTTGTCTGCACTAGACTTAGCTTCGCGCTTAACTTCTGTTCTATATTTTAAAATCGTTTTTGGTTTAAGTGTAAGAGTTTTTAAACTATAGACTAATGTTATGTCTAAAATAAATAAATAAATTAAAATTAATTTTTAGCTTGCGACTTCATTCACATACGACATTTTTATCTCTCGTAACAGTAGCCATCGAAAAATCGGAAAGTTTCGACATCTAGTTAGATACCTAAATAAGTATTTATGTACAGTCATACAAAACATACACTATACACTTGCGATTTCTCGTGAAATAATATTTGTAACTTTGAAATAACACCTATTTCATGTTAGCAGATATGGATTCGAAAATATTTTGTTCTTAACACCTTGAAAAAATATTATTTGAAGATAAACTCACTTTTGGATTTTACTATTAGATAGTTTTTTTTTTATTTGCTATTCTGACTGTCCAGATGTTTTCCGATCACCCAGTGATCCAAAAAACTACACCAGATTTAATATTTATACAATTTTGCAATCATAATCAACCTATAATATGCCCAATGCTGGAACACAGGCCTCCTCTTGAAGAAAGGAGTATGCCATAATCTGCCACGCGGGCCCACTGCGGGTTGGTGGATGTCACATGTCTTCGAATTGACATGCCGGTTTCTAAATGCTGTTTTCCTCCACCGTTTTGAGAGCGGTGGTGATGAAATCAATGGGTTCGAACTCACGAACTACAACTCGTTAGTCGGGGCAACTTTACAATCACGAAGAAAATATAATACCCACTTATTATACAACGTAAGTACTATATTACATCCAGGGTACAGAATTAGGTCATCTACAAACTTAATAAGGACATATTCCACCCGGTCTGTTATGAGCACCAGTCTCGAGATTGTCAGCAGATTACCCGGTTCGATTACCCGGTTGACAAAGAAGCAACCAATTAGCCGGTTGAACCGGGAAAATATAGCGGAGGGTAACAAGAATGTTATAGTCGCTCGTATAGTGAAGTAGGGTGACTGTGTTCTCGACTAATTTAACTTATTGTTTGTGGAAAGTGTTCCATAATACTCGTATAATATAATAAATCTGAATCAGGAAAAAAAGTACAACTGATTAATGTATTTATTTCTGTAACTATTTTGTACGAACAGTTTTAAACGTTAATCATATTTTAAAATACAAGATGAGGTCGATTTTTGCTATCTGACTACTATGAGAAAAAAGGCCAAAATAAACTCAGAGGTCAGTCTCTTTTGAATTCCAAACATAATCTTGGTCTGATCATGTGAAAGCCAGGTGGATTGGTATCTGAAATAGTCTTTTGAGGAAATAACCACACAAATTGAGAGCACCTGTCCAGTCAGTGTACGCATTTATTAGTAATCATAGAGCTCAACTCAGAATGTTTATCTGTAACAGCTCTGTGTATCTGTATCAATGTATTCATTTCATACTTCTACTAAGGTACTTTTTTGGTAGCTATGGTTTTGTTCGTTTTGAACCGACTTCAAAGAAGAAACTGCTGTATTTCACCTATACGTCTGGTTACTATTTGTATGTAAAAGGAAGAACGAGTTTGCATAACTGTGTAGCGGCATCTACACCGCCACATGTGAACTACGCATCACACTGACGTCACGCAAAATTCTGCATCAAACATTAGTTAGAGTTTTTTTTTAGAGTTTATTAGAGTTTACCGTGCAACTAGCATATATACAAATTCCGGAGATGGTAGTTGCCCACCAGACCCAACAGCTGGTAAGGCCGGAGGACCCTCCCGTTCTATAGAGGATGAGTGAACTTTACACCATGTTCCTCATCCCTTCAAAACTGTGTCGATAAATAACGTTTCGCTACTGTTCTTTCCCGGAGGAACAAAATTTTTTCAAACGAGCGCAGGTGCAAGGCAAGTGGATGAAAAAATAGATTACAAAATAGTTCTTTGCGTCAAAACTTGGCATGAACCAGAGTAAGTGATTGACACGGTATTTGCCTAAAATTGTCTATCTATAGAGAGCAGTGGAACACAACCGAAATCAACCCGCCTGCCAAGCGTGGTGATTATGGCAAATCCCCCCTTTTGGGGGAGGCTTATGTCCAGCAGTGGACGTCTTTCGGCTGATATGATGATGATGATACAGAGCAGTGGTGGCCCACTGATTTTGGTCCCGACTTACGAGTCAAACCCAGGAAGGTACTTTGTGTATTTAATTTCCTCACCACTGCTCTCATAACGGTGAAGGCAAATATCGTGAGGAATCCGGCATATCCTAAAAACAAAAAAACTAATGCATGTGACATGCACCAACCTGCACTCGGCCTGCGTGGTGCATTATGGCCCACTCTCTCTCACAGGAGGCCTGTGTCCCAACAGTGGGGACCTTATACCTACGTTGATTATGAATATTATGTCTTCTGTTGTTGCGTTGATTAAGATGGTACATTTGTCTTGCTATTGGCAATATTCATGTTGTCTTCTTACCCATCCCTTTCCCTTTTCATAACTCTCATGTACCTATTCAGTTTGATAATAACGCTCTCACAATGTACTACGCTGTAACTTGTGAAAATATCCCAAAATTTCATAAGAATTCAATGTCACAATAGTCACCATTCCGTCTAGAATCTACAAAGGATTCCTCACCCTTGTACTATGTGCGCTATTTTTTGTATTATTTACATGAAATACAGTGAATCTCAAGATTCCTCAACGTCTACAAACACTGCAGTATGAATATTTCAGGGTTAAAAAGAACTGAAAGTGAAAATAATAAGAGAGAGATATTACCATAATTACAATCAAAATTAATATGATGAAGATTATAATGTCACAGGTTTGTTTTTCTAAAAGCATATTCCGTTGCTAGAGCAGTAGTGACAATCGTGACTTATGACGTAATATTATTTTATCGTAGGTTCAAACCCAGAGAGGCGCTTTACATTGTGTAAACTATTTCATGACCACTGCTCTCAAAACGGTGAAATAAAACATCGTGAGGGCACTATCATGTCCTAGAACTAAAAATTCGAAGACATAATACTTGACATCTACTAACCTGCACTGGGCCCGCGTGGTGGTCACGGTATACTCCCTCACATCGAGACGAAGCCTGAGAACCAGCAGTGGGAGTAAGCAGCGGTCTACATAATCAGCCTATATGATTATGTAGACCATTACTTAAAATGATCTCAAGATGTATATATTTTGAAGATCAGCAAGAAGAAAACTGAACTCAATATTATAAATCGCCAACAGAAACAAGTCAGTGAGGTAAGGAAAGCTCAGTGGGTGTATTTTAGCCTCCACATGTGACGCTACTTAAGTGTATGTACGTTACCTTCTGAGCAGTCATCTCTGTGATCATGACTAGCCAATATTTTTACGATTACATTGGACTAGTCTCTAGACTTCGCACTGATACGAGAAGAATTCAGTCCTATGTATAAGGAGAGATAGTATGATGATGATCCCACCATCGCTCATTTATTACCGGACTATCAGACGTATTGCAGGGTACCATGTGCACTTGCTTGATATACCGACCAGTCGTAGTCATCGGTACTCGTCCACATTAATTATGCGCACAGACAAAGTGTGGAACTCTCTGCCAGCGTATGTCCCACTTTTGAACCGTCTGCCTTCAAAGCAAGAGTGAACAGACATCTTCTGGGTATGCTCATTCCATCATACGGTTTCTTCATCAGGCGTAATTGAGGTCAAGAGCAGGCCCATTCAGCTACAAAAAAGGGCATTGCTTACTGTGAGACATTAACAAGCTTACACCCTGAGTCAGAGTTTCTCTAACTCACTTTATAATATCTATGTTTATGACATAGACGCACAACACACACTACCAACAATTCACATTACAAACAAAACTAAAAGTACATTCGTCTGTTATTAATAAGCCGTGTTTCAAGTAAATTAAACAGAAGGTGTTAAACTAGAGCCCCACAATATGTACCCACCGACAAAGGTCAGGTACTAAGGGTCCAAGAATCCAGAATATTCACACAATTACAGTACCCGTGTTATAGAGCCCCTGCTAAATTATTTACATGTTATATCCAGGCTACATACGGGTTTAGACCTTGGTATGTGGGAGGTAGGTTTAAAGTTGAATGAAGAACGGATGACAAAATTTTGGTATTAAAAAACGAGGTTTTTGTGTGTGAGGATTTGTTTTTGTTTAGTAGTGATGTTTTATACTCTGTTTAGTAACTATTTATAACATGTCAAATCTTCTTTACTGCATCACGTGTAGTTTTTGCACAAATTGTAGAAATCTACATAACAGCGAAGCAATAGTGGTCAACAGACACGAAGCCTATGTCGGCAATTATCGTCTTTAAAATGTTCCATATTTGCAAAACAGTGCTACTTTTACTAATCTAAGCAGATAGATATGTGTGTGAGTTAATGATATTATTATTTCAAGGAGATATTATCACTGTTCTCCCCTTTTAACATTGTAATTTGACCACAGCCAACTGTTTTTAAAAGAGTAACCGTGAAGTTTCTTTCCGGCTCTTCTACATAAGAATCGACAATTGGGACCGTGCACCTAGCTTTTGACGCTTCGTCATTGTCCATGTATACTTCATTTGAAATAAGATTAGACATTTAAACAAACCTTTTTTACAGTCAGTTCAACCGATTTTGACGTCTATACCGTAGGCATATAAGGATGGCATTAAAAGCAAAATAGTAGTTACAATACCAACTGTTTACTGCAGCTGCCATTTGGTATACCACTAACACAATAGAAGTTAAAATCGGTTGATCGGACTGTAAAAAAGGTTTAGTTAAATGTCTAATCTTATTTCAAATGGAGTATAGGTTTATGTTAAATTAAATATTTAGGTTTTTTCTTCAATATAAATTCTACCTAAGAATATAACAGTACGTCTTTCTGTTACTGAAATCAATCATTCGCTAATATAAAAATTGTCTCCACTCATATAAACTTCCCACCATAACACTGCATCATTAAAACCCACATTAACAATAAAACACTTGGCTTATATCCATAATTCCTTCCTCATATGAGGGCAACAAAAAACTTATCTTTTCAGTGACATCACGCAGCAGATTGTCGCCACTAAGCCACTAAGCTAGTGTGTGCATGGAGACTGGCGCCATACACGCACGCAAATAAATTTGCACTCAATGCATATAGCGGTGGGTATTTGGAACACTATGTCGGCAGGTCAGACCGCATTACGTGAAGGCTGTAGTTTTTCTAGAACTACTTGTATGACGGAGCTGCTAGATAGATCAGAATGTTAAATATCACTATGGAATCGGTTACGTATCATGTATGAAACAATTACTTTTATACAGGGACATCGACGGACAACCTTCATACCAGCCTATAATGTTCCCACTGTTGGGACACAGGCCTCCTGTCGGTGAGAGGGAGTGGGCCATAATCCACCACGCGGGCCCAGTGCGGGTTGGTACCCGACGCACAACCTGTTACCACGAATTCATTTCATGACATGGATCACCAGGTAAAATATTTCATCGGCTATTAAAATAAATCTGTTCGATACACATTGACCGCGTAGGTAAAAAACAACCGACTTCCGGAAAAACATTACAAAGCGAAAAATAACTTTAATTCCGGAAGTCGGTGACTGGTGACATGAAAATTAAAATACATATCCAAAGTCACTGACTTCCGAAATTAAAGTTATTTTTCGCTTTGTTGTGTTTTTCCGGAAGTCACTAGTTTTTTTTAAATAACAGTCCAAAGATTTATAAATACATATAAATTAAAGCCACCTTTCGTGTCTGTCTGTGTGACAACGTTGTGCTTCTAAACTACGCAATGGATATTGTTGCGGTTTTCACTATCATTTAGAGATTTTTTTCGGAAGGTACGTACCTACATGTGTCTAACTAATAAAGATATCTCGATGTTTTGTCAAGTAGTAAAAACCGTGCGAAGGAGGCGCGGGTCGCTAGCAATGAAATAATTAAAACTTTCAGAATAAACTAAAATACAAAAACTTTAGAAAAGTATTGTATTATATAGTATTTGAAAATTGCTACATTATTTCGTTCTGCAAATAAATAGGAAATCAAAACGGATCGGGACAAGACAACGAGCAGCAAAACGTTAATATAGCTCTTTATTTTATCCGGAACTTAAAATGCATTGAAATTATCTTTTTAAATCTTTTTATGTCAAAAAACGACAAATAGGTGGCGTGTTGAGCAACTACCGGAAATAAAATATTATTTACCAGTTTGCAATTGACTTCCGTTTACTAAGTGGAGACGTTATTTGTAGCTCCGGAAGTCGGTTCCAGAGAGTCTCAAATAATTAAAGAAAACATTTACAAAATGACCTGCACCGAATCAATAACATTTATTTACATTAACAACAAAAGCTTACAGTAGATACTCACAATTTGGGTATATAATGCATCAAAGTTGAAAATCCCCACCGAAATATTCGGTACCATTACAATAAGAAAAGGAACAAAGTATCAAATCCAGTTCCTGTCAACAGTCACAATCCATGTGACCGCGTAGTACGGCCAAGGCTTAAGATTAACTAAACACAGACCTTCCTAAAATAGAACAAAAGAAACAAAACGTTGGCACATGTCATAAAATAACAACAAAAATAACAACAGCTAACATTTACTTTATGTTAGCGTCCATCATATTGGATGACCTCCGTGGGTAGCAAGATGTAGGGAATTACATCAATCCAATTTGAGGAACGGCTCACATTACGAACATTCCGAGATCTAGAAATTAGGTAGGGGTGTGGGTGATAGGCGGTAGCGGAAGCAATAAGAGGAGCGGTTTATGACATCATGTATGTCATCAGGAGCCAGCCGCCACGCAACTATCGATGCGGGTCACTTTTAACCGACCTTTTCCGTGATTCCAGTAATTTCGTTACAAAACTAGACGGCGCTACTTGTCGGTCAAATACAATATCTGTTTATCAAAGATACCACGGACGTTGGTCTCGGCTGTCATTCGTGGATCTTTGACAGTCGTTACGGGTCATCAGAAGCGTAAAAGTCTCTGGCAACGTTACTAAGGGGTATCGTACTACCCTGGAAGTTAGATAGGTAGTCGCTCCATGTAAAATATTGGTATTCAGCTGCATACAGTTGGACTGGAAGCTGACCCCAATATAGTTGGGAAAAATTTACATTGATTGATCGAGGACATACAGACGCAGAAGTTTATTGGTCAAATTCGTTGTATTTGAGTGTTGTGGACTAAATACATCACGCCAGTTAGCTTTGAGTATTACAATAAATGTCAGACAAAGACTGTGCGTTTGAATATTGTTATTATATTCCTTCACATTATAAAAACATTTTAATAGAGTATCGAGATCAATTTATGTATTAATAGCCATATTTGCAGTCCATCATTGGAGACACTCTAAGTAAAAAAATACCTATTTTGATTATGTGCTTGGACTGCCACTTCAATATATCCCACTCTTTTCCCGAATAGAAGACGGACGTCTTCAAGGATTTATACTGCCAAAAAAGTATTCAAGTGTACATATAAACCGCTGTCGTCTTACAACACACACGGTTCATCAAAACATTGAGCCGTCGAAATAAAAATGAAATGTTACGCAGTAAAATCTAAGATGGCGGCCTATAGTCCGCGAGCGGTGACAATGCGCGCCCCTCACATAAAATTGAGGCATTCCGGCTCTTCTACTGCTTCATACCGATTGGGATTTTGAAAACAATCTGGAGTTACAAGAGTATGTTTGACTTTATTATCATCATGAGCCTTTAAAGATTTACTGCTGGATATACAACGTGGAAACAACGATACGACGATGAACGAAAGAAAACACTTTAAAATGAATTAAATTACGGTAATACTACTTGTACATGAATATTGTGTAACTATCCGATAGTAACAGGTTGACACGACGCGAATCTAGTAGAACAATTTCTATGAAAACTTCATGGAAATTGTTCTACCAAAATCGCGTCACGACTGTCTGCGGGAGCCTTAAATATAAACATCGATTTGGAGGATTTTTTCAAACTAAATTGTGGGCTGACTATGGGTTCTGCCTATCTTTGACTAAATAATTGGATCTTTCTGATTAAATTTTTCTATGCATAATGGAAACGACATTATATTAGAAATACGAAGTTTCAGTACGGATTTCTACAGTGAACGATTGTAGTACGCTTACAACCAATGACTACACTCGATTTAGTCAGGTCGAAAGTTCATCAGATTGAAAGGTGTCCCCATAATAGGACACTTATCATCATTTTAGCAGAAAGGCCTTGCACATTGCTACAACGGATGCGCGATTTCTGTAGAGTCGAAAGAGTCTCGAGTGATAACCGCAAGCCGTAAGGCAGCGTCGTTAAGCCCCCCACAAAGTAGACCGACGACTCAGAGAAGATAAAAGATACATTAAATATCAGAAACTCGGATATCCCACTAATATTATAATTATGAAAGTTTCATCATCATCATCATCATCATTTCAGCCGAAAGACGTCCACTGCTGGACACAGGCCTCCCCCGGGCTCCTCCACTTCGTCCGGTCTTGTGCTTCCCACATCCAGCGGATTCCCGCGGCCTTCACAAGGTCATCGGTCCACCTTGTGGGAGGCCTTCCCGCTCTACGTCTTACGTCGTCTTACGTCGTACGCGGTCGCCACTCCAGAACCTTTCGCCCCCATCGGCCATCTGTTCTGCGAGCAATGTGCCCTTCCCACTGCCACTTAAGTTTGGCAATTCTTCGGGCTATGTCGGTTGCCTTGGTTCTCATACGGATCTCTTCATTTCTGATTCTGATTGTGAAAGTTCGGATGTTTGTTACTCAATCACGCAAAAATGGCTAAACGGATTGGAAAGAAATTTGGCACACAGATAGTTTATAACCTGAATGAACACATAGGATACTTATTAACCCAGTAGAATGTTCCCGTGCAATAATTTCCAACCTCCACGCAGGCGAAGCCGCTGGCCAAAGCTAGTTAGTTATAATAGTAGCTTATTAATGCCCCACTGCACTTGCAAAGGCCTCTTCTCATGCAGAGAAAGTGTGATCAATGCTCGTGGCATTGATCACCACGGGTTGGCGATTTCAGAGTTATTTAAATTCGAGTCCAGGATTCGTCACAATGTTTTCCTTCACAGATGTCATTAATGTCAAAAATAAACTCAGAAACTACATATGAATTGAAAACACACATACATAGATCACATAGTTCTGCCCGTATTTCATCCGCTCGGACATCGCTACATACTACACTAATACTACTCGGATACTCTAGAATTTTTTAAGCAATCTTTTGTGGGTCAAACAGGTTGTATACTAATTTAATCTTAAAGTTTTGTACACGAAATTAGAATGCTCTTAAGAGCCTCTTTACGTGAAATTAGTCTCATAAACGAGGCGCTTATAACTTGCGTATTAAGGAGGTCGGCTAAAACTTCTTTTCTTCTTGTTTTGTCAAGGTTCTCTTTGTGCTGAGTCCTTCATGAATTTAGGTTCTACGTTTAAGAATATGTACCTACTCAAACTCAAACTCAAAGCATTTATTTCAAATAAACCAATTACAGGCACTTTTGAATTATCAAGGTCGGTGAGTTAGAAAGATGAAGCTAGTACTCGTAGTTGCCCATTCTAAAGTATTATTGGGTTGAATTTCTGCTGTTAAGGTGATGTCATACATAGCTGAATTAATTATGCTTACCGTCTTATTACAAAATGCGATATAACTTAGTTTTTAACCTGAAGCTCTGATCCAGTTTTTTCATATCAAACTTTATTTCGATTAAGGTAAAGTTCTAAATAAAAAGCTAACAACTTAGAAGGTAACAAGCTCGATAGTTCACACAATAGGTACCAAAGAAAAAACCTTGTTTTGTAATAAGACCGTTAGAGTATGATAAAATATGCTTACTGCTCATACACTCTATTATTTAGATCCATTAATCCGATATCAATAATATCAGCTAAGATTTTTTATATACGTACATCATGCATACGACCTTGTATACCTACTGTTTTTTTTTTTTTCATCAATGTTCAAAGTTAATACACATAGTCATAGTCACTAAGGATCACTAACGGTATATGCATAAAACAAAAAACCATGATACCTAAAACTTCCAAAAGAAGATACCACCAGTCCTACCCACACCAGAAGCGAAAAAGAGCGCGTTATAAAAGGAAATCTTGGACAATAGTCAGCAATAAAAGAGAATTGAGACATCTCCTTAATTCCTTCAACGTTAACAGGCCCTTGTAGACTGAAGGCATAGAAATTGATACTGTAAATTTAAACATTCCTTTTGTTTTAAAGGAAAAAGGGCCAAGTTACTAAGATTAAGTTCGGATGATATTAGCTTTTTATATAGGAAATTGGAATTGGCCCTTTGTAAGGACTTTAGAGCCTAAGGCCTGTCGTCCACGACGCTACTTACTAGTAAAGGTCCACACATATTGGGCACGGACGTGTGTGAACGAGTTTACACAATAGTTATTTGTTATGCAAGGCTGCAAAGTTGTTTTTGGCGCGATTATTTGTATTGAAAGATGAGCGTAGCGAGGCTTTCAAAGGTACGAGAAGCAGAATACCTTTGCTGTCCAGCGAAACACACAATTTTTCAAGAAAAACAGCCCAAATAATATACTAAATTAGTGTAGATCAATGATGTAGTAGTATTGTATTGTAGTGTTCGAAAACATTTTCACGCCTTTGAAATGTCTCCATGCATTGAACAAATTGCACGCATGTATGTACGTTTCACGCGATTTTTCCGGAAGATAACTCAATTCCGCATTATGTACCGCGTGCACTAACTCTGCAGGTGTTAAATTTATATCTTTGTCGATGCTGGATTCGCTCTATTATGATTTCTTACGATTTTATCAAAAAACAAGACAAAATTATGGAATGCGAATTGAATTGAGACTTTTTTTTAATATTAATTAATAATAAATAATAATTTTCTATACAGCCAGTTCAATGAAAATGCATTAATAGTTATTTCATGTTAGTGCGCCAACCCCACTTTTATAATAATCGCACTGGCCAGCAGGACGACTGCATGAAAAAAAAAGAAACTTAAAAAAAAAAAAAATTATACAATTCGCTTTCCATAATTTTGGATTGTTTTTTGATAAAATCGCAGAAATCATAAAATATGAGCGAATCCAGCAGCGATGAAGATAGAAATTTAACACCTGCAGAGTTAGTGCAAGCGGTACATAATGCGTATGCGTTACCCTGGCAAAATGTTGTGCTAACTTGTGATTTAGAGAGGTGAGACTTTAACAAATAATTAGTGTATCATGAGGAGTCCTCTCTGAGGAGAAAAGCCGAAACGAACTAAGAGGTCCCAGTCTCTTTGTTAAAGTCCAGACATAATCTTGGTCAGATTATGTGAAGACATATAGATTAGTGTCTGAAATGGTCTCTTGAGGAAAGAACCACACAGAGATTGAGAGGACCTATCAGTCAGTGCAAGCATTTATCAGTAATCGTGTAACTCAACTCAGAGACTTAAGGAGCTCAACGATTCGACGTACAATACCAAACCAAGGACATTTGGGGAGACTGCACAAACTGCCACACCATGATAACGTAATGATAAAATAGAACCAAACAAAAAAATGACCCACAGTCATCACATTAACAATAACATCAAATGTAGGTACATATATTGTTATACTCACCAATATTGTTGTGGATAGAACATATTAAGTAACAAACTCAAATAATTAATGAGTAACCAGATTGTCTCAGTATTTCAATGGTGATCCATACACGACGTGACTTACTAACGCGTTGTTAACTAGTTGGTGATTGGTTGCGTCGTGTACAGACGGCCATTGAACAACTGTTACGTTTTTGCTACCCATTGCTGATTCGTTTTCGTATATAACTGGATCCTTCTGAATAGCGTCGTGGTATCGTGGACGTCTGGCCTTAATATGAACGATTTGGAAAAAGGAATGAGAAATAATGAAATCGTAAGTGTTGCTTTGTGGGTATTTTGTTATATTGCTGCTTGAAATAGTATAAGTCAAGTTTCATTTTACGAAATGAAACTTAATAAACTAACGAAACTTAATAAACTCTTTTACGAGAAGCCGCTATTTCTACGGAAATAGCGGCTTCTCGTAAAAGAGTTTATATACTGGGAAAATTTACAACACTACTTCTTTTTTCTGCCTAGCAATATTGTTGTGATCCAGTAATGCCGCGGTTCCACGATCCGTTAACTAACGGCCGCGTCTGGCGTTGCTATGCTTTTCGAGGCCTGTCACGGCCCGTGCCGAGCATTCCCATATAAAGAAAGTTATGAGAAACGCGTCTGTACAGGCAGTGACTAGCACCCCCGTGCCGCACTACCCCGCGCCTTTGAACTTGCCGAGTCCGACGACACTGACCGGCGGCGACTGGTCACCGCAGGCCTCATTGGATGCTCCGGTTCCAGCGGCCTTTCAGCCTCGTTTGGCGAGGCATGGCCTGTTAGAAAGCAGGCCGTCGGAACGCGGTATAAGATGGGTAATCGTGCCTATAAAATTACAGGCACCGGGGAAGTTTCGACGTTCTTTTCTTAAGTGAACAACGGTTCAAAAATTATTTGATATTCGTGATGAGACTGTGACAATGGTTACTTACCTTGTAAAAAATATTTTTAGCTTCAAAGTCTGTTATTTACAGTTGAAAATATAACCAAACGTACGATATGTGTATGTCCATCTTTTACACCGCTCTATCTTAAAAATCATAATTATATAGATCATAGATAATTACATTGTTGTTTTTATGGTGAACGGCTTGTATACATTATTACCTTCACTTTTATTTTATTACAATCCATGTGTCTGATGGTATTTCCACCGACAAAAATGGTTTTATTGTGTTTAAAATTGTCATTTTAAGTTTTTCAACCCACTTACAGTTTGAATTTTCAAAAATCCTTCCTTAGTGCTCACTTGCGTTACATAAATATTTAACACTTGTGCAAAATTTCATGCTTCTAGACTCTATACCTAGCGGTTTTGGTTAATAAACAATGGATTGGTTAATAAAATAACCAAATAAATTATTAATCATGTTTTCTTTTTAAAATTATTGGAATACGTCAAATTCCCAGTTTATGGAACGCGCGCGCGCGCGTTTTTGTTCGTCGTGGTACAAAAAATTTCAAAACCACGGCTCAGCTTAGAAAAAAATCGTTCACTATAACGCTAGAGTGAGCTACCAAAGCGTTGTATTTTTGTGAGGTCTGAATCGTTTTAGTTCATTCGTTCAGTGTCGTGTCTAATGGATTGTGAGTGGAGGCGCTCGCGTGTGCGGATCTGTCTGTATTTCTGATTTTGGTACAAGTTAGGAGAATTTTACGGTTAACAGCAAGTAATAAAATCATTTAAATGTGCACACGATCATAATGACAATCAGAGGGTTTTGAAGGAAATTCCCTATCCAATTCTTCAAAGGTTCCAAAACTATGCCTATTCATCATCATAAATCCAGTCAAACAATACAGTCATTTAAATTTCAACTTAAGAAGTTATTGTTGCATAAACAGCTCTCTGAACAATAATTTTGTATTTTCTCTTTAAGTTTTTATCTTCTTTGCTTACCTCATGGGTCATGGCCTGCAGTACTTGGTTTTGGATCCCCAGCAGCGCTGCAATAGGTCCCCTGTCTGCCGGGACTGCTGGCAGCGTTTCCCCTGTCCGTCACTCATTCTATGTTGACAGCCTTTAAAGGAAATTTGATCATATTTACTTATCCATGTTTATTGCTAAATATTTATATACATAATCGCCTATTTACAATCTAATTTCAAATCAAATCAAATTCCATTAATCTTATATTTCTATTCATGACTCTTGACTTCCATTTCATTTTCACTTTTTACATACTTTCCTGTTTTTGCTGTTGAAAGTAGCGACGCCCCATTTAGGAGGCGTGGCGGGTCGCGGCGGGGCTTCGCCCCCGTCAATGGTGGCTTCCTGTTTTTGGAGCTCCAAAACTCTTTGATGGTGTTTGGTATTTATTTATTTATTTATTTATTATGTATGTCGGGTCACCCTCCAGATTCCAAGGTTTTGTTTTGTCTTGGGTCCATCTCATCTTTCACATTCACTCATAAATACTTAAAACACTGACCTACGACACTGACACACAACTATTGCATAATTTTTACACATTACATCATTCATTGGCCATTTTGTAATTTCTTACATCAATTTTTATGACGCACACGCTCATTTTATCTATGGATGACGCTTCGAAATGTTGCCACTACATAAAGAGAAAAATGTTTATTGAGGATGATATTCTCGTAGCATGTATGTCTATTTCCATTTTCTTTTTATATTCCTTATTCTATCACATTAACATACAATTTATATAATTTTTCTATTAGTTCGCTGTACCAGTATTTTCATAATTATTGTTTAATGCACCGGGTGACGTCATTACGTCAAAGCCGGCTATCCCTGAAAACCAGCGCTGGGGCTCTGTCTTGCATAGGGTCGCAGCATAATGCTGAGTGATAGCCGTTTTGCGTGGATGTGACGCATGTTTCCCTCAACCTTTTCTTATATTTTTTGTGTTCCTTATCTTTTTGCGTCATGTTTACCGCAAATAAACGTTTTTTCTTTCTTTTCTTTCTTTCTTTCTAAATAACGCAATGACCTTGGCTGAAAATCAAAAGGCATTGTTATCGTAGGTCTGTTACGCAATTATTCTGCTGATGAGGCCATTCTCATAGAAAGAAAGAATGTTATAGAAACACATGCATACAAAATATAAGATCACATAAAAATACCTGAAAACAAAACAGATTTTTTACTTACAGAAGATAAATAGTCAGCAGCTGCACGCCGTGACTGTGACAAGAAGGCTTCCACTCAGTATCATGCTGAGAACTGTATTGTAATACTTAGAGAGACACAAATAAAAGCTGTTTGATATAATATTTTATAATTTACATGCATACTTGATAAAGTAATTTTTCTACTGAAAATATATAAATACGAGTATTTTATGGGAGCCTGACATACATACGTACATAAACTCACGCCCTTTACACATGGGAGAAGGCAGAAGCTACAGAATGCTATCTGCTACGATCCTTACATACTCCTTTTGCATCGTCTACGTTATTAGGTTTTTAAAATTTCAATCAAAACTTTAAACACAAAACACCATGATACGCTTCATCTCATCTCTTAAATCCCACTACTAAGTTTGCAATGCCCTACTAAACACTTGCCAACTTTTACGAGCACTCAGCTGAATCTCTATCACAAGAGTATAGATGCTATTTTCGCTTAACCCAGCGTCAAATGCAGTTTGTAATCGCTGCATTATCTAGTTCTTAAATACGATGAAAATGCCTTGTTGGGTACAAAATTCCGTTGGGAAAACTAACAAGCTGACTCAGCGTTTTATATAAATAAGGAATATGCTTATTCAAGCAGGAAAATGTTGGTATACATTTTTTGTAGGTAAAGTATTGTGGGAACTACGTTTATGGTTAACTGTTAACTCACGTCTATAGACGTAAGGGATTAACTGCCTCTTAACATAACATATGCCTGTATTTAGGTACGTAAAAATAAAATTATGCGACGGTTTGCTGGGTTAAAAATTCAAGTTATTAAAATAAAGTAAAAACGTACAATTGAAACATTATTTAAAACATGATGCTTTAATAGCCTTTTATAAGTTGAAAGTGATTTCGATTCCATTAATTTCTTTAGGTATAGAGTTATAGCAACACCCACGTTTTTCCTGAATCTCGTGTAATAAGCACAAACGGCAACCACCGGGTTCAAATCCGACTCTGCGCTGGTACTGAGAAATCCAAAATGGAAAACCCAATAACACATTGCCCGACCTGGGAATCGAACCCAGAACCTCATGCTCAGCAGTAGCGCTTACGACCACTAGTTTCCTTCCCGAGTGATAGTATACAGTTAGTTCATTGATATCTACTGCAAGATAAAAGGCATATTTTAAATAATACCTAAACCTTTTATTAAAATTTCTAAACCAAAATTACTTATTTTACACCTAGACGGTCATCGGTTCCGTGTGGTGCCCGACGTAAAGAATAGCACCATCCCAACTCTTTCCGTGGGTGTCGTAGGAGCGTGTAGGAGGCGTGTAGGAGTAGGGCGACTAAGGGACTTACTAGAGAATGGGCACCAGCGTTATCTATTCATTTTACCACCATACTGCGACCCGCCTGCCAAGCGTGGCGATTATGGCGAGCCATCTATACAGGGACTGCTAAGTATCCAAGCTGACTGTCGAATCTATGGTCGATTTTTTTCCAATTCTTCTAAATTCATACATTTTATCAATTAAAGTCGCTTTTCGTGTCGATTTCTACAGACGGCAGCAGGTCAAGCTATCTCAAACTGTAAAATTTTCCCAATTGAACATGAACCTTATCATATTGTAATAAAGTTGAAAATCTATCAAAGAAATTTTACAGATTGGACCAGCTTGATGTGCTGGCGTCTGTACATCCGCGTTGTCTAAACTACGCAACGGATTTAGATGCTATTTTACACAACAAACTACGCCTTACATATACGGGGTAAAACTATATATGTATAAGTTTGTTGAGTTAGTCGTAAGAGACCAAAAGTCTTTAGTTCGATTGGAGATAAAGGAAAGTAATGTGTTCAATACAATCAAAAGAAATGCATATTATTATTCTTACCAAAGTCTACCTTAATCTCTATAATTGCAGGTATAGCTCCAACACAAACGTATATAATGGGCTCTATTTTTGCAATTTAAAAAATGAAATCTATATAAATAAAAAGAAAAGTCCTGACTGACTGACTCATCAACGCCGAGCCCAAAACTTTGGACCTAGAAAGCTGAAATTTTGCACAAAACCTCTGTGCAAAATTTATAATGTAGACAAGAAATAAGGAAGGTTTTTCGAAATTCAACCCCTAAGGGATTTAAATAGAGGTTGAAAGTTCCGCGCGGGCGAAGCCGCTGGCAAAAGCTAGTATAGAAATATAAATGAATTTTCCACTAATCTACAGATACTGGACTGGCTCGTTGATCTAGTGGTAGCGAGTGACAATGCAGAGCATGAAGTCCTTGGTTCTCCCAGGTCGGACAAAGTGTTCAGTAATGCGTTTTTCCTTCTAGAATTTCTCAAAAGCAGCCCGCAGTGGAGTCTGGATTTGAGCCTGGTTGATGGCAATATACCTCTATTACATGGGACTTAAACGTAACTGGCAAAATATAGGTGTTACCATAGGTACACATCTGCCCAACCCTTTGTGAATTACAGGCGTGATGTTATGGTGTTATGTTAAGTTATATCTGCAGATACATGGTTCTTTCCCTTTTTTAATGCAAAAAAGAGTGTTATTGTATGAAAAAAGGCAAAAGAACCATTTGGGTTGAAATTAAAGTTTATTATCATTAGCATAACCTAAAAACAGAGCCGAAATTGCCCATAAAATATCCTTTCTATTTTTACAACCTTTCTTTTTTTTCGCGCCTGCAAATATAAAAATGGAAGCAAGTAACGTAAAACCTACTTTGTTTTAAAGATATTCTGGGTTTTCCTTGATCCCAACTTTGTCGGGCTTCTTGAAGGTAATGGTTTTGTTAAGGTTTTCATATTTCTCATCGAACTTACATATAAACGGTAACTTACACCGCGACTTACGAGTTGCAGGTCATAGGTTCGAACCCAGACAGGTGCTAGGTGTGTGTAAACTATTTCATCACCATAACGGTGAAGGAAAATATCGTGAAGAAACCGGCATGGCCTACAACCTAAAAATTCGAAGACATGACTCATCCACCAGCTTGCACTGGGCTCGCGTGGTGGATTACGACCCATTCCGTCTTACTCAGAAGCGGTCGGTGTCCAAGCAATGGGAACATTATAGGCTAATTATGATTATAATGTTCAAACTTATAATGCTGGCACCGTAGATGCTTTGGGCACGCCACGACTGCGGCGGTAAGTCCCCTCTTTGAGGAGTGGCTAGAGATGCGGCACGGCATCCTCCCTTCCGCCTGACGCAGGTCCTCACTAGACACGGCTGTTTCGGGAGGTTCCTGTTTCAGATAAGGTGGGAGGAATCACCCGGGTGTTTCCATTGCGTAGATCGCCCTGAAGTCACGGTGGAGCATACGGTGGAGGTCTGCGCGGGTTGGACGGAGCATCGCCGTGTCCTTGTGGAGGTGATCGGTGGCGGCGATCTCTCGCGTCCGGCCCTGTTCCAGGCCATGGTACGGAGCGAAAGTGCATGGGTAGCCGTCACCTCCTTCTGCGAAGCAGTAATGCTCGCAAAGAGGGAGGTGGCGCACGTGAGGGAGAGGCAGTATATGCGCCCTCACGGCGTTAGTCGCCGCAGGAGACGCCCTGGGCGTCGGGAATCCCTAGCTGATTGCCGGCCACCGTAGGCGCGGACTTGCGGACGGCAAGTAATGGGTAGCTCGCTGTCCGGTAAGGACCAAGCCCGGGTCGATGGCGCGTTGTGTTCCACGCGCGCTTCAACGAGATGTCAGCACCAACTGAAGGGGCCCGCAAGGGCCGATGCCTGCCAGGGGTGCGGGTTATTCGAAAGAGATACCGCGGCCCCTGGCACACAGGCAACTGAGGGAACACGGGTGGGTTTTAGTCAGTAAAAGTCTGACACGCCCTCCCGCTCCACCCAGACCGGGAGAAGTTATTTGATGATTTCCCACCCAAAAAAAAAACGTAGATGCTTATCTAATTTCTAAATAGTTAAACCACACCAATGCCATAAGAATTCACTCCACATACTAAGTCACTAGCACTTCACCCACGACTTCGTCCGCGTTAAATGTTTAACTCACGTTACTTAAGAATAATGTAGCTTTCTATAGGTGAAAGAATTTTTAAAATCGGTTAAGGTGTTTTGAGTTTATCCATTACAAACAATTAAATCTTTCCTCTTTATAAATATTAGTGTAAATGTGCAAGATTCTTACAGAAAAGCGTCTTAGATAGTTTTCGAGAATAGGTACATATTTTTTCCTTTTTGAAACCTTCTTAAAAAAAATAAAGATTCACAAAACTCGGCACCAACTAAGTAAACTAAGCTAAGTCTAAAATCACAAACCTAAGCTATCTTTTAAGTAAAAAGTGTTCAATCAAATCGTTCAGGTCATCCCACTGCATTTGGCAAACTCAGTCTGGCTGTTTGAAGACATTGTGTAAAGAAACTATGAGGTTGGTGTCCTCAGGTCGTGGAGGTCAGAACCCTGAACCCGCTGGTGTTGTTTCTTTTTTCTAGTAATTACTAGCAGTGCTAATGAGTATAGCATATAAAAAGGTGCAGTAGGTTTAGTTTGAAAGATTCTTGGAAAAAATTAAATTAAATAGGCGAAAAGCGCAGCTAAGTTTTTCTTACGTATCGGTGTCTATTTTAAGAGATGCGTGGATTGTCTTCTTAAACCCAGACGCGTGCAAAAGCTAGTACTTGTTAAACATAATTATGTTTTTCTTAATAACGTTTCGCCCGCTGCTATGCACGTGTGGATGTCGAGAAATATCATAAAGGAAAATACTATCGGGATTAAAGTATCCTAGAGGAATAATTCCGTGATACATTGTTTCTACATAAATCTATTGGTTTACGCGGCGTACGCCAGTAAAATTCCCATTCTACATGTTTTTTTTTCCGAAATCTTCAACAATCAGTGTTATATTTCAGCCAATTTACACATTTAATTAATTTTATACCAACATTTTCCTCGTGAATCACTCCGTCGATTGGTGAAAACCATAAGGAAATCCACTCGGTGGTTTTTGAGTTCATCGCATTTAAACAGACAGACGTGGCGATTACCCCGACCGCGTCTTTTTCTTTTTCGCGGCGCATGTCAGTAAAGCTCTTGTCAGAATTGTTTTTTTTATATCTTCAAAAATTATCGATAGATTTCAGCAAAAAACCCTTCATAAATTATACACCTAAACTTTCCTAATGAATCACTCAGTCCATTTTTGAGAACCGTATTAAAAAAAAAACAAGAATCATTCGGTAGTTTTTGAGATAATAGGCGGCAGTTACCTCATATTTTTTTTCGACTGATTTACAAATAATTCATTCAACAGCACATGGACAAAACTTTTCGTCAAATATTGTTGACCTACTGATGATTATTTTGTACTGTAACAAAATATATGTTTTTTTTTCTATTGAAGTCCTAACCGTATTAATATTGGGAAAAATACATTTATTTTTGTTGAAAAACCATTCTTTTTCTTTGTTATCTCTCACTGCATTACCCATCTAGCTGTCTAGTCAAATTGGTATCATATGTTTTCTTACGTCTAGTAAATATGGTATGAGGCAAATATATCTTGAAAAGGTTGAATTGAAAGAGATTAAGGGTAAGTATTTTTGGATTACGATAGTTAAAATGTAGTTGCTAAACAAATTAGTGTAAGTATCAATAAAGTAATATTTTTTCTATTAATAGGTATGTTTTTTCCTCTACAGAGCTACAGAAAAGCCAGGGTTATGTTTTTTTCCCAAATTATTATAATTATGGCATGTTAGTTTTCCTCAAGCTTTTTTTTAACGCATTTTTGGAACGAAGTTCTTTAACGTGGCTTGTGATAGGAGTAAACCGCTAGAAATCTTCACGTTACGAAAAAGCGTTATGCCTCCTCTGTGCAGCTTTCTCTCTCTCTCTGCCTGTTTCTTTTAGATAAGCTAGAAAAAGACAAACAGAGAGACATAGTTTTCATAGTTCCCGGGGGTTTGTAGATAATAGTGAGGTCAAAATGTAAACCAAGCTATTAAAACTTTCAAAAGTTGCGATATAGTTGTCGTTTTTATAGTTTTTGAGGGTGCTAAAGCCAATAGCAAGGTCAAAATAAAAACCATACACTGTATAAGAAAACTGTATAAGAGCTTCTAAAAACGTATACTAGTTGGCTGTATTGAAAACGCATATTACATTCACACTTTTTCGCTCTCTTTATCTTTCTATTTTTTACGGTGTCCCCTTGTTTCGCAGACAGAAATTTCATAGAATTTAGTTTCCCAGAAAATGTTTCATATAATATTTAGTCCTTGTATTTATAATTCGAATATTATTGTTTGAAGACTATTTACTTGAATGAAACATATTTTACAGAAACACAATTCAATGAATTTTCAATCACATTTATTTTGTTTAACAAACTTATGAAGCAGTAGAATTATTTTTTAACGAATATTTTTTGTTCGGTGTATTTTTTCACGGTATTTTATTTCAACAAATTAAAATATTGTCTTAAAAAGTCAATATGTTGTGCTACAAGAGTTAGTGACAGAAACGAATCGCTGCAAAACCGACTCCACGTAGTCTTGTTTGGCCTACCCCTAGAGTGTAATTTAAATCCGCGTAGGCATGGAAGGGCGAGGCGGCCCACGAACTGAGGAGCAGGTGGTTTTAACGGTCGCCGCGGTCGTGCAGTGGTGAGCGTGAATACCACCTGCAGCGATAAGCTAGTGTGGGACCGCCGGAGCCCCGCAACGCCGGAACCGTGACAAAAACCATGCCTGCTGCATGTTGTATGGTCGCTTGGATGCTGCATTCTTGCTTGCACGCTGCATGTTGCATGCTTGCTTGCACGCTGCATGCTGCATGCTCACTTGCAGCATGCAAGCAGTAGGTTTGGTTTGTACTGAGACCCCCAACAGAAATTACCAACAACAATAATAAGAATAAAATAATAAACATAAACAATAATAACACTAAAAATTATAGAAAATATATCATCAAAGATCCATCAGTAACAAATGATAAATGTCGCAAGTGTCACACACAACTAGAAACAATTCAACACATAACAGGAGCGTGCACAACTCTTACGCAGACAGACTACACACATAGGCACCACCAGGTAGCAAATGTAATTCACCAAAAATTAGCACTCAAATACACTCCCATAGAAGACACAAACACTCCGTATTACAATTACACACCACAAACTATCCTAGAAAATGACACACATAAACTTTATTACGACCGCGCCATACTCACCGACAAGACAATTCACTACAATAGACCGGATATAACCCTACAAGATAAAATAAATAAAGTTACTTACCTAATAGATATTGCCGTTCCTAACACACATAACATTCAGAAGACAATATCTGAAAAAAATATTAAATACGCCGAACTCAAAGAGGAAGTAACTAGAATATGGCGCCAAAGTTTACGTGGTCCCTAAAGTCCTCTCCACAACAGGCGTCATCCCAAATAACCTTCTTCATAGCCTTAAATTACTAAACCTAAAAGAAACCCTCTATATCACCTTACAAAAAATTGCAATTTTAAATACATGTCGCATTGTCCGAAAGTTCATGCAAATAGATGAAAACTAAATAGGGCCTCATCACAACACATCTTAAACATAACACACCACACACTGCATTTATTTGGCTTCGGTCCGTAAATGTTGCAAAAACCAGCCAAAGAGCTGAGAAGAAAAAAAACTACAAACATAAACAATAATAAAATGTTATTCTTGGTAGTAAGTTTTATATTAGGTCTTTACCTATGAAATTGCCGTTTTGCAGTACTGGCCATTTCAAATCAAAATAATTTTTGTTTGGGTAAGAATTCTAATTTCAAATTAATTTTATTTTAAAAACATGGGTTTTTTTTTCCAAAAGTAGTCATTTGTTTATTGATTAGTGTTACATTTTCATCGCATTTCAATCTTTTTCGTCATCATGGATACGTTAAAAATTCGAGTAATTATGGAATATGAGTACCGTCGTGGCAGCAACGCGGCACAAGCGGCACGCAACATCAACGACGTTTACGGAGCTAACACTACAAACCAACGCACCACCTGTTATTGGTTTGCTCGCTTCCGTTCTGGAAATTTCGACCTGAAAAATGAACCTCGCGGTCGTCCGAAGACTTTGGTCGACAATGACGAATTAAAGGCGATTGTGGAAGCTGATGATACACAATCTACGGCTGAATTAGCAGCAGCTTTCGACGTTAGCGTCAAAACAATATTGGTCCATTTGCGTCAAATTGGCAAGGTAAAAAAGCTTGACAAATGGGTGCCCCACGAACTCAATGATCGTCAGCGCGAAGTACGCGTCGAGACGTGCCTTGCACTGCTCAACAGACACACAAATGAAGGAATTTTGAACCGCATTGTTACCTGCGATGAAAAATGGATTCTGTTTGATAACCGCAAGCGCTCAGCAAGTTGGTTGGATCCTGGTTCAGCACCTAAACAATGCCCTAAACGAAAACTTACCCCTAGAAAAGTGATGGTCACTGTTTGGTGGTCTAGCGCCGGTGTGATTCATCACAGCTTCTTACCAAACGGGGTGAGCATTACTGCAGATGTGTACTGTGAAGAACTGAACACAATGATGGAGAAGCTGGCACATCTCCAACCAGCATTGGTCAATCGCTCGTCTCCGCTGCTCCTGCACGACAACGCGCGACCTCATACTGCACAGCAGACGGTCTCCAAGTTGCAAGAACTGGGGTTGGAAGCTCTCCGTCATCCGCCCTACTCACCAGACCTTGCGCCTACAGACTACTACTTTTTCCAGAATTTGGATAACTTCTTGGCGGGAAAAAAATTCAATACCCGAGAGGCAGTACAAAATGCCTTTGAAGAATTTGTTGCCTCCCGTCCAGCTGATTTCTTTAAGAAGGGCATCAATAAACTGCCACTGCGATGGCAAAGATGCATTGATTGCATGGGTGATTACTTCGATTAATACAAATAAAAAATACATGAAAAAAATTTGTTTAAATTTTTTCATACAAAACGGCAATTTCATAGGTAAAGACCTATTATTAACTAAAAAATATAAGGGTAAAGAATATTTGATTTCTTATTCTATGATATGATTATTCTAACTTTAAACTTTATGTGAAACAAAAATCAATTATTTAAAAATCTTCAAAGTAAGTGTTCTCCGTATTGATTATATTCTATGAAACGAATTTATGAGAAAATGATTATGTGAAACTAAATTCTATAAGACTATTAGCTGTAAAACAACGTACAACAATTTTTTACGAGTGTAAGTGCGTGCGAGTATGGCGTAACGAATGAACTTCGTTCCTGACAGTGGTTCCCCGACCACACGTTTTTTTTATTATTTGGGTTATTACATCAGCACATGTCACTGTTTAATAAAGACAAATACCTGAGGGGTAGTCCCCGTATTTTTAAGAACGGCTGCATTTTAATCTCTGAGTCAATCTGTCGAAAATAACTCTAATTTACCCACATTTTTGACAAGCTTTTGAGACTGATTGTTGCTGATTTTTAAGGTTGGATTTTGGACGTGTTCAAATACGGAAAGCGACCTCGTGGTGCCTACTTGTAAACCTCTGGGCCACGACGATTTTCATTATCATACCAGCTAGATAACTCTATTAAATGATAATAATAATACGCTGTTACGAAAACAGCTTATACCCACCTGAATGATAAACATAACACCGAGAAAACCGTGCAAAAGATTACTTTAATCTGAGCCGAAAATACCTTGTCACCCAGATTTTTGTACCTACCTAAAATTCGTATCCAACTCCTATTTAGTACCTCCCTAATACAAAATATAGTTGTACAGAAGGTCAGCTCCAAATGACAATCGCAAACGCGCGTACACATAGACACGCTTCACGTACACTGAGTGCAAGTGCACTCGCGACTGGCACTTGTTTGAGATTGCCGTACGTAAGGGGAATCTAGTCGCGCGCTCGAACTCACTGGTGGGCCTGGCTAAAAAGCACGCTGTCTCACCACATATCGTGTCCGACAGAGATAGTTTCAGTGATGAGCAGCTAGATGCTAGTCTACAGGCACCACATTATTGAGTGAGATGCAGGATCATTTATAGTAAAACGGGACGTAAAAAGTTAAGAAAAGTCCTTCCGAAGATCGGGTTTCATGAAAAAACTACTGGATAAATCAATGACCAATAAAGTTTATTGAATTTTTCGATATTTTAACTTTATCGGTACAGACTTGGTTTTGGACATTTTACATTTCTTTTATTACCTATACACGCCCAAAGTTAGGTTAAATTAGCAAGAAAAACGACTAGGTATTTGTTGGATCCTAACTTTGTAATGGCTTTTATATTTTAGTATTCTGTTTCCGTAGAGACAATATTAACAATGAGACAAAACCATACCATGTTTAATTTTGGATGTAAATTGTCGAAAAGTGGAGTAATACACTCCCGAACTTTGAATGGCAAAAATGTCGACTAGATTCACCTTAATGCATGAGCCTGTTTTCGCTCTTTGTATGGAGCCAGCCTTCTGTACCTCTCTATTTAGTGTTAGTACCACCCCTACTTAGGCGACGCCTTATCACCGGTTTCCGGTACAGTGAGCATTTCGTAATTAGCAGTATAATTATTTACCGTTGGAAATATACGGTCTAAACGTTTGGAAAAAGTGTATCTTTAGTAGTGGCGGATAAAAATTTGCTTTGGCTGAGTTTGAATGGAAATGTTTTTTCTTTTTGAGAAAAATCAAGTGAGCGATGTCAATGTAATGTGTTTTATTCTGAGATATGTTATGTTATATTACTATCTTATTTTTGTATTTCTGAATGGGCCCACTTTTAATCTCGATCGATGGAAAGCGATGGATGAAGCTTATAATGGAACGAGCGTGCCCAAGATGCCTGTTCACTCTAGCTTTGAAGCCAGATGGGTTAAATGTGTGCGCATAATGAATGCAGTGAAAAGAGGAGAAGCGCTGAGTACGACTAGTCAGGATATCAAGCAAGTGTGGGTGGTACTCTGCAGTACGTCTGGTAGTCCGGTAGTATAAGGGCGATGATGGGTTCTGGTTCAAAGTCAAAGCATTTATTTCAAATAGGCACTTAAAAGGAACTTTTGAACGTCAACATTTACATTAAAATAGAATTGATTCTAGTCGCGCCTTCCAAAATGTAGTTTCGTATGGAGAAGAATGGGCAAGAAATTCCACCGTTACTCTTTTAAAATGTTTCCAGTACAATATTTAACATAGTACATTCATTATATTGTGGAGCTCCTGGGTACACTCTCCGGATACTATGTAGAATTGTAGTCTTCTAGCCTTCTAGAAAAAGGCTTCAAATAGTTCAGTCTGTAGCTTCAACTTAGATGGTTTAGTAACCTCTTGCTTAAGTGATAGTTCATAGACAGACTTAATGCCTGAGGCATTCGATATAATATAATGAAGGCAGTTTTTTTTGTTGCTTATATTATAATAATGACGAATCATTTCAGGTTAGAATTGAGTTTATACGTAATGATTAGAATACTAAGGCTTAATAAGTTTTGGTGGCTACTGGCTGGAACTCTTTGTGCCTCTGAAGTTCAAATCATCAACGTAATGGTGGGACCCGAACAGGTATACGATATTATCTATTTCCATAATTTTACAAACTCACATTCACAATCACAATTGCCCCTGCACACGAAGGTGATACAAAGCCATAAATATAATAGTAGATATAATGTGAATCGAATCGAATCGAATTTTCATTAGTATCGAAAATCGTTCGAATACACTCGTCTCTCTCGATTCAATCTCGTGCGTTCCGACTGCTATTGGTTGGTTCTGATTGGGTCCAAGTTTTGTTAGCTGTTCGATTAAAGTTAGTTAGTTTTGAGGTAATTAAGAAAGTGTCTAAGGGTCAATCTTAGCCATCTTCTTAAATTCTGAGTATTAAAGGAACATTAATTTTCATCAGTACCTATTTAGATTAATATTCTATTGATGAAAATATATTATTTTAGACATTGTTGGTGAAAACCACCATAACATACATACAAACTTAAACTCGTTAAAAATAACTAACATCCTACAAAATCCAGTTTGTTTTATGAAAGGAAAGTCATTTAAAATTGATACTAGAGCTTTTCTTCTGACGCCACGAGTGTGTTCCTGCAATTTTTTGGCCATTTAATGCTAGTCGAATTTTTTATTGCATCACATAAAAAGGCAGTATTTTTCGCTCACAGGTAGAGAAGACCCAAGCAGAACCTAGCAGAAGCATCTATCAGGTAATTAATTAATTTGGCACTCGACGTCTGACCGGCCACAATTGCTTTCGAATTACCATTCATCATTATCTTTCATGATGCAATTCAATGCATTTGTACGTTTGGACAATTTGCTCATTTTCGATGTCCTTGTGATTCTGCCAATGATGTGGCTGTTTTGTTACTTTATTGGTGAAATTGTGCTGATATATTTTGAGCAAAAAATTTGGATAACGATAAAGGATAGCCGGAGATGATCTCTCATTAATGCAATAAGCAGTATGGTAAGCCATGCAAGAAGTCATAAATCATAAAGAAGTCATAAAGGACCTTTCTAAATTATTAACGTTCTATAAAGAAATAGCATTCAAAACTTTCTTAAATGTGATAGTCCACTGCTGGACATAGGCCTCTGCCATTGCACGATAATCGAGCTAAATAGAGCTCGATTATCGGTGATTCTCATACAGCTGCTACTAGCCACCCTGTGAAGATCGTTGCTCCCCTAGCCTGGGGGCGTCCTACCCTACGTTTGTCAATTCGCGGTCTTCACTCAAGAATACGTCTACCCTAACGTTCATCGGTTCTACACCTAATATGGCCGGTCCATTGGTACTTCAGCTTGCTTATTCTGTGAGCTATGTCGTTAACTTTGGTTCTCTGTCGGATCATCTCATTCCAGATTCTAGACATCGGAGAGACTTGGAAGCTTGTTCCATAGCCTAGCTTGTTCTATAACCTTTAATTTATGGACCAGCCGTTCCGTGAGTGTCCACGTTTTGGCTCCGTAGGTCATCTTCGCAGGACAAACTGATTGAAGACCTTAGTTAGGCTCTGCGGGATACGCGACGAAAAGACTTTACAAAGCTTCCCAAAAGCTGCCCAGCCCAGCTGAATTCTTCTGTTAGTTCCTCCCTTCCCCTCATTTTCAAAGTTTTTCTTACCAACCTGCAGTTTGCCCAAGATAAACGTACGATAGCGTTCCCGAACAACAACATTTTTTTTTATTTTTGTTTTTTATTTATAAAAACGTTGCCCCACACTAGGAATTTCTCCTGTATTGTGGGTGCGTTTACAAACATTTAACTCACATACACAAACAGCCAGACCCGGAACAACTACGTGTAGGTCATACAAATATTTGTTCCGTGCGGGAATCGAACCCGCGACACGCAGCGCAGCAGTCAATCGCTTAACCACTGCGCCAACCGTGCCATCAAATTCAATTTTTATTTAGCTCAAATTTATTTCAAGCATAATGTCCAGAGATTTCGATTTAACAATAATAAATTAATCATTCTATTTAACATAGTAAGTCATGCAAAAAATAAAGCCCTTTTTCCTTTAGTTGTCACAATCTTCGTCATAGTCCGTCCATCTTACGATATCTTCCGTACATTGGAACTTTGCCCCGGAGCTACGAATATTATTACTTTGTATTAAAGACCAACAATGTAATATAATATATATGTATAATGGTGTATTTCTTATTAAGGACTAGCGACCTTGCTACGTACGGGTTTTACAACTTTACAAAATATCAAGATTTTTTTATAAATAGGAACGTTAATAAAGTTTTATGCATAAAGATCTTCGGCAATAAATTCTTTAAATGATGGTGAAAACTGAAAACCGCAACAAAATCCGTTGGGTTGTTTAGAAGAACAACGCGCCCACACAGACAGACACTATAAGCGACTTCATTTTATATACCTAAGTATGTATAAACAGATAGAATAGTTATGCTATCGTCACGTCATTAATTACTTTTCGATGGCAAAATAGTTATTTTTTTGTAAGAAGAAGAGTAGGCACCCTAGGTAAAGCCGGCCGTTTTTTGGCAGTGTGTTTGACCTAATTGTGTCTTCATTCCATACAGCTTTTGTTTGTACAAAATGTCAACGATATAGCTTTTTGCGAAACTATGATAGGGTTGGCTTTTAGTTCGAGAGGTTAAAATCAACATTATTGATTCCTTTTAATATGGATCAATAATGTTCAATAATCCATTAATAATGTTGTAATCATAGAAGAGAAATAACGTACTTAGATAATATTACCTAAGTACGTTATTTCTCTTCTATGATTTCTAAATGTTTTCAAAATTTTGTTATGTTGAAAAAATATCCCTTTGAAAATATTTATGGAAGAAATAGAAAATATACAAAATCCTATTCAATTATAGAATAAATAAATGCCCAGAACTAGTATTTTTACAGCATAAAATATTGGTCTTGAAAAAACAACTTTATAATTAGACTTCTATAAAAGTTCAAAGGTCAAAATAACGTAGGTATAAAATATTTAAAAAGTATTAACCTCAGAACAAAAAAAAAAGAACCAAGTAATCATCTGGACTTTACTTTTATATAAATAATGTTGTAAGTTGTACAAACAGCCGAAGCTATGGAAGTACGGAGTCTCCTAACACAGGCGCCATCATGCTTAAAAAGGGGCACTAATCATAAGCTAATGTAAACTAGTTGGTACAGAAGTAAACATTTTGTATTTTGTATTTTACGCGAACAAAGTTGCTGGTAAAACCTACTAAAACATAATACCATATCCACCCAACATATCCGTAGCTGCCAGGTTCTGTCCACTGGCCAGACACATTAATCCAGTGCTGTTTGCATTGTGCCTTTATTATGCGAGCGGCGTCTGTCCGTCTAGTAATACAAGTAAGACCATAATAATATGCCGATGGAGATTTATTATTTTTAGCTTGTTTACTGGGAAGATTATGTGGGGTACAGGGTTGAGAGTTTTGGACACAAGTGTTCTGAGATACTTGAAGGTTCACTGTTTGTATTCATAGCATAGAAGATTATTAATAAACAACGTATTTAACCCGCACTGGATCCGCGAGGATACGTGAGGGTTAAAAAAATATATATAATCGTTTATTGGGAACAAAAAACAGAAACATACAAAGACAAACAATGTTAAACGATGATAGCTGCAAAAGTTAAAACTGTGGCGCAGCTACTAAAGCCCGAATCCTAGTGAGAGGGTAGGTTGTTCAAAGACTAATACATAACCAAGGTATTTAAACAAGAATTTATGGAAAAAATAATTATATTTAAAAATAGATTTTGAGATAAGTGCCGTGTGTATGAGTACCTAATGTAGAGTAAGAGATGGTGTGAAGTGTGACGTGTGTGTGTGTGTGTGTTTTTCAAGGCGTTAAATTTCTACAAGTGTTTTTTGTTGCATCATATGCGAGTGATTTTAATAAAATCTCGAGTTATTCCTACCTTCATTCCTGGTTACAGAATATATGTAGATATTTTTATTGATTCTATTATATGTTGGTAAAATGGCGACGTGCTGCTACAGTTGTACCGTACCGTATTTAAAACAATAAATAGGTGCTGCCAAGTTTGTTTCGTGTCAGGGATAGTTCTATCCTCGGTCACAGTGTCAGGCATAATGTTAGGTTTTTGCAATATAATATTCTCAGTGGAGTCTATTTTTGTATCCGTTGGATGGCATTTGGATAATTAGGTACTTAACATAACTGCGAAATCTTATAAGGAATGGTAATGTTTTATTGATGATTAATGAAATTCGACCTGTATTATAAACTTACCATATAAACTGTGTCCATACTCCTCTGTCCGCGTAATTTTCGTAAAAAGGGGTCGATAGTTTAGCTTCACATATTAATATATGGATTTTATTTTATATTATCTTATATTACATTACATTATATTATTTCGTATTATATACAAGTGGTAATTTTAGACTTTTACTAAATATCTATTGATTTTATTTAATCTGCACAAACGCATAAAGAAAAGTACTTAATAATTAAAACTAATCATAGTTTTAATTATTAAGTACTTTTCTTTATGCATTGTATTTATTTTGTATATCAATACAAAATAAATACAAAAACAAAAAGACACTTAGGCGTCGAAGTATTCCTCCGCATCGCTGTCATCAAGAAAAGTGGTAATTTATGATGTCATTTAGATTAATTTATCCCCCACTAGCTTTTGCCAGCGGCTTCATCTGCGTGGAGGGCGAAAATTATCCCACGGGAGCATACTATAGGGATAAAACGTATGGTATGTCTTATTATTTGTGTGCCAAATTTCAACCAAATCCGTACAGCCGTTTTTGCGTGACTGAGTAACAAACATCTAAACATACAAACTTTCACATTTATAATATTAGTAGGATTAAATGGAAATGATAAGATAACCGAAGTAACAACAACAATAACACTTTATCTACCATACCTTCTGAATCCAGACTTGATGTTATTTTACTTAATATGGTACAACCATATTATTCTACCATCTACTTATTACTTTCTATTCAAAATGGCTGAGAAAGGAGTTCCGATTCATGAAACCATTTTACCCCATAAAAGAGAGCACCAAATAAACGGAAGCAAATAGAAACAAGTGCCAAACTTCGTCTTTAAGGGGCAACGTACACCACAGACTATTTGTGCGACTCAGCCTGCGACAAACAAAAACAAAAATTCTATGAAGTTCACATAAACATTTTTTTGTGTGACGAGCATTTGTCCCGTGGCATGTGTTGGTTCATTACATTCCATGATGTCTATACATCCAAGCTTTTATAACATAACATAACATTCGTATTTCAGTATTTCCCGAAGAGTTAGAGGGTGCACAGAGATGCACTTTCAGTACACCACATTTCGTCAATTATGTTTTCCATGTAACAGGGGGCCAGCGGATTGTCAACCGGGCACAAATCCAGACTCTGGGCTGCTGTTAAGAAATTCCAGACGTCATTTAACTTAAAAAGGTTATTTTGAAAGCCTCTTTACTTTGTAAAACACCTGAAAATTATAGAAGAGGCATACGACTTTATACGGCGACGCAAAATTGATTTGCGTTTAAAGATATGACCGCCAGTCTGCGTTCGTCACTGAAACTACCATCTATACATATAATAAATCTGTAGACGAACTGTTTCTGTACATTCAAAATATTTTAAAAAAAATTAGTTGGGGTGGTAAAGAATAATCAACATATGCCATTTTAATCCTTTTTGAAATTTTTGTCTGTGTTTCCGATGTCCATTGTCGGTATTCCTGATTTCTGTTCAGATGCGTGAATAGATCAAGTATCACGTCAAAAGAACGAAACTAATATGGTTAACTTTTATATTAAAACATTATTTATAACTCGGAGTATATTTTAGTCTTTGTTTCATCGCAATCGCTTCGCTCAATCAAAAGATATGATCAATTGAAAGTATTCAAGAAGAATTTAATTACGTAATGTTGAAACACGTAACGACATCTATTGGCGCGAAACGGTACTAACAAATGTAATATGTACTAATAACCCCTCGCGCGCATACTTAAAATAAAGCGCGCTTATATATTGCGAATAGATTATGTGGTTAGAATAATCACACCCAATGACCCAATCAAAAGTTAGGCTAATAATAATTTTCAAAATCCGTTGTCAATTAGTTTAGTTGTAGTGCTTTAGGTGGCGTCACCCATCATTCAAAATTAATTAATTTAACTTGAAATGAAATGTCAATTCCTTTTAAAAAAATATTTATTCTTTTAATTATTTCTATATTTTTTATGTAGTACATAGACATAGCTTACAAACCGTTTGTTCTAACGTTTTCCCATGCGTAATAGTTTGACAGTATGACTTCGTGCTCGATAGATGGCGTTGTTCTTTTAAGGTCACTTTCTGACTCGCGGTGTTAAGATTTTCCACCGAAGAATGACCCTCGCTCATGTATCACTTTTGTTTTGAGGATAATTGGGTGTCTGGTATTGATTGATTCTTGACTACTATACTATCGCATGGATTGTCTGTCTGTGTATTGATAAGGTGACGGCACATTTCCCACCACCAGTGTTACCAGGTACACGGTAATTACCGTAGATGCACGGTATTTTTGACCAAAACACGGTCTACGGTAATGATTCACTACCGTGTAATTTTCTACGATAATTTGAAATATAACTACCGTGTAATTTAATAAACTAATGAATGCCAATAAACAGAAGATATGGTCTAAATGATCAGGTCATGAACTATAATTTCGAAATTAAAACTGGATTTGTGCATTTCCTCAGCGTCTAACGAAAGGCTCATCACATTATCAATGCTCTTCGATATTTTCCCCCGTATAAGCCCAATAGAATTGACTGACCAACAAATACTCGATGATGAATGGAGAAACTTCCCGATTATTATGTCTCAAATGCAGTGTTCACCCACAACTGATAATGTTGACATATTCTGGCATGAGGTAGCCTATAATTTTCTATTAAACTATTTACTTTTTTGGTTTTTTCTTATGTAGTAAATATTATATTTAACGTTTTTGTTTATTGTCTATAGATAGCTCAGCTAAAGGAGCAAAACGGACAGAAAAAGTTTCGGTTCCTGCCCAGTTTTATGTTAAATATTTTATCCTTACCCCACTCAAATGCTGCCTGTGAAAGGATATTTAGCCAAGTCAACGACATTAAAACGAAGAAAAGAAATAAATTGGTAACAAAAACCATAAAGGGAAATATACTTGCGTAACCGTCTATTAACCGACATGGAAACAGCTGTGTTGATTTTATACCTACTAAGAATATGTTGTCAAAAATGACTGCAGCTATATATAATCAATAAGTTCTTGTTTTAGATGATTAAGAGGTGGTTAATTATTTATGAATACAAATATTGAATATTCATGGTATTTTTTTACACGATAATTTACACGGTATTTTTCAAATGTGTCTACGGTATTTTGAGTCTTATACACGGTATTTTCAATCCATTTACACGGTAGTTAATCTTTTTCATCTGGTAACACTGCCCACCACACAAGATAGTAAAGTAGTTTTGGTAGAGAACCTATGTTGCAACGTTGGTTCACGGCTGGTATTCATTTTCTTCTGTGTATGGAAATCCTACTGATATGGGTAACCACGCTGCTGCTTGGCTGTGCCAACGAGCTATTTTGACCCCCCGCAACGATCAAGCGGCAGCAATAAATGCACTAATATTGGCACATGTTTCTGGGGAAAGTAAGCAATATACTTCGGTTAATACGGTTACGGAAGAAGAAGATGCCACACACTATCCTGTAGAGTTCTAAGATTCCCTATTTCCCTTAATAGGTCTTCCAGCACACAATTTTTTTTAAAAGTCGGAGTGCCAATCATTCTTCTTAGAAATTTAAGTCCTCCCAAACTTTGCAACGGCACTCGGCTCATAGTCACCAATCTCCTACACAACGTCATCGAAGCAGAAATCTTAACAGGTTGTGGCACTGGTGATGTTGTTTTTATTCCCAGATTCCCAGAATTCCGCTCATTCCCAACAATTTCCCATTTAGTTTTAAATGATAAATGATAAATGATTTATTTCTGTAAGTAGGTTTGTACAAACACTTTTACACGTCAATCATATTTTTTTTAAACTAGATGAGGTCGGCGTTTCCTATCTGACTACTCTGAGAAGAAAGGCCGAAACAAACTCAGAGGTCACAGTCTCTTTTAAAGTCCAGACATAATCTTGGTCAGATCATGTGAAGACCATGTGGATTGGTGTCTGAAATGGTCTTTTGAGGAAAGAACCACACAGATTGAGTGGACCTGTCCAATCAGTGCACGCATTTATCATAATCATGCAGCTCAACTCAGAACTTGAGGAGCTCAAAGATTTGACGAACAATACCAAAGAAAGGACATTTGGGTAGGCCGCATAAATTACTCAAACTGCCAGATTAACATTAAAACTAACTGAGAAATAGATGAAACACAAAACAAAACATGACCCACACAGTCCTCACATTCACAATAATTAAAACAATAATAATATTATACTTCTCAAAGTAAATATTCATGTCAAAGTGTATATAATAATAATCAAATGTCGAAAAGTATAAGTTTGCAAAAAAACAAAAGAACCACATTCAGTATGCAAAAATTGGAGCAGGTCAATCCCAGGATGTTTTGTCCTCAATATAATCCTTAACGGTATAAAAGGCTTTCAGGCACAACTTACGTTTAATGAATGATTTAAATTTATTGAGACTTAGATCTTGAACATGGCTTGGAAGTTTGTTATAAAAGCGTATACATTGACATCTGAATGATCCACCTATTTTTTTGAGCCTTGTTGATGGTACAACAAATTTGTGTTTGTTCCTAGTATTTATACTATGGATATCGCTGTATTTTTTAAACAATTTAATATTTTTATGGGCATATAAAAGATTTTCAAAAATATACTGTGAAGGCACAGTCATTACATTAATCTCCTTAAATTTCTCTCTGAGAGAGTGTCAATTCCCCGTCAGCCTATGTCACGCCATGACCACTAACAAAGCTCAGGGCCAAACACTGTCCGTTGCGGGGGTGGACCTAAGCATTGGTTGCTTTTCCCACGGCCAACTTTATGTAGCACTTTCGCGTGTGAGCAACCCTAGCAACATTTTTGTGCACGCTCCAGGTGGTTCCACCGCTAACATAGTATATTATAGAGAAGCGTTTACCTAAAAAACACAAGTGTTGTGGAGCTTTTTACTAGAAAAAACCACCAGATCGGGTCGAAAAATTCTCCCTGAAGGGGGTGGTACATTGTGTATAAGTGGCACAATGCTGTTTTACGACATCCACGCGAACGAAGTCGCGGGCACAGCTAGTAAAGAATATGTGTTCACACATAAATTCATCACACTGCAGTACACCAACTATTGGGCCAAGGTCGATGGTGTTTGCCAAATGCTGGTTTCCCATAAAATATGTGAGTCTGTATCAAAATTGTTACTTATTCCTTAACATTTTCCTGTTAGCATAAACTTTGTGTGCAAACAACTTTTGTAATGACAGCCATGATGTATTCTAGTTTTTTTCTTCTTTGACGACGACTTGTTTTATGTATTGTTTATGTTTTTCTTGAGTTGAGGAAAATTCGTAAATGATGGAGTGAAGTTTGTAGAGCAAACAGGGATAGTTCCGAAAAAAAGTAGTTTCTGTGAACTGGGTCATTCTACATAAATGGTGGTTGATAATAATATGACACATGGTAAATATTTATTTTATTTACTGTTACAGGCATTGTATTTCTTAAAAAGTATTTTTTAAATTTCATATTAACTATCATTATTTTTAATGTCTTATAGTAAGTATGTTATAGTACATTTTATAACGAGGGACTAAACGAAGCCATAATATACCAGAGGTGGTTTGACTCCCGAGCGTGCGAGGGAGTCAATGAAACCGAGGGTTTAGTCTCGAGGTGCAAACTGTACTTTTCACTTTGAGTGCGAGAAAAATAGTCAATTTAGTACAAAAACATGTACTTACCTAATAAATATTACTTAACAAAAAAACACTACAAAGTGAAAAATAACTTTAATTTCGGAAGTCGGTGTTTTTGGAGCTATATTTGAATTTTTTGTCACCGTCTTCCGAAATTAAAGTTATTTTTCACTTTGTAGTGTTTTATTGGAAGTCGGTTGATTTTTTTTGGAAAAAGTTTTTATTTTTCACTTTTTCGTGGTTCACATGTGCTTACCCCTGCACAGCGTACCGGCGTGATGTTATGTTATGAACTGGTGTAAGCAATAGACAGACATGAGATTTCAGCAATCCCAGTCCATTTGCTATCATTTATTGAGGAGTTCTGTTGCCTATCTCCAAAGTTCTTCATCAGATCTTCACCAAATTGAAATGAGACCACTCTGAGAAAGTATTCTTCCAAAAAATACCTTAATCGCTCCGAGTGCCTATAAAATTTGAAGAGTTCTCTCTATTTCTCCAGGATCCCATCATCAGATCCTGACTCGATGATCATGGGATCACCTGGGAAGTATACTCTTTCAAACAAAAAAAAAATTCAAATCAGTCCAGCCATCTTCGAGTAATCGGGGAACATACATAAAAAAAAAAAAAGGTTCCGACGAATTGAGAACCTCCTCCATTTGAAGTCGGTTAGTAAAATAAAAATCACAATATCTATTAGGTATGTATTTTGCTCTTTGCTCGACGTCAAACTCTTCACCAAGGAACATAATATACCACAACTGTCACTGGACATTCTTAATAAATTTATTTAAAGCCGAACAAATTTACACTCGACAAAAATTCTGAAATTTTCGCGGTCAGTTTTTTCTTCTAAACCAGTAACAGATTAACAATTTAAAACACATGGCGCCACTTTGGCCAAAAACCATGGAACATTTTCGCAATGAAGATGGTCCACACTCCACAGATAATAGTATATTTACTGGCTGTTTGAGTTTGTCTATGTCACATGAAGGAAATTCTGACGGCACGTTTGGCGCAGTGGTTAAGCGATTGACTGCTGCGCTGCGTGTCGTGGGTTCGATTCCCGCACGGAGCAAATATTTGTGTGACCTACAAGTACTTGTTCCGGGTCTGGCTGTTTGTGTATGTGATTTTAAATGTTTGTAAACGCACCCACAATACAGGAGAAATTCCTAGTGTGGGGCAACGTTTTTTTTTTAAAAAAAAAAAAAAAAAAAAAAACGAATTACTTTTTACTCCCTAGGGACTAAAGTGGTCACTTTAGTCCCGCTTCGTAGGGCTATATTGGTGTCTTTTTAGAGCATGAGAAGTGAAAAGTATATTTATTATGATTTTAACGACATTAAAAATACTATGTTGAAGCCTTTTCTATAATTACTTTACCGTAACGAAGCTTGTATTATCATGTTGCTACATATTTTTTTTCAAGCTTTCCTTATCCATTATTTCTTTAAGTATGCTGCAGAAATAGTAGCTAAGTAAAGATGAAATGTGATATTAAATATTTATTTTTTATTTATGTAGATATTTTAAGGGGATACTAGTCGCGGGCTCAAACTCACGGGTGGGCCTGGCTAAAAAGCACGCTGTCTCAGCCGGCATCGTGTCCGACAGAGATAGTATAAGCGATGAGTAGTTAGACGCTAGTCTACACTCACAACGTTATTGAGTGAGATGCAGGATCAAATGATCCTGCATCTCACTCGTCATTCGTCACGCGTCATTTTTAACGCGCCTGTTTTACAATAAATATAGTAAAACAGGCGCGTTAAAAATCAAGAAAAGTCCTTCGGAAGATCGAGTTTTATGAAAAAACCACTGCATAAATCCATTAGCAATAAAGTTTATCGAACTTTTTGATAATTGAGCTTTGTCGGTACTGACTAGGTTTTGGAGATTTTACTCTTCTTTTGTTACTTAAACACGCCCAAAATTAGGTTAAATTAGCAAGAAAAACTAATCTTTGTTGGCTCATAACTTTTTAATGGCTTTTTATTTTAGTATTCTGTTTCCACACAGACAATATTAATAATGAGATAAAACCATATCATATTTAATTTTTGATGTACATTGTCGAACAGTGGAGTAATACACTCCCGAAGTTTGTATGGAAAAATATCGACTAGTTTCACCTTCAGACACTTTTTATGTCAATATTTTAAAACTACATAGATGGCACCGTGTAGCTAGACCAAGGACTTATAACTAACTCTGCTGAATAAGTAAAAAGTCTTTGTACGAAAGACTTAAAAATATAGTGCTATCTAGGAGCCCTGTCATGTCTAGATTAAATGGGCCAATGTCGTTGCAATTTCATTACAACAACGCTGAAAATGAGGTCCCTACTCGCATTAGGTTATCTGCATTGTATACCTACTGTTTTACCCAGCGGCTCCACGGAACCATGTATGAGATAAAAGGTAACATATGTAACAAACACAACATCACGCCTTGTTTCCGCGAAGGGTTGGCCAGAAGTGAATCTATACTACACCCATATTTCGCCGGTTAAAAGATGTTCCTTTAGTTTATTTATCACGATTTTAATTCATACTTAATCGTTAGGGTGTTTGATCCACACAAGCCAAATGCATATTTTAGACAATGTAAGCCCAAAAATGCCTCACATCTACCAACTCTGTCGGTAGCCAATGTGTCGCTTCCAATACATTTATGTATTTGAGTCTAGCGCTGTAACAAGGAGTTCTGCTTACCATAATACATATTTAATGTTGTGTTGACTGTAGAGTGTAGACACATTTTCTTCTCGCCCGTATTTCACAGTGTATTTTGGATTAACTTTAAACTTTGGTATTTTGTGTAGTGCCTGGCAAATCGTTCCTGATTCCATAGCGCACTAGCAAATTAGAATGACAATATAGATCTTTTGATAACGAAAATTGATGTGCAAGAAATTACACTGAATAGAAACGGTAGTTAGTCAATTTGAAATTTTCTTTCATGTCGCGACAAACAATAATTTGAAAACTTTAGACTCAAATATTAGCCAAACTTCAGCTAGGTGTTAGCATAATTAACTGCCTCGGGTAGATCTGATTTATTTGAATACATACAATTAAAGTAACTTCACTAGCCTACGAGTTGTCTACGATTTCTACTCAAATACACACAGCATCTAACGCCCCAACCTTCACAAAACTACCAACAACAAAAAGAGACAGTATCTTATCTCGACAATAAAAACAAAATTCCGCTGCGAGTCTCTCGTTGAATGCAAATCGAGTATCCAGCGTTAGAACCCGGCTTTATATATAAACTTATTGCATATTTTTGCATATACGCTACAATGTATTAAATTATATTAAAGTCCTTTGAAGAAAATGGGTCAGGGAAGCAAATTTGATGCTAAAACACGGCTTGGGAAGATCGCAGCGCGACAGAGAAATACGGTTAAGGTTGAGTTATGGTGGTGCAAAGTGGTTTATACTTAGTACTGGTTAAATCTGCGGTCTATATACATTTATACATCATTATTACCACGGTATCATATATGCCTGTATTTCTCGAAAGGGTATGCAAAGGCAAATATTTTCCACGTATTTAATAGGGTGAGCCTATTGCCGCTGACTGGGCATATAAATTATGCGGACTTTGGGTTGCTCTGAAAAATTTCTGGCGGAAATGGCCAATATCACTTTTGGATTGAGCCCTGAGCCCTCAGACACTCTTACTCGCGACTACTAAGAACAAAGAGGCAGTCGCCAAAAAAAAAATGCCATCCTCTGCTACTCATATGGTCCGAAAAAGGTATGTGACGCGGCATGAGTTAATGAGAAAACGACACTTAAAGTTAAGACCAAAGGCATATAAAGCTCCAAAAATACAATAATCAGAACCTCAAACCCTCATTTCACAACTTAAAAGCAAGTGCAGACCCTCTTCACGATGTATTTCAATTTCAAACGCAATCATGGACAATATAAAAGAGCTGGATCACAAACGACACTTAATTACTTTCAACAAGGTCCCCTCTATAAGTGCGTAATTGTGTTTAATATTGTACCCGTCGTTGGCCGTAAAATAGATAGGCACAGAAGGTAAGCTACCAAACAGGGTGTAAGGAACATCGTCGCACAGACGGTTACCACGTATTTTACATGATTCTGGGTCCGCCAGTGTTGAAATGTTTCGTCTGATATTAAATGACACATTTTTTTACAACGTGTGCGCAACACGTTTTCTGCAATTCTCCCCTCTCATCCGTAACACTATCAATCACTCCTTGTCTTTCATTTTCATCCCTCACACAATCTTCATCTTTGGTCTTCCTCTCCCTCTCCATTTCTTTGTTATATACATTCCATCCTCCTGATGCCCATATCAAGATAAACGATTCCCTTTGAACTTTTCTGTCAGCAGTGGCGCCACTTTCAAAATTATTCTTATATACTAATTTCTTACTTTACGGGATGGATCAGTATTTTTGGAAGCCGGTACAATTGGCCTTGGCCGATACCGGTAGAGTAGTACCTGTACTATTGGTATTTCAAATAAGTATCGATACCAAAAGCGGTACCAAAATAGTATTTCCGTAAGTTAGAGTGAGAAAACAGTTATAGTAAGTAAAAAGGATGGTAAATGGGCATTAGAAAAATAGCTTTACGACTGCCAACCGCATAGGTACTTCTTAGGTGGAGTACCGGTACCCGTCTGAAACCGGTCCACTGGTACCGAAATGACAAGAACCGTTACTTACCGGTACAGAACATGTACTTCTGGTATTAGTTGCAAACCCAGCTTCACAAATATCTACAGCTTAGGGACGGCTCCCATGCAGCGAGCTAAAACGCAAACACACATACACACGTGTGTAATATGTACAGTGACTGCAAGCGCAGTCGTATTTGGCATTCGTTTAACTCTGTTGCACGTAGGTAAAATCTATGCGCCTGTTTTTGCTTGATGTATGTTTGAAGCCGGCCTTCTGTTCATTTTGTGTTCTGGCTTTGAAAAAGAGTCTAAGACGTTTTCAGCAAAATTGTTCTATCTAGTGCTCATTCTAAGAACAATGTCTGCCTTTAAAATAATCATCTTTAATAGCTCTTCAGTTATGATAAAGTTATTTAAAATTTTGCTAATTTCATAACCAACTTCACTTTTCTTAATGTGACAATATCTACATTTATTTTTAGAAGTACTTGATTTCTGGGTCAAGTTGGAAAGATTTTCTGTATAGGTAGGACAGAATAAATGTATTCACAAGATATAAAATTAATATAAGTCTGAAATCCACAACCCGTCTTGAGCAAGCGTGGTGATTAGTGCTCGTGCCTTCTCAGGCAATTGCCTTGCAGTGGGGCAATTAAATAAGCCAGTAATATTTACTATCTCTAAGCAGTAAAACTTTTGTTAAGATGTAAAGCTAGTGCCTAACATTCATCTGTATAAGCAAAACTAAAAAATAGAAAATAAATAATAGTTTAAAAAACTAAAAAACACGCTTTAAAAACCAAACTAAAAAAGGAGAAAATAATTTAATTCAATTAAAAAGTGTGGGGTGCTTGACATTAAGTGATTATAAAAATACTTCAAAAAGCACCCCACGCTTTTTAATTGAATTAAATTATTTTCTCCTTTTTTAGTTTGGTTTTTAAAGCGTGCTTTTTAGTTTTTTAAACTATTATTTATTTTCTATTTTTTAGTTTTGCTAACTACAAAAACGTGTTTTTTTTCTCATTTTTTTTTTAAATTATTGAATTGTCATCGGTCCTCGATAACTTTACAAAGTTTCAATGAAATCTGACCGTTTAATGTGGGTCAAAATCGCGCTCAAAGGAGTCGGTTACATACAAACAAACATACAATTGAAGCTAATATAAAGCGTGTAAAAAGAAAAGTCCTGACTTACTGACTGACTGACTCATCAACGCCCAGCCCGAACCCTTGGACCTACAAAGTTTAAATTTGGCACAAATTTGGCACAGAGGTTCCCTTTATAATGCAAACAAGGAATAAGGAAGTATTTTTCGAAATTCAATCCTTAAGGGAGTTAAATAGGGGATGAACGTTTCGAGCGGGCGAAGGCGCTGGCAAAAGCTAGTACATACTAATAATGTTTTGAAAAATAACAAACGGGGATCTATCCGACTTGTGAAAAACGGTTCTCAATTCGTAATTTAATTCTTAAGCGTGAGAAAATCGATTTGAATGATTATCTCCTAGAAGGTTTCCACTACAGGGAAAAGACGGAGGTTTGTCTGAAGCTAAACAATGAGGGTGTTCTGAAATGACATTCACTAGATGGCAGCACCGAGACGTCAGGTCCGGGCATTTGTCAAAAGTGTCAAAGCGCCTACGGACTGAATGGTGAACGAAAGAATGAAACGAATGACATCAAATATTTTAAGTTCATTGTTGAACTGGAAGACCTCTTGTCAAAGTGGCGCCAACTGGTGGCTTGAATATTTCATGAACATTCATTAGAAGAGGGTTCTATGATAACCATCATCATCACAATCATGTCATGTCCCCGCTACTGAGACAGAGGCCTCCTCTCTACGAGAGGGGTTGGGTCATAATAAATCACGCAGGTCCAATGCAGTTTGGTAGCTGTCGCAAGTCTTCGATTTTTGGTTCTGGGACATGCCTGTTTCCTCACGATGTTTTCTTTCACCGTTTTGAGACCAATGGTGATGACATTAAATACACAAAGTGAAGTGTTTACCTGGATTATAACTACCTACACCACGACCTACAACTTGTAAGTCGGATATTCATAAGAATGTACAAACCGTGTTAACAGTCGTACTATTCTAAGACCAGCCAGCCGGCCAGTGTACCGTCTATAACTCTAAAAAGACTTATTCCTTCCAGTTTAGTAGCTACTAACTCTAAGTACAGCGATTACTGAGAGTAGCCAGTCTTTTATATTGTCTCTTTAGGAGATAGCCTAAAAGATAGACAATAAATGAGAAACTTTTAAAATAAACGAACAGGCGTGGCAATGCTAATTTGATCATAAAAACTTCATGGGTTTTATGATCAAGTTATCATATTTCTATAACAAAGCAGAAGGATCATTCACGCGCAGCCAAACGATTTAAAAATAAAACTGTTATTTTATATGAAATCGTTTGCAACCAACTGCAACGCCCTGAAACTACACACTAGGGGTGCTTGCCGAATAGTGCTGTAATCGATTTGAGTGTGCTTATATTCGTTCCGAATGATCGTGAGTGCAATAACGATGACCTGGGAATCATCATAGACGTCTTAAGATGTGAAATAAATATTAACGTGAGCACTGTCAAAAATGGCAGTTGTGTGGTTTCGTTTTGCGTCGCATCACAATTATTTTTAAACTAACATGGCATTGCCGAAATTATGCTAGCTTCCTTGGTTAAGTGACGACTCGCCACCTTACCAAGGAAGAAGAAGAAATTTATGATGTATAGTTAAATTATATAGTATATAGTTAAATTATTTTATGGTGTTTATAGGCATTGATGTTTAGCGAGCACCGTGAGCGCTTCACGAGCGTTCGGAATTGAACAAATGATTGATGTGAACGCTATATACGGAATGTACCCTAGGAGTTCCGCATGCAATTTATTGGCTAGAGCATGTCCTGTAGTCATGCATTTTCAATGTCTTCTAACCAAAGCTCGGCATTTCCACTTAACAGCAGAAATAGATGCCAATTTTCAAAAGTAATAAATAAATCCAACTATCACATCCAAGTTCACTTAGTTTCTAATAATACACCCTGTATTTAAAGCCTGGTTCTTACATAGGATAGGTACTCGATTTGCATACCTTACTTAACAAGATAAATGCCACTATTTCTCTCTATCCTCTACATTACAATGGTCAGAATACTATGGCTATGCTCATGCAATTTATTCTTTGTGTTAAGTGATCTCGTGTCGACACGAGTAGCATGAGAATTGCTCGTTGTGATAAAAGTTTAGTCGGTCAGTAGAGTGAGACAACTAGGTACGTGTATATACTTAAGTATCGTTACTTGTCGGGAATATTTCACTTCACTCGGTCCAGATTTAACTTAACATTCTTAGTATATAGCATAATATACAAAAATATTGGGCGTTGGGCTATTTTATGTGTTTATTTTTGACTAGCTTCTGCCCGCGACTTCGTCCGCGTGTTTCTGCCAGCAACCCGCCGCCGCGCCGCACAGTGGGCTGAAACGGGCCGGTAAAGGACTTAGCATTTTAAAAAAAAAAGTTTCTTTTTCTGAAATTTTAAATATTGTGTTGGATTTATCTATCGATTATAAGTAATTATTTCTATGAGGGTCGTTCAGATAACTTAGTATTTTCGGAGTTATAAATATCCAAAGTAATTTTTGTATGAAGCAAAAGAAAAAAATGTGAAAATCTCGAAATTCTCAAATTTTCTCAAAGAATTGACTCTACGTATGCATAGTACGTATATTTGTCCTATTTTAGCGCCTATTCTCGGGTTGCGATTTTCTGCGATTTGGTCGCAATTTCAAATTTTGTTCTCTATTCCACACCACCATAGAGGTTAAGAACTAGGCGCGTTTTTTTTTATGTAGTGGTCTCCCCTTTAGGCCTAATATTTTAGCAACCTCCTCATTCCCATCCGCTTTCAACTGTTCAAAATATGCATATTTTATTTCGTCCGAAGATAAATGAAAGTTTTCTGCACGTCTTTTTTTCTGTTTAGGCGCTAATTCACAAAAAGGTTTTCTTGGGCTTTGTTCGGTGGAGACACCGACAGAAACTTTTGATGGTGATACATACTGAGTTGATGTACTCGGTGCTGGTTGATCTTCATTACTGCCTATTAAACACTTAATAAAGTCTGGTCATATTAGGTTTTCTTGTAACCATTCACTATTTTTAGTTCTGAATATATTTTCTTTACGATAAGCGTTTTCCCATCTTTTATTTAAATTATAACAAAATTTTGCACAAAACAACTTTAAGGTCTTTTCGTGATCATCACTTAATTCGACTAAAAATTTAGACCTTATCTCACTACACAAACTGTCATTATTTTTAATACTGCCACTGTTTTTTAAAATAACGAAAATATCAAGGTTTGTCACTAAATTTTCAAACATTTTCACAAATACAAAATAACAAATAAGTAAGTAATGAATGTGTGGGTGTAGTGCGTCTATTATGGTGGTTAATAGAACACTGAAGTACGTTTGAATGCAACCGAACATTCCGTAGATACCCTATCGTTGCACCAATCACGTTACGACACGTCATAACTTGTTGTTGCGCTCGCGCACTCTTATCCCTTGATTCCCGGAAATAAGTCTCAAAACAAATTACGTCATACCTACCTATGGTGGTGGAAAATGTCGAACATTGTTTTTTTTTTAAAGAACTAAGACTAAGTAGGTATTGAGGTTTTCAGGCCGTTTAGTATACCTACATTATTTTCAATTTCAATTTAATTGGAATAAATTGCTTAACTAAAATAACATGACTCTTCATACAAATTTGATATGGCTATATCTCCGAAAGTACTCGTTAAATTAAAAAAAGTAAAAGAATAAAAACGTTTTAAATTTATGCCTAGATACCAAAAAAATACATTTGATCTCTTAAGACCCAACCTTGTAATCCCAGCCCACTGTGCGCCGCCGCGCCTCGTCGCATGCCGTCGCATGCCGTCGCCTGCGCACGCTGTTAGTAGGTTGTCACTTAGCGTTCTTTCTGACTGTTCTTCTTATTGCTCGGCTCCTTAGAGCTGTAGCGTGATGTTAAATAGCTTTTAATCTTTCTCAAGAGTTGGGCGTTCAAATGCCAATATACGAGTATATTTATTAATACGACTGAAAGTTCCAGAGATTAGTGAATTCAAAAAAATTACAAAAAAAAACTCTTTAGCTTTATCATAAGTGTACAGTATAGATAACTCCTTACTTATAAATATAGATTAAGGCCCACTTGCATCACAAATTACCAAATGCATTTAGAGGCAAACGAATTTAAAGCATCATTCTATTCCTGTCAATCGTTAGAAGGTGACAGAGACAAAATGATGTTTTAAACAGGTACGTTTAGCATTTAATGCATTTACAAAATAAGAAAGCATAAATGAAATTAGTTAGTTCATCATTTGCCTAGCTTTTTACCAACTACGTTGGGGTTGGCTTCCAGTCTATAAGGATGCAGCTGCATACCAGTATTTAACATGGAGCGACGGCTTATCTGACCTCCACAACACAGTAACTGGGTAATATCTTGATAAGACTGGTTGTCAGACTTTCGGGCTTCTGACCACTCGTGACGACTGTCGAACATCCACGAACCCAGCCGGGACCAACAGCTTAACATTCGTTCCGAGATGTATGAGTATGTACAGATGGTCACGCATCCACGGACCAACCGCGGGAAGCGATTGAACCGTGCGGCTGTTATAACTTATCCACACGCCCCTCAATTAAGAATTAGTTAGATCTATACCATATTGAATATCCGTGCTATAGCACATTTTCTACTCACAAAATTCTTTTCATAAAATCATTGCAAAAGAGAATCACAAACGCTCATGAAATACATTTCATTTGACTGTGTCACCTTATCACACTGAAGGCAACAACGTCTACAAACAATTTGAGCACATAATCATTTTAGCCAACACCGCTGGCGTTAAAAAGCCACCACAATCGACGTTCACGCGCCGGCGAACTCTTTACGTCGAGTCTTAACGAGTCCCCGCGAGAATTATTCCTTTCCTTATATCTTTTGGCTTCTTAGGGTGGTGTCAGATGGCAGTCTACAAAACGCTGCGTTTGAATTTCAATTTGTATTGGCCATCCGTTAGTCTGCTTTTTGTCAGAACCAGTAATGGCTCTGTTATTTTACATGACTTTAATTAACTTTACTCTTGTTTTCGCAAATTACTGAGTATCTGTAACTAGCTGACTGACTGTATCACAGGTGTTTTTACCTGGCGCAGAAGTCAGAGCTTTATTTTGATTGTACACTTTTTTATGCAACTAGAGTATTATTAAATCTTTTTTTATGACTGTCGAACCTTGAAAATTAACATTATGCCTATTTGCCTTTGACCTGAGTTTAACATAGTGTTACAGTAGTTCTGTCAGTAAAGCCAATACTGTTGTAGTACGTATCTGGGTTTCTGTCATCATAACATAGTCAATGTTTGTCCATGTTTGTCCACTGGACATAATATAATATTATCTTATAGCGCTTCGATTGTTTTTTAGCGCATGGCCAATATCGAAACTAACGCCGCCATAATATTTTTTTTTTAATACATCTCACAAAACAATTGCACAATATACCCCTCTACAAACGTCATTTGAACGCTAAAAGATCTTTTTCGACTGTATTAAAAAATGTAAAACTAAAAGGCAGAGCCTTAATACCATAAAGGACTATATAAAAACGCGAGTGAATTTTAGATTTCAGGCAATCTAGTTAGGTACATATCGATTGCCCATAACCGTAGTAGGAGCATGGCAATTTGGAAGCGGAGTCGTTATGGTTAAAGATAGGAACCCTTGTATTAGATAGTAGTAACTATGTCTGATCGGAATTACTCGGTAATTGCTACGTCGAGTGTCTTGTTTGAGTCTAGGGAACAAGCGCGGTGAGAGGTTGAATGTTAATGTCGGAATTAGGAAGAAAAGGTAACGCTTTGTAGATGGAGTCTATATAAACAAGAAAGTATTCTGTTTCTTGTTTATAAGCGTGAACGCGTTAGGTATAGCTATAATAAAGTTAGAATTAACTTGGATTCAAAAATAACAAAGATCAAGTTAGCGGAATGGTTTGGTTTTGCTAAATACTTTGGCCATGTCTCATGTAGTTTGGTGATTTAGAATAATCACTGTGAATGAAATGATCTAAGATGGAGATTCATAGATTTATTTGACTAAAAAAAAAGAATCCAGTCACAGGTGTTTTAAAATTCTTGAAGTCATTTTCTAAGCTCTTTTGTTTTTCTGACGACCCCTTAACAAAATAAAAGACATTAGACTTCAAGTAGCTTTACCATTCCTCTTTTATTTTTCACAAAAAAATATATACGTCCATAAAACACACATAAAGTTCGTGTGAAATATCTCTTATAGCGTCGCGGGTCTTATCAACATTTTCTTCTCTGGATGAATGAAGACAATGGTTGGATTTCATGAATAATTACATTTAGAGATTTGTTATAGTCTCTGGATGACTGCCTGTTAATTATTAAGCTACGTTTTGTTTATACTTAAGCTGATTTGGGATGTTAATCGTGTAAGGCACTTGAGTTAAAATTTGTGCAGTTTTTATGTTAGGACATACTTGCAATACAAAACAATATGATTTATTTCTTACCAAAAATTATAGAGAAAGTAATTAAATAGTCTACAGATACAATTTTATAATTAATTTGTGGAAGACTAGTGCCTAAACTAAGTTTTAAGAAAACCAGTCAGGTCACCAGGTGTCAGGTGACAGGTCACCAGACCCCCTGCACATAGTTTTACATTAAGTTTATCTGGAGACGATCTGATTCGATATAATATTCAAATAAAATTCTCATACATTATAGTTATAATATTGCAAAATTACTCATAAAACTTGATTTACAAAAAACAATAAAAGTAGTAAAATAAAGTAATTTTTGAAGGATACATGCAAGGGAGGATGTATCTAAATGTGTGTTGTGTGGGGGTGAGTGTGTGTGTGATGTGGAGTGAGTGAGTGTGGGCGGGGTCATTGTGTGTGCGTTGCAGAGGGAGCATTATGTTAGGATATGGTTTTGAAAAGGTCTTCAATTTGGGTATAATCTAAAGAGATAAGCCACTCAGTAAATTTTCTTTTAAAATTTGTTTTGTTTAGGCTGTGAATTGAGAGTAAATCATTCAGTTTGTTGTATAGAAATGGGCCAAGAGAGGAAAAGAAATTTCGGGCCAATTGAGTTTTTATTGATTTAGGTTGACATACATTCCTCCTTCTGCTACTCATGTCAGAATTCTGATGGTTATTAATAAAAGGAATAAGAGATCGTTGTTTCAATGCAACATGGAGAATAAACAGCTTCCTAATTGAGAGGACTTTAGAGGACTTATAAACTTGTACAGTGAGTTGACAGAAAGGAAGGAACATCCCATCAAGTTTTGGCAGAAAGTCACGAGGATGTTTTTATAATTGGGTTAAAATATTTTTTTGGTTAAATGTTTACTTATTCCATTTTTACAGCTCATATACTTATAATTTTATGTCAAACCTTCATATTGATAATTTAGGAAAAAGTATTCTTACGGCTGAAAAATCCACTCATATTATATGAATTGATTAATGAGTTAATGAGTTAAAAGACTGGAAACGTCAGGAGGGGGACGCGCTAGAAGGACATAGTCACCTTATTGGTGATGTTCTTCAGAAAGATCAGGTGCGTAGAACTCGCAACTGGCGTGTGTTTATGACCAGATGAAGTAACGTAAACGTAGTCAAAGAATTAAGTAAAAGATCGTAGCAGGTAGCGTTCTGTAGTTCCTGCCTATCCTCATGGGAAAAAGGCGTGAGTCATGTATATCACCGTCGATCTCACCACTTCTTGCTCGTAATTCAGCTCCGTAAACTGTTGAGATACAGACGCTTACCTATATCTATTTGACTACCTGTACTATAAGTAAACAGTCATAATAATCAACAAAATTAAAATAGTCATTCATTTAAATGTTCTGATCCTTTACACCTAGAACGCTTGGAAATATCTGGATAACTAAATTAAATATCTACAATTTAAACAAGATCCAACTAAGTGAAACAATTACTTGACAAACCATAGTATAATGAATCGTTCCTTTATTAAAAGCAGTCTTTCTAATTAGATTATTTCATGTGCCAATGTTGGTTCAAATGTGTGAATGTGATTTTACAAATTTAGTAAACGGATTCATTTGTTTCGTCATAATTATCAGCTTTTGAATACGAGTCTCTGCCTTTATTTTCAGCTTAACTCGAACCTAGGAATATACAAATTTCTTTTTTTTAAGAGAGTACACTCTGAAAGTACACAAACGTGTCAAGTAATTCGCTGTTTGTTTTAATCAATAGACGATAATAATTATACTAAATGAAATTATGAATAATCGCCAGAAAAGTTTGCCTTGCCTTTTCGTACCGATGTTGTTGTTGTCTTCCAGTCTAACCGGACGCATCGGAATACCAGTATTTGACACGAAGCGACTGCCTATCTGACCCCCATACCCGGTTACTGGATAATACGATACCCCTTGGTGCGACTGGTTGTCAGACTTTCGGGCTTCTGACTGCCCGTTACGGCTGTCTGAGATGCACGAATGACTGCCGGGACCCCAACGTAGTTGGGGCTAGGCTAGACACATTGATTTTAGACATTAAATTAAGATCATTCACCACAAAACGCCTTAATATTTCTCCGACACTTCTAAACATATTACAACTGACATAAAACATCCAATACGTACACTTCTTGCGACAATTATCGTCAATCACAAGCTCCTTAATTAAATAGATTAATTTAATTACTCAGATCTGAGATTACGACTCTCGTTCGTCATTCGGCCTTCGTCTTTCGTCCTTCGTCATTCGTCCTTCAGATATCATCGTGTTGTTTCCTCAATTTTTTGGAAAATAAATTACGAGTGTAGTGTTGTGCTAGATTAGTTGCCGTTACTTAGATTGATTGCTTGTATTATATATTAAGCTTGAAATATTTGATGCATGAGATAGTAGAATATTGCTGGATTTCAGAAACGATATATAAAGCTGCGTACCACACTAACAGTCAAATATATTTTGACAGTTTAACAACATTCATTACGCTTATAACCATGTCGAGCAGACAAGTCTTTCAAACCTACGAAGCAATGGATTGGTTATATCCTTCAAATTGATTCAGATTGTGATAATAGTATGTTACGCAGTTAAGTTGCTGGATGGATTGATAGGAACACAATAGAATACTGTTCATTAATTAGAAAGCCCTTGAAGGACATATACTGACCTTATTAAAGAAGAACGCCACCCTGGTTTTTCAGAAAAGTTACGTTATTTATTTAAATGTATTTATTTATTCGTAGTAGTTCATAGTACTTATAGTAAGGTTCGTTTAAAAGAGAAAAGTAATCAGGGTCGTTAGTTGAAGTTTGGCATGAAACCGGTGGATGTTTTCAAATAGCATTAAATTAAATTAATAGAAACCAAACAGTTCATATTTTTTATACTAAATTAAATTCGAAAACAGTCATCAGTTTCTTAGTAAGCTCCAACTATATCCGACGACGCGAGTTGCTTATTTATTTTTAACCGACTTCAAAAAGAAGGAGGTTCTCAATTCGTCGGAACCTTTTTGTTTTATGTATGTTCCCCTATTACTCGAAGATGGCTGGACCGATTTGGTTTTTTTTTTTGTTTGAAAGGGTATACTTCCCAGGTGGTCCCATGGTCATCAAGTCAGGATCTGATGATGGGATCCTAGAGAAATAGAGAGAACTCTTCAAATTTTATAGGCACACATGAAGCGGTTTGGATATTTTTTGAAAGAGTACTTCCTCGAAGTGGTCCCATTTCAATTTGGTGAAGATCTGATGAAGAACTTCGGAGATAGGCAACGGAACTCTTCAATAAATGATAGCAAATGGACTGAGATTGCTGAAATCTTATGTCTGTCGATTGTTTACACCAGTTCATAACACAACATCACGCCGATACGCTGTGAAGGGGTAAGCACATGTGAACCACTAAAAATAAAAACTTTTTCAAAAAAAAAAAACCGACTTCCAAAATTAAAGTAATTTTTCACTTTGTAGTGTTTTTTTGGGAGCCGGTTGTTTTTTTTTGGAAAAAGTTTTTGGTGACTATTCTTGCAATCGGCGTGCGTGTACTATGACCAGCTGATGTATTAACGTAAACGAAGCATAAAAAGTATGTAAGCATCGTTGCAGGTGTCATTCTGTTGTTTCTGCCAACCCAATGTGAAAAAACCGAGAGAAAAAGTTTATGTATGAGCAAATTGAGCATACCATAATCAGCCTAATAATATTCCCACTGCTGAGACACAGACCTCCACTCGGTGAGAAAGAGTGGGTTGTAATCTACCACGCGGACCCATTACGGGTTGATGGATATCACATGTATTCGAATGATTGGTTTTAAGACATGCCAGGTTCCTCACGATGTTTTCCTTGACCGTTTTGATAGCAGTGGTGATGAAATAATTTGCACAAAATAAAACGCAAGTCTAGGTTCGAACCTATGACTTGTAATTTGCGGCCGTTACCACTGGGCCACCACTGCTACCACTGCTGTATGTACATGTGTAGAAAGAATGTTAAATTATCTAATGAAAATAAGTTAACAAAAGCACTTAAGCAAAAGTGAAAAAGAATAAACATTAAATGTAACCCGCAACACTTTCACAAAGCGACCTTTCCAAACGCTTTATTACTTCTTCAAACATCGCACGAAATTAAGGACACGTTGTCAGTAAAATTGTATAGCGTCTGAATTGCCTCTAAACATGGCAGGTACGTACAGGGATCTGGCAGGTACGTACAGGTATCTGGCAGATTGCCAGTCTATTGGACGCCTAACATTATTACAAGGGAACGGCAAATTGGTTTCAAAATACGGCTCGCGTTTAAAGACAAACAATTTGTACCTAGTTGTTAATGTTGCTGTGTTGATTTGATGTTTTTTGGGTCATGGTATCTTGGAAGTGGTGGGTTTTAAACCTAAGATATAAATGGGACTATTAAAATGTAAGTAGGTGCTAAAACTAGCTCTTAGGTTGATTTGACGTTAGTCACTCTCACGCAAAGAAAAACACCACGACCGGAATTGAGAGTGCACCAAACATCGGCTCTGGCTCGAATGGGTGATTCGCGCGCTTATTTAGGTATTTCCTTCATATTATTAAAACAAATATACATTTTCAAATTATTAAATGTACCTATATGTTATAGAAAACATGTAGTTTTGTTATTATTAAAAAAATGATGATATTCCGTGAAGTATTTACGCCGCACTAAGGGTTTTTTTTGTTAGTTAGAGATTAGTTTGTTTTTTTTTTTCGAGGAAACTACAAGTAAACGTGTTTATGAAGTGTGTGATTTATAGGGTGAATCCTTATAATATATTAATTGCAATAGGGGATCAAACGAATGCAATTATTTCGAAGTTACGCATCGTACGCCCTTAATGGTGGCTACAAAAAGTTTGAAAGCACGTTGTGTTAAAGGTATTGTGAAAGTTGGATGAAAACCGTGAATTGCGGCCACGCGGATATAGAGAATAGCAAAATGGAATCGAAGCTCATACCGTACAGTGGGTAATTCTTAACTTAAATTATGATGATGTTTGTGACTTTCCTTTCCTTCACATGGAGCAGCTTTACTAGAAAGTAAGAAACGAAAAATAGATTTATATGTCACTCGATTAAAAAAATATAAAAATAAAACAGATTCGACAGACCCACGAACACAAAACACAAATAGTTAGTAAGTCGCTGTAAGTGACATAAGAGGGCTCCCACTCAGCATGAAGCTGTGCTATGGGACCCACAGCACAGCGCTGATTTTCATTACTATTTTTTTTATTAGATAATAATATTTTGTAAGCACATCGTCTTATATCAACATGGTCCAGTGCACATTGCTACCCATCCTCTTGAATCATCACTAAGTCGCCTAAAGCAAGCAAGGGGATATTTGTTTTAGCTCAATCCCAGACCGCACGGACAATATACGCCTACGACCACGCTTGAATACTAGGCTAGCTAGGTTAGGTCGTATTACTACAGGTTCTATCTACACAATAGCTATGCTGCACTTATAGCTGCGATAGCAGTGCATGCATATGTAGGCTGTGCCTGAATTCGTGTGATTCTTTTCAACCAAGTAAACTGCAGGCTGTTACATAAAACGAATGGGACAAAAAAAACAAATTGCATCATTCGATGGTGAAGGTAATCCAACATCTGATGGTCTTGTAATTTTTCGTGGAACTTAGATATTTTTTACGAATTTCTAAAAACCATAACATAACAGTCGTTTGGTTGCCTTAATATACAACATATACTTAGGTACATGTCAGTGTCATTTAAAGTTTTGAACAAAGTTGAAATGACAGTTTCATTATTTAACATTTGTTTTCGATATCGATACCCCACACGTGGGTAAAATATTGCCAGCTAATTTAGTTTGACCCTGTAGAATGGATCATGGGATTCAATTAAAATCAACTGAAAGTAGCGCTGGAGACTGTAAGGTGTGCAAATCGGTTATTACCATGGTATGAGCAGTGGTGGCCAACAGGAGCAGTACTGGCCAGTAGTAACGGCCCGACTTACGATATGAAGGTCGTGGGTCGAACTGAGGCAGGTGCATTTCTTTGTATACATATATTCATCACCAGTGCTCTCAAAATGGTGAAAGAAAACATCGCGAGAAAACCGGCGTGTCCTAGAACAAAAAATTCGAAGCCATGTGAAATCCACCAACCCGCACTGCGCCTGCGTGGTACATTACAGCCCACTGCCTCTCGAAGAAAAGAGCCTTGTTTTTGGACTCAGGCCTCCGCAGTGGGAACATTATAGGCTGTTTATGATGGTATAAGCAGGATGGGAAGTAAATAATGATGAATGAATATGTGATAGATTGTAGTTCAAATTAATTTATATACGTGTGGGAAAATAAATTCCGTACAAGTTTAATTATACATCGGCACAGAGTAGTACACAAAGTACGTATATACATCGGTATGTATTGAGGCTACACAGCCTTTGATCCAGTGGTCGAGAACCAAATATTTGTGTCTACACCTGACACCAATATTGAATACAGCAAAGGAAGATGTAGATCGGTATGTGGGAATATTTGCTGTTTATAAAATAGTCTACTGGAAATACAAGAATGGAAAAATAAAAGCGTTTGAAACGATAAATAACTCAGTATTAAATTCTATAAAAAACTCTCAACCCAGTGCTTGAGAGTAAAATATCAGCGTTTTAATAAAAGCTGACATTTTCAGTAAAATGATTCCAACTACCGGACAAATGCCTCTTCTCATACAGAGAAGGCAAGAAGATATTCATGCTACTTTTAACTCTGTGGAATATTTTTCAACGCCTAGAAGACCCCCTACGCCTTTAATTTTTTAGAAGCCTTAAAGTCATATATACTATTTGTATTTAAAACTTCGTTACCAACCTATGCTACAAACATGCTATAATGAACTAACAAAATTAGAATATTCAAATAAATTGAATGTATTTTAATTCAAAGGGACACAGTTGTATTACAGTTACAATTTCCGGCACTCGCATAGTTTCCAACTTGTTCTATTAGTAATGTTATAATTGGTAAAGTTTTGCAATATGAACTCTTTTAGGGTAGAAATAAAAGGCTTTGTAGGATTATATCCTGTCCTAACTTTATGATATTGATGTATGGTGTGCCTGGGAAGTTATATAGGGGTTTCTAATCACAAACCCCTATCGCTCATACAGTTAAGTACGTACGTAGGTAAGTAGTAATTTGTCAAATGCCTCGTGCGCTTAATGCGTTGATTGTTTTAGTTATTGCGTAGGCTTAAACATAAATATAGTACGAGTACCTACTTATACTAATCTATGGTGTAGGCAGACTTATACTGTGCTCACGTCGAAATTGAAAACTAAATTGGGATGTATTGAATTTGACAGATTTTTGTCATGTTCTATTTACATAAAAGCATAATAATTATTTTAGTCTATGTAAATGCTCATTGTAGATGAAAGTCTAGCTTTTCTTTATTGTGTTTTTCTTTATTTATTTATAAATAGTAAAAAATACTTGTAAGTATAAAAACCCACTACTGAAGTCTACGTTATCAAATAACCGTCAAAGCAAGGATGACAAAGGTGTATTCTTTGCAAAAGTTTCGCAAATAATTGCAGGACCTCTTTCATTTTCCCTCTTTACGTCACTTTAGCAAAAGGACTGCAGTGGTTTTGTAAGCTGAGTGCACTTCTAACTTGTTCGATTCGTACATTCAAGTATTTTTAGTACGTATTCTAGAAAAACAAAAAGACTAATTGAATTGTTCGTGCTTAAATTGGTAGACATTCTACGAATGTTACATAGAAAGTCTTGAGTGCTTTTGTGTAATTGACGTTTTCTCTGACGTTGTTTATAAAACAAAGTTAGAGCGTACTATTGAAATATTAAGGGTCAAAAGAGGTTTATTTCAAGGTGTTAATCTCCTACAGTGCCTATAGAATCCTAACCTACGGCACTCAAAACACCGTCCGGGACGACCTGGACCCAGGCTAAAAACTCCAAACTCAAAGTTTGCCAAAAGCAATCGCTAATGCGGGTATCAAGACAGATGGGGCAGGCAGACATCATACAGTGGGTGCCAATAGACGGGCCACGGAAACGCTGGTATGAAGTCTCAGGTGCATTTAAGGGAGATTGGCCGCAGAAAGCAACGCTCAAAGAACAATGGATAGCTATGGAGGACACCTCTGCCAAGCCGTGACACTGGTTGAAAAATAAATAAGGAAATTGATCACTAATATTAGTTGGGTACAGTACACGGCGCGTCGTTGTAACACTTTGACCTTGAGCTGGATTAGTCATAATCCGCCTAGCCTTTTCTCAACTATATTAGGGTCGGTCTCCAGTCCTATCAGATGCAGCTGAATATCAGTATTTTACATGGAGCGAGAGCGACTACCTATCTGACCTTCACAACCCAGTTAAATACGATACCCCTTGGTAAGACTGGCTTCCGGGCTTCTGATGACCTGTAACGATTGTCAAAGATCCACGAATGACAGCCGGGACCAACGGCTTAACGTGCTTTGCAAGGCACGGAGTAGGCTTAGTACGGAATTTCAATAGATTGTGTAGAAAGCTTTAACTGGCTTTGTTACAAAAAACGTGCGGCCTTGTAGTTCTTGTAGAACCTACAATCGGTAGTAGGTACTGAGAAAGTAATCTGTGGCATAAGAACATTCAGAAAATAGACAAATGTGCAACATTTAACCTAATTTCAGGCACAAAAGAAGGTACACAAAGCGAAAAAATATTTAATCTTAATACGAGTATTTACCTGCCTTAAAAATAACGCGTAGCAAAGACGCGTCCCTTTTACAGATTATATAATAAAATAAATGTTCGTACCAGCTTCGCGAGCCATGATAGGGTCGCATTAGCATTCTGATTACATACATAATCTACAACCCTTATATATTTAGAGTACACCTTGATAACGATGACTTAAGGGTGGTATTATTTATGTTTAGTGGTTGATAAGTCCTTTTGCAAATGAAGTTGTTATTTTTTATGTGAGGTGTTGTTTGTAAACTTGAGTAATGTTTTCAGAGAATTTATGTAGTCTGGAATTAGTAAATATTTTTAACACACTTTTATTAGCTTGGTATGTATCTATGGATCTATGTAACGGAATCTTTTAACGTGATTTTCACCCTCTTCAAAACGTCGGATTGATTTGAAACTTTGCACACTTATCAAAGACCGTTGACAATTCAATAATTTCATTTTGTTCCAATAAGCTGGCCAAAAAGTATGTTAAAAAAACTATAAAATCACGCTTTCGGAAGCCCTGCAGCGGCATAACACCCACCTGATCTGGGATATTCCTGCAGGTGATGTGAGGTTGGGGGTGAAGTACCATCGTAAGACGAGGAACCCCCACATGTGCACGTCATCCTGCAGGTGTCCCCGATCGTGTGGCAGAGGCTGACAACGACGGGTCACGTCCACATCGACCTGCAGCGTATGCGAGTGCAGGACCAGTCTCAGTCTCTTCAGCCACGGCAGCAAACTGTGCACAAAGCCCGCCGATCTCTGCGTCCACTGCGGTGACTCCCACCTGCGTGCCAACTGTACATCACGGCTGGCGGAGCTAAGTAAAGGGACCTAAGAATACAAAAAAATCTTCTAATGAAAGACGTGTGAGGTTGGTGTTTACGAGTTGTAGTCGGCTTATATAATTGGAGTTCGCACTTTTCTCCTTTTCGAGATAAGTTACAAACCTTGCTGATGATATCTTCGTGCTATTTATTAATAAAGGTCATACTTTGGTTAATCTCGGAGTTTGTCGTCTGAATTAAAAGGCACTGCTTTTTAAGCTGAGAAAGTTCGCTGACTAGTTTAGATAATATGGCGTCTTGATCGGTTTTCCAGGATGTTAGCCTCCGGTCGTGCTCAGTCTTCCATTTCGTCAACATTTCCATTAGCTCGAGCTTGAAGTCGTCTAATGCTGTCCTGAGTTCAGTAACCACTTCTTTATTCGGGGAATCGTCGATGCGTTGGCGCTTGTACCGTACAGTGATATTATTTCCGTCTGAATTTTGGGTAGTAGTCGTAGTAGACGTTAAATCCGATTCCGACAGTGATTGTCCATGTATCAAGGTTGTTGTAGGAGTTACAGGTGGAGTTCGGTGTATTTTGTAGCAGACCGAATATTACTATTATTTATTATAAGAATACAATTCCAAAATTTGGTCGGATAGTATAATTTCGAATCCATAGTGCGGATCCATAATTTCAGAAGTCGGTGACTTTGGATATGTATTTTAAATTTTTGTCACCGCCCTCCGAAATTAAAGTTATTTTTCACCTTGTAGTGTTTTTCCGGAAGTCGGTTGTTTTTTTTTATTACTTCAAATATACCTAAATATTGAAAAAGTTAAAATAAGTGCAAGTCGGTGAAAGACGGTGGCTCAAACCTGGGAATGGGAATGCAAACATCGTGAAGAAACCGGTATGTCTTAGAACGAAAAATCCGAAGACATGTGACATCCACCAACCCGCGTGGTGGATTACGGCTCCCTCCCTGTCATAGGGCATGTGTCCTAGCAGTAGAAAAGTATAAAACTTAAAATTCATATACGGCTTTAGGTTTTCATATAAAACGTTAAGCTTATCTTTTTAAATTTTATTTTACTAAATCAACTTTTAAAAGAATATAACTAAAATGTAATCACTCCTAGACCACCTTTAAAAAATTTACATTTTAATATTAAACTCAATAATCTAAAGCACCTTAGCACTAAGCCTAATCCAGCTACATTAAAGCCGATATTAAAAAGCTCTTTAGTAAATCTTTCGGCAGACAATCTGGAATTTCAGAAAGCCTTACCTACCCACTTTTAACATAATTCATAGTGGCATAGCTCACAAAAATCCATTTTAACAAGCTCTCAGTTTAATGAAGTGCCCTCCAGAGAATAAGTTTACTTCGGAGAGAAGATTTGGATTTTCAAAATTGTAGTGCGAAGATAGTGTTAGAAAAATAATCAGAGAACTGGGCCTCAAGTCTGCTATTACAATAGTGTCAGAATGGTCTATCATTGATTTCATAATTGTTGATTTTGACAAGTTTGGTAATCTACTAATAAAATGGTGTCATTATGACTTTCCAATGGTCAGCCACTGACAATCCATTGAAAGAAATGGCATTTAATGGTAATCTCGTACATCATGACAAATGAATGACTGACTTAATTTACGAACTTCCTACTACTTTAGATTGCTTATAACACTAATAAATAATATGTAAAAATATATATAAATGAAATCTGGCATGAATAAATGTTCAAATTTAGTAGTAATTTTTCGAAAAACATTTCTACTAATGAGTTTTATAATAATGGCAATACGAAAATGCCATTATGACACAATTCTATTACGAGACCATTGACCGACCAATGATCGACCATTATGAATTTAGCAGATTACGAACTTTTAGCAAAATGACAAATGAATGACAATGGGATCGTGTTGGAATGACGAATTTATAAAAATAGTAGACTAAGGCCCCTGGAGTCCTGTACCAATTGTTCGGTTGTGAGAGTAATTAAATGAATTAACAATTTTTTAAATGTTTGTTGTGCTTTTATAATTTAGTTTATGTTCAATAACTTTTATTGAGTTTATTGTCTTGTCAAAAATTGAGATAACAGGTCCTGATTACTAAGAGTGAGGTTTAAACTAGTAATGTGAGGCGACAGTGCATTTGTTTTGTTTTTAAATACGTCTTTGTCAAATTCATCTCGTATTATGTCTGTTTAAGTGTATTCTGACACCAAATTTTAACACATTTAGACAGTTATGATTAGTTGGATTTTCAGAGCAACATTAATTATAATGTAATCTTATAGTTCATTTTGGCTAGGTTTATTTTAATGCATGTTCTGTCTAGATTAAACCTAAACGCTGCGTAAACACCCATTTGCATTAAAAATATACATGCTTTAGAAAATGGTTACCTTCACTTAAAAGTACCTTAAATAGCTTTTATCTTACTTTAGTTTTTGTTTTTTCAAGATAGTTATTATGTAGTGTATTCGTAATTTTCATAAGTTGTAGGTACCCATGAAAGGGGTAAAGTAATATACTTACCTAAATAATTTTCATAATAAAACTGACATTGTCATTTATCAAGACACAATTATCCAATTTCTTTTTCCCAAAATTTTCTCTTTTCCATAAAACTTCTTTCAATAATTTCTGCCAATTTTTTTTCCCCAAAATATTTCATGTTGTCAAGAAAGAGTAATTAATATAATCTCCGTCTTTTATCTTAGGGCACAGATGTTGCTGTGAATGGGGCCCCGTTTTAGTAATTAGAAGAGCGTGAATGAGATTTGGTTATGAATGGGCCCCGGGCACCGAGATATCGTATTTGTTTTGGTAACGGTAAATTAGTAATATTTTTGGTGTAAGCAAAATTATTTTTAATATAATTATCTACCTTGTCATGCTGTGATACAAGTGAACTTAGGTACACATCTATTTTATGATGCTTTAGAATTGCGTAATTGTTTGTTTTCCTGGTTTATTAAAGTTCTGGTAGGTTAAACTAACAAGGAAATAATAATTTCAGAGTGTTATTTAAGATCTTGCCTCATAACTTTAATAACGATTGCTAACTACTGTTTTGAAAGGTGTAGATGCCAGCTTATTATAAGGTATAATTTCAACTTCATTTCTGGTATAGTTGTGGAATTTTAGCATGGCATAATAGTGGTAATTACCGTTTCCATAATATATCTCCATAGAAAACCAAACAAATGAAATATGTAAATTTTTGCGGTATTGCAACATGTCCAAGATCACGATAGACATTGATTTAGTACGTTAAGTTGGAAGCTCCAGAGCAGCTCGCGAAATTCAAAAAAAATCTTACGTTTTCTGCAATTTGCAGGTAATTCTCAAGTTGTACGTTGATTAGAATATGATTCGCGACCGTAAAACGTATGTAATTACATAATTGTAAACATTAAAATTATTAATAGACCCTCTTAGTTCATTGAATCCCATTGAATTGCTATTTCATGAAAAAGTCATTCAATGGGATCAGATGAACTTGGAAAACCTTAATATTTTTATAGATATTTACGTAATTTAAAAACTACTGGTCTTAAAATAATAATATGCACAAGTATATAAAAATGGAATAATCATAAGGCATCGAAATGTATGTCCGTATCGCTGTCAATGGGAAAAGTGCCCAAAAGGCTGGCAGCATTACCACGTTGTATGGCAATGCTAATTCTTTGCTCTAAAATAGGCCAACCCTCTGGTCACGTGAAGAGTCGACCAACCGCTTGGAAATGTCACGGAAAACTACGTGGGCGCTCGCGCCCGATCGCGAATCATATTAATCACATACAATCTGGCACTGACCTGCAAATTCCAAAAAACAAGAAAATTTTAATGTCGTGGCAACCCTGGAGCATGTCCCTTACCAGACCTTAAATCAGTTTTCAATATCTATAACAAATACTAGGAAATGTACGTGCAATGACCGCTACTAACATGCTAAAACGCGACAACGATAGTAAAACTTCGGAAAATATCTTGAAGTTATCGTCTACGCCGAACCATTATCTACCAAGAGATTGCCGCTTACCAAACTCATCAAATACAAAAATTAATGTCCCAGCTATTGAATTCGATTCACTGAACCACAAACAAATAAACAACACACTATTTCTTTCTTTCACATCTGCATATAAATGAATGCTCGAATCTGTATGCAATAAATTGTGACAATACTCACAAATTGTCACAATAGTCACAAATTAACAATAACGTGCCTACAGTATCTCTCCCTTAGTTGTTTACGAACCGTACGTGATAGAAATTGTTAACAATTTATTACTATTCGTTTGTGTGGAATGGGATTTAGATGCTAATGTGAATAGTGGATGTGATTATCATTAATTTTATGAGCATTTTTTTTCTGATTTAATAAGGGGCGAGCCTATAGCCACATAAAGAAAATTATATTTATTTGTCACAGAAACACGTAACACTTTGCTCAACCTTAGGAGCAAATCCAGTACCTGGTTACAGAATCCTTACGCCGCATCTAAAAACCAATTGACGAATTCTAATCACAAACCACGACCAAATCAATTAGTCGACTTCCAATCTTACCTGATTCAGCTGAAAACCAGTGTTTTACATGGGGTGACTGCCTATATGACCTTCACAAACCAGTTACTAGGTAACTAAATACCACTTGGTGAGACTGGTCGTCAGACTTTCGGGCTTCTGACGACCCATAACGACTGTCAAAGATACACGAATGCCAGCCGGGATCAACAGCTTAACGTGCTTTCCGAGACATGGAGGTGTCTTTGTATGTAAAGATGGCAACCCTTCTGTGGACCCACCGCGGCAAGCGTAGCCCATACACCTGTTATTACTAAACCACAACTCAATTGACGAAAATATACTTCGTATTTTCCACAGACATTGAATATGCGTCTACTCCCGTCGTGTCGCCAGTGCACGCCAACTCTTTATTTAATTCATCAAAACGTTTAACTCTAAACTTTTTAACAGAATAAAGAAACAACATTTAACTGGGCAACTGCAGCATCCACACTAACGTTATAATGCTGCAACAATAAAAAGAATTCACGCATTTGCAACTCAATTTTGAAGTTAAACAAAAATGGAGAGATCCAGTTTCAATCGGTTCAAACTGGAACATTTGCGTAGTAAAAACACATGTTAACGAAAAACTGTTCGCTTTAAATGCAGTATATAGCAACAGGTCGCCGGTTAGATAGGAGTATAACACTATTTCATTTAAATTGGCCTATTCATTGCCATTGAGTAAATTGCACTATGCATGCGTGTGAAGAATTCTGGGGAGCTAATCCTATAGTTAGTTCTCAATTTTAGACATCGAAAAGTATGCTATTTATTACACGCTTTATATTAGCTTCACTTGTATGTCAGTATGTCAGTATGTAACTCTCCGTGGGTAATTTGTTATTATTAGCTTCACTTGTATGTTTGTTTGTTTGTTTGTATGTAACCGACTCCTTAGAGCGCGATTTTGACCCACCCTAAACAGTCAGATTTCATTGAAACTTTGTAAACTTATCGAGGACCGATGACAATTCAATAATTTAATAATATAAAAAAACACGTTTTTGTAGTTAGCAGAACTAAGAAATTGAAAATAAATAATAGTTTAAAAAACTAAAAACACGCTTTAAAAACCAAACTAAAAAGAAGAAAATAATTTAATTCAATTAAAAAGCGTGGGGTGCTTGACATTAATTGATAATAAAAATACTTCAAAAAGCACCCCACGCTTTTTAATTGAATTAAATTATTTTCTTCTTTTTAGTTTGGTTTTTAAAGCGTGTTTTTAGTTTTTTAAACTATTATTTATTTTTCTAGATTCCACTGTTCAGCCGATTTATACAAGTATTTTTGTACATGTGTTTAAGTAAATCGTCTGTCTATGTAGGTATCCGTTAGATGTGTCCGATAGTAGTAAGTTATTATTAGCTGCACGAGTCGATCGATCAGATTAAGCTACGCTTGCTGCGGTTGGTCCGTGGATGGGTCACCATCTATTCGTACCGAGACCCTTCCGTGCCTTGGAAAGCACGGTAAATGGTTGGTCCCGGCTGTCCTTCGTGGATCTTTGATAGTCGTTACGGGTAGTCAGACGCCCGAAAGGCTGACAACCAGTCTGACCAAGGTGTATCATTTTACCCAGAAAATGGGTTGTAGAGGTCAAATAGACAGTCGCTTTATCTAAAATACTGGTAATCAGCTGCATCCGGTTAGACTGGAAGCAGACCTCCACACAGTTGCGAAAAGACCAGGCTGATTGATTGCGGATAGTTATCAAGATTTGGGTGTAGGTACTGGCTATAGGTGTTTAGAACTCTGACTGATAAACCACGTTTTTACTCCCATCAGGTTACAGAGTATAAAACAAACTTTTAAAGCAGGTTTTTTGGCCTAAACAAACCGTTTAGAGTAACCCCAATCTGATGAAAGTTTTTCTGTCTGTGCATACCATCCTTTTAGCTACCAAATTCCGTTTGGAATTAAAAAATTGTTTCCTTCAAGTGAACACTAAAATTTGGATGTAAAAGACTTTTATGTAGCCGAGAGCAATAAACCGGTTTAAAATATTCTGTTAACGATCGACATAGAAATAGGTATTTCGTAAACTGATCGGGTGAATACCACTTATTCGAGATTGAGCTAGATCTTTTTATATGCGAAGTTTTTTCTGCTTTTTGTCTATACTAGCTTTTGCTCGCAGTTTCGCCCACGTGGAGATCGGAAATCGTCCTTCAGAAGCATATTACTGCTGAGATAAAAAATGTCAAAGGCCTAACCTAACCCTCATGTTCTATCCGTGTGCCAGCTCATGCAAATTTGGTGTGGTGTAAAAAGATAACAGACACACAGACAGAATAACTTTTGCGCTATCCATTCAAACAATTTAGAGCACTATTATTTTTAAGGCAAATTGACAGTTAAAACCCTACAATATTCTTGTACAATTATTATTAAATTACAGAGAAGCAACCCAGAATAAAATAATTTGTCCATCAGTGGACATATTTCAGTTTAATGACAAAAATATTTATCTTGATGAACGAGCATTGTGCTTTGAGACTAATATACCAACAACAACAAGCATTTAGTCGTATTATCCTGCCCCAATATCGACGGCCATAATATAATTTCGCATAATACCGGGTGGCAGGCACATTGACGAGCTCTTTGTTACCTTAGATTCAGTACATGATTCTGAACCCTGCAGCGTTGAATATTTATTCAGAATCATACTTACACATGATTTTTTTTTATTCAAAGAAAAATTGTTATAGGACCTGTAAAGACATTTGGACCGCGTAGGTATTGCACTTAACTATGAAATAGGTTCTTTGTTAACCGACGATTTTTGGTTTGAAAACCAACGATTTTTGGTTTGAAAACCAACAATTTATGGTCATGTAAAATCATGTGCTGATTTTCATGGTTACAGTTTACGCGTCGATGTCCCTGCCAGCCTCTATATATATACATCGTGAAGCCTACACAGGCTTCAACGGTCTATTTAGGGTGCGGTATCACGGTGGAATGCCCTGAATTCGAATCTACTTCATCCGAATTATTGTGGCTCCCACATTTAGGTGAAGGCGCTCGTAGGATATACTCGTAGGTGATATTATTTTAGTCGTACTTAATTCTAATATTATAAACACATTAGGAGCTTATAACCTTACCATTAATAGGTACAGAATATGGAAATATGAACATCCTGAAAGATGACAAGTAAATTCTGATATTTCAAATGTTCTCATAATTGTTCTTATTAGAAAAATAACGGTAGCTTGAATCTGCATAAAAATCGAATCTTGACTTACCTACTGGTCTTCACTTCCTATCCTATCTAATATCCTACCTAAACAGACGTCAGAAATCTGCTGATAGATGTGCTCTTTAGTATAGGCCTCCCTCGGGCATTTCGATAGCTCACGGTCTTGAGTTTTTCTCAAGATTGGTACTTAATACATTGCAAAATAGCTAGCTAGCTTTTACATTCAAGTTGTGAGAACGAAAAACTAACTTACTATTTTCCAACAAAAATAATGAAATTGAAAAAAATAATAATAAGTAAGTGAAGAGTATCAAAGCTGTAACACCTACTATAAATAAGGTTAATTATAAATAGTTGAGTTCATTGGTAGCCCAGTGGCAACGGCTGCGACTTACGAGATGTAGGTTCGAACCCAAGCTGGCGCTTTACTTTCTATAATTTATTTCACAGCTCTCAAAACGGTGAAAGAAAACATCGTGAAAAAACCGGCGTGTCCTAGAACCAAAACTTCGAAGACATTATGACATCACCCACACTGGACCTGCGTGGTATCCACCACGGCTCCCACTCACAGAGACGTGAGACGTGAGTATTGTCATCTCTCAACATTGTTTGAAGGTGCTTCATAGTACTATATACAAACAAACAGTTCATTAACACACCTCAGCTCAAACCTTTATCTAACACAAGTTCATGCGGTACAGTTAAATAATAATTATGTTTCCACTAAAACTATTTTAGACATCAAGTATGTAGGTACTCACTGTGTGTAGGTGGGTCTTAACTATTCAAAGTAAAGATAAACAAACGAATTCAGAGGTTGGCAAAAACTTGTAGATAAGTAAAGTAGAGTGGAATTACTGCAAGTTGAGCTGACTGTACTGCTAATGTTTGAGTTAGCATCCACTTTAAGATAGATGGAGCCAGCACCTTTTGGTTCGAAAAACAACATTGGGTCCATTCCTCTTTTTAGTTTACATTAATGATTTACCCTATTTACTTCTAAATCAACCGAAGATGGTGTTATTTGCAGATGACACATCATTGATATTTAAAATAGACCGACGTTCACAAAATCTTGACGACGTGAATAACTCTATTCTTCAGGTCCAAGATTGGTTTACGGTAAATAATTTGGTACTAAATGGCACAAAAACCAAATGCATTAGATTTAAATTACCAAATGTTAGAAGTAGCGAATGTGACATCATATTGAATGGAGAAAAACTGGAATTTGTTAATCAAACGGTGTTCCTGGGAATCACGCTAGACGAGAAATTACAATGGGGAGCTCATATAACATCTCTTGCGGGGCGGCTAAGCTCGGCCGCTTATGCTGTTAGAAAGATCAGACAGTTAACAGATGTAGAAACCGCACAATTGGTCTATTTTAGCTACTTCCACAGCATTATGTCGTATGGCATTTTACTGTGGGGTCGGGCCGCTGACATTGAATCCATCTTTATTTTGCAAAAGAGAGCTGTCAGAGCCATTTATAATCTACGTCGCCGCGAATCCCTCAGGGAACTGTTTAAAAGGATTAATATTATGACGGTACCTTGCCAATTCATTTATGAAAATATTATGTATGTAAGAAAAAATCTACATCTTTTTAATAAAATAAGTGATAGACATAATTTTAATACTAGAAACAAAGACAAAATAGATCAACCATTTTTCAGATTAGCTAAAGTACATACATCTTTTATGGGGTACTGTGTTAAATGTTACAACAAAATACCTTGTGATATATTGCAATTAAATGAAAGGAAATTTAAAGCTCACATTAAAAGTAAACTTTGTAAACTAGCGTATTACAAATTAGAGGATTATATCCAAGATAAGAATGCTTGGAAACATGCTGGTCCTGCTCCATAGGACAATCTAGAGTCTAGAAAAATCAAACTGGTTGCTAATTGAATTGTACATATAATTAATTATATTTATGACATTGATTTACACTCAGTAATTATTTTAACTCACACACTGACTCATTACTTGTTAATATTGTAGGAAAATCATACCTATACTTAATTTTACAATGTTTGTAAATGTGTGAACACCATGTATCTATCACAGAATTAATTTATCTGTATTGTTTCAATTTGATTCTTTTTACCCATTTTGGTATGGTAATTTTATTCTGGGTGCATCGTTTTCACACATAATCATATAATGAATGTAAATATTGTACTTGAAACATTTTAAAAGAGTAACGGTGGAGTTTCTTGCCCATTCTTCTCCATACGAAACTACATTTTGGAAGGGGCGACTAGAATCAATTCTATTTTAATGTAAATGTTGACGTTCAAAAGTGCCTTTTAAGTGCCTATTTGAAATAAATGCTTTGACTTTGACTTTGACTTTGCAAAGATTTAGCTATATTGCATAAGTTTTTGGCTCAATTTAGTGCACTAAGTTTGAGTTCCTAAGTATAGTTAGTTTTAAGCACTTGAATTTGTTTACATATGCAAAGTTGAGGAGCTGCTAAGTTAAATAGATAAGTTATGAAATTGTTATTTGAACCCAAATTCGAAAATCTAATTAAAATAACGCCTACCCTATGTTTTGATAGGATTTAGCTTAATAATCATACATTTTCACAGACCTATTATTTAATTTGAACTTGGCTGACTAAGGCACTACTCGCTATTATTATATGTACCTAATGCTGGCTGGAATAGAAGCCAAAATAATAATTTATTATAACAACTAATAGTCTAGTTAGAATTGACTTGCAAATATAATCTTTTGTATCTAACTTATCTCCTTTCATAGTTCATAGATTCATAGCTTCTGTTCATAGTTGTATGTATGTGCAACAATTCCTTTATATCGATACTCCTGATAACAATACCTGTACCCTGTGTAGAATGGCTTGTGGCTTAGTGATATCAGCCGCACGTGTCGATTGATCAGGTTTAAGCTAAGATTGTAGCGGATGGTCCGTGGATGGGAAAGCATATTAAGCCGTTGGTCCCGGCTGTCATTATCAGCCTTACCAAGGGGTTTCGTATTTCCCGAAAACTGAGTTGTGAAGTTCAGATAGGCAGTCGCTCCATGTACGTGGGACAATTAGAAAGTTTTGCGAAAATAAAAATAAATGTTCTAGAGGTAAATATTAAATCAAAATCAAAATCAAAAGTCATTTATTCAAACTAGGCTGAGAGTCAGCACTTTTTGAACGTCAAAATTACACAATACAGCGTGAAACTATCCTCCTCACGCGAAGATGCACGTGTAGAATTTCGTGAAGGCTTCCCGATTCAACCTGCAGGATGTGCTGAATCTCTTGATACATACCTCGCCTATTGTCATGGATTAAAATTTTCACTGCTAGCACGTTTTCTTCCGTAACAGCCGTCAAAGAGTGACCACTCTACATCCCCCAAAGTTAGTCGACCGCGATTAAATTTGTTATACCAACGATACACGGTTGCCTTAGAAGGGCCTTCATCCATGAATGTCATTTGAAGTCTATCGTACAATTCGTCTGGTTTCAGGCGACACATGAAATTGTAAAAAATCATAGCGCGAAAATGTTCCCGGCGCAGATCCATTTTTATAAGAGACACGATAATTTAAATTAGCTCGCAAACAATGTGGAGGAAAATTTTGAAATTAGAAGGTACCTATTTTTACTTACAAATAATCATATTTTAAAAATAGATTATAACTGGCCAGTCTCTCTACATAAAAACTTTTTTTCGCAATACTTTCTGAGTGGCCTGGTAAAATACTGGTACTCAGCTGCATCCGGTTAGACTGGAATCCGACCCCAACATAGTTGAGAAAAGACAACGCAGATTCTATCGATATCTGTAACCTATGTTAAAATAATAAAATATTAGTAGTTCTGTCATTAGTAAAAAACAACGTGAACGAAATAACGTAAATTACTAAAACATCCAACTAGCGAGCTGGAAACTGAAAGTAGAAGATTGGGAACTTATTGTTATTGAAATGTCACTGGTAGACGAACGTGTCCTACGTGCTCATCGCGTGTAACTTCATAGCACTCTTCCTTTTGTTAAGTTAGCACAGGAGCTAAAGAAGCATATAATTAATTGTATATAGTATATGTTCATATGTCATCGCACTAAAACAGAGTGTCCATGGAGTTTCTTGTCCGTTCTTCGCCAAAGGAACCTACAATGGGCAGCTAGCTTCGTCTTTCTGACTGACCTACTCCTTGACAGTTCAAAAGTATCTTTCAATGTTTTAATCGATATAAATGCTTACAGTTTGAGTTTGACCTAAAACCAAGAAAAAGAAATACCGAATTCATCTTCCATCCAAAAAGCAAATAAGAAATTCAAATTTATTTACCGCCATCTGTGCCCAAACTTCCGAGTTTACTTCACATGTTGAATAAGAGATGGCGTTACAAATTCATAAGCTCCTCTCATGTTTTATTCAAAAATAAATAAGTAAATAAAGTTTGTTTAAACTCATCCGGCGTTTAAACGACGGAGACGGCAGTTAAGTATGCGAAACTGAGACACAACTATTCGTTTATCAGCTCACAACTTGGTTGGGCTGAAATTCAATGGTGTAAGTTATAAACTTTTATGAAAATTTTGCATTTTCTGAAAGAAGTTAAGTTGTAATTTGTCTCAATTTCTGTTAATTATGTTATTGTTAATATCAATAAAGTTACTATTCTTGGCAAACAAATGAGTAACAGTAAAATACTGTTATAACAGCGAGATAATTGCGTAACACACTTAACCGTAGGAATGGCTTTTAGTTTGATAGTTCAAGAATATTAATTGCGTTATTTGCGTTGTTGAGTAGATGATTTATCGACATATGAAGCAATAGATTGACAATATCTTATCTCACTAGCTTTGTAGTGTGCTTTAAATGGTTACTTCGTATATTACACGCTTTCGTGTTCATAGCACAGCGCCTACCATGCCAGTCTTTCTTTCGAAACAAAAAACCTATGTTATATTTGAAGACTTATTCTAAATCAGCTTGACAGTTCGAATGTGACTAAAGTAAATTTATAGCCAGCCTGTACAACATAAGGTCATCTTGAGCAAACAACCTTAACAGTACCCTTCTTTGATGTTTTATATTGTTTGAGCCCAGTAGGTAACCACGTCGATTGCGCCATCAGTGGCATGCTTTAGGTCATCCAAAGTGCAAGTGAACGGGCACTTAGGGCACTCCAGCAAGTGGAGCATGGTGTGATTAGAGGATCCGCACTCGTACTGGGTATTGGATGGGTCAGTAAACCCCCACTTCGACAAATTGTGTCTGCAGCGGCACGATTGACGCGGTGAAGTTGGTGGGTACGCAATCAATTGAGAACTTTCCATATGGGCCACTACAGATCACGGCTGGAAGGCAAATGTTCCTGGGGTTCAACTAAGTTGAGAGGTGGATGCTTGTCTTCCCACAACTTGCTGCTCTCATTAGGTGATTAGGTGGTATGTGGACTGTAGTGCATCTCAGATGATTTGTGATGGGCACACTGATGATTATTTCGCGATCATTTGCAAGAAAGTGGCATAAATAATACGCAGAGTGACAGGAAGCAACAATAGCATTCTGAAAGTTTTTCTGAAGTTTAGAAGGGCCTACATTGGACTTGGTTTATCAAGCTACATGTCAGACACGGGGCTTGACAAACCTTCCTGTAATTGGATGCTTTATTTTTATAATGTATTGATATTGTATTTGTATGCCTAAGTTATTACTAACATCGTTTTTAAGTTACTTATTAAGGTAACAGGAAGACCATACCTACACGCTAAGAGCCTACGATGCCTGCCAATAAATGTTTTTATTGTTTATAATGTCTTGGATATTCTGGAGTGGCGACTGCGTTGGAAGGCCTCGCACAAATTGGACCGATGATCTGGTGAAGGCCACAGGAATCCGGTGGATGCGAAAAACACAGAACCAGTCGAAGTGGTGGTGTTTGGGAGAGGCCTATGTCCAGCAATGGACGTCTTTCAGCCGAAATAATAGGTCTTTACCTATGAAATTGCCGTTTTGTATGAAAAAATTTAAACGAATTTTTTCATGTATTTTTTATTTGTATTAATCGAAGTAATCACCCATGCAATCAATGCATCTTTGCCATCGCAGTGGCAGTTTATTGATGCCCTTCTTAAAGAAATCAGCTGGACGGGAGGCAACAAATTCTTCAAAGGCATTTTGTACTGCCTCTCGGGTATTGAATTTTTTTCCCGCCAAGAAGTTATCCAAATTCTGGAAAAAGTAGTAGTCTGTAGGCGCAAGGTCTGGTGAGTAGGGCGGATGACGGAGAGCTTCCAACCCCAGTTCTTGCAACTTGGAGACCGTCTGCTGTGCAGTATGAGGTCGCGCGTTGTCGTGCAGGAGCAGCGGAGACGAGCGATTGACCAATGCTGGTTGGAGATGTGCCAGCTTCTCCATCATTGTGTTCAGTTCTTCACAGTACACATCTGCAGTAATGCTCACCCCGTTTGGTAAGAAGCTGTGATGAATCACACCGGCGCTAGACCACCAAACAGTGACCATCACTTTTCTAGGGGTAAGTTTTCGTTTAGGGCATTGTTTAGGTGCTGAACCAGGATCCAACCAACTTGCTGAGCGCTTGCGGTTATCAAACAGAATCCATTTTTCATCGCAGGTAACAATGCGGTTCAAAATTCCTTCATTTGTGTGTCTGTTGAGCAGTGCAAGGCACGTCTCGACGCGTACTTCGCGCTGACGATCATTGAGTTCGTGGGGCACCCATTTGTCAAGCTTTTTTACCTTGCCAATTTGACGCAAATGGACCAATATTGTTTTGACGCTAACGTCGAAAGCTGCTGCTAATTCAGCCGTAGATTGTGTATCATCAGCTTCCACAATCGCCTTTAATTCGTCATTGTCGACCAAAGTCTTCGGACGACCGCGAGGTTCATTTTTCAGGTCGAAATTTCCAGAACGGAAGCGAGCAAACCAATAACAGGTGGTGCGTTGGTTTGTAGTGTTAGCTCCGTAAACGTCGTTGATGTTGCGTGCCGCTTGTGCCGCGTTGCTGCCACGACGGTACTCATATTCCATAATTACTCGAATTTTTAACGTATCCATGATGACGAAAAAGATTGAAATGCGATGAAAATGTAACACTAATCAATAAACAAATGACTACATTTGGAAAAAAAAATCCATGTTTTTAAAATAAAATTAATTTGAAATTAGAATTCTTACCCAAACAAAAATTATTTTGATTTGAAATGGCCAGTACTGCAAAACGGCAATTTCATAGGTAAAGACCTAATAATAGTGATGATGTACTGATGAGATGGCGTATTGAGTTGCCCGTAAATTCCCCGTGGAGTTGAATAAACGGACCATTTAAATTGGTAGTCAATTTGCTTAATTATCCTGACATTAGCTACGCGTAAAATCCTTTGAAGCTTGTTCCTTGCACCACATCCGCAGCAGAATTTTTAGCAGGAACTTGGCTAGTTTACCCGCTTGATGGAAGTAGAATGAAGTGCATCAGTGTTTACAAAAGAGGCTTAAAACTTTATTTCATTAAAATATTTGTGATAGCTTGAAGTTTCAGATTTTCTTGGTGAGAAATCTTGCAGTCTGGAGGGAAGTCTTCGGGAAAATGATTTTTGAATTTTGAGACTGGTATTTGCATTTTACTATAGATATGTAGGTCGGTAGGTGTTCGTTGTTGTCATGATTGGTGCAGTGGCTGAGCTTTTTGCGTTATGGATCGTAGGGACGTTCCCTGCATGGAACAAATAATTGTGTATGGACTACAGATGATTACTTGAAGAGTAAGACTGAAACTAAAGAGATAAAAAAATAAATAAATAAATCTTGATGGCCTGCAGCTTTCTAAAATCAGAATGTCTTCAACAGAACAATCCTTGCGATATCTATCTCATTGACTCATTCTTTAAGATAGTTAATATACAAATTACAAGTTTTAGGAACGTACGTGCGAATGATAGACACGGAACCCTTATAGGATCACTTGTGTGTCTGTGTCTGTCTGTCTGATACAGCCAATTCTCTCCGAATGAAAATTGAACACGCCCTTATCTCCGAAACAACGGAAGCGATTTTTTTTTTAAAATACAGAAGCTCACTTCAGATAATTTTTAATTACAGAAAAACCTCTAAGAAGAGTATTGTTTTAAAATACCATGGTAAATTTCTTAATAAATATTGTTCGTTCAAATTTACATTTCTTTGCAGTATAGGAGAATATGTTTTCCAACAGCAATACTAAGCCGTATACGAAATTTTTCCGATTTCGCTGATTCATAATACATATTATGAAATCGTGAACAATTCAAGCGAGTCTATGTATCGACCGACCAACGACGTAGCTAAGTTTTCCACCATAATATATAATAATAAATTAGGAACCATCGACACGACGAAAAATCACTTTTTTACAAACAAAAGTAAAATACGAAGTGTAAACTTGCGATTACTTAATTAAACTAGTTTTATAAGAGTAGCTCTTAGCTGATTATATCTCCCTCTACAACTCGGGAATCACTGAGACAATAATTAAGTTTCAAAACTAAAACTCTCTCACGGAAAATAAACTTTTGTATAGATTACCTGTGTTTCTGTAGTTATGTAGTGTATTAGTAGTTTTTGTGTTATCTGGAACTTTAGAATCCAATTGGAAACATTTTATGGCTTAAAAAGCATAATGTATTTGATATTCAGGTATGGACACACACACACACAACAGAAAAATCAACTTGCGCACCAAGTCTCATGCTAATTCGTTCAGTTATTTTAGAGTGGAGCATCTATGCGATCATTGTTAACTATGCGAGAAAGACGTTCCTTTGCTTTTCTGAGATCACAGTATGCAGAGATATTACCTACTTTAGCTGCGGGTGCATCTGTCCTATTCTTTTACCTTGGGATGGGCTTCCAGTCTAACCGGATGCAGCTTAACAACAGTATTTTACATAGAGCGACTTCCAATTTGCCCTTGGTAAGACTGGTTGTCATACTTTTGGGCTTCTGACGACCCGTAACGACTGACAAAGATCCACGAATGGCAGCTGGGACCAAGAGCTTAACGTGCTTTCCGAGGTATGGAGGGGTCAAAATATGTAATTGATGGTCACCCATCCACAAACTGACCGCGGCAAGCGTAACCTTAGATGGACCCATGCGGCTACTATTTAGTCACTACTCATTAGCCCCGAGCCAGTAAGTCCTAAATAACACTATAATACTTCCTCTTAACTTCCTAACAAGATTTAACACAACATGCTATCATAGTCAGGCATATAGATCACCTCGTAGCTTCTAGCAATTTTTTTCGCAAGAATTGATCGAAACATCTTGAAATAACTGAATTATTCATGAAAGGTGGTGGTTAATTTTCGTCAGAGTTTGTAACTAGCATGCTCTAGGGATCTATAGTTCGGCATTTGGTACTTATACTGTAATCTGATTCGCTAGTGACGCCTTCTGCTTGTTTTCAAAGAGATGGGTTAATGTAACTATGGAGAACACATAGAACATAACGTCCCTAAGGGTTGGACAGCGGTATTGTACCTACAACCACGATAAGCCAGTTATCATTAAAAAAAAAACAGACATGAACACATACATGAACAGTCCATAGGTTGGTTAGAGATGGGTTAGTAACAGAAAGTACTAATAGTCTCTATTAGTATTGTTAGTTAGGACATAAACACAGTTATATTGCCTAAGCTTTTTGCGCTCCTCAAGTTCTGAGTTGAGCTGCATGATTACTGATAAATGCTTGCACTGATTGGACAGGCCCACTCAATCTGTGTGGTTCTTTCCTCAAAAGACCATTTCAGATACCAATCCACATGGTCTTCACATGATCTGACCAAGATTATGCCTGGACTTTAAAAGAGACTGTGCCCTCTGAGTTTGTTTCGGCCTTTCTTCTCAGAGTAGTCAGATAGGAAACGCCGACCTCATCTAGTTTAAAAAAAATATGATTGACGTGTAAAAGTGTTTGTACAAACCTACTTACAGAAATAAAATAATTTAGCATTTATCATTAAGCCCACCCTCAAGGCTCAGTGTGGAAGCACCATAGGTATCTACATTTAGGCCTCCGACTAACTCTTAGGGCATCACAGGCATGACGTTATGATTATGATGAAATTATTATTTATTTACGAGTACCTATAGCTATTTCCACCCAGTGCCGTTGTATAGGACAGTCTGGCCTGTTAACAATCATCTTCAGGATGCCGTTCCGAGTGCTACGCAAGCGCTGTAGCAAGGAAGCCGCTCTTTTACGCATGATAGCGTGAAAACAATCTGTGAGAGCTTCGGCAAACATGCCCGAAGCACTACAACGCCGCGGCAGCCGCAAAAGCATCCTGAAGGCGTTGTTATAAACTACTATACGCACGCGCAGGACATTGTATGATCAGCTTGTATATGACACCCACAGGCCGCTCGAATAAAAGGACAGGAAGAACACTGCAGAACGCTTTAAATAAGGTCACCTTAACGTCTGCCGTGCAGCGAGCAAACCTGCGGGCGAGCATATTGCTCCTCACCGCCAACGCCCTGCGCTTCCTCTCTATATCGCTGTCATCGCGTAGGTCACTAGTGACAATGTGACCGAAATTACCGTACCGTACCTATATTATACCTACCCAGCAGTGGGCGAGCCCTTTTCCATCAACGGGACAAAAACCCAAACGCAGGCTAGATACTAGGAAATGCTAATGCAAATCCCAAAAAATCTTTTCCCGTCCCGGGGACTTAGCCCAGGATCATTTGTCCAATAGTCCTGCTTGTAAAAACTAGACCATCGAGGCAGGCCAATAATCATTTCTATCAACGCCATGTTGGAGTTTCTCGGCCAAAGTAGGATATGCTAGTTATATGAGAGTACATGAAAGAGTAGCACATCTAAGCTCTCAAACATCCTGGAAAGTGATCGAATACTCTCGCTGTGGCTGACATCGTCTAGCTCTAACCTAACCTTAACTAACTGTAACTCGTACCTCACCTGTTACCATATTTCATAACTTTAAAGATGGTCTCTAATCACAGTTACCATCTTTAAAGCTATGAAATACTGCATAGTTTAACATAACATCACGCCAGACAGAGGTGTACCTGTATTGTACACCCATAGTACGCCAGTCATAGATAAATAGATTAGTAGCGAAATATCCTCACTTACTATAGCTATTATCAAAACGCACGTACTTTCAACAAACAGTGCGACTAAAGTTTCAGCATTAATTGCTCCCAAATTGCACCTATGCATACGAAAGTACTAATTGTAACGAGGGAAATGCGAACTAACTTGCGTTGTCGACGTGGGGTTTCTTAATAAAAATGGCTTGTTTTAACTTATATTGAAACTGAATGCATACATTTGCCAAAAAGCTTTTACAGACTTCTGAAACACAAAGGTGTTTCAGTAAAATCTGTAATCGGGTGGTTCTTGTTTTAGGCATGGTTATAACTATTAATGTATTTTTTTATTTCTTATACAGGGTATAACAGAAACCCTATAGCTATCCTTAAGCACTAAAGATAACAGTTGGTATAGAATCACTAAACATAGTTTCAGCTCAAAATAAAATACTCTAAGAATTTATACCAAATTTTCGGTTTCATATATTTCTTCAATTCAAATCATAACAAGAATGTCACCGCACTACGCAGGTCAATAACTTTCCACGTTATTTGCCAATATCACGGTAAATCTCTTCCGAGTGATGTGGTTATTACAATTTAAAAAGTTCGGTTTCCAGAACCGAACTTTTTAAATTGTAATAACCACTGTTGTATCAATATATTAAAAATTCTCATAACTTCCGAACATGTAGAGATAGGATTAAAAAACCCATCCAATATTGTTTGATATCATCCAAAGAAGCCGTGCTGTTGGTATGTATATACCCTTTCCGTTACCCGTTGTATATACGTACACAAGAGTATGAATGTCGATGGCTATAAAAGTAGGAGAAGACCAAAGAAACGATGGATGGACTGTGTGAATGATGATATGGTTAGCAAGGGTGTGACTACGGAGATGACGACTAATAGAGAAGTGTGGGAGAAAAAAATATGTCGCGCCGACCACAAGTAAATGGAGATAAATGATGATGATGTTAACAGTAAAACAAATAGTGTTGCAGCAGACCCGCGAAAGCAGCTCGTAAAATAAATGTAGACAATAATTAATAAATTTAGAACATGATTATGAAGCTTACTAATGTAGGCCAAAAATATTGAAACAATGTATTTTCTTAACACCAAAAGCTAAAACTTCCAACACAAAGTGCACATTAGGCCCATTATATAAACGAAACATATTTATAGATTGACGTAAATTAACGAAATGGCACGTGATCTGTTATGGCGTCTCTGCATACAAACTTTCTAAGTGATTGTATATATCAAACGTTGTAGTTATAACTTAAGGGTAGAGATAAATTTTATAAAGAAAACGTAAGTAAGTTAAACTAATTGATACCCTCAAATAACATTTTCTATCGATTAGACTGAGACCTAAAGATCAAGTGACTCGGACGATAGTTGATAACAATTTCATCGCAATTCATGTGGGCTCGCTGGCTAGTTCCTATGAGTATGCTGACGTCCGGTGATACGATGGTTCGAATCAAAGTCAAAAAATTAAACTCTATTCAAATTGAATTCAATGTTGTAGCAGTGTAACATTTAAAAACATAAGGGGTTAGCACAACATATACTGACGCTATGTGTACTAACGTCTTTTTTAAGCGCTGAAAGCGATGTACGGTCAGCATCGTTAGTACTGCCCGCAAAAAATATATATTTTTAAGCTTTATACAATTTTGCTGAATCGCTCTGGGAATTAAGAATTGTAGATTGTTATTGGTCAGTGCTTGCGATTAAGCTTTCCTGCATCCTCTAGTGTATCATTAGTGGTCATTACGGTATAATACTGGGGAAAAGGAGAATGTGTAAAAATACGTCCTTTTTCAAAGCACCAAGTGGTAATTTAAGAATCTGATTACGTTAAGTTGAATTGTAATTTTTTGTCTCTGCGGTAATTTTTTTAGTCTCGTCATAAAAGCTAGTTTTGGTCCTTGGACTCAGATACTCTTAAGTTTTATTTAAAACCTTAAAGCGTTCAAAATTTAAACCATAATTGAAGTAGCATCCGTCCAGTTTTGGTTTCTATTTGAAATTATTATACCTTCTTTCCAACATTGTTTTCTAGCAAGTTGATAAATTTTGATTACCTAGGTACTGAAGAAATAACACAATGACTTCTCATGTCACCTAATGAAAGAAGAAAAAAATTCAGACATGAAACATTCCACGAGCAGGTCACAACGTCACGGTATACGCAAAAATAAATAAAATAAAAAAATAACAACAACGGAAAAAAATCTCGAACGATATTCAATTACACAAACATTTTTCCGTGCCATTTACTTCGTCGGATATATGTGAGAGCTAAAAACGGTCAAGCGCGAGTCGGGTACGAACAAAGCGGGGATATGGTGTGGATCGAGAGTTTTTTTTTTTTTGTAACTGGCAGCGACCCTTCACGTGACGTAACGCTCCAGCCGCTTCATTAGGTTTGAAAATGAAATAGGTGTTGAGATGAGGAAACGCATGCTTTGATCAGTAGGCTGGAAAATAATCACGTAGGTGACAGTAGGCGGGAATGAAGAGAAAAAAATCGCAAAGAACTTGAACCGTTATTAAAGACGCAAGTTTACCTGTTTAATTGTATTTTTAACGCCAAGGTATGTGCTGCTGGTATAGCATATTAGATTTCTAATAAAAGTGAAAAATATAATCTATTTTCACTTTAATTACAAATTTATGATAGGATTAAACTTTAGGCTCATCATTGCAGCTGAAAGACGTCCACTGCTGGACATAGGCCTTCCCTAATTTGGGGGGGTTTGCCATAATCGCCACGCTTGACAGGCGGGTTGGCGATCGCAGTATGGTGGTAAAATCCATAGAGAACGCTGCTGCCCATTCTCTAGTAAGTCCCATAGTCGCCTTCTACGACACCCACGGGAAGAGATGGGATGGTGCTATTCTTTACGTCCGACACCACACGGCACAAATAAATAAATAACGTTTGCTAAATGCTACCAAGATTTGTGTATCAATTAGTTTAGTTAGCTCACTTAAACAAAAGAGAAGGAACGGTCGAAATTACCCTGATACTCTTTTTCACCATATCATGACAAAATTCGCAGCATGTTTACGAAGTTGTTTTGTTGAAAATGTCTAAGTACTTATGGTCCTTCGAGCCAGATAGTGAGCACCTTTAGCGCCTCCTTTTTTACCGATAGAAATTTTAGGTCCTTTGTCGTTCAACGACATCGAGAAAAAACATATTTTAGCTTTAACAACCCCAAAATTATTTCAACCAGATTTTCGCCCCATATTTTTATTGCAACCTTACTATCCTAGGATATGTTTTGAGCGCTTTTGTCCCGTCATAAATCTGGCACATGTCCTCGCTGGCCGCTCGAAAATAACACACTATAAAACATTAATGCTCCGTTGCCACTACGGAACCTAGACTATGGAGGGAATTCACGGATTTTCGATAGGAATAAAAGCGTGGCGGTTGGCGTATAGTAGTTTCAATTTGATTTTATTTTAATGTTATAAAAAATGTATGTTGGGTTTTATTTTTGATTTTGTGAAAAAATATTTGGGCAATATAGGCCTATAGTATGCGGTAGTTATTTCTATATGTGGTCGGTTTTTCATATTATTATGGCCTAACCAAGATTAAGTTTTTACACTTTTTAGTTATAGTACCTACCCCACGCCAATTCGAAATTTCATCACCCTTGGGGTCAAAACAAAGCATATTTATACGATAGCAGCAATCGCGGTTGATTTGCTGTAATTTTTTGAAGAGTTCCCTTGTCTGTGTCCGAAATGCATCATCAGATCTATATAAAATTATAATGGGGCCATTTCGGAATAAACCCCTTTCAAACAAAAAATAATTTTGCAAATCCGTCTTTAAATGACGGAGTTATGCCTGAAAATACATTTAAAAAAAAATATATAAACATGTCGAATTGATAACCCCCTTCTTTTTGAAGTCATTTAAAAAGAAACTGTGATTCCTGAGTTTGTTACAGTATTACTTCTCAGAGTAGTCGGGTAGGAAACACCGATCTCATCTATTTTTCAAACATAATTTATTTTTACTTGTAAACCTGTTTTTTTTTCTAAACAATTTACAGAAATAAATATCATTTACTAAAGCTATTGGGGAGTGCGATCATAAATTTAACTACACTATGATTAATCAGCTGTTGCATAGAAAACTGCAATACCTACGCGGTCAAAATGTATGGAACAGCGATTTTTTTTTTACGCTAGGGTCTAGAATGATATGCTGAATTCATTTAAACACAACATTTTAACACACACAAATGTATCCTGTATGACTTTATTGCGATTTGTTATTTGTTTGATGACCGAATGAAAGTGCTTTTGATTTTAGTACTGTAAAGGTTGTATGCTCATCATAGAACCTTACGTAACTGGCAGCCAATGATTGGGCTGTTTATGTTCGAACAGCCAGGAAGTTTAGCTTTTGAATTTAGGAATAATTTGACGTAGGTTTTGTTCCGACAGATGATTTCATTCTGGTGTTAGTCGCGTTGCTGTACAGTCTTTATTTCTTGGAAATAAACGTGGAGCCCTGCGAATTTAAACGTCATCAAGTATTTTATTTTATAACCATCCTTCCGTCGGTACCTTGTGAGTTCGGCAGAACTCCCACAGTACCTATCAGTAAACATAACTCCATTGATCAAAAAATAAAGCAATGGTATGATTTGGATTTTCATTAATCAAAGAACCATCAATGTCAGTAGAGGTTTTGTGGCTAAATAAAAACAGTCGATCAGGTTAAGCTACGCTTGCCGCAGCTGGTCGCTGGATGGGTGACCATCTCTTTATTACTAAAATCAGTGGTTTTCATTTTGCCAATTAGACAACAACCATTGCATTTGTCACGAGTATTTCAAACTTATGGAGAAATGGATTAGGAATAACCTCCATAATCCTGCATATTGTGAAAAAAAAAACTGAGGTGCCGGTTTTCCCGAAATTATTTCTTTAACTTAGAAAATATATCGGCAAGTGCCATTGTCACAAAATATAATACACAACTGACTTTATAAAAACACTATTTATTTACAACATTAAACTTAATAATTTTTTAGTTATAGTACCTACACAACACTAATTCGAATACCAATTGTACTAGCACACTTGCTATGTAATCAAAACTGACAGGAAGTATTAGAACGTTATCAAGATACACAAAGTGGATTAAAAACGTGATATCGAAGCTACCGCCAAAACTGTCCAACCAAATAGTAAATTCAAATAAGATTAACTACCCCTGATTCATACCGTGTTCATTAAAAAATAATTTTCAGTATCGATCAACAATCATTCCCGGAGATATCGAGAAACATACATAGGTACACACATACAACAAAAAACAACCGACTTCCGAAATAACACTACAAAGTGAAAATTAACTTTAATTCCGAAAGTCGGTGTCTTTGGACTTTTTAATTATTATTATTAATTTAAATACTTACATTTAAATTTTTTGTCGAAATTAAAGTAATTTTTCACATTGTAGTGTTTTTCGGAAGTCGATTGTAATTTTTTTGGAAAAAGTTTTTATTTTGCACTTTTTAGTTATTCGAAATTTAATCATATTTGGGGTATTCTCAAAGTCAATCAAATCAAAGCAATGCATATTTATGCGATAGCAGCAATCGCGGTTGATTTGCTGTCATTTTTGGATGAGTTCCGTTGACTGTCTCCAAAACTCATCATCAGATCTATGTGAAATTTAAATGGTCTGTTTAACGGGGGGAATTCGGAATAAACCCATTTTTACAGCAAAATTATTTTTCAAATCCGATATATGATGGAGTTATGTCCGAACATACATAAAAATAATAATAACAACACACCGAATTGATAACCTCCTCCTTTTTAAAGTCGGTAAAAAAAACGTATTGACGAATTAAAAAATAACCTCCTTTTTGAGTTCGGTGAAAACTATGATGGTACCTACAAATGCTACAATACTACTTCTATACCCAAGTCCATTACAGATAGTAGATAGATACGTGTCGTGTATTCTCGACAAACTCCTAGTCTTATAAATTCAAAATACGCCTCAACGACAGACATAATAATTTGATGTATTTCTTGTTAAAAACTTGGGAACAGTAGTTGACATTGTAAGCCGTTTACGTCAGAAACAAACTCCCGCCCACAAGCTTTACTTGACATATTTATTATTTACGAACTCGGTAGTTTTGTACTGTATTTCTATTTGATCAGGGAAAGGAAATGTTCTGTAAGTAGTTATTCGATAGAGTACTGTTTTACTTAGTATCTGGGAGACGATTTTTTATCTAAGTAAGTAGGTACCTGATTATAATGAATTATGAACCTGACTATAAAAGAGACTTGAGCCGTAAGTTTTTTTTTTTTGCCATTTCTTCTCAGAGGTAGTCAGATAAGGAATGTTGACTCCATATAGTTCATTCTTTATACGACGTTTGTTTACAGAAAAGTGATTCCGATATCTTATTTACAGAATAAACAATATGATTTGATTTATTTGCATATCTACTATCAATCTATGTAGACAGAATGTAAGGGACATCGAAAGACAAACTGTCAATGTTCCCGCAGTTAGGCGTGGTGCGGACAACGCGATACGACTCTGATAGATAAGTTTCCATGAACTTCATGGAAATTGTTCTACCAGAATCGCGTCGCACCGTCTCGTCGTGCCTATCTGCAGGATCATTTACCATGAATTTAATATGTACATTATTCCAGACCTATCACCTCTGATATTCTTCTATATACGTACAGTTCCACGAAAGAATGTTACTTTTTTATATTTAATACTAGCTTCTGCGCTTCGCGCAACTTCTTGTTTTACATAAATTAATATCCTGTGACAATCGGCAAAACTGTAGCTTCCTATTAGTGAAAAAAAAATCGGAATCGGATCAAAAGTTTAAAAGACTACCCCTACATACTACAACCAAATACCTATTTGTAATGCATTGCCTGCATGCTTAGCAAGAGAACCATAGACAAGTGATTTGTCGTCGGAAGAGTAGACAAAAATGACGTTTCCGTGTAGACAGTTGACAGTTTTTAACCAAGAAAGGTAGACAAGCGATTTCTATTCTACGGTAGAGTAGAAATAGGAAGCGTCATGATAAGCCTGTAGGTATAGGTTTCCTATTGATCCAGTAAATTGTAATGACACAAAAAGTTTGAAATAAGCAAATATTAGTTGACCACAAAACTCCACCAACAACAATACCATAAATAAATAACACCAAAATAGATTTTGTAAGTCGACTTGTTTTGTCAACACAAACTTGTGCCTTTACAATAATAGTCTAATTAAGTACTTACAAAAATAAACTCAACGGAGAAAGAAAAATTAGGTCCAAAATAAACTTATTTGTATTTTTTCTTAATTTCGTCGTTTTATTCATTAACTTTGCTTCTTGGGGTTGGATTAATGAATAGGCATTTTTCCAATGATTGGAGTAAACGACCTCTGATTTCCAAAAATTGCCTTTAATGTATTGTGAAATCTTGTGTTCAGTCGTATTATCGGTTGTGGTGAATTTCGAGAACCAACCATGTTGACTACCCCCCAGCGGGTTCCCGCATTGTCGTTGCGGGGGGGCTTAGTAGCCGTGGTCCGCTCCCCGGTGAAGTGAAAAGGAACCCCAAGGTGGGGCCGCTCATCAGGGTTTTAGCCTCCAACCCGACGACGTAGCGGCCAAAAAGTAGGTTGCGGTGAGGTGCACCGCAACTGAGGCGGGCCGCGACGCCGAATGGGAGGCATCGCGGCTGAGGGTTACAGGCTGCGGCGGAGGAGGAGTGCCGGTACTTCTGAGTAGCGCTCTTTCCTTCCGTGGCCTGGACGGGGCCGCCACCGTTTGATGGCGGACGCGGTGGGGCCGCAGGAGAAGAGGAGTATCGGTATAGCGTTGGCCGCTCTCCCTACTCCCTGCGGCCGAAAAGTGGTAGTCGCCTGGGGCCCTTATGTTACTTGGTTCCTGGGGTGGCCACGGCGTGCCATGTGTTCTGGTGCGCCGAACTGGTGGGGTCCGCAAGAGCCGATGCCTGCCAGGGGTGCGGGTTGTTCGAAAGAGATGCCGTTGCCCCTGGCACACAGGCAACTGAGGGAACTCGGGTGGGTTTTAGTCAGTAAAAGTCTGACACGCCCTCCTGCTCCACCCAGAGCGGGAGAAGTTATTTGAAGATTTCCCACCCTCAAAAAAAAAACATGTTGACCAACATGAGGATTTATTAAATTAAAAATCGGGCCTGGTTGATGGCAGGAGGAAATATGGGTGTACTATAGGTGCAGCTCTGCTCAACCCTTTGGGGGAACAAGGCGTGATGTTATGTTTGTGTTTTTTTGGTGTCCTAAAGAAGCGATGGATGGACTGTGTGAATGATGATAATTATGGTTAGAAAAGGGGTGACTACGGAGATTACGACTAATAGAGAAGTGTGGGATAAAAAGATATGTCGCGCCGACCACAAGTAAATGGGGATAAAGGCAAGAGAATGATGAGTATGTTCCCGTGGGACATTTTCCGGGATACAGGCGGGTGACGCCGCGGGCTAGTCTGCAATACGCAGAGTAACAAGTGAATGAAATTCGTTTCTTTCAAGCGCAGCATTTCTAAAATTTTAATGACACCGTGTATCACTGGTTAGTTTACCTAACTCGTCAGTTTATTTAATTCGCCAGCTTGTTGATTAGTCAGTCTCACTGATTGGTCAGTTTTGTGGAATAGTCAGTTGCTAGTGGTAGGCAGTTTTCTTGATTCGTCAGTTTAGTATACGTAAGGAAAAATAAATATTTACCTGTAAACAAAGAACTGGAAAATGTAAGTAAAACCTCATCATCATCATCATCATCATTATGTCAGCCAAAAGACGTCCACTGCTGGACATAGGCCTCCACCAAGCTCCACCACTTCAACCGGTTCTGCGCTCCCCGCATCCAGCGGACTCCTGTAGCCCTCACTAGGTCATCGGTCCACCTTGTGGGAGGCCTTCCAACTTTACGTCTTCCGGTGCGCGGTCGCCACTTCAGAAGTTTTCGGCCCCATCAGCCATCTGTTCTGCGAGCAATGCGCCCTGCCCACTGCCACTTAAGTTTGGCAATTCTTCGGGCTATGTCGGTTACCTTGGTTCTCCTGCGGATCTCCTCATTCCTGATTCGATCACGCAGGGAAACTCCAAGCATAGCCCTCTCCATTGCCCTTTGGGTGACTTTAAGCCTTCTTATGAGGCCCATTGTGAGCGACCACGTTTCGGTTCCATATGTCATCACTGGCAACACACACTGGTCGAAGAGTTTCGTCTTGAGACACTGCGGTATGTGGGACGAGAAGATACTGCGAAGCTTCTCGAACGCTGCCCAACCGAGTCGGATTCGATGATTGACCTCTTTCTCGAAGTTGGACCTACCTAACTGGACAGTTTGTCCTAACCCTAATCAAACACAATTTAAATCAAGTTATAGGTTGTGTCCTAAAAATCCAAATATTTTAAGATAAAAAAAATCAACAATGACCACTTAGTGAAACTGACTAATTAACGAAACTGACGAATTGAATTAACTGACGAGTGAGGGGAACTGACCAGTGATATGCGGACTCTGATCGTATGCGGGAAAGTCATAGTCAGGTAGTTAATTTAAGACCTGGCTACTTGCACCGACCACCTTTTATTATAACTTAACTCTATCAGCCTATCAATTTCTGTACCCAAAAATACACCGGTCAAAACAAACATTCGAAATACCATATATTTTACAGTGTAATTATAATAACCAATACCTTTAAATAGTAATCCACAAGATAAACTGGTACTACCCCAGTCCTCTATACTGAAACTCTCAAGAAGATGGGACGGTAATTATCTACCTCTTGTTGTGCCACACAAGTTTCAGACAAAGGGCTATTTTAGTACTCCTGAATTTAGCCATTCAACTCTCACCACTAGTCAACACCTCACCTCAAGTTCTATTGTTATTCAGTTATGTTATCTATACTGATCCATACTTCCATACTAATACCTATTATAAATGCGTAAGTAAGTCTGTTCGTCTGTTTGTTTGACTCTTACTTTTTAACGTATTTCGACATAATATGAAGACCTGGGTTAAGACCCAGGTCTAAATGTGTGCCAAATTAATACTACATTCAATTAATAGTACATTCCTGTGGGATAATTTCCTACCACCACCTCGATCTATTGATCTATTTTTTAAACCCCGATGCAAAAAGAGGGGTGTTATAAGTTTGACCAGTATGTGTATCTGTCTGTGGCACCGTAGTTCTTAAACGGGCCAACCGATTTGGATGCGGTTTATTTTTACTGTAATAGTAGGTTTTTTAGCGGCGGTTCTTAGACATATTTTATCAAAATCGGTTCAGCCGTTTGAATATTACCAGCTCTTTTCTGGTTGTTGAAGGGATTTGAGCATCTTCCTTACTTCAATGATATTAGGCGAACAAAGTATCACCACCTGAGTATCACCTGGAATTTCCAGGATACCCAAGTTACTCACCAACAAACAGCAAACGTATCGTGTTTGGGCTTATTGAAAAGATATCAATGAATAGGTTATAGATAAAAGGTGATCAAGACGAGGAATGAGGATAAATTAGTAACAAACTTCATTAGCGGAAACATACGTACAGCTGCGCAGATCTAAGCGTGACATAATGTGTGGATCGTATCGTGTTTACTATAACTATATTAAATTAAAAAAAGGAAATAAAAGTTAAATTAAAAATTTTAAAAGTAACGAAAATGTTATCCTTTTTACAATAGCATAATTAGTTACATTCATTATTGCTGGGCATCGTATGTTTGGCGTTTTCATTGACCGTCCCCCGACGTGACAATGCTTTGACGAAAATATTACCTACAACTTAAAAGGACATTTATTTTTTACTTTTTAAAGGTTTTTGTTTAGGTCAGGGTTTTTTTTTCTTTAGTTTTCACATCTCTGGCATGCTGACACCTTGTGTTGCATGTTTTGTGCTCCTATTTGGACAAATACATGATTTTCTAACTTACCTCGCGTTCAAAGCTGCGGGCAAAAGCTAGTCATAAAATGACGTAACAGAACCTCATTTTTGTAATCCCTGGACCGTACGTAGAAGTACATAGTGCAACCTCACTAGTTACATTTAATTCCCGTACCACTAACCACACATCCAGACTCGGAGCTGCTACGCAGAAATTGTTGATGGAAAAACCCAATAACAGGTCACCCAACTTCCTAGTCATGTGACCTACAGTAGGTTTGATAGGGAGTGTGTTTTTAATTTTAAACATCCATTAATTAACATGCCCGCGCCGGTCTACTGCTAATAATTTCCTGATTTATTCTTCGTTCGGACTGAAGTTTTGTCCCACATTCCAAAAACTCTTGGTTTGTCCCATATGACTATTGAAGTTGTGCTTCGTCCCAAATTACAAGTACTTGTTGTACAGTCGGACGAACTGATTGGTTTACATCCCACACACACACGAGTTATTATTGTCACTGTGTGCGTGTGATATAACCACATATACTTATAACTAATATACCAATGTATAGTAATCATAATTGAATGACTTCCAATATTTCAACATTATAAATATGGATCCCAAAGCCAGTCGGTGAAAGCACCTGGCATAGATAATGACTCAAACTTCTATTCAATAATTTTCTATACCGTCCACTGAAAACCCATAATACTTATTTCATGTCAATGCGCCAACCCTATTTTTAGAATAATCGCACTGGCCAGCACAAAGACAAAACAATTTTAGGTAAATTTTACGTGTCTGTTCAATTCGGTTTTCATAATTTTGGTTTGTTTTTTGATAAAACCGTATGAAATATGAGCGACTTTAGTAGCGCCGAAGATATTAATTTACGTTTGCATAACTCCAGCTTCCTCATAAGTGTTAGAATAATTCTACCTATGCCAATATTTAAAGCATAATGGCTGCAATCAAAGTACCCAGTATTAATTTAGCTGCCACAAAATCTTCGTTAATATGAGTCGTTTAGTGTGTGTTAGCAGGAGTGAAAAATTATTATGCCTTAATTTTTGATCTATAAAACATACTCATATCTTCTTTCGTTTGGAAGATATGACATGAGCAGATGGGGTGCCGTCTCTCCAGCTTACACATATTTATCGGTTGAATAACTCATAGAGTATTTTGACCAAAGATTTAAAAAAAATTGCTGGCTATGGCGGCAGCTATTATGCGTTATTTTTTGAGCTATAATACTTTATCATATCTACTTTTGTTAGGAAGATACACCTGAGCAGCTGGGGTGACGTTACTCCAGCTTACACACACGTTTTTTGATCGTAGTTTCAACACTTTTTAAGTATTATCTTTCAGTTCTTTCCTTCCTTGTGCAGCTATTATGCCTTGTTTTTCTGACCTTAGTCTCCTGCCAGGGGTACGAGTTGTTCGAAAGAGATACCGTGGCCCCTGGCACACAGGCAACTGAAGGAACACGGGTGGGTTTTAGTCAGTAAAAGTGCGGAAGAAGTTATTCTGATGATTTCCCAGCCAAAAAATAAAAAGTCCAGCTTTCTTTGTTTCGAACTATATCCGTCAAAGAACATCATCTTCGTTATACGACCGTCTGAAATTCGATCCCATTGAAAACAGGAAGTCGTATAAAGACTCGAGAAAGTCGACGAGTCGTAGAAATTTAATTTGGGCTTGGAATGGAAATGGTAATTTTATAACATTGTCCTCGGAGTTTATAACTCTGATGGTGATTTAACTTTAAGAAAATCGTGCGTCAATCTTGAGACAATAAGCATTCTCAAATAAATCTTGAAATTAAAAAGATATTTTTGGAGTGTTGTTAGTGGAATCATGTGGAACAAGCAACAAAAAAAAAAAAAATCGCAGATCATTTTAATGTAAAAGTACACTTTAAACAAATATCCAAAATCATTGAACGCAGGCCACCTATTCATATAGATACTACGCGCAGTCTCAATCCCGTGGGAATATATCGGGCTGAAAAGTATCATACATAAGCATTTAACAATTAGGATACTTCGTCTACCCATGCGCCAAATTTCATCCAAATCCGTTCAGCCGTGTTAGCGTAAAAGCGTAATAAACAAACAAACATTCAAATATTTTCTCTTTTTAATATGATAGTTTAGTTAATAGAAAATCAAGAAGACTATTATTTATAATGCACACCATGTAAATTACAGGTATTCAATGTAAAAATACTTAGGTTGATACATTCCGCGGTTACCTATTACTAAAAGCGATCTTTTAAAGACATCCTGATTTATTGGGACTCGATTCTAAAGGCGCATTTAAACCTCATACGTTTTCAGCTAAAAATGTAACCCGTAAATCCCACTCAATATGATTGTTTTCCTTAATAAAGTAAGTATCATCACTACGAAGCAAAAAAATAAATGCTACCCTTAACAACCAAACAGTCGTATTTTTTATCACTCAAAGTTGAAGCTAACACGGTATTGTAATTTCCCATGGGATCCTCTCGTTATGATGACGTCAGTAATGGCCTAGCCTCATGATTTAAGTAATTTATAGCTCAAGGGTATTGATGTTGAGTAAGTAAGGATATTATGACGGCAGTCCGGTTTTCGCAATTTTCTTTATTAGGGAAATAATGTATTTTTTGTTGTTGTTTTTTTTCCTCGTTTCTTGTGAAAAAAGTTTTTGAACCGGTATTTTCTTCTTTTATATTTCTAGGTGATTGGTTTGGCTTTATGAAACAGGCCTTTAAAATAGTAGTGGAATTAGACACACTTTCTATTACTTTGTGAATTACCACCAAAGGTCTGGTGGTTGCACCTACGTATATACAGATAGATGCTTGCAACAAACATTGTTACGTCAAACCCAAGGGATTCGCCGACGCATTGCTGTACCAAAAATTGCTATGTCTCATTATGCTGAGATTCTAGGAGACAAAAGTCTCCTAAAACCTCGCAGCTTTGAATCAAAAGTCTTGGTTTTAGTCTGTTTTATTTTGTCCATAATAAAAACTAACCACCGTTTTGAAGTCAGTTAGAAATACTTAAAAATGCATTAAATGGTTAAGGACAGATATTAATAAAAATATTCAATTTAATTATGTTAATTTTGTTAGTTTTAAATGATTTTTTTTTTCGGTGCGTTTCACGAATAAAATATTTTTTTTAAGCGCTTAGCTAAACGACGATTTCTAACGATTATGATGTCAAAAGTATTTTCTGAACTAATTTTTCACGTAAATATTCAGTCTACATTATTATTTACGTGCATCTTTCTCGCTTGATTGCAATAGAAATATTAGAAGAGCAAATTGCAAATATAAGGCAGGCCTATCTGGAAAATTTAAGCACATCTGTGCTTTAATTTACTATATAAATTCTCCAGATAGTGCTATATCGAAAACCAGCGAAGCACAACAGTGGGGTAAGCGTAAGCCATCCCGCCGATAATTGTTAGGCTATGGATAAGGGAGTGCAAATGTCCGAACTATTTCCAGCACCACCAAAAAACTCTAAACTGACCAGTTTAATGACAGATTTAGAAACCCAGGATATTTCCAAAGATACTTCAGGACCATCATTAGCCAACACACCTTTATATAAACTTTTAGAAGAAACTAGATTGTTTGGTTTTGCACAAACTAAATTACACTAATAAAAAAAAAACTACCAGCCGCTAAAAGCAAAATGTTGTCTGCTAGTTGGGGTGCCCAAACCCCAGTTTTAGCGGAAATCCCACTAAGTTGACTACACTGCTTTTCTACGATTTTTTCATTAGCCACAGATAACTAAAACGTGAACAATAAAACGTTTCGTTGCTTTCTTTCAATTATGGTAGTTTTTGGTAAAAACTGTTTTATAAATTGGTTTTACGTTTTTTAGGCATTCATTGTATATTTTCATATATAAGCAATAGTAGACCACCAGTCGTAATTAAAACAATATTAGTTTATAGCAAAATTATTCGGAAGCGTATAGTTCATAACAAAACGCCTAAACGTAATAGATTGGACGAGATTTTGGTAAGATCCCTGTAAAACTTGACAGAATTTGATCCATTTTAATTACACATCTAGAGAAAAATCCACCTTCAGTTTATAAACCGTCTGTATCTAAATACTCGCCAGTACTGCCCTAAACATAGCTGCTCTACCTACATCCCAATCAGCAAAACATTTATAGTAAGCCGTGCCATGGAACAGGACAATCCTGCCCCCATTCCAACGGTAATTGCGCTTTTTGCTCCCAAACCCATTTATAGAGCCTGAAAACATATTCTCCTGAAAATGCAAAGCACTGAAATAGCATGAATAAAATTTGCTCCAATTGTAAGTTTATACTCGAAAAATGAGGCTTAAAAAGGAAAAACGATTTCGGAATGGAGATTACAATGTAAGAAGTTATTCGTTGTGGAATATGCGGGTGATTTATTTCGATTAAGTATTTAATGTACCCCCGCTGTTTCCTTGCTTTCGATTCGGCCTGGACTGTACGAGAATGGCTCTTGCATGAGCCATTCTCGTACAGTTTAATAAAAATATAAAATAGAAAGTTTGGTGTAGTTGATAGTCTAGAGTACAGTTTTCTTCGTGATTCCTTTAATACCCTAAGGTTGAATGTCACTTGCACGTCATAAAACGGTAAGGCGAAAGCGTCAGGGTTGTATTGCTGATTCTAATGATTTATGAAAAGTATCCCACACACACATGATCCTCTAATAAATTGACAATAAAATCACCACATACAATTATATTTTTGTCCAATTTACCAAGTTTTTGTAACATATCACCCATGATACTCTCAAAGCAATCATAAATCGATGATGGAGGCCGGTTTACACTCAATATAACAAGCTGCTCCAACTCTACACAAGCTATTTCTGCAGTTCGACACAGATCACATCGGACATCAAATCACAATATCTTTACGTTCTTTGAATTTAAGTTGTTTAGTTAAAACGAGCTACCATGTATTGTACGTTCTCAGCTGAACGAACTCCCAACCTGGTGATTACTGAAATTAAACATGAACTGATGGCTTTTTAACCAATGTTCTGTAATGCTTAAAATATCAATGTGGTTACAGTTCATGAATAGTTCAATTACAAGGTCTTTTCTCAAAATACCTTAAATATTTTGGTGCTCCAGGTTAACTGTGTTGTTATTCTGACATTTTGATGATTTGTAATAGTATTTAAATTTAAATTATCTCCGTTAATTATGCAAGAGATTTCCTCTATTGTCTCAACTTCTAATTTAAATTAATGTCAGCTTGTGTAGCCAAGTTATTCGCTGAACCAATTAAAATTACAGATATTTGCTCAATAGAAGGTTGCTTCTATTGAGCAAATATCTGTAAATATCTGTATTGGCTGCTAAAACTGTTGAGTTTTAGCAGTCAATCTCTTGGCTGGTAAATCAATAAAAAAAAGGATAGCAATAAAAATGTTTGTCTTCTTAAAAAGTGTGGTAAATACAATTCTTATTTCGTCACATTATTAATATTTACTAACATACTTGTTAGTGTCAATAACACGCAATTTATTATTGGTAAATGTCTTAGTATTTAACATTATATTTAATTTTTGCCTAAAATTATTTTCTCTCTGTGGCCAATCTGTCTTATTTATTTATCTTATTTTAAAGAAGGCTTACAGACTAACAAATCAATGATACAAATAAAGTAATATAAAAAATATGCTAATAACAAGCCTCCACATATAGTTAAAGAAAAATTTCGATAAAAAAAGTACATACAAGTTTGTTATTGTAATGAAGCAGACTGTCCTGATTCACATTTCCTCTGTCACTAATTACTAAGATCAAAGAAGTTTCCTGGTTAAAATTTAAATTAATAATATTTGTCACTATATCAATATAACCTAAGCTAATCATATAATAATTGGTTTTGACCACTACCTATGGAAAAGGTACCCTTAAGTAAGACAGTGTTATGCCTACATATATGCTAATAAATAGAATGAAGTCTTCTAACATAACAGACAGCTGTGCTGCTGGGGAGTTTGTTGCGCCACTTCTTCCCAGCTAAAGCTATAGTAAGTGGTCAAGGGCGGGTGTTTGGACTGTATTATCTAATTTTGACGTTCAAAAAGTGCTGATTCTCAGCCTAGTTTGAATAAATGATTGTTTATTTTGGTTTTGAAATTTTCCGCTTATTTCCTAGCCACCTCTATGCAAAACAAGTATGATTTTATCTCGTATTTATATGAACTGGCACATTGCCCGGTGTTGTGGGGCTGCTGCATCACAGTCTGTGCCATACGTTACACGTATCACGTATAATAAGCATGATATGGCTATCCCGGGGAGATTGAAGGAGTGGGACGAAGATTGGTGTAGCAAAGATAACAGATCTGTTGTTGGATATAGGTAAGTATAGGGAAGTGGATAAGCACACAAATACGACAACCATTAGTGACCAGGGCCCACTGGTTTGCTTTTGCAGACTCTTTGGGAACTACACAGTTAATTATCAGATTGAAAAAAAAACTTGGTTTATAAACCAAGTGCCGTACAGGCACTTAGGTATGACATTTCAACTTTGTCTCCAAGATGGCCGTACAGTACAGTAAAACTGGCACTGAAGAGGTTAAATTCGCGCAAATGTCCATTCGGGCTAAAGACGGACTTTAGCCCGAATGCGCGATTGTACAGAACTCTTTTCGCGGAAATGGCTTTTCGCGCAAGTGGGTTCACACAATTGTCTTTCGCTCAAGTATCCCAGATCCCAAACCTAACGACTTGCGAGTTTGCCTATATATATAATGTACGGAACGAAAAAATCTATTCAGAAAATTCTGTTGCTAATGGGAAGCTACAGTATTGCCGAGTAATAAAGGATATGTTTTATTTTAAAACTAGGAATTCCTCGCGGACGCGAATCGCGGAGAGTAGCTAGTTAAATACATGCGGCGGTAACTAGTGACCCTAAGGTGAACTGCTTGTTTGTAGTGCACTCCCAAAAAATTTAAAAAGGAGAGAAAAATACAACGCTTTCGTCAATGTTATTTTTAGACCTCATGTATATTTTGACAAGTCTAAGACAACAAACTTTGCCCTCTATTATATTCAAAACACCGATGAAATACTTTCACCAACTTACATCACATAAGCCGTCTTGATCTCCAAGTTTCTACGTAATTATATTAACCGGATTCCGCCGGTTTTCTGCGGTTCTCTCTGGTAATCTCCGGTTTATACAGTCTCTAGAGTTTTGTGACTATACCTATTTGTTTTAATTTTATGACTAACTCAAGGTTGAGAGATGCTTGTTTTTACGTGTTTTGTAGAAAATGTTGAATAATATGGTTTTTTGATCCTTAAACATTCTATTTTTTTTTTTTTGATGTTGCCCCACCCTAGGAATTTCCATTGCATCGTTAACGTTCATACATCTGGTCATACACGCACGGCACTTGCGAATACTAGGTACGCCGCAGAAGGTGGCGTTTTGTAGTTACTGCCTATCTCCATAGGAAGAATTTGACACATAAAAGGCAAGCGGGAACTCACGAGAAGCATTTCCGTGAAAAAAAAAATATTAATGTAAGATTGATTGAAAATGTCCATAGCAAAGTAAAGTTATTCGCCTAAACCGGCTAGGTCATTTTTGACATTCGATATTTATCACTTGGCAGAATTCATATAAAATATACTACATATTTATGTAGGTATACCTTTGGCAACTTGGACCGATTGTATTTCCAGCGAAACCTAATAACATAGTGACGTCATAGTCGTTTATTTACCATTATTTAAAAAATAAAAAAGGTGTAATGAATATCTTTGAATATTTTTTGACAAGCTGCCCAGACAAAATTTTATCTACAATTTTTAACCCCTTTAGAGGATGAATTTTCGAATATCTTTCCTTAATACTTAAATTCGTTACAAAAGGAACTCTCATGCAAAATGTCATGCTTCTAGACGGTTTAGGATATACGTTGTCTGTCAGTGAATCCTACTTCCTACTATATCATTAATATTATAAATGTGAAAGTTTTTTATGTTATGATGTTTGGATGTCTGTTACTCAATCACGCAAAAACGGCTGAACGGATTTCGATAACATTTCGCACACATATAGATTACATACCTGGATTAACAAATAGGATACTTTTCATCCCGGTAGTACGTCCCCGTGGGATAATTTCCGACCTCCACGCGGGCGAAGCCGCTCGCAAAAGCTAGTTATTAATAATAACAATAATAATCAGCCATTATCGTCCCACTGTAGGTCATAACTCTTTTCCAATACCCTCAAGTGTTCAACTTGGAATGTTTTCACTTGATAGATGGATTAGTAGTATAGATATGTATCATTTAGTCTTCGATTAAATTCCTTGTATTTCTAAAGCTAAACGCCACTACAGTACTTTACAAATAAAACACTTATGTACTTCATATATTCAAGAACAATTCTTATCTAGGCTATTAAACGATTTTTACGGACGGTTCCAAAGATAAACATTTAGGAGGCTCTGCCTTTTTTACTCCCATTTCTTTTAATCACATGAAGCTTAAGATTGATTCAGATATTTCTATTATGCACATTTAATTGATTGCGATATCGGAAGCTTTGTCCTATATCCTAACAATAAATGGCGATAAATTTGAGATTCTGACAGGCTCCAAAAGCTCGCAGCAACACTTGGCTCGGTACACTACTCACATGTGAGGTACTCTGACAGCCTACGCGATATATGAATTGATCTTAAAGCTTCAGTCTAATTCTAAAACAGTATGTCTTCAATGGATTCCGTCACATTGTCAGATAGAAGAGAATGATAAGGTTGATATGCTCGCTAAACAAGCGTGTGTTGATGGAGTTCCCATGAATACCACTCCACTGTATTCGGACTATTTTGGAAAGGTGCTTAGATCTTTGGCAGGAGTATTTTGATGACAGATCAAAAGAAAAAGGGATATGGTATCGAACGATCCAGCCAGAGATTTTTAAGGTTCCGTGGATAGATTGTGCCCTCAACAAAAACCTTGTCACTATAGCCTTAAGACTTCGTTCCGAACATATTCCTTCAAATAAGTTTTATTATTTAATGAAGAAAGCTTTGTCTCCAAACTGTGATGATTGTGAAGTAGTTGATGATGTGGTTCTTATCCTCTTCGTGTGTGTCCGGAATGAAAATATTAGAATTAATGTTTTAGGACGACATAAAAGGTATGATATTGGCTTATGTAATTCTATTCTTGCTTTCCCATTGTCCGATAAGGCAAAACAATTGTACAAGTTAGTTATAAGATAGATCGTAATCAAAAAACTGGGCGATATGGTCGCTAAGCGACAAAGCCCTTTAAACAAATAAAAATAAAAACATTGTGCCATAACGAGGAATCTATTTGGGCACGCCACGATAGCGGCGGTAAGTCTCCTCTTTGAGGAGTGGCTTGAGAGGCGGCATGGCGTCCTCACCTTCCACCTGACGCAGGTCCTCACCGGACACGGTTGTTTCGGGAGGTTCCTGTTTCGAATAAGGCGAGAGGAAACGCCCGGGTGTTTCCACTGCGGAGATTACCCTGAGGACACGGTGGAGCATACGGTGGAGGTCTGCCCGGCTTGGGCGGAGCACCGCCGCAGTCCTCGTGGAGGCGATCGGCACCGGCGATCTCTCGCGTCCGGCCCTGGTCCAGGCCATGGTACGGAGCGAGAGTGCATGGTTAGCCGTAACCTCCTTCTGCGAAGCAGTAATGCTCGCGGAGAGGGAGGCGGTGCACGTGAGGGAGAGGCAGTATATGCGCCCTCACGGCCGTAGTCGCCGCGGGAGATGCCCCGGGCATCGGGAATCCCAGGCTGATTCCCGGCCACCGTAAGCGCAGGCTTGCGGACGGCGAGTAATGGGTAGCTCGCTGTCCGGTAAGGACCAAGCCCGGGTCGACGGCGCATTGTGTTCCACGCGCGCCTCAAAGAGATATCAGCACCAACTGGTGGAGTCCGCTAGGGCCGATGCCTACCAGAGGTGTGGGTTGTTCGAAAAAGAAACCGCGGCCCCTGGCACACAGGCAACTGAGGGAACACGGGTGGGTTTTAGTCCGAAAAAGTCTGAGACGCCATTCTGCTCCACCCAGAGCGGGAGAAGTTATTTGATGATTGCCCACAGAAAAAAAAAATGGAGTCTATTGGCGGACTTATCTTACTATAAAAATTTTGACAGCTTTATGACGTTGGCGTCTCTTTCAATCTCTGCAGGAAAGAGAAAGTAAACACTCTTATTTTAAACTTAGCAAGCGATTTTTCTATCCGTTACAATAATTATCGTGAGTTTCCAGTTCAACGCTAACTAACTAACCGTTTAGATTCTGGATAGTAATATTACGTGGCTTTATTATTAATGTAATGCTAGTACAAGATAAGGTTTTACAAACCAATTCAGAGAGCACGGGATTAATGCGCCAGCAGTGTCTAGACTAGTGAAATTGGTGGCGCTGAAGGTGCACTGAGCGCAAATCTTGTGTCACGGAAGTTATTTAAAGCCGTCACGATCTATGTGACACTTGAGCCGTAGTGCAAGTTAACGGTGATACTCCTGTGTTGGATGGAAAATGTTGACAATACCGCCTTTAGCAGCGGCCGTCGAGGGGTTTCCATGGTTGTGATGTGATCGATTAAACGTTTTTGTTTTTTCTCTAGAAAAACACATAAACAGCATTTTCTCATTATCTTCTTGAACTTTTTGGAGATAACATACTACATAATATTTAGTTCATTTCAAAATGTTTATAATCGAATAAATGGTGATTTTCAAAATATAAGTCAACTATTTCGTGAGATGCAATTCAGAATTTTAAATGTATTACTAAATGAATTCAAATTAAAATATTTTATTTCATATAAGCCTACATGGGCACTTATGAAACGTCAGCAGCTAGAGAAGAGCTGGCATGAAATTCCGCGGTTACCTACTCTTTTAAAAATAGTTGGCTTTTAATGTAATGTTTTCAAATAACAGTGTTAATAGGTATGGGAGGACAGTGTGGCCTGTCAACAATGACCAGGTACTTAATAAAAATAAATCTACAGCCTACACGGCCTAACTAGATATGAATTGCAAATCACTTATCTATACTTCTATACTAACATTTTAAAGAGGAAAGATTTGTATCGAATAAAGTCAAAAACTACTGAGCCGTTTTTCAAAAATTCTCTCACTATTATAATGCTACATTATCCCTAAGTAACCTAAGCTATATTTATTACTAGCTAAAATTAGAAATCCCAACCGTGCGAAGCCGGGACGGGCCGCTAGTTCTTTATAATATCCTTTGCATACATATAATATATTATTTCTAAAAACAAACTCCGCCAAACTAACCTAAATGCTACCTGTTTGCACATGTTGTCTCAATAAACTGGAGTAGACAAATGTACTTGTATTATCCGGATTCTGTCGGATAAAGGATATTTCCGAATTTCGGTCTGTATGTGAAGACGGAACTGATTTATTCTACAACACTAAGCTTTCGACACGTATTTGTTTGTGTAGGATATTGTAGTCACTGTAACGTAACGACGTACCTATCTAGTCCTCCTGTGCAATGTTTGTGGCTTTGTATGATATACGAGTATAAGTCGGAAATACAGTCACTCGTTTGACTAATCGGGAGAGACTATAACATAACGATCGACCAGAGTTAAGTTCAGTTGTTCGGTGGCGGTCAAGCAACACATTCAGAAACTGTTGTGCGTCTCGTTTAGTTGTGTCGGGTACGTACATTGTGTGGTGACAACGAGAGAGACGTACCTTCTCCGTCATATACCTACGAATAAAGCCGTTTATATTCAGTGTGTTAATTAACGAAGGGCGTTCCCTAACCGGTAATACCATAGTATCCATACTACTTACAGACCTACAAAAAATAATAGAATATATCTACCATAACTATGTAATTACCGCACTAGCGCAAATGACAAATTGTTTTTAGTGTGTACAGCTTCTACCCGCGAGTTCATTCGTGCGAGAGTCGTGGGATACCACAACATACACACGATAACAACAGTCCCATTTTTATAAAAGTAAGTTACTCAGTGTATCCATTATTGCGTTAATATATTACTATACTCTATAACTAGCTTTTGCCAGCGGCTTCGCCCGCGCGGAACTTTCATCCCCTATTTAACTCCCTTAGGGGTTGAATTTCAAAAAATCCTTCCTTATTCCTTGTCTACATTATAAAGTGAACCTATGTGCAAAATTTCAGCTTTGTAGGTCCAAGGGTTTGGGCTGGGCGTTGATGAGTCAGTCAGTCAGTCAGGACTTTTCTTTTTGTTTATACAGATATATTTGACGGCGTTTACGTCAAACATCAGGTTGACAGGATTGTTGATGTCAACCTAGCGAAGCGTCATTGTCGATGGTAGTCCAGGCAGCCATCTTAATGGCACTTTTTGAACGAGACGGCGCCCGTGCACCACGCTTGTGACGAATCGCTCAGAATCTTCGCCATCACGCTATTTCAAGATTTAATTTAAGTTAATTTCGTATAGTAGTAATCGGTAATTACCTAATTACAACGTGATTCTTGTGAATACTGATTAAAATACGTCGATTGTCATCTGAAGCTATTTATTCCTATTTCCGCAACCACCAACCCACCTAATTAGAAGAAGATGAGTTCTGGTGAAGGGCCTCCAGGCCGTCCTGGCTCTTCATCAGAAGTGGGATGTGACGGGGCCCAAGTTGAGGGCCACAGGATCAAAACGGATGCCGAGAAGTTACTCAACAGCATGGAGACGCTTTTATCGCGAGTTCTCGCGGTTCAGCAAGTACCAATTTTGAACACTAATCATCCTACGCAACTGCTACCCTTCAATCCAGACGACCCTGATGCCGACATTGATGGTTGGTGCAATATAACAGAAGCCATCGTTCAGAAGAGGGGTCTGGATGGAATAGACTTACTCATGGCTCTTACGAGTGCTTTGAAAGGACGAGCTGCATCTTGCATTACCAAATTGAACCTACAAGATATGACCTGGAGCGTAGTCAAGCAGTTTCTTATAGCGCAGTTTTCTAAACCTAGATTACCTCAGGACTACTTTGATGACGTTCTACGGTTTGAAATCGGAGTCAAAGAAACAGCTTCGGAATCAGCACTTCGGCTGTGGAACTTGATAGAACGAATTCCAAAGACCGTGATGCCCGAAGAAGTGGTGACTGGATTTGTGATTTCAGTACTTAGTCAAAAGGACAGCCTGATACGCCGTGAGTTAAACGCTCACAATATCACCACTCGCACTCAATTATTCCGGATACTGGGAGGTGTATCTATCAAACGTCGGTCGGATGGTGGAGAAATCAACGAACCTGAGATCAAGCGCTATCGTCCCACCGAAAGGTTCTCAGGCAGATGTAGCTTCTGTGGAAGTGGGTCACCGCTTTGCAGAATGTAGAAAACGTCGTGTTCATTCCGGACATATATCTCAAGACACACCGAGCTCATCACGCGCTTCGGAGAACATTACTTCTGTGACCTGCTACACGTGTGGACAAAAGGGGCATGTGACAACTAACTGCCCCGAGAAGAAGAACGGAAGCAAGGCTGCTGTCAAGGAGGTTCATCATTGCGAGCACCGCCCTTCTAGGGGTACTTTGGAAACATCATCCGGTGAGCTTGTCCCCTTTTTATTCGATAGTGGATTGTCTTGTTCACTTTTAAAGGAAAGTTTTTGCAATAATCTCTTGGGTACTGTGCGTAAGGATATCGTTTATCTTAGTGGTATAGGAGGTAATGACATTCAATGCACTAAACAAATTCAGAGCGAAGTTAAGGTCAATGATCGTTTAATAAGCTTGCTGTTCCATGTGGTTCCCGATTGTAATATATCAGATCCTATAATAATTGGTAGGGATATTTTTGGTTTAGGACTATGCGTAAAAATTTATAATGATAACCTAGTAATATACACCAAAGAGCAATCTCATTTGTGTAATAGGACTTTAGGTACATCAGATTTAAATCATATTGACACAGATCTGCAGGGGCACGAAAAAGAAATGTTGATTTCAATCTTAAGAAAATATGAAAATCAATTTATAGAAGGTATACCTACCAAACGGGTTAAGACAGGGGTATGTGAACTTAGATTAGTGGATCCGCAAAAGGTCGTATATAGGTGTCCCACTAAACGTGCTCCCATAGAAAAACAAATAATCAGGGAACAGGTCCAAAAATTATTAGATGCAGGAGTGATTCAGGAGAGTTCTTCCCCCTTTGCAAGCCCCATTGTCCTTGTTAAAAAGAAGGACAATACCGACAGATTATGTGTCGATTACAGGGAGCTAAATTCTAATACCGTGCCCGAACGTTACCCTTTGCCCCGTATAGAGGAGCAAATCGATCAGCTTGTTGGGGCCAATTTCTTCTCCTCGTTAGATATGGCAGCTGGGTTCCACCAGATTCCTGTTCATCCTGATTCAGTGCAGAAAACGGCTTTTGTGACCAATGAGGGCCAATATGAATATCTTGCTATGCCCTTTGGCTTGCGAAATGCGCCTTCAGTCTTTCAGAGATGTATAACAAAAGCCATTAGTCATTTAAAAGATAAACCATTAATCTACATGGATGATGTATTGTGCCACTCTGTGGGCATCTCTGAGGGTCTGCAACGTCTTGACAATGTATTGGCCGCATTATCGGAAGCTGGCTTTTCATTCAACTTTAAAAAAATTAAATTCATGAAGCAAAAGATCGATTATTTAGGATATTCTGTGCAATCTGGTGTGATCAGACCCAATTCACGGAAAATTCAAGCATTGGTAGATGCCCCTGAACCGAAGTCCGCTACGAATGTCCGACAATTCCTGGGATTAGCGTCTTATTTCCGGAAATTCATCCCCGATTTCACCCGGGTTGTGGGTCCCTTATATCCTCTTACAAAATTAAAAGGACGGATTTCTTGGACTACTGAACATGAGAGAATACGCAAAAGTTTAATAGACATTCTTACATCTGAACCTGTACTTACCATATTTGACCCGGAACTCCCTGTAGAATTACATACAGACGCTAGCTCGGACGGTTACGGAGCGATCCTTTTACAAAAGAAAGACAACCTTCCACACGTTGTAGAATACTTTAGCCGTCGAACGTCAGATGCGGAATCTCGCTACCATTCTTATGAGCTAGAGACGTTAGCAGTCGTTAGAGCGGTAGAACATTTCAGACACTATCTTTATGGTAAGAGTTTTGTAGTTGTTACGGACTGTAATTCATTAAAGGCGTCAAAATCTAAGAAGGATTTAACTCCCCGTGTGTATCGTTGGTGGGCATATTTGCAGGCTTACGATTTCGATATCGTTTATCGCGAAGGCAGCAGAATGGAACACGCTGACTTTTTGTCTCGAAATCCTATTCCAAATTCTGATACGGTTACTCCCTTAGAATCTGAAAAGGTGCAAACTAAATCTGTTCAATTTGTTGAGCTTCACCAAGGTTGGTTATCAGTGGAACAAAAAAGAGATGCTGAAATCCAAGACCTCATCACAAAATACCACAATAACAGTTTTCCTGAAGGAGTAGCCCAAACATATGATGTCAGAGAAGGCATCCTTTATAAGAAAATTGTTCGTAATAAAGTGATCTCCTGGCTGCCAGTAGTTCCACGATCTCTTATTTGGACACTCATAAATCATGTTCACAATGAATTGCAACATTTAGGTAGGGATAAAACGTTAGATAAGCTCTACGAGAAGTATTGGTTTCCGGATATGTCTAAATGTGTTCGGAAATTCATAGATTCGTGCATAGTTTGTAAAGCTTCTAAAGGCCCGTTGGGAGCTCAGCCTGTTCAGCTTCATCCGATTCCTAAAGTGTCTGTGCCTTGGCACACAGTTCATATTGACTTTTCGGGAAAGCTTAGCGGGAAGAGCGACCGGAAGGAGTATTGCTCAGTAATTATTGACGGTTTTACGAAGTACGTTTTACTCGAACATACCACGTCTGTCGATGCAAAGAGTGCGATACATGCACTGCAAAAAGCAGTTTATCTTTTTGGAGCGCCAAAAAGAATAATCGCAGATCAAGGTCGTTGCTACATCAGTTCTGATTTTAAAAGTTTTTGTGGCGAGCATAAAATAAAACTTCACTTTATTGCGACGGGTGCAAGTAGAGCCAATGGCCAGGTTGAACGAGTGATGCGTACTTTAAAGAGCCTTTTAACTATCGTCGAAAACGATCCTAATAAGACGTGGCGTGACGAATTAGGAAATATTCAACTTGCCCTAAATAGTACAAAATCTACCGTAACCAAATATTCCCCATCAGAGCTTATGTTCGGGATTCGTTCCGATTCGCTGGGTATGTCCAAAATAAACTGCACTGATAAAGACAACGAGGTTCGCTTGGATATTGATTCGGTTAGGGAGGATGCATCAGCAAACATCCAGAAAGCTGCTGAATCCGAAACTGTTAGATTCAATCGTGGCCGCGCAAAAATTAAACCATTTTCTAAAGGTGATTACGTGTTCATCAAAAACTGTGAACGTAATCAAACAAAATTGGATAGGAAATTTAGGGGTCCATTCGTGATAACAGAAGTTCTAAATAATGATCGCTATGAACTCAAAAGCATAGTGGATGCTTCCAATCGAACTCTTAAATATTCCCACGAGAATTTGCGTGCAGTACCCCGAGGACATGATGGTTTACTTGAAATCGCGTCTAGTCTTTTAAATGAAGTTGAGGCCGAGACGGCGTCTGATGATGTAGAAAATACTTTGTGCTCAAATAATGATAACGAGTCAATAGACCGTCTTGACACCTTGACCGTATGCTCGGACACTGCTTCAGCTGACTCACACACTGTCACTGCAAGCTCAGGCACCCTGAGCGTACACTCGGACCCTGAAACATGGGAGGTCCTTCATGAAGTTGAAATGCACACGGAACGGGACAATTCACTATCATAGGTAGGTATAATACAAACTATCGTTACTGTACTGTAACATTCCTATAATTATGATAGATTGTACAAATGGTCGATCCTGGGCGAAGAATTGTCGTCCTTACTACTCCGGGGTGAGTAGTTAGAGGGCACAGTTCACTCGTCACAGAAGGTAGACGAAATGTGTCGTCCGAGTCATTGTCTGGTTGACTTGTCACAGTGGTTTATTTAGCGTCATCTGACGAAATTTGTCGTCCGAGTCAGGTGCTGACTTGTCCTGGATGATCGCTTGCTATTTGTGAGACGAATTGTGTCGTCCGGGTCACATCCTTGTTAGGATTGGCTTGTCTAGATGTTTACAAGGACGTAAATGTGTTGTCTTGGCTAAATCGTAGCCTGAATTGGTACCTATCTAATGCGTTGTCGACTGGTCTTACTGAAGTGTAGTCCGAGTCACACCTTACGGTTGGCTAAGCGATACACTTGCCTGGTTAGTCCAAGTCATTAAATGATTTTAGTGGTGATGTGCTGACGATAATGATTAAGTCAGGATGAGCGAACGGGCTATGCAGTTATCTTAATTTGTTTCAGACAAATCGCCCGAGGACGGTCGCAAGTCAGTCCGGCCGTGACGGCGTTTACGTCAAACATCAGGTTGACAGGATTGTTGATGTCAACCTAGCGAAGCGTCATTGTCGATGGTAGTCCGGGCAGCCATCTTAACGGCACTTTTTGAACGAGACGGCGCCCGTGCACCACGCTTGTGACGAATCGCTCAGAATCTTCGCCATCACGCTATTTCAAGATTTAATTTAAGTTAATTTCGTATAGTAGTAATCGGTAATTACCTAATTACAACGTGATTCTTGTGAATACTGATTAAAATACGTCGATTGTCATCTGAAGCTATTTATTCCTATTTCCGCAACCACCAACCCACCTAATTAGAAGAAGATGAGTTCTGGTGAAGGGCCTCCAGGCCGTCCTGGCTCTTCATATTATATCTGTAATGGCGCAACAATGGATACACTGAGTGATGGATTCTCACAGATTATCCCTGATGAACAGCTATGACACACATGGGATTTCTCATTGACAGTCACCGAACCAATTATGTTTATTTTTCTTATAAGCATAGATGACAGAATAGAGCTAAACTTCATGTTTTACGGTTTATGTTCTACAAACTTTAAAAATGGAATAGAATAACCTTTCATATACCTAAATGTCATGATTAACTATGTGCTGTGTATGTAATGTTTTACTGTTGTCAATTCAAATCCGTTGTCAAGCCATTCCTTTTTTCAAAACCTTCAATGTACAGTTTTGACTTCTCTACGATTTAATAATACGATTATGTCTATACAAATACTGTCAAACTACGAAAACGCTGTAAACATAGGTAATTAACGAAAGGGAAGGAATTATATCCTTCGACCTTTGTTAATTACCTACATTTATGTTACCAGTGTTTTTCTTTTAAACTGGGGAAAGTATGGGGAGTTCGTAGGAGGTACGACGATAGTAATTTATTCAACATACCTAAATAGTGTTCGAACGCGCGTTCTAGAAACGGTATAAGGGACGTTATTCGAAATATTCTGCTGTTCCCTTAATTTTAATTGTGAAGTTATTGCACTTTTGTTGGAAATAGCAGACTTTTTGTTATAACCGACGGAAAAAATGTAATGTTTAGGATCTGAACACAGTTTGCGCGTCGATGATATCTCCATCGTAGAAGTGGGTCTCCCATAAACTCAGTTTTTGTAAAGAAATTCTGAGAAGTTAAAGGGATATTTTTAATTGGCCAGTAAATTTCGCAGACGCAAATTAGACAAAATATTCAAACATACTAGACTCCCTCCATGGTCTAGTGGTCGCAAGCGCACGTGTCATGCACAACTGCATAGCGACATAATTGTGGGTGTAGGTACTTGACAACACTACATACCTCTCAGAGAATAATGTCATGTACTTACACAAAATGTATACTTTTATTATGAAGAGAGAGAGACAATTCAAATATGTGGAGAGTATAATATACTCTAATAATAATCTCATAATCTCTGGAACCACTGCTGCTATTTGTAAAATTATTTCACCGTTTGAAAGGTACATTATTCCAGATATGCCATAAATATGATTTTAATATATACAAAAAAGAAAAGTACTTAATAATACTAACGAAATAATATAATTCACAAAATGCCAAGTCATTACATAACTTGGCATTAAATTGCTTTACAAAATGTAACACGGATGGCGTTGAATTATTTTCATTACGGAAGAACATAATAATGGAATAATAAATTGAATGAACGAAACGAGGCAAAAGGTATAATGTAAAAATTGTACTAGATGGCGTTCTGTGCTGCTGGGGAGTTTGTTCCGCCACTTCTTCTTCCCAGCTAAAGCACTAGGAAGTGGCGAAGGGTGGGCGTTTTTTGGGGACTGTCTTAAGTAATTTTGACGTTCAAAAAGTGCTGTCTGTCAGCCTAGTTTGAATAAATGACTTTTGATTTTGATTTTGTAGTTTCTGCTTGTCCCCGTGGGAAGAAGGCGTGAGTGTATGTATGTGTCTGTTTACTAATTCAATTAATCATTACATACGCATATGTGGCCGTTACCTTGATTAAATATTATAAATAAACGTGACGTAAAGCCAGTGGTATAGAGATGGATAAGTGGTACTATTCTATAAAGTACCACTTTAGAATAGTGGATATAGTACCACCATATGAGTAGATATAACAAGTAGGATTGACCAAGTCTGCCTAGGTTCTGTTGACAATTTTAAAGAGGCATAAATGAAAACGTGTAGGAAAATATTATTATTTACCGAGCTGATTGATAAATTATCGTCTTTAGCCTTTTTGGTTGCTGGGGAGTTTGTTGCGCCAGTTCTTTTCACTAGGAAGTGGTGAAGGACTATATACTTTTGACGTTCAGAGAGCAGATTTCAGCCTATTTTAATTAAATTATTTTTTATTTCATTAAATTTTTTGCCCACTTGAAGGCATGAGCCACCACCTTTCGACGTCACTTTTTCCTACTTTGCGTCATTCTTTTCTAATTATCCATAATTAAAGAATAGTCTGGCTTAAAAATTATTTTATATAAATTACATAACGAAAATTGTGGAATTAATATCAGTACCTAATCCACAAACTAAGCATATTTTCTTGAGAATAAATTATTAACATTGACATCAATTCCTAAATTAAAATAATACACGCACACTTATATAATATCTATTCTGAATGTATATCTAAGTTATTGGTACTATTTCAACAGTATTATTAGAACCTCTGAACAAAACGGTACCAACAACGTAGAACAAACGAACGAAATTACACGGACAAAACAATTAATTGAACGACTATAAGTAATCAAGCTGATAGTTCAAAGTGCTGACAATATTGACCCTTTAACTGTAAAATTAATTCCATTCAGCGTCCAGGAGCCATTTAACATTGACCTATCAGAAGGAGACAATATGAAAATTAAAGTCAATAGTAAAAAGACGAAGGATACCTTCTACACCTTGGTGCCTCTAAATGGATTGTTGCGATTTTTCAATTTATCATGCATCTACCGCCAAGGTACGGAACTAAAAGTGTCATGGTCTCTGACCAGGAGTATCATCTACGTTTTGATCTTCGGATTTATGAATTTCTTCTTCTTACTCAACAAGATTGAAAGGTTGGATATCATCAGAAACAATACGAATTTTACATTTTCTGACACCATTCAAATGTCTTATTTAATCGGGTATTTTGAATATACTATGGACTTAATATATGTTTACAAATATGGAAGAGATGTCTTCTTGAAGTATTTCATACGCTTCGAACATGTCGACCAGATTTTGGGCATGGCTTACTATGATGACATTCGAAGGATTATCTTAAGAACTGTTGGATTTTCTATGGTTATTTTTATTGCAACTTCTATTATTGACTATGCAAGCTGGATCGAAGGCTTCGGCTGGATTGCGCCGACGTTGTACTCTTTGGATTATTTTTATTTCTTTTTGAATATGCTGACGGTGCTTGATGGGTTGTCTCATGTTATACAATTGGAATATCGTCTAAAACTGATAAAAGATCTTCTTCAGGTCAGTATATTGTTAAAATTGTTATCGTTGCTTACCAGTATTTATTTAACCGCCTTTTTAATAATGTCTAATGTGAATGTTTTTAAATTATTTATTATCAATCAATACTTTTATGTGGTAAAACAGAGTCTCTCTTAGATACATCTGGGCGTTCTCTAATTCATATTTCTATATTTTCTATTGACATTGAACCTATGTCTGAAGATAAAACTGTCTCTAAAGTAGAACAGCTAAACAACTTCAATTAAAACACCTTTTTTCTTGACAGGGCTACTACACCTCGTCCAATACTACGATATCCATTTATGATGATGATAAAAAAACCTGGGCTTTGAGAACTGAGACTGGAAACATCCGTTTAGAGTCTTTGAAAACCCTCAGCTATGGCCGGTTCATTGAAGTCATTGGATTCAATCGATGCTACCTGCTTCTGCTTGAGCAAATCGATTACATTAACTCTAAGTTTGGCTTTCGGGTGAGCAACTTTTATTGAATTGCGTCAATTATGGAGTTTAGGTTCAAACTTGTAATCATTAGTATAATATCAGGTTACCTACACCGCAAGAACAGTAAATATTTTTATGCACAGTTTTATAGCATAAACTATATCAGCGGCGAGGTGTAAATTGTTCTAAGAGAGAAGCCGAAGCGAAGTCCGCTTTAACTTACTGACTTATCAATAAAGAATACTTACTATAACTCTATAATTAATATGGGCGTATAAAAAATTTAATATAATAAAATTTAACAGCTGAAAACCAAATAAAATGTGCAATATTCCTCCATCTCGTTCTCGCTGAAGCATTTTTCTATATCTGTCTCTGTACCCGTTATACAGCGGCTTGCTCTTGTCCATATCAAGCGGTTCCACGTGACCTAAAGTGCATCATTACGGGATCGCTGTTGCATGAATTTTTAGTTCCAGATTATGACGTTTTGGCGCCGGGTTAATTTAGAACATTTTTTTTTGTTGTAGGTAATACAAAGCTAAAATAAGCGTTTTTATTGTTTGAATGTTATGGTGAATTTATTATCCGTAATGTACCTAACTATATTTCTACACAATAGTAGCCACTATTCACGTGCCAATTTTAATAGCAATAGAGTTGCCGATGCGAATCGAAATCGTGTTATATGGTTATTTCGCCACTGAATTATATGTTAGCAGTCTAACAATACTCGTTCTCATTTTTCAGCTTTTAATATATTGCATAAATCTTCTCGTCAATATGATCAACTTGTTAAACGTTGCCATCAGATTTATCACTGGATCAATGGTATGTTATACTATTTTTTTATTTATTTTATAATAGTAAAAAATATTACCCTCTGTATGAGGTTCGCCGTAGACGACCAAAAACGGCAGATATTGCGTATTTTTCAATGGCCTCAATTTCCTAGTATTAATGCTGTATACCCACTCCTGCAGGTAGCACCAAACGGCGTGTGCCGCTTACCATCAATATCCAGCCTCATCAGATTGATAAATTGGGCTATGGTGGCTGTAATCAAGGTGTATCGGTGTGAGAGTACTTACAGGCAGAGTGAGAGGATTCTGGAGCTCATTGATCTTTTGCTTGTCACTAAGAATAACTGTGAGTATTATTGTATTGGTAACTATAATTATGGTGAAAATATGGTGAAATACATTTGCTTTACAAGACATACAATCATATTTCGTTCGTTTAAAGTACTTAAAAGTTTAAAGTTTAAAGTACTTTAAAGTACTATTTGTAGCGCTTTATTTTCTAAATCTTTTTGATCTGCCTCATCTCTTTTTACACGCTTTATATTAGCTTCACTTGTATGTTTGTTTGTTTGTTAGTTTGTTTGTTTGTATGTAACCGACTCCTTTGAGCGCGATTTAGACCCACTTTAAACGGTCAGATTTAATTGAAACTTTGTAAATTTGTCGAGGACCGATGACAATTCAATAATAATAAAAAACAATGAGAAAAAAAAACATGTTTTGTAGTTAGCAGAAATAAAAAATTGAAAATAAATAATAGTAAATAGTAGAAACTATTATTTTATTAGGCATGTCAAGAGGTTGTAATTATTATATTTGTATTATTAAATATTTTCCCTTCTCCCCTCAGCTTTGACCTTACCTTCTTGTTTATAATTTAAATAATTTCGCACCCAATGACTGACCCATCTTTCCTTTGGTTTCCTTCCATCATATTCACCAGTCACCACTCTTTTATTCATTTCTTCAACAAACGCATGAACGGTAATAGTAAGTACATTGTTCACCAAGGGGAAAAAGTGACCGATATCTAACGAGGGTGTAGTTTTAGGCCCAAGGCTCAGCCGAGAGCCACGAGTTGGGAATCGCACTGTCTTTGTCTCGAGTGATACATAGTGCTTATAAACTATACCTACGAGGAAAATAAACAACAATTTCAAATCTTTACTATCACTACTAGACGGTATTTCAAGTAGTTCGTGAACACAAATTGAAAATTCGGATAAATAAAACAAAAGAAAGATATCCGCGCGATTTTCACAAGTTTTATTTTTTAAATCTTGTTTTCTTGTTCACAGCTGCCAACTTGACGACCACCCTGGTTAACTTCCGCAACCTGCTGATCACCAGGCCTATCAAGTTTCACGCCCTGCATTTCTTTACCATTGAGTATTCCTTGCTGGTTTCTGTAGCCTCTGCTGTGGTCACTTATACCATTATTTTGCTGCAGAGCATGAAATGATGGTGGACGCGAAAAACGATTTGCCTCTGGTGTGATTGGACTAAACAGACGTTTCTTATCGATACATAATATATAAAAAATAATCCCTATTTCCCTTGGTCACGGCATCACACTCGAACGGCTGGACCAATTTTGTTGTTGTGTTTATTATTGTCAGGGGAAGGTACTTATGAAAAAAAAATTAGAAAGTTGCGCGTAGCATACATTTATCAAATGCGAATTCAATAGGTACTCATAATTAATACAGGACAACGTCTGACTTGTCAGCTAGTAATAAATATAATACTACTTTTATAATAATACTTGGATTGGAATTACTAGTCGAGAAAAATTAGTTTTAGACCGTCACGGCACTTGCTATATTAGTTATCAAGCCTATATACTACTGTAGTATAAACGTACGAGATGCGCGACAGCAATTTTATTTTCATAATTAATTTATTCTCAAAAGTTGTCAATTTATTTCATTGTGTCTTTTATTTAATACATACTATACGGCAAAAGGGACTTCGTTCCACCGGGTGTCCCACGCTTTGATATACAATAATAACACACACAACTTGCATCATATATGCACCTAATCTTTGTTTAATAGATTTTGTATAGATGTTTTAAAATTTATATAGAAACTTATTTCTTCTATGAGTTATTAAATAAAACAAATTTTAATGTTGTCATAATTGTCTTTGAATATGGCTAAATAGTTTCTTTTTACCTTTATCAAAAAACTGTTTCAACTTATACTGCATATTTTTGTAACAAAACGATATGATAGGACAGGTATTCCACTTAGTCTATGAGTATAACTATTTCTATCGTCACGTGCCTACACTCACAAATTTTGCTAAATAAAATTAATTTGTCTAGTTTTTTCCCAATCTTGGTGTCGGCTTACATTCTAACCGAGTGCTACTGAAAATTTGTATATAAGAAGCGACAGTTCATCTGACCTTCACAACCTAGTTATTACTAACAACAACACAATTGTCACAAACAGTACAATAACACGACACCCCTTGTGGTAAGACTGGTTTCCAGTCTTTTGGGCTTCTGCCACCAGTTACTACTGTCAAAGATCTACGAATGACAGCTGGGACCAACAGCTTAACGTGCTTCTGAGGCATGGAGGAGTCTCGATAATAATGGCACCCGGATGAAAATATGTCACAACATATTCTACAAAGAGACTCGTTTTCCTATGTTATTTTCGCCCGAGTAGGTACTGTGAGAACTTCAGGTGGATCTCAGGAGCTCCTTGTACCGGGTCGAACAACAAAACACGTTTTTTCACTAAATTGAGTAAGTATTCCTATATGAGCATTTTACGAGTACGTTTTAATATTTTTCCTTCAGCTTGTCAGCCCAATCTCACGTCTACTGTTTTTTATTTTTTTCTCCTTATAACTTAGCTTGACAGTTCGAATGTGATGAATGTTAATTATACATATAGCCAACCTTTACAACGTAAAGTCGTCTTAGGCAGACCACCTTTACAGCAATGTGGCTACTGTTAACATTATTCATACGTCATATCCATGTTAAACTATTCCCTGTTTCAATTCTCATTAAATGATGATCCTTTTATTTATAAATAATGTTGGAATACCTTGACTCTCAAAGCATCCGTTGTTGGTTAAATATAATGATGCATTGCGGTTATAAAAAAATGATCATGATCATTATAAAATAATAATATCATTTAATATTATACATGTTGGCGTAGATTCGTTTTCTGTGGACGTTTTTTACAAGGGTCGTGACTGATTTGACGTTATATATTTTAGACTATGTAAGTTTTTAGCCTGGTCATGATCGCCTGATGGAACGCGATGGATTAAGGCCATCGGATTAAAGGTGGAGGGAACACAGACACTGATTTAAGAATCGGTTGTCTTTCACACCATTTAAAATTTCGAAAATTCCCATCATCTAGATAATACATAATCCTACTATATAATATTATAAATGTGAAAGTTAGTATGTTTGGATGTTTGTTGCTCAATCACACAAAAACGGCTGAACGGATTAGGATGGCATTTGGCACACAGAAAGTTATAAACTTTCTTTTCATTCATCTTAATTCGTTTACCTAAATTAACACATAAGACACTTTTTGTTTCAGTATAGTACGTCCTCGTTGGATAATTTCCGGCCTCGCGGGCGAAGCCGCTGGCCAGCCTAGTTTAATATAAAATCGACTAACTATTTTTACCAATACTAAACATCCGTTTCACCAATAACGTTACAAAGCTTGGATCGTTAGTAACAAACATTAATTACTTTCGCAATAAAGGAACGAATTTAAAGGATATTAACGAGACTTTGTTCAAATAACAATTAATTTTATTTGCAAGTAAATTGAGAAGAGATAGTGATCACCTGACAATGCGTGCTACGGCGTTATTAATGACTTGCCACACATTATTGTAGCGGATGCGACAGGAGATAGAGGTTACGTACGTACTTTAAACTTGGTGTTGGTCTCCTATATCACAACAACATGCTGATGGAAGCCTAAGTAGGCTTCGACAAAACTGTGACAAGTGTCACAGTCACGACGTGCAGCTGCCGACTAGTTATGTTATTTATTTATTTATTGGATCTCCAACAGAGGCTACACAATTACATGCAAGTTTACATTGAGCAGAGACAAATACAGTGTGCGCTTCCAATTATAGGAGAACACATCATTTGTTTAATTTCGTTTGTTGTGTGAATACTCGTGATTATACATCTGTTTAGTTTTTTTCTTCGAATAAAGTTAGGTAGGTACTAATTATAATTTTATAAGCACGTGTCTCTGACAAATAAACCTATTTCTTACCGACGCGGATTTTCTTTGTTTCTTTCTTTCTATTCCCGAAATGTGGGTTTTTAATAAAAATAAAATTTTATGTCACCTGCAGATTCATGTGTCAAATATCGAATCTTTTTTACTAACTCTAATTGTTCGACTCCTGGGTAAAAGTCTAATATTAACTCATTATCTACATTTTTTTTTTTGGGTGGGAAATCATCACATAACTTCTCCCGCTCTGGGTGGAGCAGGAGTGCGTGTCAGACTTTTACTGACTAAAACCACCCGTGTTCCCTCAGTTGCCTGTATGCCAGGGTATCTCTTTCGAAGAACCCGCACCCCTGGCAGGCATCGGCCCTTGCGGACCCCAAAGTTCGGCGCACCAGGACCACCCCCGGAACCAAGTAGCATAAGGGCCCCAAACGACCCCGTGTCTGGCACCCTTGGTCCCCCTGCGACGGGTCAGCGCAGTGGCCCTGCCGCCTAGGTACCATTTTTCGGCCGCACGGGAAAGGGAGAGCGGCCAACGCTATACAGACTCTCCACTCCCCCTGCGGCCCCACCGCGTCCGCCCTCAAACGGTGGCAGGCTCGTCCAGGACACGGAAGGGAAGAGCGCTACTCAGAAGTACCGGCACTCCTCCTCCGCCGTAGCCTGTAACCCTCAGCCGCGATGCCTTCCATTCGATATCGCGGCCCGCCTCAGTTGCGATGCACCTCACCGCAACCTACTTTTGGGCCGTTACGTCGTCGACTTCGAAGAAAAGGCCCTGACGAGCGGCCCCACCTTGGGGTTCCTCTTAGAAAAAAAGAAATAAAACATGTTTATTCTGCACAAACAAAACGCACATCACAAAAAATATAATAAAACAGATACACATACAAAGTGGCTAAAAGCCCCGTATTCAGGTAGAAAAAGTTTTCTCTTCACTTTACCGTGGGAGGGTGACCACGGCTACTGAGACCCCGCAACGACAATGTTGCGCCACTTCTTCTTCCCAGCTAAAGCACTAGGAAGTGGTGAAGGGCGGGCATTTTGGGGGGGACTGTCTTTTGTAATTTTAACGTTCAAAAAGAGCTGACTCTCAGCCTAGTTTGAATAAATGACTTTTGATTTGATTTGAATGCGGGAACCCACTGGGAGGATCGCCGTATGGTTAGGTACCTACTGCCTAATTATTATCAACTAGCTGTGCCCGCGACTTCGTTCGCGTGCATGTCGAAAAACAATATTGTGTCACTCAGATGGTGTAGGTACCACTCCTCCATTAAAAAGACAGAATCTTCCGACCTAGCCTGGTAGGAACCTACCACAGCTTTCGAATGCAGTCACTGCGTCTTCAGGTTCTATAATATTAATGCGACGAAGTCTCACTCAGATTTTTGAGGATAAATAATAGGTCTTTACCTATGAAATTGCCGTTTTGTATGAAAAAATTTAAACGAATTTTTTTCATGTATTTTTTATTTGTATTAATCGAAGTAATCACCCATGCAATCAATGCATCTTTGCCATCGCAGTGGCAGTTTATTGATGCCCTTCTTAAAGAAATCAGCTGGACGGGAGGCAACAAATTCTTCAAAGGCATTTTGTACTGCCTCTCGGGTATTGAATTTTTTTCCCGCCAAGAATTTATCCAAATTCTGGAAAAAGTAGTAGTCTGTAGGCGCAAGGTCTGGTGAGAAGGGCGGATGACGGAGAGCTTCCAACCCCAGTTCTTGCAACTTGGAGACCGTCTGCTGTGCAGTATGAGGTCGCGCGTTGTCGTGCAGGAGCAGCGGAGACGAGCGATTGACCAATGCTGGTTGGAGATGTGCCAGCTTCTCCATCATTGTGTTCAGTTCTTCACAGTACACATCTGCAGTAATGCTCACCCCGTTTGGTAAGAAGCTGTGATGAATCACACCGGCGCTAGACCACCAAACAGTGACTATCACTTTTCTAGGGGTAAGTTTTCGTTTAGGGCATTGTTTAGGTGCTGAACCAGGATCCAACCAACTTGCTGAGCGCTTGCGGTTATCAAACAGAATCCATTTTTCATCGCAGGTAACAATGCGGTTCAAAATTCCTTCATTTGTGTGTCTGTTGAGCAGTGCAAGGCACGTCTCGACGCGTACTTCGCGCTGACGATCATTGAGTTCGTGGGGCACCCATTTGTCAAGCTTTTTTACCTTGCCAATTTGACGCAAATGGACCAATATTGTTTTGACGCTAACGTCGAAAGCTGCTGCTAATTCAGCCGTAGATTGTGTATCATCAGCTTCCACAATCGCCTTTAATTCGTCATTGTCGACCAAAGTCTTCGGACGACCGCGAGGTTCATTTTTCAGGTCGAAATTTCCAGAACGGAAGCGAGCAAACCAATAACAGGTGGTGCGTTGGTTTGTAGTGTTAGCTCCGTAAACGTCGTTGATGTTGCGTGCCGCTTGTGCCGCGTTGCTGCCACGACGGTACTCATATTCCATAATTACTCGAATTTTTAACGTATCCATGATGACGAAAAAGATTGAAATGCGATGAAAATGTAACACTAATCAATAAACAAATGACTACTTTTGGAAAAAAAAATCCATGTTTTTAAAATAAAATTAATTTGAAATTAGAATTCTTACCCAAACAAAAATTATTTTGATTTGAAATGGCCAGTACTGCAAAACGGCAATTTCATAGGTAAAGACCTAATATAAATCAAAGCGCCTGGTCTAGGCTCATTTTATAATATATGTGCACCTGCCGTAGATACTCAATAAATCGACTGCGCGTCTGGTTGATTTTGCTGAAGCGTTATTCCACGTTCCCACGGCCCGCTTTCTCACAGGCCAGACCGTGCCAAGCCAGGCCGATAGGCCGTGGGAACATACGATGCCGATGAGGTCTCCGGTGGCCAGTCGTCGCCGGCGCGGGGTGACGCAGCGCGAGGGCGGGCGCCTGTCTCGGCCCGTACAGGCGCGTGTCTTTTAGCTTTGTTTATCAAATGTTGACCACTGACCATAACCACAGCAGAGGGAATGCTCGACACGGACTGCGATAGGCCTCGACAGGTAGCAGTGCAGTAACACCTGGCGCCACCTGTCAGACGGCCCTTGGGACCGCGGCGTTATCACGATGAAGAAAGAAGATGCCTACCACAGGTTTCCAGTTTTTTTTCACCTACGGATTTACGGGTTTATCCATGGATCTACGGATTTTGGACCTCGTCTCTCGGATATACGTATTTTCGAAAGAAAATCTATAAAACAGGCATAATCAAGTTGTTGCCTTCGTATGTTTGCTATTCAATCCTAGATGGCGTACTGACGCTCAAGATTAAGATTTTCTATGAAGATGTTCCTCATAGCCGCAATAATTTTGCTATATTACGCTAGATGGTGCCACTGAGACTTTTATTACAATTTAATTTTTTTATGAGATTTCTTCCCCTCTATTTGTATTGATTTTGTAAAGTTGTTATTTTTAAAACTTATAAATATTTATCTCACATTGCATTCTTTATGACTCAGAACACCACATCAATTATTATTATCACCAGTTTTTTTTTGAAATTCTTTTACCTTCTTTTGATTCGTGGGAATCCAACGGAAAGCGATTTTAGTAATCAATATCATTACTTTTTGAAATAACGCAGACACACTAACCTTCATGAGAACCCCCCCAGTGGGTTCCCGCATTGTCGTTGCGGGGGGGCTCAGTAGCCGTGGTCCGCTCCCACGGTGAAGCGAAGAGGAACCCAAAGGTGGGGCCGCTCGTCAGGGCTTTTGTCTCCAAGCCGACGACGTAGCGGCCAAAATGTAGGTTGCGGTGAGGTGCACCGCAACTGAGGCGGGCCGCGATGTCGAATGGGAGGCATCGCGGCTGAGGATTACAGGCTGCGGAAGAGGAGGAGTGCCGGTACTTCTGAGTAGCGCTCTTCCCTTCTGTAGCCTGGACGGGGCCGCCACCGTTTGATGGCGGACGCGGTGGGGCCGCAGGGGAAGAGGAGTGTCGGTATAGCGTTGGCCGCTCTCCCTATCCCCTGCGGCCGAAAGGTGGTAGGCGGCGGGGCCACTGCGCTGACCCGTCGCAAGGGGACCAAGGGTACCAGACACGGGTTCGTCTGGGGCCCTTTTGTTACTTGGTTCCTGGGGTGGTCACGGCGTGCCACGTGTCCTGGTGCGCCGAACTGGTGGGGTCCGCAAGGGCCGATGCCTGCCGGGGGTGCGGGTTGTTCGAAAGAGATACCGCGGCCCCTGGCACACAGGCAACTGAGGGAACACGGGTGGGTTTTAGTCAGTAAAAGTCTGACACGCCCTCCTGCTCCACCCAGAGCAGGAGAAGTTATTTGATGATTTCCCACCCTCAAAAAAAAAAAAAAACCTTCATGAGAATGACGTGTTATTATTAACATATTTTTTTCATATTGTATTCATTAGTACCGTCTCGCGCCAATAGATGTCGTTACGTGTTTCAACATTACGTAATTAAATTCTTCTTGAACACTTTAAATTGATCATATCTTTTGATTGAGCGAAGCGATTGCGATGAAACAAAGACTAAAATATACTTCGAGTTATAAACAATATTTGAGTATGAAAGTTAACCATATTAGTTTCGTTCTTTTGACGTGATACTTGATCTATTCACGCATCTAAACAGATATCAGAATCACCGACTTAACGACACCGGTGTTGGGTATTTTAAGTAATTAGATTGCAACACCAAAATTAACAGGTAAATTAATATGTGATCTGTGGCAACACTTCCCTTCCAACTGTGACACTTTGCCAGTATACTATTGTAGTCTTTGGTGACACTGGTCCAATACACATGTGAAAAAGAATCGGTCCGCCTTTTCATTTATTTTCCTCGGCACCAACGCTACCAGCACCTATCAGCAACCACCACCTATTACACCGCTGCACATTGGTCCTTCGCGGAGAACAGCGGTGCTGCGGAAGAAGCGAGTTAGAGGTTTGGCAAAATTTTTCATCGACCGTGTCGCAGCCATTTTGGTTGGCAACGCAAGCGGGCGCAGTCTGCATCACTTTCTGCTTGGTTGTCGCAACACAATCGCAATACCATCGATTCGACAACCCCAGCAGCAATCTTGAGAAAAGAGAAGCAGCCATCACGTCCTCATCCTAACGATCAATTTCATCGTCATCGCCGGAGTGACCTCTGCAGGTGTGAAGAGCACAGCAGCAGCACACATAAAGGTATTCCGCAAGAAGGAGCGAGACGACACGCATCGCAATATTCAACAAATATTACATAAAAGCGCCTGGAACGCGCGATCCTTGCACGCAGTGGAGCAGAGAGCGAATTACGCACGACGGAACGAGAGAAAAAGGGATAGCAAGTGACGCCAAGCCGTTGAAAAGGAAGTTTCCGGATCCGCCATTTTGCGGCTTCGATCGATTCGTTCTCAAGATCTGTCCACGCGCATCGAATCTAATAATTATTAAAGCGTTTAGTTGAGATTTTAATTAATAATTAGTTACTAAGTAGTGATTATTAACAAGTGTTGTGCGCTAGTTGTTAGAAATGGAGGACGAATTAAAACGTAAAATCGCCTCACGCGGCTACTTGAAAGGTACGATCACAAGATTACTTAATTTCGTAGAAGTTTCTGATTTAAGCAAAATAAGTTGTGATGAGCTGGACAACAAACGTGATCGACTCATATCTGCTTTTCAAGAATACGAGTCGCTATGTAAAGATATTCTTTATCTCGATGCTGCCGACAAGGAAAATGTCGAGCAAATAGAAAATAATTATTATAGTATTTTGGCATCATTGAGCGAGCAAATAAGGTCCCGCGATAATAACATAGGCCCAACTGGCCACTCCAAGCATTTTGATGCAATCCATAAAACAAAGTTACCACCAATTTGCATAAAAACATTTGATGGTAAGTTTACTGATTACGTACCATTCATTAATTTGTTCGACTCATTGATTCACAATGACGTTAATCTTGACCATGTTCAAAAGTTTTATTATTTGAGATCGTTTTTAAAAGATGAACCATATAATCTAATAAAAAATCTAAGTTTAACGTCAGAAAGTTATAGTGAAGCTCGCAAACTACTGAACGATCGCTACAATAATAAATATAAGATTATAAATGACCATATAAGTAACATTTTAGATTTAAGGTGGATGGATGATTGCTCTCAATGCCATTTTGTCGCTAGATGGCGCAACATCCACAATTTGGAACATTTTCAATTTTTACGCCTAACTTAGAAATCTTTAGTAGATAACTTTATTGTACGCTGAACCTAGGGCATTAACTTGATTTTTTTAGATAGTCACTGTGCTTGTTAACTGGTCTCATACAAAGATTACAACATAATAAAGATTTAGCCGCTTGACTTTACTCTTTACACACACTTGCAACGTAAATAGTAGTAACTTTCGACACCACTAGATGTCGTTTTATTCAAACAGTTGAAAATTAAAATGTCCGAAAGACTAAAAATAATTTATAACACTTGATATTATGTTCCAATCTATTTCTTATTAGTATAATTATTGGTCTAAGCATACTTTTGTTTCTAGACTCGATACCTTTCAACTTAGCAAATTATTCATATAAATTATTTTAGGTAATATAGGTATACTGTACCTATAAGTAATAAGTATAAGTATAAATAAAAGACTATTTATTCCATTGTAAAGCTTTTTATTGTACCTTACTATAAATTAATAATATTTATTTAGTAAAAAGGGGTTAATATTTTCATAAAAATAATCGTTTTATTTACTCTCACTACATTTACTTAGATAGTTTCCGTTTGGATTCAAACCATCGAGTCATACCACCATACAAAGATAACATACTTTTTTAAATATTTTGATATTTACAATTATGATTTTGAATTTAGTATTAGAAAGAATTATGTATGTAGATTACAATATAAATAACATCATACGTAAGTATTTATAACAGCACATGTAAGTATCTTACACAACAACACACAAGTGGTTGCTAGCTAACCATAACATTTATTTATGTTTCAAGAATACCTACTTATTATACAATTTAGAACTTCAATAAATATTCTTTTACAATTGAATTGTTAGGCTGGTACCTAAATACATGAGTGAAACTTATCTACACAGAAAAATTTTATGAACTAACAAAATAACACAAACTATACAACGCTACGTGCAAAAATAGCTTATTAATTATTCTATAATGTTCCCACTGCTGAGACTCAGGCCTCCTCTGAACTGTGGTGATGAAATAATTTACACAAAGCAAAGTAGTGCCGGCTTGGATTCGAACCATCGACTCGTACCACCATACAAAGATACTTATAAATATTATAATAAAATATCTTCTTTTCTACGCGCTACTTTTTGCAGTCGCCGCCGCCGCCGCCCGCCGTATCAGTCTTCTGCTTGTCACTTTTTACTTCCATTTATATAATTTCCGTGCGATCTGAATCAAATGCTGGAAGACGCAGTTTTCGCTGCAACAAATGAATTTACAGTTTTGTTAGACTATTCTTACTGAACCCACACCTCAGAGACCTGCGGAATAAGTTAGGAAATGAGTAAGACTTATATTTTTATACCTTTTAATTCCTTGATGTCTAGACATTTAGCATTTTTCTCAACTCTTCTCAATATAATTTCCGGCACTACACATGTTTTAAAAAATGTTACCAACTTCGGCATCATAGCGTTGATAAATTCCTCATCCCGGTTAACTTCTATGACAGTCAATGGTTGGGTGACAGATATAAAGCAAATGAAGTAACATTTATTCATTTTGGTAATTCGCAATTGACCCTGGACCTAGAATCAAAATAATAATAGCTGTTAAAAAGAAACAATCCAAGAAATACATTATTTTTATAAATACATACCAAGAAATAATGATATTTGTTACTTACTTGATAATAATAATTATGCTTTTTGTTCATAACTAAAACATCATTTTCCAAATGAATAGGAAAATTTCTATTTTCTGATGCTCCTCTAATATTTTGAGATTTCCTTTCCAAGGAGGGAAAACATTTTATTTCTACAATAGTATTTTCTGCTTCTATAATACCTGTAAAAAAGAAAAGTTTTTAGGCCTACGCTACTGAACCAAATTTAAAAAATTCACGCGACACAAGATCCATAGGGGCAGAACCACAGGCAAAAGCTAGTTATTTGTATATTTTCATTATTCAATAATCTTACCATCAGGGCTAGCTGCTAAGAATCCAAATTCTTCATCAATGAAAAGTCCTGATGGCCTGACAGTTTTGCCATATTGTTGCATAAACATGCTCTTTGCAACATGTTCATTTTGTTGTCCATACATCATATCTTTAGTACAAATATTATTTTTGTAGAGAATGCATTTCACATGATTGTGACATGGTGTGGCATTACGACGTTTGCAAACCTAAAATTAACAAAGTGACAATCATAATTCTTGTACTGGCTTGTGCTGTGGCTTCTTAGAAAGTAAGAAACAATAGAGGAACAATAGAGGCTGATAATATATCTTACCATTCCAAACTGGCTTGCTGTGAGACGGTCAGATCTGTATGAGAGATACTTTTCATTATCATGTTGACCCACAGTCTGCTTTTCAATTAGTACTATTTTTTGTGTATCTTCTTGGAATTTAAGCAATCTCAATTCACAGAGCCGTTTTAATTCTACCTCATTAATATCGACAGGGTCACTTGCTGCTGGGCCATAGTCCTTATCAGGTTGAGTTTTATTTTTTTCAGTAAAAAGCCGTTTTCGAGTCATTTTCTGTTGGCGCAATCTATTTCTCTCTTTTTGATGGACATATTTTTTAAAATATTGTCCAGGGCTCTCTGTTGTCTTTTTTTTCCATGCAGTTTGATGCCATTTATGTCCTACAGAATGAGACAATCCTGAAAAGCCAAATCATAGTCACATACATGTCTGTTTGCAACCTAAGTTTTTATTAATGACCATTGAAAGTTCCATAAGTAATCAAAAGTTGAGAATAAACTCTTTATATTATGGAGAGAAGAAGTCATAGATCATGTGGGTTGCTAGAGATATCATATAATTATTGTTTTAAAATATCTATGAAAAAACTTATTTACCTGCTACATGAACACGCCGCTGATAAGAGCCTCCTTTTCCAAGACTGAGTCGTTTTCCACAGTTAAATTTATTAATGACACTCATAAAATTTTCTGCAACATTTGTTGTTTCGTTAGACAACCGTCCAGCTTTCAAAGCGATTCTTTCATTTGCAGCATAAATAAGAGCCCAGACCTCTGGTGCTGTATTTCTTAGGATTTCTACTTGGTTGTCTTGCTGTTTATTCTCGTCAGGTGGTAATTGCTTCACTGAACAGTAATATTCCTTACATTTTTCATGCTGTCCAAATACATGAAGTGGACTATTCCTTAAATCATCAGCCATTGAACCTGGCTGACTGCTATTGTGAACAATAATCTTTCGCGCTACTAGTGTCAATTTCATCAATTTAGGCCTCAAAATATTTCGTCCATACAGAGGGAGTTTCGTATTACCTAAAATCTTTAAAAAAAAATATTAAAACATAGGAAGATAAAAAAACTTTTTGAAAATAATATCTGACTTCTAAAACAAATACAACAAAAAACATTGAAAATGCCAATAAAATTTGAGGTTTACCCTCAATTTCCCTGGGATCCCATCATCAGATCTCATTTGGTGAATGGGACCACTTCAGGTGTATACTCTTTTAAATAAAAAAAGAATTTTGAAAATCGGTCGACAATTCGCGTAGTTCGGTGGACAAACATTAAAAAAATACAGTCGAATTGATAACCTCCTCCTTTTTGGAAGTCGGTTGAAAAAGAGAGAAACATTTATTTTATAGTTGCTAAATCCTACTGTAAGTGAAATATTTGTTTTTTTTTATAAAATATTTAAACAAGCACTGAAAAATGACTGAACGGATATGGATGAAATTAGGCACACAGATATTTTATAACCACAACATAGGACTTACTATACTTTTTATCCAGGTAAACATTTTGACACGTGCAGAGCCGCAAGTAAAAGCTAGTGTAAAATCATTATTTATAACTCTAAAAAGTGGTTGTTTACCTTGTAAAGTGCACTCGTGTAGTTTTTTATAACATGATTCTTGCATTCAATTTTCTTTATTTGGTTTCCATAAGACACCTTTTCTTTCAAATTAGCAAACACTGAAGAATCCCCATCTCCTATAAAACTTAGGTACCGAAGATTATGCATATTCTCACTCTGTTGAAATCCTTCAACAATTATATCAGATTCCATTGCAGTAGATGGCCCAGTAAAGTTTTTGCAGCAACCATGACTCTTAGTGTCTGAACCTGTTCGCTCATAATATTGGCATGTATAACAATATTTGTTCCTGACACCAAGATAAAGACATTTCTTGGTTTCCTTTCCAATAATGCAGGCCTAAAATTAAAGTTCTTAGTTTAAATATTGTAAGAAATCATAAATCAAAACACTGAACATTGTGTAAAATATGTTGTACTTTGGTATTGTCAAACATAAACTTCATCGCTGCAAACAAGCAAAAGCGTACTAATGTAATGAACACAAAAATATGGTATCAAGTTAGGACTTACCATTCCAGATGAGGAATCAAAGTTGTGACCATATGACCTTTTCAACCATCCGCCATCTACATATACAGTAATGTATGGAATACCATCTAAAGAAACATTTCCTTTATCAATAGCAATAGACCTTTCTTGCTCACCAGCTTTCTTTATTTCTTCGGTCAAATGTTCATGCCATACATTGCCCAATTGTTTTTCAATGAAACGGAACGTTTGTCCGGTCATTGTTGGTATATCCATTAGACTTGTGATGTGTGCTGCTTGCGTGTAATAACTTCCAGCAGTCACAGTTGCCCATACAAATGCGGTGTTAATTTTCTGTTTCTTCTCTGTGCTTTGCTGCCATATTTTATTACACATGCTACATTTAAATGTTAACAAACTGTGAAATCCTTTCCGGTGTTCACTAATATACTCTATTTGAGATGACTCACAAGACTGTCGATGGTTTTCCATTTGAAATGCCCATTGGATCACATGTTTCAAGTCAACAATACGGTACCCTACCAAACCTGATAAGTTGTCACTTGATGTTCTTTCCACAGTTAGTTGATAAGCTTCAGTCTCTGAATCGGGTTGTGGCCAATCAAAATCAACAGTCTCTACTTGCTCTGTAACAGATTCAACTGTATTGGAGCTAGAGCTGCAGGCTATGGCTTCGTATCGAATTTTTGGTATACCACGCGAATAGGTTTTGGGCGTATCTTCAGCTGTCGAAAGGTTGGACAGCTGATGATGATCTCGAGTTGTATGTGGACTGAAATAAAAGATAAATAAATGAAATAGGTACAGTTAATAAAAACAATGTTGAGAGACAAAAATATTGATAGGTCTGTAGGTACCTAAACACAACAGGGCAGTCCGCGGTTTCTTCCACTACCTTCTGTTTCTTGTTACGCCATGCTTCCACCCGGCTGCAATTTGTTAAAACTTGCTCAATACATAATACTATTTGAAACTAACCATAACGAGCCACCTTTTCTTTTTTTTTCATAATAAAGGAAAAATGGCGGTAAACGAAGACTACAACACGAACCAACGAGTATCAAATAAACTCCACTCACGTAAATCTGATTCGAAATCTTATGGGAATCTGATTTACTCACTATATATCACTAAAAGAACTTCCATGATGTCTTTTGAATGCAGCTTGCACTTTTTTCCGTGATTTTCGCGGGCCTGAATACATATGTCGTATATACGCAAGTTTATTAGTCGGGTTCATCTTAGGCAGTTCAGTTGCAATTCAATCTGTAATCAAAAAGAATAATTAAAAACAACAGCAAATGTATCTTATTTATGAAATGTTTCAAGAAATTTGTATTATTCAGAAATAACACCACCATCAAGCTGTCGAGTGCTGTGAAGCTCAGTGTTGCCAACACGACTAAAACAAAATCTGCTAAACTGCTATTAAAATTATGTCAAAATTATACTAAATGCTATAAAACTATGCTAAAATACTATGCTAACGTTCGTCTTCCTCTTTTCAGAGAGAATATTTGAAATTTGTAGTATGTGACGACACTGACGACAATCAACGAATGTTACTAACGTTTGTTTTATTTCATCTTCTAAATTTTACACTTTTGTAAAGTTTTAAGGGTAATTAATTACCATTATAATAATACTCTATATCACCTTGAAAATAATTCATTGTACATAAAAATAACACTTACCGTCAATAAAACACAAAAACACTCCACTTTTCAATAAAAACTGTTTCACGGATGGCACTCATTTGAATGGTTCTCATTAGTACCTATGTAATAGGTAGCACAGTCTATAAATCATACATACAGTCGTCCAACCAAGACGTCTAGACAGTAGACATGGGCGAAGTAGCTCACTAAAAAGAAAAAGAGCGATTAGCTCTTTCACTCTAAAGAGCTATATCACTCTTCTAGCTCACTAGCTATTCTATAGCTCAGTGATTCAGACGCCGACTGTTAGTTCATTTGACTCACGGTGCACGCGTGTCGTTGAAAACGTCTCGGCCCGCTCAGTAGCCATTGTCAATAGCTCTTTGGAAGTTTGGAGTTAACCGGTAAACTACTTCAAAGACGAAGATTTATGTAAACAAAGTCCGGCTAGGCCCGCGGCGTTTAGACAAAAGAATTTTTTGCGACGCACTTCAGAAAAAAAGGTCGGCTCGAGTTTTTGTTGCTTCTTGGTACTTAAAGTTTTGTTTTATGGTTTCTTATCTAAACAAACCATGTGTTAAGGCTAATTAGTTCTCGTCTTACGTAGAATTTTAATTATAAACAATGGAGATAAGAAACAATGGCCGAAAGTGTTTATGTTACTGTATTATGTCGCTAACTCATAAAAGTACCGTCTCAATTTTCTCTAAATTTTGGAGTTTACTTATTGAATAGACTTAGAATCGATCAGCAGTTATTTTATGGGAATCCTACGTAACATTTTCATAATCTTGAAACTCAAAATTCATGTCGCGCGGAGGTCAGCGGCCATTTGTGCACTCGAACATTCAAAGGATTTATAAAACAATTTTTAGGTTAAATTGGCTAGTTTTTTTAATAATATAGTTGTTACAACTAATAACTTACCATTATTTCCATCTGGATACCACTTTTTGCACTGTAAAACACTAAAACAATCACATTTCACAACACAAGGAACACTTCCACGAACGGTTTGTTTACGTACCACGTTTTGTCGAAAATAAAGTTTTTATGACGCTATTTTATGCAAATAACTACCTTCAACGATGTAATAACTACTTTAAATGAATATTAATCCACTTGAATGTCGAAACCGCACTAAAAATAAGAAAAAACACGATAAAACTAGAGAGCATAACACGGAAACGCCATGTTGCCAAGCGCGTTCGAAACGTCAAGTTTGACTATTTTATTTTTCTGTTCACAGACATTTTTTTTGTCTTTGAATCATTTAGTCGACGAGAATATTTAACTGACAACATTGTTAAATTATCGCAGACGACATAAAACCTTATTTATATTAAGAATAAAGATAAAAACCGCCTGCATGCTGGTGCATGCTGGGTGGTTCCGATAGGAACCACCGGGGCTTGAAGGTGGTTTTACTTTTGGTTCCGGCCGGAACCAGCAGGACGTTACCGGCTTATCAGTTTGTTTATATAATTTTATGACTTTACGTAAATAATACGCAAAAAAATAAACAATGCAATGCCAAAGTATTTTCTACTTTAAAGCTATGGTCATAAAGATAGATTTACAGTGATTTATGTCGTAAGATAGTCTACAATGACGTATTGTATCGAAGAGGTATTGTTGGAAGAACGAACTATGCGATCCGAAATATTCCGAAGCGAACCGAATGAGCCGTTCGGCTGCTGACTTCGGTCGGTCATCGGTGTCTCGCTGAAGTACTGAGAGTCTAAGAGCTAACTGAGCTAGTGAGCTAATTAGCGAACGAGTGAGTGAGCGAGAGCGACGTCCATCAAAAAGAGCTAGCTCTTTTCTATCACTCGCTCACGAGCTACCCATGTCTAGTAGACAGGGCAATCGTGCGGGGCGAGACGGGGAAAGGGTAAATATCCCGTTTTAAGTTCTAATGATACTGGTGTTTATTGTTTCGTGTGGATTTCATGACAAAGTCTCTTCCGAGCCCCTTTTCTTTAATAAAAAAAACCTCGTAGTAAAGTTTAGTTGCTAAATTGGTGTCCAGATTCTTAAATATTATACCAAAATGTTAAATTTTGCGTTGAAGTTATAGTAATACCACATTTGTTTACCATTTATTTTATTGAAATTTCAATGCGTACTATTTTTATTTTTGAATTCTTAGCAAAGTACGATCTTTTAATATGTATGGTACGATCTTCTAAAAAATAAAGTTGGCAACCCTGCTTGACGCACTTTGTGTGTGCTAATAATACTAGTAAAATAAGCAATTATGAAAAATCAAAGTGGTTTGTTTGTGTATTCACTAATCTTGCTGATTTCACATGAATTAAATATGATTCAATCAATAGATGTACGTAGTACCTACGTTTCACCATTGTGTAGGTAGCTTCGCTGATCGCCTGATTTAGTTTTAACTTACATATACATCAAATTCTATTCTCTGATTTTATTCAACGCAAACCAATGGATTAGTACCTAAGCGTATCAGAAAATGTGTTATCAGTACCTACTTACATACATTAAAAAGATTTTTAAATCTGGAAAGTCTAGGAATGTTTAAGTGTGTACTAGTAACTACTTACTACATATTTAAACTAGATAATACAATAATTACATTAGTATTGTATCTGTGTGAACCAAGGGCAGATCGCAGAGATTTTTTTTTCACTTTATGTAAAGCATTCTTTCTCATTGCATAATAAAAAACATTTTATCAATCATAAAATGTTAACTCCGCGGGCAAACCCGCGCGCCCGGCGCTAACTTGCTAGAAACACAATATTCTGGAAACGATTCGCCAGTTGTCAAGACTCAAGACAATCACGCATGGACGGAATGGCAACAGCGCGGGCACAGACGCGGGATGCGCGCGCTGCTTCATGAATGGCAACGTCGCATCCGCGCGTCACTCGATGGTAACCTTGGCGCTTTTTCGAATTATCGAACAGCGCCATCTAATATAAATGTTTACCAATCGTAAACTCGTAACACAACAGCAACCAACTTTCTCGGTGGTTCTATAAATTTCTGTCAGATGGCGCGATTCAAGTCACTCACACATGTAAAGATTTTTCGTTTTTTATTCGGTCTAATTCTCCTAGAAATACTGTTTTTTTTATAAAATTTGGGCCATATGCGGACATAATACACTATAAAGTTTCATTATAGTTGCTTTTATTCTGCAGAAACTGTTTATTTACGGAGATTTCTACATCTGAAAAATGTATGGCGAAGTCCTTCTAGGCATTCACCTTAAGTAACATTATTAAGTCAACAGCTAGTGCTTTGAGGGATTTTGTATCATTTATTAGGCAACAATTAGCTGCAATTAAAAACCTTGACTCAAATGTTAAATACTGGGATGCAATTCTTTTATGTGTTCTTTCTCGGAAATTAGATGGAATCACTGCAAGAGCTTATCAGCTAGACCGAGATCCAGGGGTACAACCTAACCTCGAAAATTTCCTGCAATATATTGAGAAGCGAGCTCTGGCACTGGAAAATGCCGGACAGGGTTCTCACTTGCAGCAACAGTCGACGAAGGTAACAGCAGTCGCCACCGCAGGAGCAACATGCATCTTCTGTAAGTGTAATGACCATAAATTATATAATTGTAAAAAATATCAACTATTGCCAGCAAATAATAGACTGATGTTTGCCAAAGAACAAAAACTGTGTGTGATTTGTTTAGGTACACATGGTGCAAAATGTAGGTTCCACTTCCGGTGCTCAGAGTGCAAGAAGCCTCATAACACGCTGCTGCACTGCAATTCAGGTGAAACCACACCAGCCGTTACCTTGTCAGGCAATGTTGATAACAATGTACTTCTACCCACAGCTAGAATCAAGGTCGTAGCAAGGAATGGCACCGAATACGTTATCAAGGCGTTACTGGACAGCGGATCTCAGGTTTCCTTTATAACTTCCAAAGTTGTTCAGCTATTAGGTTCAACACCCTTGCAAAGTAACACTTGTATTATTGGAATCGCTAATGAAAAAAGTAACGTAAAATATAACATTCCCATTGAAATCCATTCATTAAAATCACCATTTAAGACAATGGTAACTTGTCATGTAGTGAAAGATATAACATGCAAATTGCCTCAGAATAAATTTGACGTCTCTAGGGTCGTAATACCGCCCAACATTATATTGGCAGATGACCAATTTAATGTACCTAGTGACATACATATGCTATTAGGGGCTGATGTGTTTTTCCAGACGCTGATACCGAACGAGCAGTGCATGAGCATCGACCTGCCAAGGCAAGGCAAGCAGTCATCAGTGCTGCCCCAGAATGCTGCGCATCCATTGCAGCAACCTAGTAACACACAGCTATACATCTTTAACACATACTTCGGGCACATTGTAGGAGGAAATCTGCCACCCAAGGTATCACAACAGACTTGTAATAGAGTAGTATTAAAATGTGAATTAAGTCTCAATGAGACACTTGCCCAGTTTTGGACCAACGAAAAGGTCCCAGAAATACTTACTGAGCAAACATCTGAGCAAGAGCTTTGTGAACATATTTTTCAAAGTTCAGTTAAATTAATTAATAATCAGTTTGAGGTTCCTCTGCCTTTAAAATTACCTTTAGTACATGTGAACGATACTCTTGGTGAGTCATTTCACTTAGCTTTAAAAAGGTTTTTAAATTTGGAAAAGAGATTGCACGCTGATCCTGATTTATTCATGCAATATAAAAAATTTATTCATGAATACCTAGCTCTTGGTCATGGTCATTATATTGATATAGAATTGTATGATTTGAATAAACATGCTGTGTATTTTCTGCCACATCATGCAGTTATTAATAATAACAGCAAAACCACAAGGCTACGAACAGTTTTTGATGGTTCAATGAAAACAAACAAGAAAGTTTCTCTAAATGATTTGCAACTCAATGGACCTGTGGTTCAAAAAGAATTATTTGATATAATTTTATTATTCCGCTTAGGTAAATATACATTTACTGCAGATATTAAGCGTATGTTCAGAAATATTAAAATAAATCCTGAATACACTACCCTTCAAAATATTTTATGGAGGGACAATCCTGAAGAGCCAGTCAAGTGTATTAGGTTAGATACGGTTACGTATGGCTTGAAAAGTTCAAGCTATTTAGCAACTCGCTGCATAGATGAGTTGGCAAATAGGTATGAAAATTCATACCCACTAGCGTCATCTATTATCAAAAATTATCTTTATGTTGATGATATTATCTATTGTAACAATAATTTAGAAACTACTATTGCTGCCAGAGACCAATTGCGTGATTTGCTTAAATTGGGTAGTTTCAACACTCACAAATGGTCATCAAATGATGAAAATGTGTTGAACAATATACCAACAAACGAAAGGCACTTTGATAGTTTAGATTTACAAAAGGATAACTATAACATGAAAGCTTTAGGACTTCAAATTAATGTAAAGGATGATCATTTCATTATCTCTACTCCAGAACCGTTTAATATGAATAAGGTTACAAAAAGGAGCATTCTTAGTTATATAGGTAGATTCTATGACCCAATGGGATTCGTGAGCCCAATTGTAGTCACAGCAAAGGCTATAATGCAAAAATTATGGCTACTGAACACAGGCTGGAATGAAAGTCCGCCCGCAAATGTTCAGCAAGAATGGTATCAATTTACCAAAAATTTAGCTGCAATGCAGCCAATCCTATTAGATAGGAACATTAGAATTTCAGATGCAGACTCGGCAGATTTAATCGGCTTTGCAGATGCTTCGAGTAAGACAGCCTACGGATGCTGTGTGTACCTGCGACTCACAAACCCATCAGGTACAACAATATTGCATCTACTCTGTTCCAAATCGCGAATCAACCCTATCCAAAAGAAAGGCATGACAGTGCCTAGGCTTGAGTTGAATGCAGCACTGTTGCTATCGAAATTAATTTCAAGGACTCATACTACGCTCAGACTTAAAATTAATATAAGGCATGTTCGCTTATTCAGCGACTCGCAAATTGTCCTTGCATGGCTTAATACTGAGCTAGCAAAACTTCAAGCTTACATATCAAACAGAGTAAATGTAATTCGTCAAAATACAGCTGGATGTAGTTGGCATTATGTCAATACAAACGACAATCCTGCTGATCTCATTAGCCGAGGTGTCAATCCGAATGAGCTGAGTAGCTGCGATATTTGGTGGAATGGCCCAAAGTTTCTGCAAAACAGTGAGTACAACTTCCCTGCTTACAACGCGCCCACTGATTCGTTCGCAGTGGAATCCTGTTTGGCTCCTTCCAGCAACTTGGCATGCCAAAATCCAAATCCGCTTGATTATGTGTTCGAGCGCTTGTATAATTGCTCCAATATAAATAAAATAATAAGGCTATTATCATACATATTGAGATTTTTAAACAATATAAATAAACATAAAGTCAAAATAAATACTAACTTCTTGCAAAGTTCTGAGTTAGATCAGTCTTTAATGTTATTAATTAAACATGAACAAGAAATATATTTTAAATCTGAAATCACAGCTTTAAGCAATAATAACAATTTGAAAGGAAATCTATCTGAATTGCATCCCTTTCTCGACAAACAAGGTCTTTTGCGCGTCGGGGGTAGGCTGCATTATGCTGATATTGCTTATTCACAAAAACATCCTATCATACTGCCCAGAGGCTCGTTGATTACTGGTTTGCTTATAAGGTGTGAACATGAAAGGTTACTGCACGCAGGGCCTAAGCTTTTACTGTCGCATCTAAACCAAAGGTTCTGGATTGTTAATGGCTTATTAGAAGTTAAGAAAATAACTCACAAATGTATTGTGTGTTTCAGACAAAAGGCCTCAGTGGCCAAGCAGCTAATGGGCTCCTTGCCGGCTGCACGTGTAACCGCTACCAGCCGCCCATTTGAGAAGGTCGGCGTGGATTTCGCTGGGCCAATAAATGTAAAACTCTCTCGCGTAAGACGATCCTTAATAGGTAAAGGTTATATCTGCGTATACGTATGTTTCGCGACAAAAGCCGTTCACTTGGAACTCGCGTCAGACTTGACCACGGAAAGTTTTCTAGCTTGTTTAAGGAGATTCATCTCTAGACGAGGGTTGCCCACCGAAATTCACTGCGACAATGCAAGTACCTTTAAGTGTGCAAGGAGTCAATTAGTCGACCTCTACAAGCTGCAAGCTTCTCAGAATCACCAAATGCAGGTACAAAGATTTACCGCCGAGCGTGGGATACAATTTCACTTCATACCATGTTACTCGCCTACATTTGGGGGGCTCTGGGAAGCAGCAGTAAAGAGCACGAAGTTTCACTTAAAAAGAATATTGCAAAAAACTGTTTTAACATACGAACAACTTAATACAGTATTAATTGAAATCGAAGCAGTGCTTAATTCTCGACCGCTCTTACCTCTATCTTCAAACACTGATGATTATTGTTATCTAACACCTGGTCACTTTATTATAGGTAGTGCAATGTCAATGTATCCTGAAAATAATGTATGTAACATTCCACAAAATAGGCTTAAGTTTTGGCAATTGTGTAATTCTCTAAAACAGTCCTTTTGGAAAGTGTGGTATCAATATTATTTAAATTTGTTACAAAATAGACCTAAGTGGCGTGATAACATAGGTAATGTCAAATTAGGCAACTTAGTCATTTTAAAAGAGGATAATACTCCTCCTATGTCGTGGCCCATGGCACGAATTGTTAAATTGTTTCCAGGACACGATGGCAAAATTAGGGCAGTGGAGGTTAAGACCCCAAATGGAAAAACTCATTCCCGGGCCATCAATAAAATCTGCCTACTACCAATAGAATACGATGAAAGTCCTTAGATATTTCTGTAACTATTAAAATAAGTACCTAGATATAAATATTGTTTTTCTTGTGAGTAAATATTAAGTCTTAGGTTAGTAAAACCATTTAATTTCTTTGTTTTTCATACTTAGTTCTAAACAAATTTAAGCATTCAGTTATTGTTATTTAATTTTATGTACCTTATCACAATAAACTAAGTTTGTTGCTACTTCTGTGAGCCCGCAGCATGTTGGGTATTTTAAGTAATTAGATTGCAACACCAAAATTAACAGGTAAATTAATATGTGATCTGTGGCAACACTTCCCTTCCAACTGTGACACTGGTCCAATACACATGTGAAAAAGAATCGGTCCGCCTTTTCATTTATTTTCCTCGGCACCAACGCTACCAGCACCTATCAGCAACCACCACCTATTACACCGCTGCACAACCGGAAACAGACAAAAATTTCGAAAAGGATTAAAATGGCATATGTTGATTATCCTTTACCACCCCAACTAATTTTTTTCGAAATATTTTGAATATACAGAAACAGTTCGTCTACAGATTTATTAAAGTGAAACTTTTATTACATCGTCTCAAACTTTTTCGTCTGTGTGTTGCATGTCGCGTGACGGTCGGCCGCGGAGTAGGGATAAAGTGAAAGGCGCTCGTCAGAGCAGCCGAGGCCAATATGGCGGCGCCTATAGTTCGCATCAGCTGACCGTGTAGTTTTTAGTTAAATGTCTATAATGTGAAAAAAAGTTTCACTTTTACGGTGGTTTCATAACACCACACAAGTTTTTTATATGTATAGATATAGATATAGAAGATATAGATATAGAAGATGAGCACAATAAGATGCTGGACGCGCGGAAGCGCCGCGTGGTGACCATGTTTTTGTAGACAACTAGGTAACATAACAAGCTTATCCCACCGTAATACAGTTTATAACTAGTACGGGGGTCAGAGTGAATCGGTTTCGTAATAACCTGAATGTAATAAATTGTGCAGTGTGTGTGTTATAACTTTGTGATTTTTCATGATACAGTTTTGAAATTTTGTACATAGATTCTATACATAAAAATACTAGACACGTTTCGGGTTTCGCATATACTAAAACTAGGTTTGTATGTTTATAGGCGAGTATCCACTTACATCAGCGGCCCAGGGGTAACAGCCGCGGCTTAGGAGTTGTTGGTAGTGGGTTCGAACCCTGACGGCATTTTTCTTTGTATAAATGAATACATCACCACTACTCGCAAAACAGTGCAGGAAAACATCGTGAGGAAACTGGCAAGTCCTAAAACCAAAAATTCTAATGTGACACTGGGCCCACACTGGGTCTGCGTGGTGGATTACGGCCCACTCCCTCTCACAAAAAAAGAGGCCTATGTCTCAGCAGTGCACATATTTTAGGCTATTTATGCTAAGTACTTGTAGAAAAAGGTTATCAATTAATGATGGCAACAGGCATTTTTATTAAATATTCTTAACAATTTTATATTTTTATTAGACACATAGTTAACGTAAATCCAGTACCTACCTATTGTGAAAATGCAAGTAATCGCCACAAAACAAAATTCCGATGTAACCTCTACATCCCGTCTAACTCGTTATTCTAACCCTCATTTGGCTAGTGCATCGTCACCATCATACAGAGTGCAATTCTCATTAATATTGCATTACCAGATACGTTGCACAACACTGGATCATCATTATATACGTTGGGGGATCTCTTTGTATCTATGTATCTGTTATTTATGCTCGTTATTCTACGGTCACACGGACGTAAAAATATCGCGGCGGGATTTTTTCGCGCAATGGATCTTCAACGCACTGCTTAAAGGTGAGCTTACACTAGCAACTAAAATTGCTCCATCCTGATCATTTCTCGTGAAATTTGACGTCACGACTACATCCAGCAATCTAGAGCAATGGCAACATGTAGTAACCTGTTGCCAGAGATACGGCCACGCAATACCATGCAATAAGGAGCAACTAAAAAAACTAGGCAATACGCCCCCGCCGCCTCCGCCACCGACAGGTTCCTCTCACAAAAACGAGACGTAGTTATATGTATAAACGAGGTAGAAAGAAAATTTACTAAAAATTTTCAAACCGATTGGATATTCGGCAACTCATAATTATTGCTGTTCCTCCAGATTGCTCCGATCCATTAGTATTGCCGAGCAACAATTGCTCAAAAAATTGCCCGTGTAAGAGCACCGTAACGCCGAGAGTTCAAAATTTAACGGTTGGCAATGCTTGGTTCAACACTGAGAGTTGAAAATCCAGTGCACGATCAAATCCCGCCGCGATTTTTTTACGTCCGAACGAATGTGGAAATTGCAGAGGTATTTTCATAATTAATAGCGTAGTCATCTCAACACCTCTTTCCCGTGAAAATGAATTATACCAGGCCACTCAGAAAGTGTTGTGAAAACAAGTTTTTATGTATGAGAGCCTGGCCAGTTATAATCGATTTTGAAATTATGAATATTTGTAAGTAAAAATAGGTACGTTCCAATTTCAAAATTTCCCTGCACATTGTTTGCGAGCTAAATTAAATTACCGTGTCTCATTAAAAAATGGATCTGCGCCGGGAACATTTTCGCACTATGATTTTTTTAAATTTCAAGTGTCGCCTGAAACCAGACGAATCCTATGATAGACTTCAAATGGCATTCATGGTTGAAAGCCCTTGCAACCGTGTATCGTTGATATACCGAATTTAATCGCGGTCGACTAACTTTGGGGGATAAAGAAAGAAGTGGTCGTTCTTTGACGGCTGTTACGGAAGAAAACGTGCTAGCGGGAAAAAACCTACCAAAGTGAAGCGATCTAGAAGCGGGGGAAGATTTTGATCGCGAGCTTTTTCAATTTGACTGGCTACTTAGTGTCAATTCTTTTACGGAACCAAAGAAACATCAACGCTGAATGGTATACTACCAAATGCTTGGCAGATGTTTTCTCTGTTGTGAACAAAATGCAACCAAACACAAGGCACCGCGGGCTACTGTTCCACCACGACAACTCGCCTTCGCACACCGCGCTCAAAACAAGGGACTTCCTGGACAGCACGCCGGTCAAACTCCTAGGTCACCCTCCTTACAGCCCTGACCTAGCACCGCACCGTGTGACTTCTTTTAATTCCCGAAAGTAGTGTAGAATTGGGGCATCTGGATCACTTCGCTTCGCTCAAATCGTGATCCAGATCGCCCCAATTATACTTAGATCAGTAACTGGCTGCTCACTGTCTATTTGGAATGTAATCTGGTCTAGAGTATTTAAATTAATAATGTAACTAATACTTATTTGTTACATGCGGGAATCAAACCCACGACACTTGACACATTTATAAGTAGGAGCATCTGTTTAACCTACTTTGTGATATAACAAAATGACCTCTTAGCCAATTCGCCAAACGTGTCGTCAAAGGTGTTTTAAAATATTGAACTACTTTATGAGCTTTACTCACTTTACCAGTGAGTTAATTCCTCATTATAGTAATAAAGGTTGTGTCTTGGTGAATAGTAAAAAAAAAAGCCTCAATCTAGTTAAAAATACCTTTATTCTCAATCCATTGTTTTAAACATGTAACATTTTTTAAAGCACATACATTAGAATGAAACACACAGCTTAATATATTACTAGACGTACCATAATCATCAAATATATTTTTTAAACTAGGACAGTTTTTATTTTCTAAATTATATATCTTGTCATGTTTTACTATGTTTCTTAACCACAAAACTTTTTCACATCCCTTTACATAAATGTTTTTATCTTTCAAATAAGGTACAATGTATTGGTGTAAGTTTAAGTACGGTATATAATTAACCACAAAACTTTTTCACATCCCTTTACATAAATGTTTTTATCTTTCAAATAAGGTACAATGTATTGGTGTAAGTTTAAGTACGGTATATAACCCTCTTTCCAGAAAATGTTTCTGTTTCTCTCTATCCAGCTTACTTGTAATCTTTCTTTTTTTGTAAGATTGTAAAATGGGTATGGTGGTTTGATCAACAACACAACAATTCGATTGTTGCAGGCGATTGCTATTTCTTTGACAATAAACTCGTTATTTTCCATCTTAAACCCTTGCACATCGACTATAGCGTTCATGATAATTTCTTTACAATACTACTCAGAGGCTTATATTCAATCAAGCGATCGTTGATAATTAGACAATAAGCAGATGTATTTTCTGGAATATCTTCAGAACTTTCTATTTCTAGTCTCACATCTATAGCTCCAGTCTTCAAAGCCTCGTTCTGTCTTGAGCAATCAATTACAAATAAAGGAGCCTTTTCTTTAAATTCAAGCAGATCAAGCATCGGTTCACATCGAGTGTTATAATAAGACTGACGAAATTTTGTATACATTTCATATAATATACAATACTTATCTTCTGAAAATCTTGAATTAACGGATTCGTATGGATAATAGTGAGAATTCAAAAAAAGAGTAACATTAGTCAATTTACCATGGTCAAATATTGAACTGTCTCTTGATTTCGTGTTTTTTCTATTTGTTTGTAACCCAAAGATCACATACCTCGGTTTCTCGAGTTGTGAAGCAGTCTTAACAACCCATGAATGTTTTGTAGTTTTGGGTAATAAAGGGTATTCGTACAAGTCCCAATTTCTAAAAGCTATTTGAATAGAACGATCTTTTTCTAAATGTTTCAGTAAAGTTAATCTTTCTCGATCTGAAACTTTTATATGAGGCACTCGCCATTGCAATCTCTCTATATTTATTTCAATCGAGTCGTTATTATCAAGGGCAACACTATTAAGCTTGGAACTACTTCTGTTAAGTATAAGTTCATGTTTACAGTTAATGATAATTTTATCGTAATCTTCCGCAAATCCCAAAACTTTATTCAGGGGTATAAGAAAGCTAAATATACCATCATTATCTTTATACCCATTTAAATTCCACCCCCAAACACCAGCAGCTTTGCTTTCCCCCTCACTCATAGACACATATGATTTTAGAGTTATAGTAATTCCTGCATTTTTTATTCGATCTATCTCAACACCATTGATTTCATATCGAATGTCTTGAAATAGAAATGATACAGGATTATTAGTGAAATTAACACTCTTTCGAGTAAGTTTTCCTGAAGCATCTTTAGAAGACACAGTGGCTCGACCTTCAACGTAAATGAAGCTGGCTGAAGGTAATATGTACATATCTTGCTGATTTATGGGTATTCGTATTTCATCATTTTCTTTAAAACTGTTGCTGTATGGATTATAAGTATGATATTCGTAACTCACTATAGAGTTATCGAATTGTGGTGAATCATTTATCTCAAGAATACTCATAATTTAAATCCCAAGGCTTGAAGAAATAATTTATTCTCTTTAGTGATTTTTTTAATACTTTGTGTATGTCTGCGTCTTCTGACGATACGTGAACGAGTAAAGTTTTTCACTTTTCCGCTTGATTTTATATTATACACTATCATTTTTTTTACTATAATTTGATTGACATTCGTCTCTTGTAACCGACAATGTTAAAGTGTTGACTTACGAGGAAGACATCTTTTTTTAAAGTAATGATTTAAAAAGACTGCTTTTTCCAAAACTCTTTAAGAAATTTTATACATAGATGTCCACAATTAAATAAGTTACTATTTTGAAAGTTATTATAATTATAATGGATGTCGTTAGAACCCACATAACGAATAAATTCTATTGGCGGTTTTAAGTTACCGTAACTATCGAAATATTCAACATATTGATTTAAAATTACGTAGGCTACCCAATGTGTACCGGCATTTTTCGAAATATCTAAATTAATAATTCCACACTCTCGGGAAAATGGCGATTTCGGCAAGGTATCTCTCATAAACACTCCACGAAAATATGGGATTTTTTCCGTAAAATGAATGATATCTATATTAGTAAGAGCACGGTTAGGTAGCCTGCAATTTAGTTTTTTTTCTTTAAATTTAGATATAATCGAAGTCCATTTTTGTAACGGTTTAACCGCAATCCGTTTCCAATACATACACCTTCCACTTTCTTATTATGTCGTTCCATCTCTTCCAAACGCTTTTTTGCAACCTTAAATTCGTTGATAGTTTTGACAATTCCAGCAATTCCGCTTGCTATACTTCCAGCAGCTGATAAGCCAGCAAATATTGGAATTAAAGGTAAAACACCGCCCGTTTTAGGAATAGGTATGATGCGGGGGAGCTTCGCAGATGAATCACGAGTTAACTCCCTAGCAGCAGCGTATGCCAATTTTATCATTTTTTTCTTACACATTGGCTTTAATTTTTTAATGCATTTTCTTGTATGGGCGACTATATTTTTAAAGTCTTTCAAGCCATATCCAGAACTCACTTTCGATAGCATTACGTTGTTAACCAAATTAGCAGCAAATTTTTCTCCTGTGCTTGCATCTGAAGACTGAGCGCGCTTCTTTGCCATCCTAAGTAAAATTATATCTGCTTTGTGACGATCTTTCAAACTTTTGGAATTATTATATGCGATATCGTGATGTTTACAACATTCATCTAATTTATTCACACCTTTATCACCACGAGCCAATCTTTCATGTAATTTAGTACCTGGACCACAGTAATTATATCCCGGTAAATGGAGCTCCAATGGTAAATTATTAATTAAATTGTTCACAAGTCCTTCTCCCTTCATGTATGCAAACAGAATAGAACCTATATCGTCGATCATAACATTATATTCATAAAGCTCTTATAAAACATTTGTATCATCAATCCAACTATTTTCTGATGGTGGTAACCCCAACCATTTCACGAAAACTTTTCTGCCTTTTCGTTTCAAAACCTTTTCGACAAGGTAAATATCAGGGTGTATTGTAATTTGTAATTCTTGATCATAAAATGCTCCTAAAATAGGTTGCTGTTTAATGTCTTGCAACAAATATGTAACAGGAATTGTATTTTGAACTTTACTAATCTTGAATATCTCTGTTGACCAATTAGGAGTATAGCCTTTTTCGAAACAACCTTTGTGTTTACTTATTCGAACAAAATCGCCTGTCCTGAATTTACGACTTTTTGTTTTATTTTGTTCTCGATTAAAATATGTATTTAGTAGTTTAGTTTTATTACTATGATTGACTTGAGCTGGTGGTAAACCAGTTGTTGTATGTGCTGTTTGATTATATCTATTAATTACTTTAGCAAGTGTTCCGTCAGTCCATTTATAATTCCCTTTCATACTAAAAACCTTGTAAAGGTTACTTTTTATCGTCCTTATAAGTCGTTCTACAATGGAGGCCTTTTTGGTTGAATAAGTGCTGTAGTGATTGATAGAATTATTTTTTACAATATTTTGAAAACTTTTATTGTAAAATTCTGTTCCTAGATCTGTTTGTAAGTTTTTTGGGATGCGTTTCTCAGTACTCAATATCGTATTGAAAGCCTTCGAAACAGATTCTTGATTTTTTCGTTTAAGTGGAATAGCCCAAGCATACTTAGAGAATCCATCGATAACCACTAAAATATATTTGCAGTTGGTGTTGTATTTGGATATACTTTGCATATCCATTAAGTCGGCTTGCCAAAGATCATCAATGTCTTTTAATATCACATGCCTACGAGGAAAATTGATTCTCGCACTTCTATGAATTTCGTTAATAATATCTCTTTTTACTTTGCTCATTCTTAAACAGTCACTTCTGAATTACAAAAGTATACTAAATAACAATTCACACGATGACTCCTTTTATCCTTTTATTATGTCAGCTTCTTTTAATTCTTCAATAATTGATAAGATTTCGTTGTCAACATTAGTATTACCTGCAGTTTTAGATGCAATCAAAAGTTTAAGCCTCTCTACTAATTCATTCGGATCATCCCAATAAACAAGTTCAGTATTTGTTTTATATTTTTTAAGGTATGGTAGACCAGCACCTTGCTTTTGGTCAGATTTAGTGTCTGTAGATTCTTGTAAGCGTTTACTAAACTCCGAAAATAATGGTTTGATTACTTGAGAATATTTTAATCCTTTATCTCCTCTAATTTGACCTGCAGAGTCGAAATCTCTTTTATGAGCATTAGTTGTGACGAGTATTTCCTTGTACATGAGTTTATCTTTTAAATTAACCACCGTTAGATCAGGCTTTTTGCGCAGTAACAATTCTTTAAGACCTGGTGTTATTTTATACCGTTTATTGGCTATGCAAATATTGTATACTTTATCAGAGTTCTCATAAGTGGTAGAAAAATTTACTTCTGTATTTCCGATCATATGCTTATTATTCTCGCTACGTACTCCAAATGGTATATTTATATCATCATAAATTTCATAGACATCTTCTTTTTTCAACGACACATTATTAAAATTTTCTAAATCAGATGTGTCGCCTTCTTCGTCTTCTGAATAAAATTTATCTAAAGAGTTTGATTCACCAGAAGATTCATGTTTGTACGCATCATAAGATTGATCTTGTGAAAATATTTTTGAATCTATATTAGTCTTTTGAGTTTGGTCAGTTTGTTTGTTAGCTATTATCACATTGAGAGGGTCTGCGAGAGGCTTAAAAAAATACTTTAGATGAGTGTTGGTATTAAACTCCTCATCTTTCATTTGTTTTATTTTATTCTTTATAGCGTCCGCAGACTTTATTAATTGATCTGTAATTTTGTGATCCATTATACGACTTATACTTAGCGCTATTTACGTGCAAATGATTTTTTTTAAAATATTTATTATTTATATAATCGTCACTCAAAATATATAAAGTTGTCAAAATATTGTCTGTATCTGCCTTTGTTTAATTCACAATCCTTATTAACAATCAAAAAATCATAGGTGTGCAACCAGATCTTAGAACACAAATCTTTGAACTTGGACCACTCCATATCAGAACTAACATGTTCATCGTATATATGCTTCAGGTTAACTTCATCTTGCTTGAAAATTATTAAAAAGTTGACGTTATCACGTAATAACTGCTTTGGTATTTTTGAATACGTTTGAGATAAATAAAAACAATCTATATCTCTATGTCTACCCATTGTATAATAATTTCGTATATTAATTTGCTTTTCACAAACCACATCATCAAAAATAATAACAGAATTTTGTAATGCATCGTTAGGATGAATGACCTCATCGTCAGAATTAAATATAAAAAGTTTTACTTCCGGGACTCTTTCCAAGATCAGTTTAAGATATCTATACTTTGGTTGAAAGCTAGTCTTGGAATACAAGTAAACATTTTTAAACTTTAAACCGTTTTCATGGAGTAACAAACTAATCATAACGTTAGTTTTTCCACAATTTGAAGGACCACATATTATACATCTTATATTATTCGGTAGAAGTACACTATGCTTAGTATGTGGTTTATTTTCCGTTACTTCAATATTTTTAATTTCTAAAGATACTGGTTGCTTAATCCACTTCATGATTGCATCTGCTAGAAAAATCAAATGTACTTGTATTTATAATGTTTGCCACGGTGTCTCCTGAATTAAAAGTAATTATCTGAATAATCACATTGTAATATTATGATTTAATAACTATACAAATAACTCAAATTATGTTATAATGGGTATATTATTTAACGATGAGATAATGTATATTATCATAAAGGGTTATAAATAAATCAAAAACTTAATTAAGTTTCTCAGAAATATTTATTAAATAACAATCTTAATAAAACCTTATATAGAATTTCTTACAAAAAATAAACTTATAAAATAAAAATTGTACAGGAATCAATAAATTGTTTCAGACACATAGTACCTATTAGTACAGTCTATCACAATGCCCCCAAGGCAGTGTTTCGATCTGATTAGAAAGTATTTCTCTTTTATCATCATTACTATTTAAAACTACTTTATTAACTTGTTGTGAATATAAGAGATGTTTAATTGATTTTATCATGTTCATTTTGTGTTTGATAACTTTATTATTAACTAATGTTTCATAGTAGTCTAACATTTTAAGGCGTTTGGTTATGGGCTTTGTTACACCTTTCGCTTTTTTTATTGTAGTTTTTACGCTTTTTAGACAGTATAGCTTTGCTCTTAAACCAACAAACTCGGTAATAATTGATCCGCCAAGTTCATCTTTAAACAACCCTGGAATACTGGCATTTATTTTCGGTATTCCGAACGGATTATCTTGTCTGAAGTTACTCGTATCAAACCGAGAAATATCATTCTTTAGATCTTTGTAAAAGTCATCTGTATTTATCAGGTACAAAAGACTATCAGTGTCTGTGTAACAGAGATTTACATCGTTGCCATATTTATTTTTAATATAACTATAATGAAAATTATACAAATGTTGTTTAGCGAATTCAAGCACTGTGAATCCTATGTAAATTGGTTTATCTAATATAAGTTTTTCAGGACTTAATTGGGCAGCAACAAAATTCTCGGAAAATATAGAAATACTTTTCAGATTAGGTTTCGAAATTATTTTTTCCGCACCAATGCACTTGTTTGTTGTATTACTAAAATCTTTCCATTTTGTTAATAATTTCACGTCTACTTGCTTTCGTTTATTTTCTATAGTTTTACCAAATACGGAATTGTTTAGAAGTTTAAAAAAGTCTCTCTCAAAGGGTGACTTAGAAGCCTGTCGTAGACAAGTATTTAAATCAATGTATTTTCGAAGAAATGATTCTTGTCTAAATCTAAGTATACGATGAATTTTATTTAAAATTAGACCATGATGTAAACATTCTTTTAAATTAACAAAATGAATGACATACTTGTATTTGTCATATAAATTAGCTATTAATTTCACAGATTTTCCGTTTGGAGGAATAAACTTTTCACATGCAAAAGGCAAATCCTTATGAATGTTATGCAGATAATCTGGATACTCTAAGTCTACTTCTAAAATGTATCCATAATCACCATCATTTGGAATTTTCATTACATCAAAATTTAAAAGATCACTCTGGCTTAAGAAAATAAATTCTGATATTGGCAGTTTTCTTGTCATTGCGTAACCATATAAATTATTGCAGTCTAAATAAATGATGTAGCTAGATGGTTTTGTATCATCAAAATGTGGAACATACTTGTTATTAGCTTTAGCATGTCGAACAGAACATTGGGCTAATCCACCGCGTATACCCTTCTCTAACAATTGATATATTTCCAAATCATTTATTAACTCTAGTCGTACACCAGTATATAATAGCATGGCATCCCAGCTTAAGCTAGGAGCAGATATATAATAGGCTGGATCAAGAGAGTAATGTTGTAAACTTGTATTTCTAAAATTTTCAAAAATATCGCACAATAATAACACATCGCATTTTAAGTACAAATCTGTGTATTCCCCAAGCGTATGTATATTAAATGCTTGCCAAACAGCTTGTGCATGTCTGTAATCATCATCGGAAATATGCTCTAATTTAATTGAATTATAAAAATATTCCTTAGGAGGCAGTTGCTCATCCTCATACTTTGACCATGAATCCATATAGTCATATGGATAAACACCTTTATGTTTCAATAAATACAAAGCCTCCTTATCAGTTATTATACTTGATAGATTGATAAAATCATTAACATCCAAGCTTTTACTTAATTCATCTAGACTTGAACTTAGGAACTGGTATGAATCAATAAACTTCATTTGAATAGGGCGTGCTGTGTTTGTTGACTGAATAAATTTAGTTATAGATGTGTATTTTTCTTTCGATTTTGCAATTATCTTAATACGACCTTTATATTTTGCTAATTCTTTAATGAATAAATGGCTATCATAACCTGATAAATTATGAAAAACAATGGGTACAAATTGACACATTTTGTATTTCAAATTACACAGGGAATGTGCTGCACCTCTGTATTCGGAAGTAACATGATCATGGTCTCGAACTTTATCTCCAAATAATAATTCTTTGCATATAATACATTCGGTAGCATTTTCAAAACTAGTTTTTTGTTCATGAGTTAATGGTTTCATAGGTTTAACTTCGGATAATATAGTATTTATCCAAGTTACATCTTTAACCAGCCAACTGATAAAAGTTTCAACGCAATCAGGACCTCTATAAGTAACGTATTTGTTTAAACTTGGATCGTATGAGCAACATATATAATAAGCAAAACATGCTGGAACATGTAATTTAAACTTTTGGGTGTTATGGTTCTCAGTGTTTTGTTCAGAATAGTTTTGCAACATACTTTCAAAGTCAGCATAGATTATAAAATTTATTTTTTGTTGACGCTCATAATTTTTAAATTGTATCATGCTATTTATTTCAGGTAGTATTGTGAGTATATTAGTACAATGATGGGTACTATATTTCAATTCACTCGAGAAAAATTGCAAACAGGAATCACAAAAGTGAATTTTACCTTTATGATAACTTATTTGATTTCGGACTAGTCGCAAAAGATGTTTAATCAGGCAATAATGTCCTTTATTATCACGCTCAATGTACAGTAAGTTAATGTGATGTTTTTTCTTAGTATTAGTTAAATATAGAGGTCCAGTTATGGTACATTTACTATCTAAACCATATATATTAATACTAATACTGGGATTGTATTTCTCAAATAACTTTATATCATTCATCGATGGTGGAAATGACATACCCTGTGTATTCAGAACTGTTGAATAGTGTGGGTAGGAAGAAATTCTACATGAATTATGTTTAACAGGGTATAAAGCAGCAATAATGCTCCACAAAAAACAGTGATCATCATTATTCTGAATATTTAAACAGCATTTTTTATTTTTTATTTTTGGTGGTAATTCTATAAAGGTACCTCCTCTCATTGGATTGTATTTATTTATATTAATTTCTAAATGGCTAAGTGTAAAAAATGACCAACCCGAGTCACGCTGTTCAAACTCGGTTAGTTTCCTTTTTAGCACTTCTAAAGAATTCTTGTGAAAATCATTTAGATCAGAGTTTTTATAAATTACTATCAATTTTGTATTAAAAGATTTCAATAACTGCTCATTTGTTTTTACTAATAAGAAGTAAGCAAATAATTCCAAATTGATTTTAATACAATTATGTTTTTCCAACGATATTTCAATAACTTTTCTAATATCACTTTGTGAGTCATTCAAGAACGCTTCAGGTGTAAGATAATCTATTTCCTGAGCGGGACTTAAACGGTAAGTAACAATTCTGTTTTTAAAAGCAGTCGCTATTATTTTAATATTATCAAATTCAGTTCTCAATAAACAGTTTGACTTGTGTAAGTTAGTTCTCATATGATATTTAAATTTATGTTTCGGTATTTCAAGAAGGCATTTATCACATTTCATTATTATTTCATAAGCTGATGCAATGTTCGATGGTTCAACTGAAAGAAAACAAGAAACAATATTGTTGACATTTTATTACTTTAGAAGAAATCTTAAAACCTATTTGAGTACAGTAAATGATTAATAACTTTAGGCACTATTATTTATATTAATTAAAAATATGATTACAATGGTTAAAAATAAATGTTTAAGTAACTTTTATAAATATCAGGAACAATTTCATTAATAATAATTACTAATCAATGTTTTTGGAATCCCATTGAATTCCTTACGTGTAGCGCTAATGAATTTAGTTAAGTGCGCCCATGCTTCTGTGCTTACATCAGTTTGGTTTTTAACTGTAATAACAGAATGCTGCCATCTATTAATAGGCAATACTTTATCTATATCATCACATTTATATACTTTTACTTCGACATAGTGCGAACCAGTTTTAGCAGTGTGCGCTTGCCTACTATAGCCGTTGGCAATCCTACTGCTAATATATGAATATATTGGCGTTTTTTTACCCCTCGGTGCTGATGAAGTGCTAGGCTGGTCTTCATCCTCGCTGTCGTCGCTCCCGAATAATTCAGCAGCTGTGGGCAGGTCCGGCAACTTAGCAGGGTTTATTCTTGGTTTCTTGTATTTTGAGTGCCTGGATGTTGATGGAGTCGCAGGAGTCGCAGTAGGCATCCTGCTTCGCTTTTTCTTAGTTGGTACCTCAACCGAAACGGCCTCAGTAAGCGTTTCAGGAACCCCCACGCTTGGAGAGTCGTCCTCTGACAGGAACAGGTCGTCCGCTAGCTGGGATGTCTTGGACCTGAAATCATAGAAATATTCGATTAAAAATAATTTACATAACATACATTTACATATTGGTAGATAATAAGATAAATAATATACAATGGAGTCAGACTTGATACAAAAAACTGCGACAACTACGATCTTTGTGACAACTGCGATCTATGGCGTACAAAAACACGCTTCTGCCTGCCCTTAATGGCATACAGGTACTGTAAAATAAACCAGGAAAAAAATACTTACATTTTAAAAAGATAAATCCGATGATTCCTCACAGTTTAGAACCAGCGTTGATCTTCCTTCGAAGGATGAGGGCGCAATAGTGCTCCACAATTTCTATCGATGATTTAAATACCTTTCCATGATGTATTGATGCATGCCCAAAAATGGTAAACGCAAACACGAGAGCAAAATATTGCAAAGATAAACCAAATTGATATACTAACCGAATGACCCGGCGTTACCTCATTATTTTATTACTTTCGTACCTACATATTAATTAAGATTTACGAATTGTACAAAAACTATGGTAATTTATATAAAAATATATAATATAAGCAAAGACTACTATTGAGTACAGCTATTAAAATAGATAAGTATTTTAACAACGAACTAAAATCTGAAATTTTATAGTAGTGTAATATTGTATTTGTGTGTATTTGTTGTGTTGTTTGTGTGTATTGTGTGTATTTGTTGCTCTATTAAATTGCTTAAGCTAGCAAATAACTCTATCCGTATGATAAACCGCATACCCCAACTTTATATGCCTTATTTTTATTCGAATTTTTATCATCGGGTAAGTGTAATCAGTAGAACAAACAGACATTCCAACTTCAAAGTATTATTAGAAATGTAACGTCAACAATGCAACTGTAGGTGTCAGATCATAGCAAGGGTTAGATTTCATCTAACCATTTTTGGATAGCAGAAGAAATCTCCACAACAAAGCTATTATTTTCAACCTTATGAACACTATTTTTTTTACACAATTTTTATATAAATTGCTCACATTTATTCGAAACAACATTAGTTTTTTAAAACTGCAGTGGTCCGTACGTACCCAATCGTGTGCTCTACAATGTCGGTAAGTTATGTTTTTTTTTTTAATGAATTTTGTTACATAAGTCGCAAAGCATTCTTATATATTATTTTAATCACAATATTTTATAATTTCAGGATTCGGAGGAGCTGTTTAACTTCATACCTTTAGAAAAGGTTCCTGCTCAAACACACGCAGTAAATCAAAAATATCTGGGTCTTGCTGAAGCATCTCGCAAAATATCAAAGAATAAACGAATGGCATATTCCTACATAAAAAAACCCGTTACGAGGCCTTCGAAAATCATAAGAATACAAATTATTGATGCAGAAAATTTCGATCAGAAGGATGGTTCATTCTGTAATCATCATTGTGAAGCAGAAGTTTGTGCTCAACACGTCGTTAAAAGCATTTTAATGGATGACATATTGTCTAGCACCAAGGAATTAATCAATAAAATTCAGGAAAACATGGAGAACTCCTAGTTATATAGCTAAGTAAATATATTTTAATGTGGTTAGTACGTAAGCCTATCAAATGCTATCCCTACTCATATAAAAAACGGTGATGTTATGTGGTTATCTGTTTAAGACTATTTAGTAAGTACAGTTTAATATGTTTTATTGTGGTTAGTTTATATGCCCATCAAATGCTGTAATAAAAATGGTGTTATGTGTATACTGGGAATAGGGAATAGTATACTTAATACTACCCTTTCTTTTTTATTGTAAGTAAGTAATTGAAATAATGTTGTAGTCTCATAAAATACATGGACTTGTTAAATTGTATTTTTTGCTAGAATGTATAGAAACTATGTAATTGTGTTGTATTCCCACAAACGTAATGAAATAATAAATGCATACTTATTTGAAACTTTTAAATTGGTTTTTATTTAAATTCTTTTTCATTTAAATTCATTTGGAAAGATTCGAGCACATCTACACAACATAAACAAACAATCACAAACACAACCATAGGTGTCATCTTAACTTCACCTTTTGTTTTTGCTAGCGCAAACCAATCCTAATTATGGGTATCAACGGAGCGCCGAGTATTATAAATTGTTTACTATGACATTATGCACCATTCAATTCCTGCAACTGTATTGAGAAGGTGGGATCGTTTTATAATCAAGCTTTACTTATCTTAATCATGCAATTCACCAAGTCACAACCTCTATTATTATAATGAGGAATTAACTCGCTGGTAAAGTGAGTAAAGCTCATAAAGTAGTTCAATATTTTAAAACAAATTTGACTACACGTTTGGCGAATGGGTTAAACAGATGCTGCTACTTATAAATGTGTCAAGTGTCGTGGGTTTGATTCCCGCATGTAACAAATAAGTATTAGTTACATTATTAATTTAAATACTCTAGACCAGATTACATTCTAGATAGACAGTGAGCAGCCAGTTACTGATCTAAGTATAATTGGGGCGATCTGGATCACGATCTGAGCGAAGCGAAGTGATCCAGATGCCCCAATTCTACACTACTCCCGAAAGTAAAAAATCAACTCAAAGGGATACAATTTTCGTCGCCGGAAGATGCGTTGTCAGCGTTCGAGCAGGATGTAAACGTGGTGTCTGCGGCGGACTGGAAAAAGTGTTTCGAAAACTGGTTCAGACAAATGAAACTTTGTATAGAGGCTAGTGGAGAGTACCTACGTTGAAAAGATTTAATAAAAAAACATTTATTTTTATCTTTGAAAAACTTTTTGAGTGTCCCACCTACATATATAATATATTAAAAGTATATATTATAGTAGTATATATTATATACATGTATGTGTATTATAAGTTTATAGCCTATTTATGTACCAATCTTATTTATTATTCATTATGATATCATTTGTATAGTTTGTTCTCTCAACCTAAGCACCTGCCATCTAATCTCTGCACCACCCTTGGTTGACTGGTAGAGAATGCCTAAGGCATTAAGTCTGCCTTTGTACCTTTTTTGTGTGCAAGAAGTTTAAATAAATAAATGAATGTGGTCTTATTGGGCATAACCTCACTATTACTGATCAAAATTCGCTTTGGTAAAGATAAATGAATGTGATGATGAATATGATTGGTTTCTTATAACATTGATGACATTGGTATTTTTGCTTTAACCTGGGGTCAATCTTGACTATTGGCCTGGATCTGAGTTCGATCCTCAGGTTTTGCATTATACGTTTCTCAGTACCACTGTAAAATAACAGCGAGGTTTTGTACCCAGATCACAAACTCTACCTTAACAACCTATAACTACACCTGTTTAGCCCCTCGGGAATATTGACGTTATGTGGTAATAAATAAAATTCCCCTCGGTATGAACACATTCAAAAGTGCCTTTTATGTGCCTATTTGAAATAAACGCTTTGACTTTGAGGTGTCAAAATCACCCTAAAAACACACCAACTTATTTTCATAACGTTTCAGTGACATCGTTCGTCCAACGATCTTTAAGGAAACCGTAGCTTAAGTAAGTAATTTAACATATATTTTTCCAATGCGGCAAAGAAGAAAAATAAAATTCCTCCACAACCTTTCTTTAGGTTTGTTCATCCTAATAATAAATGTGTAAATTTGGTTTGTTCATCCTAATAATAAATGTGCAAGTTTGGTTTGTTCATTTTAATAATAAATGTGCAAGTTTGGTTTGTTCATTTTAGTAACAAATGTGCAAGTTTGGTTTGTTCATTTTAATAATAAACGTGCAAGTTTGGTTTGTTCATTTTAATAATAAATGTGCAAGTTTGGTTTGTTCATTTTAATAATAAATGTGCAAGTTTGGTTTGTTACCCAAACACGCAAAAACGTCTGAACGGATTTGCATGTGAAATTTGGCAAACACAAGACACACTTTTTATCCCGGTAGTATGTTCCAGTGAGATCATTTCCATCGTTCACGTGGGGCAAGCCACGGGAAAAAGCTAGTTTAATGATAAATATTGTACAAATGGACTCCTGAAAGACATTTGTGGATTAGAGTGGACTTTGCCCTTTGCCTTTCGGGTTTCGTTTCCAGGAAGGCCTGGCCGTTGCCCTTGTTCAGTTGTTTCATTCCCTGAAGGAACAGAAACATGAATGGTGTTACTGTTTCTTCTTTATTTAATTTTGTTTTTTTAAGGGTGGGAAATCATCAAATATCTTCTCCGGCTCTGGGTGGAGCGGGAGGGCGTGTCAGACTTTTACTGACTAAAACCCACCCATGTTCCTTCAGTTGTCTGTGTGCCAGGGGCTGCGGTATCTCTTTCGAACAACCCGCACCCCTGGCAGAAACTCAGATCATGTAAATCAAAATCAAGGTCATATAGATTGGTGTAGGAAACGGTATTTTGAGGAAAGCGCCACACAATTTGAGTGGACCTGTTGGACCTGTCCAGTCAGTGCACGTACTTGTCGGTAATCGTGCAGCTCACCTCAGCTCAGCGCAATAATTGCGTAACTCACGACTAATCATAATCGGTTTCGTTTTGAAACAGAAAGCTAAACCATTGCTTCATATGTTCGAAAAATGTGTCTGCTCAACAACATAAATAACGCAATGAATATTCTTGAACTGTCAAAATGAAACCGACTATGATTAATCGCGTGTTACGAAATTAGAGTGCAGGTCAACTCGACTAGTTCACCCTAATCGTGATTGTTGTAAATCGCTGAACTTCATCAAAATAAACAACGTAAAAAAGATACGTCAAGAGGATAATATTAATATTCTCCTACTGAAACTGAAATCATCAATCTGTCTGCCTATAGTGCCTATTGTGCATCTCACACAAGACGCGCCACGCGACGGGGCGCGGGAAACGGAGCCAAATACCCGCGCGGAAACGCGTTTTTATCCCATTTTAATGTAGAAATTACGTGGGTATTTCTGGACTTGTTAATTCGCCGACAAATAAATTAACTTCGTGCGAGTCACTTAAACAAATAATATAAGTATTCTTCTAATAATATTATAAGTACTGTCGATTCACAGGGTGCATAAAGTCGTGCGAATCGACTAATAAGCCTTGATTTTTGCTCGTAATTTTCATCAAGTGGATGTACACGCGTCATTTATATAAGTATACATGATCTCCGACCGTATTTCATTAAAGGTACCGTGAGCATTGTTCATTAAATCGGTAAACAGACAAGTTTAACAATGTATGCTCAAACAAGAGCAGAATTTCGAGAAAATAAGATGATATTAACACGAGAACGAGCAGCGATCGAGCGCCGCCTGATATAACCAGTGATTTTGTTTGATACAGCTCAAAACATGGTAACTATACTTCTGATCAGAGTAAGAATGAAATGATTGTATAATCACCTCCACTAGTGAAAGCAAGTAATTATAATTGATTAGATTATACCCGCGATTTCATTATTGTGGAAGTAGTAAGACACCATAATAAATAAATAAAAAAAATACAGCACATGTTATTTGCTGATAATGTAGCTTTACAAAAGTAAAAGATTCTTTTAAATTGGTTGGTAATTTTTTGAGTTTATTACAAACAAACACACAAAAAGTCAAATATTTTCTCTTTATAATATTAGTTTATATATATTTGTCGAATATACAGTCGAAGGTGTTCATAAAAAGTAGTTATTTGAGCTGAAAGACTACAATCCTTTTTGAAAAAAGAGTGCTTATTGAGCAAGACTTAAAAAAAAAATCATTGCGTAGGCACCACACAAAAATAAAACATAATAGAAGCTTTTTATTACACGCAATGCTATAAACCAGCACTTTACTTGATTATAAACTACAACTCTATACTAAAAAAAAAACATTTTCACTTTCGGCAGATATGTACTTACCACGTTATCCTCTACAGAAAGCGCGATCGCGTCGGACGCGGAAACCGATTTAAAAATGGAATTTCCAAAGTAAGTATATCTATGCTCATACATAGATGGGTAACATACATAGGAACCTTGGAATTGGCTTTTAATGACCTTTTTCTGAATTAGAAATACTATTCTGACTTCTGTAGTAGCAGGAAAAATATGTAATAAAATGTGTAAGTAACTACAGACAACTTCGTTGTAGGTAGGTATGCAGAGGAACCAACTAATGAACCCACCACTTATCAGTAGGCAGTATATGCGCCCTCACGGCCGTAGTCGCCGCGGGAGATGCTCTGGGCGTCGGGAATCCCAAGCTGATTCCCGGCCACCGTAGACGCGGGCTTGCGGACGGCGAGTAATGGGTAGCTCGCTGTCCGGTAAGGACTAAGTCCGGATCGACGGCGCGTTGTGTTCCACGCGCGCCTCAAAGAGATGTCAGCACCAAATGGTGGGGTTCGCAAGGGCCGATGCCTGCCAGGGGTGCGGGTTGTTCGAAAGAGATACCGCGTCCCCTGGTACACAGGCAACTGACGGAACACGGGTGGATTTTTAGTCAATAAAAGTCTGACACGCCCTCCCGCTCCACCCAGAGCGGGAGAAGTTATTTGATGATTTCCCACCCTCAAAAAAAAAATTGTAATGAGAATTGGGCTCAGCCAGTGACATAATAGACCGATATAGTCATACCTCGTTATTGCTTGATCACTTTTAATATTTACTTTATTTATTTATTCTCACCAATAAGTAGGTATAACATCTTACAGTTTGCCAAGACGATGTTATACATAAAATAAACTTTAACACAATGTTTAACAATAAAAAACAAACAATAAAATGAAAATTACTTCTTTTTTTAAGTGAAAACTTCTTTAGGTGCCTTGGGCCTTTTTTGAGACGAGAAATAAACAATTGAACTCGCGACACTGTTAAAAAAAACACACGTAATTGTTCAAGTTTTCACTTCTGTCGGCACGCCCGGAGTGCCACTGTTTTTATTAATAATCAATTCTTGTATTGTTGAAATACTTGTTTAAAATAATATTTTAAGATAATATAATGTATATGAATGAAATAATTTTCTATTGGTATTCTCACATTGGTATTGAGGGTTATTGGAAATCCGAAGACTTGGGGGAGGATACGATAAAAATAAGCCAAAGCAGAACAGAACTTGATTTTTAAATCTCACATAACGAATCCCAATATATTCATTGAAAGTTATAATATAAATAACCCAAATTCGCTTTTCTAAAATTCCAACTTGGATAACAATCACTACCAGTATTTAAAGTACTATCATGTGGTGAGGTCAGCAGCGGTGGCGGCGCCTCCTGCGCTGATCACTGGTGCTCACGCTAACGATCAGCAGTTATCCAGTAATAATGTTGTCAATACTAAATCTAACGTACGATTACTAATATTAAGTATTTCATTTACCTGCAGAAATCCGCAAAACGCATTGACATAATATTCAAAATAACTATTGGTCTCCAACGTCGCTGAAGGCAAATTAAAGTCTCCTATCACTAAAACTTTCTAGTATTTTACTCATAATTTATGTCCTCTAATATTATGAAACAAGTGCATAAATTCCTCAGAACTATATTTTGGCGGAATGTCAACAACCCAATACAGAAACAAACTATTATTACGCGGACGCACCGTTGCACACAGCAGCTCGAATAAGGCCGCGAGATTAACGTTTGGTAGTCGCGTCCGTTGGAACCGCGCTGTAGCTGCTAACAATACTACTCCGGCCTGCTTACACCCGTCCGTCCGTTCGATCACATCTTAGTAGGTACAATCAATCGAACCGGAAATAGTTCACCATCGTGTATAGATGTTTTAAATCCCGTTTCAGTTATAACCACAATATCATACATTGAGGCCAATAAATTATTGTAAAAAGTTTTCGTCTATAATTCTTAGGCCCCGCACATTTTGGTAATGTAATTGGATGCAATTATTTGTGGTTTTCCGACTTTTCCCAGGGTTTACGGTAGTTCGGAAACCACACCCATTCACTGAATTGGGTATTCAAAGGCCAACGTTATCAGCGTTGTTCAGTATATCAAACTTAGACTCGGGCACACCCACCATGAATAACGATACATGCACACTTACCAGAGGCAAAGGAAGCAAGGGAGCTGAAAGAATCGAATGCTTATAAAAACTTGCATGAACTCCTATGAAACCTCGCACACTTATCCGCGCCGAATCGGATGAATTGCTGGGAGAATTCGGAAGGTTTCGGTCTACTCTTACGGCGCGGCCAAGTTAGTGTATTTTTACCTTTAGCAACAATTCCCATTAAATTGAATCTTCGCTAAGGTGGAAACTATCTGTCACATAGACAAATTGACCCAGGGATCATAAATAGTCTATGTACTAATTTCATGACCAGACCTTTTCGTTGTATGACGAGCAAATGACATTTAACCTCAGGGTGATAAAGGAGTTACGACTTCGACTATACAGCTGACTTGAATTCCCGCCAAAACTCCCCAAATTGGAGGTCTACTCCCTAAGCACGAAATAGTAGTTTCGGTCTAAGATACAGGTAATGCCTACTCCGTATCCTACGGACATTACGATCATTTGGGGCGTGACCAAATAATTACAAAAACAGCTGAGCGATCTACGTATTGCCAGCTAATTTAATTTGTATGTGACAAAATATTCCCAACATAATCCTCACGTGCAGCGTCTATAATCTTCTACCCCATATTGCTCGGCCGAAGTAATCACACAAAGCCTCTTTACCTAATAATACGTAAAACAAAGTTCCTTCTTCGGGGCTCGGCGTCAAGTGTCAATCTGTTTGATTAGGACTGAGGATAATGGTCAGTGTGTATTGTTTCGTTTAAGTAAAGGCTGATTAAAACCTATGTTTTTATTTTATTTATTCTTACAGAAACCTTACAGTCTAATAACAAACTAAAAATCATTTGTAGGCAAGAAAAATTTGCTAAATTACAAGCTTCCACATAACAATATATTTTTGTGGTGAGAGCCTGTGCGAGTGGCGCTATGTAAAGTCAAAGAACTTATTTGCTAAGATACAGGGAAATTTTATCAATGTGTAGCTGTTATTTCAGTAAGTTCTGGTGTCTTACGACTTCCACACGAAGGAAGTCGCGGGCAGAAGCTACCTAGAAACTAAATAAAAATGGGACACCAACAAACTTCTTCTCACAAAAATAAAATAACGTAGGTACAAGTAGGGTGTGATTTCACAAACGTTGTGGGATTTACAGATTCTTTAAATCGGATGTCCAATCGAGATGCGAACGTGGCTAGAGTAGCGAGCTTTGAAAAAGTATAGGATAAAATTCTAAGCTTGAAAGGATTTATTATTGAAATTGTCCTAATTTGGTCTACCTGTGTGCAAAATTTTGCACACAGGTAGACCGATCGAAATCCATTCATTCGTTGGATATCGCGTGAAAAGGTAACAAACAGATGACAGAGTTTTATTCGCATTTATGTATGGATTGATTTCTGGTATGTGATGTATAAAATGTGTGTATGTATTCTACTGAAAAATCGGGTTTCAAAGAATGAGATGTGCTTTTGGAAGCCAACCTATTCCTAGAACCTATTATTCCTGGCACACAGGCAACTGAGGGAACACGGGTGGGTTTTAGTCAGTAAAAGTCTGACTCGCGCTCCCGCTCCACCCAGAGCGGGAGAAGTTATTTGATGATTTCCCACCCAAAAAAGAAAAAAAACTTATTCCTAGAATGAGTTTTCTTCTTTCATTTGATAGTTCAATGAATACCTAATGTGTAATTGACTTATACTATTGCAAGGTGTATTTCTGCTAGTTCGTAGGTATTAATTACCTACATAGCCAGATCAGTGGGGGTCCAGAGGTAACGACCGCGACATACGAGCTGTAGCTCGTAGCTTTGAAACCAGAAAGGCGTAGGCGGTTTACTTTGTGTAAATGATTTCAAGACCACCGCTCTCAAAACGGTGAAAGAAAACATCGTGAGAAAACAGCATATCCTAGAACCAAAAGTTTAAGACATGTGACGTCTACCAACCCGCACTGGGCCAGCGTGGTAAATGACGACCCACTCCCTCTCAACGGCCTGTGTCCCAGCAGTTCATTATACAGTAGCAGAACATTAAAGGATAATTATGCCCGTACCTAGAAACAGCCATTCAAAGGTCAACAAGCTCACAAAAAAAATAAACCTTTTTATCACATTATTCATTTCCGAACAAATGAAAGTTCTAGTAAGTTCATAAAGAACCAATGTCTTTTATCTTCCGTACAATCGAATTAAGCCCCGCTAAGAACAATAAAGGGATCAAAACAAAGTACAATAATTCATTCTGTTGTTTGTCTTAGCAAAAACTAGGACGCAGATATCAACTAGAGTGACTGTAGTTCAATATTTTGTGAGGATAGTTTCTTGGTTTCAGCTTTTAACCGGAATATGACTGGCTGTAAGCCAAAAAAAAGAAAAAGATTTGTCTAAGGAAAGATTTTCGGAGAAAATTGATTGCTGGTAAATTCCTGTCTGGTAAAAAGGAGACAGAAGATAGATAGAATATGCTGGATGCCAAAATTAAACATAGCAGAAACTATAGAACATAAATTAATTTCAACTTGAACTCAGAATTGTGTACAATGAATGAAGGGACGTATTAGGTACCTAGGCTTAGTTAGCTTTAAGCCAGCTTTATTTAAAAAAAAACCTTTTCTTTTCCAAAAGACGAAAATCTAAGTAGTTATAGGTAGCGAATATCACTTAAAAATCTGCCCGTAACAACTCGTTAAGGCGCGGTAAGAAGCAATTTTTTTGGTATTTGATAGTAGCACAACAAGCTATAAGGTTCAAAATAGCAACGAGTTGATGTGAGTTGACCGAATGACCACCAAAATAAAAGTAATTTTTCAGTTTATTTTAATTACAAAAATTGCGCGGCTGTGTGGAATCTTTTTTGGTATTTATTTAGTTGATTGAATTCCCTTTATTATCATTACTTAAAATATGATAGCTTACGCTTAAAATTTTGAGAAGTATGCGACGCATAATATTTTTTAGGTGTGTTTTAAGATTGTTTCCTCATGATACTATGTTATAATTTTGAATCAGTATTTTCTTTGAACATTTCAAAATATACTCATTTCTTTTTCTGGCTATATTAAGTAACTGTGCGACAAAAAACTGAGCGTTTTACGGTATTTTACTGTGGTTACGTTTGGGCAGAGCCATAAGAGACCGTAAACGATTTTTTTCCGATTTCGCTTATTTTCGTGATTTTAGAGTTATAATACCTACGGTAGATATTTCCATAAGTTTTAATACACCATATGAATGAACTACTTTATTATTTTTTGATTTTGATTAATCGACCTCAAACCGGCGACTGTTTTGTGAATTTTGCTTCAAGAAGTTTAGATTATCACATTTCTACGGATCGTTTTAACCTCTACACAGTATGAAAATTACAATGTATTGTTGTTAAAGTCATCTATACAATATATTAATCACGTTTTACAACTTTCATATTAAAAAAACATACTTACCTGTTAAAATATTTAACTTAGTCAAATTTTAGAGTAAATGGGCAATAAAATGGTTTCGATTTCGGCTACTCAGAACTCTTTCATAAAATTAAAACAACAATAATAAAGTTCAGTTCAAGAACAATCCACCTCCCGATTTTATTTTTTAAGTAATGTTCTTTTTTAAGTAATAAATCTCATAATAAATATAAAACGAGTTCATTCATTAGATAATAACATTAATAACTGTCTTGGTCTGTCATATTTTGCATTAAAACTAGTGATGTTTCAGATATCTGTATCCGTATCTGCGAATATCCGCCTGAGAAAAAAACCGTATCCCTATCCATTACATTTTTGACGGATCTTTTACCTTATTATTAATCTCAAATTGCACTACTAAACTTCTTTGTAGACATTTTTAACTCGTACAACAAACAAAACCGTTATCTATGCTGCCCAGTGTCACATTACACTATAAACAAAATGAAAGAAAAACCCGCGCAATGCAAGTCGAAACATGTTCTGTCAGCAAAGCGTTTTTTTTTTTTTGAGGATGGGAAATTATCAAATAACTTCTCCCGCTCTGGGTGGAGCAGGAGGGCGTGTCAGACTTTTACTGACTAAAACCCACCCGTGTTCCCTCAGTTGCCTGTTTGCCAGGGGCGACGGTATCTCTTTCGAACCACCCGCACCCCTGGCAGGCATCGGCCCTTGCGGACCCCACCATTTGGTGCTGACATCTCTTTGAGGCGCGCGTGGAACACAACGCGCCGTCGACCCGGGCTTGGTCCTTACCGGACAGCGAGCTACCCATTACTCGCCGTCCGCAAGCCCGCGCCTACGGTGGCCGGGAATCAGCCTGGGATTCCCGACGCCCAGGGCTTCTCCCGCGGTGACTACGGCCGTGAGGGTGCATATACTGCCTCTTCCTCACGTGCGCCGCCTCCCTCTTCGCGAGCATTACTGCTTCGCAGAAGGAGGTGACGGCTAACCATTCACTCTCGCTCCGTACCATGGCCTGCACCAGGGCCGGACGCGAGAGATCGCCGCCGCCGATCGCTTCCACGAGGACATGGCGGTGCTGCGCCCAAGCTGGGCAGACCGCCACCGTATGCTCCACCGTGTCCTCAGGGCGATCTTCGCAATGGAAACACCCGGGCGTTTCCTCCCGCCTTATACGAAACAGGAACCTCCCGAAACAACCGTGTCCGGTGAGGACCTGCGTCAGGCGGAAGGTGAGGACGCCATGCCGCCTCTCAAGCCACTCCTCAAAAGGGGACTTACCGCCGCTATCGTGGCGTGCCCAGTCAGCAAAGCGTCAAGTGGCGTCAACTATCGTTTCAAGGTCACGCGCAACGACACCGATTGATTCAGAAAGTTATGATCCCTAACCGCGGATCTTGACGGCATTTATCCGTATCTGGATCCGTATCCGGATCCGTATCTGCGGATCTACATTTTTAATGATCGGCACATCACTGATTAAAACATGTGAAAATACAGTTTCTTCACTGTAAAAGCACGTCTGTAAAATCAAGTAATCAGCGAAATCGAGAAAATTTCGTATACGGCCTCTTAATATCCCGTGTGGTTTTTCAATTAATCATGTTTTATTAAGCATTGAGGTTGTTTACGATGAAAGCTTTCCTTAATTTTATTCCTATACTAACTCTTTTTATGTTTTGAAAGTGAATTATATTCTTCTATCTAAGTAATGAAAGATGTTAACCAAATTTCACCTAATACAAAATACCTCTCACCTTTACAAATTCACAACCACCCTACAAATATTACCTGTTTACTCATTCATAAAATAATTCTATTGAGAGTCCACAAACTTCTCTAATTAATTATATTTCATGGCGTTGCTAACGGCACTTTAATTAGGTCGCTACTGCGTTGGCAAGACCGTGAAAAATTGCACGCCACACCTTATCTGATGTCTGTATTCGTGTGGCTGGACTTTTGATAAATTAACTTTGTTAGTATCTGTGATTTGGATCTAGATATTTTCTTATTAGACCTGTTCTGTGCAGTGATGCGATATATAATTAATTGGGGACTTTGCATCATTTTGGCAAATGTGACTTGCATGCATATTTATCCCAGTATCGGTAACATTTTTTCTTGAGATACTTTCCGATAACCACGCGGGTGAAGATTATATTGTGTCTTTCAATTTGTGGGATCCAGTTTTCAATCAAAATTTAGCAGCCCGAAGACTGGATTCGTGTCCTGTTGATGGCAATATGCTCGCCCTATTACATGGGACTTAAACATATCTGGCGAAATGTGGCTGTACTATAGGTACACCTCTGCGCAACCCTCCGGTGAAACAAAGCGTGCTGTTATGTTATAATTTTCTACATTTCTAAATAGTCTGATAATAGCAACAATCTATCTATCTATCTTTATAAATAAAAAGAAAAGTCCTGACTGACTGACTGACTCATCAACGCCCAGCTCAAACCCTTGGACCTAGAAAGATGAAATTTTGCCCATAGGTTCCCTTTATAATGTAGACAAGGAATAAGGAAGGAGTTTTTGCAACTCAACCCCTAAGGGAGTTAAATAGGGGTTGAAAGTTCCGCGTGGGCGAAGTCGCTGGCAAAAGCTAGTAAATAATATTTTTTTCTACTTTGTCTTTGAATTTGTCGTTAAATAAATAGGTATCTGCTATTTCTAATAACCAAAGACAACAAAGACTGTACAACAATGCAAACTGTTTCAGTTAACCTTTTTATCATATAAAAACAAGTTTTTCCTTATTATTTCAGACTTTCCTTCCGCTTGACCGCTTCCAGTGCGGGAGCTGGATTCACAAACTAATTAATTTATATTATTGCTGTTTTATCAAAGACCCCGTATTAAAACCGACTGCAATTTGTTTTATTATTGTTCTTGGTTTTATGGGGACAAGAAAATTTGTATAGTAACAGGCAGACCTTTCTAGATACCTTTATGAGTTTAATCTTAACTTTGAAAGTAGGGTTTTCAATGGAAGCAAATAATGAGAACTTTTAAGCCAGATTCACCTACACTATGCAATTTAATTGACTGTGAAATACCAAAAGTTTAAACAACAAGAACAGTTGCAATGTTTAAACAGTGTTTAGACGATGCAATACATGTTGTGTCAATTTTATTATTTGCTACAAGCACGAAACTTCATGTTAATGGGCCTTTAGACAGCCGACTTCTCAGAGAAGTCGTGAGTTCAAGAAATTTTGTTGTTCCCTAGCGTAGAAGTTTTTCGTCGGATAATAAAAAAAAATCTGTCACTTTATAGAAAAGTGCAATACCTACCTACGCTGTTAAAATGTACAGAACAGCATTTTTTTTTATAGCCAACGTTGTATTTCAGCGCAGGGGCGTTCAGAATCATTTAGGTACTGAATACATCGTGATAGGTTGTGCGTCGATGCCACCCGGTATAATATGCACACAAGTATTTTTAGCACGAATCCTAACTCCCAGCTCATAGCTATCTCATCTCATCATAGACCATCCCTAATTGATTCCAGTCAGCCCTACGTAATTCATCTTATAACAAATTGTATTCCCTCGAAGGGTCAGTCCCTTACTATTCTCTGCCTAAGACATATGTTAACGTCATTATATTACCGCCAATTGAGCTGAAGGAATCAAGGAACGTTCTGGATTTCATTTTATGAGAAAATATTTATCGTAATTTGATTTGTAAGGGATGTTTCAATATTTTTATTGCTAACCTTTTCTTCCGTAACTCGTTGTGGTTTGGAGGTATTTGGGCTCCCGATTTGTTAACTTGCAAACGGGAATAATATATAATGTAGTTATGGAAAGGACATAATCAATTAATGGCATATTTTTTGAGTAGGAACTTGAGGCTAATTCATAAGTTCATAACACACAATAATTAAAAGCAATCGATCGTATTAATAGTTGGATTGGTTGGTGGATCTTTGAACTTCGATACGCGTCGTCAGAAGCTCGAAAATCTGGCTACCAAGGAGTATCCAGTAACTGGGTAGTGGAGGTCAGATAGGCAATCGCTTTATGTAAAATACTGGTATTCAGCTGAATCCGTCTAGACCGGAAGCCGACCCTTACATAGTTGGGAAACGGCTAGGATGATGGCTTGATACTTTTCTTTGTAACAGACGGCGGGCGTAGGCTTCGTAATAGGGTCCCGTTGACTCTCATTGGTTAAGTAGGTACGGAATGCAAAAAGAAAAACCTAAGTTTAATGTCTCATTTATGTTAGCACGATATCAAAGACATCTTTTAATAATGAAAATCAACATAGGTAGATAGAGATACGCCTCTTAAACCCAGCTTTACTCGTCTAATGCAATTTTCTCGAATACACCTCATTACCTTTTACAAATACAGCCACGGAATAAGTAGAAAAACGTTCAATTTAACAGTCTTCGTTATGGAAATCCCCGTCCAATTATAGCAATTATGATAATCCACAAAGCGAGCTTGTCTTCTAATATTGGACGAAATAATCGCATAACACATTTTTCCACGTTATTTTTGGGTTTAGGATTCGTAGACATTGGTAAAGTTGATTTCTACGCTATAGATGTGTTTATTTGTTTTCTAAGAGTATGTTCTTCCTACTTCTAAAAGTTTTCGGTAGTTACTTTTTCTGGGTTATTTATTTAAAATGAAAAGGAGGAAAATTGGGGCAACCTCTAGCTGGACACAATGTGATATTGTTATCTATCAACGCGGCCCACATATTCTTTGATGCAGAGTTAAGGGCATCGTATTATTTAAAAAAAGTTGATAAGCAGTTCCTTCTTTTAAGGACTTGTAAACAATATTATACCTAACACAAGTTGGGTAGGTACTCATCTGCTAATACAATGAGACACTCACGCAAAAGTTTTAGAAATAAAATGGAAAACTGCAAATATTACAAAAAAGATAGTAACAGAGTTCAACAAGAAATACGTATTCAACCTATGCCCCTCCTTCCAACAAATAAAGAAACCAAAAAACAATCAAACTCATTCCAACCAACCTCCGCATAAAATTTCAATTTCCCCAATATGAGTGCAGCCTTAGAACACGTTCGTACTACTCATAATGAAGACGCTTGGAATCAATTAGTGAGGCCTTTGAGATAAGTGTCAGTAGCCACGTTACGTCGGTATGTGTGGTGCATTGGGGAATGTCTGTGTTATGAAAATGTTGAGTGTACAGCTGGTTATAGACTTAAATCTTAAGTTTGGCAATAATTCCTTCTGCACATGTGGCTTCCCTAGTACCTCATTAACAGCAAAACTGTGTGAAAGTCTATTAACTGCTCCCAAATTTCAATGTTAATTTTTATTCTTTTTATTTTTTTTACAATGCCTGACATATTCTCGTCATTATTTGACATTATACATCAATTTTACAGCTATTTATTATTAGTAATTGTCATCGAAATCATGTCACTTGGTTCAAATAGATTAATTTTATAAAGGTAGATTCTTTTACATATTGTGAATGAGAGAACGTTGTAGGCCTTAGAGACTAGATTTGTAGACGTTTTTCTATTCTGTATTTTCATTCCTCTAAGTACCTGGTACTTATTGACTGGCCTGCACTGTCCTCCCATACGTTTCATAAGTGCCCATGCAGGCTTATGTGAAATAAAATATTTTGATTTTGATTTTGAAAATGCTGACCCTTTAGGTTTGAAAACTGAAGTAGCTGGGCCTAAAATAATTATAATTTGAGGTGGATGCGCTAACTAAAGTATCCCGCGAAATTTAAATTGTCTTACGTTTTTGCAATATACAGGTTATTTCAGGACTATTTAGAAATAGTCATTCAATGGGATTAAATGAACTTGTAGGATTGTATTGGTGATTTTAATACTGTAAATACATACGTGTTACGGTCGCGAATCAAATTTTGTTCAACATACAGCTTGACATAGACCTGAAAATTGCAAAAAACGTAAGAAAATTTGAATTTCGCGGCTAGTCTGGCGCACCCCCGTAAGCTCTAGCCAACTATTTATGTAGGTACAGGTACAGGCCTAATTTTCAACTGTCTGTGTTGAACCTAGCATTGAGAATCCAACAGAGTGCATCCCAGCACGTCGAAAAAGCACACTGGACGATTTTCAACACCGACAAGACTTTAGTTCGACGGACTCTTCGCCTTCGCGCATCAGGTAGGTAATAGGTTAGGTTTGCGACAAACCGCGCGCGAGTCGAGCGGTGCCGCGACAGCGGCCGGCGAGCGCTACTTCCATGTTAGTGGCAGTTACTTGACTATTTAGTAATAACGCAAGGATGAGCCCTGTCGGCGAAGAGTCCTGTCGGCAAAATGTCCTGTCTGCGGCGAAGAGTCCAGTCAAAGTAAAGTCTTGTCGGTGTTCAGTCTGTCGGCGTAGTGTCTGTCGGCGTAGTGTCTGTCGGCGTAGTGTCTGTCGGCGTAGTGTCTGTCGGCGTAGTGTCTGTCGGCGTAGTGTCTGTCGGCGTAGTGTCTGTCGGCGTAGTGTCTGTCGGCGTTTAGTCGTACACTCGTTGACAGAGCGCGATAAAATCCCGCCGCGATATATTTACGTACCACTAAAAGCTAGTACCTACCTCTTTTTCATAGTAACCGATTTTCATAAAAATGCTTAATTATGAAACACCAAGTCCCTCAAGCCTTCTCGTAAGCTGTGTGAGAGGAACCCTATCAAGCACTATAACCTACTCAAAGAGGAAGGAGTTTGCAATCAATTAGCTAAACCAGTACCCTAATTGCGTAACACGCGATTAATCATAATCGGTTTCATTTTGACAGTTCAACAATATTCATTGCATTATTTACGTTGTTGAGCAGACACATTTTTCGAACATAGGAAGCAATGGTTTAGCCATCAGTTTCAAAACGAAACCAATTATGATGAATCGTGAGTTACGCAATTAGGGTGCTGTTGTCTGCAAAGTGAAGTGTCTTTATCCTATGAGGAAACTTAATGTAGAAATGTATTCTGTTTGATACCAGTTACCTGTACCCAATTTTAAGCAGTAAGTTTCTTTCTTTTCTCCGTGGTAAGTACTTAAAATTATCTGTAGGTAGTTATAAAATGAGGATATTATTCTTCATTATATTATACTTAATGTGTAATTTTACTATACTCCGCGACACCAAAGACAGGGTTATGTAGATCCCTTATCTTTGGTTTAGGTATTGTTTATATAAATGGCGGTTTTGAGATGTTCCGTCTAGAAAAATCAATGGACAGTGGGTCGTACTAGGGGCGTCGTAGGGCCATGCTTTTCCGAACCTAAATATTTTCTATGGTCAACGCGATACTGCAATAAAACCAAATAAAATTGGAAAATTTCCGAAAAAAATATTTTCGCTCCATATTGCCCCATAGGGCTATACACTCCAACGAGAAGACGATTTAAAAACATTGAACAAAAAAAAACACTTAAAAACCGCAATATACAACACAATCTAGATTGATTTGGCACTGGCTTATGGTGTAATTACAGTTATAATAAACTAGGTTCTGACCGCGACTTGGTTCGCGTGGAAATCGAAAGTCATCACAGTTTACTAAAATGACAGCCACTATTTATTAAGCTTTCCTGTATACTACGTTTGTAGTTTGGTTACAGTACAGTTGTCCGTGTGAGAAGCAGCTTGTCCTGAGGATGACACCCGCCCTATGTTTTTATGGCCATTGGCTTTCAATTTGTTAGAGAATACTGTAGTTGTTCGCTGCAGCTTGATCATTTTTGGGCATTAAAATGGGCCATTGACACATCCAAGAATTATCTTGGTACGTTATTGAATTGATGTCCCCGTACACCAGACGAATCTGCTACACTACTCTACCAAGAGCCACTGGTAGGTTCACTAATAACCACTCTCCTCTGATAGAGTGTCTAACTAAATTTAAACCAAACTCACAATCATGTTAATGGTTAAGCGCAGTCGTGAGCGCAGTCTATAAACCTGAAACGGTATAGTCGACCTATGCAACGTAGCATTCACCTCGTAAGTCCTAGTCCCTCGCCTCACCACATGTAGTGTTTACCGGAAATCGCCACTAAACAGAACTATGACACCACCCATCATGCCTTTGTTGCTGCGGATGTCTTGTCCTGGCCTGCCCTGTTTTGCTGATGCATTGGCTTCTTTCACACAGGTAATCCAAAAAAAAAATTAAGGTACCTATATCCACGAATGGCCATAGCCTCCAGCTTGAATAAGAGTTGGGGAACAGACACCGTGTCGAATGCCTTGGAAAGATCGAGGAAAATAGCCAAGCATTTCATTTTACTATCTAGTTTAGATACTACATGATCTACCAGGCAGCAACAGCATTTTCAGTGGACCTGCCACCTCTAAAACCATACTGGTTATTACCTAATAAATTTTATGACTCAAGATAGTTTACTAATCGGTGATTGAGTACCTATCTTTTCTAAAATTTTAGAGATGGCAGGCGAGACTGAGATCGGTCTATAATAATCTACACCGTGTCTGTCCCCATTTTTAAAGATTGGATGAGCGACAGCGCTTTTAAAAACCTTGGGAAAAAAGCCCGTGGAAATAGAGAGAGATTGCAGATATGAGTGATGGCTGGGACAATCGCGGGCAGACAGGATTTTAAGTCTCGATGAAATGCCATCCCAACCCACCGCTGCATCTGTTCGTAACCCAATAATGATATTTGAGACCTCCACTTCATCTGTGGGAAGAAGTACCAGCAAGTTAGAAGGCGGATCATCTAGAGAATACTCCGAGGTATACGAGGAGAGTGAGAGTTTGTCCGCTAAGTTCTTGCTAACATTGACAAAAAACTCGTTAACTCCGTTGACCGAAGACTTTTCATCCGAAGCCATCCTTAGTAGCTGGTTAGGGGATTTCGCATTTAGACTAGTTCCGGTGATGTTTTTAATGGCTTTCCAAGTTGCTTAGGGTTGTTCTTCGCCGTTTGGAACTCTTCCTTTTCATAGGCATGTCTTAAATTTTTGAGCTTGTTACAAAAATTACGATATCGCATAAATTATGTGACCATGAGAATGTAATTATCAGGATCTGCCTTTAAGGTTTGAGCCATGCTATCTCTATTTCACTTATTTACCACTGTTTATTGGTTTAACTATCACTCTTATGACTATGAATTTAAGTTATTGTCAGAAACAAACTAGGTATATAACTATGTAGTGACGCATCGTCGCGAACTCCCCGACCGTTTCTTGCTCGTTGAAGCGCCAGCCCACGCCGCAGCTGAGCCAGTAGAGTTAAATTGCCCGAATAATAATAATAATGCAAATATTTTGATCCAGCCTATCCCCACTTACAGTCCCTCTACCAGTGACGCCCTGAGCCGAGGCCCGTACCCCGCAGGGGGAGCCCTCAGCGTGTAGTTGCCTAGTAATTTAAGTAGTTTATAAGCCCTGGCTGGAGGAGTAAAGTTTTTCTTAATGGCAGCCCCAGGAAAAGACCGGTTAAGCAGTCACAGCCTCTCAAGGCCAACTGTGAGACGCCCGAAAAAAAAAAATAAGTCGTCGTGAACACTACCTACAGTTCGTAGGAAATGAGACAGACCTGGTCCATAAAGTCCCGAACTTGAAGAATATGGCCACCCCATTTCATCCCGTGGGTATCATAGGAGGCGGCTAAGGGAACTAGAGGACTAGTGCATACCATTGTAGCACCTTAGGTCGCCCGCGCGGTGGCGGGTAAACCGACAACAATAGGGGTCCTAAGTATTGGTGTCGGGCTGGCGGTCGACTGTTAAACTTTGCCAAAACCTAAAGCAACAATGGGTGACATGATACGCGATAGGGCTAGGGCGTACCCCACAGGCGACGCGGACGGGCAGCACCCGGCTCCTGTGGGACACGGACAAGGGTTGCCGCAATAGAACGGTCAGGTGCGACGAAAGATGCAAGCTCAGAGCGAGAGAAAAGTTCGCTTGTGGTGTGTGCGAGCTAGAATGTAGGCACGATGACTGGAAGAGGAAGGGAACGAGCAGATGTTTAAAGGCGAAGTCTCAATATAGCGTGTCTGCAAGAGACGAAATAGATGGGTGTGAAAGCTAGAGACATAGAAGGATATAAGTTTTATTATTGTGGAAGCGATGCCAAGCGAAATGGTGTGAGTTTAGTTTTGGATAGTCAGTTGAAAGAATGTGTGGTGGATGTTAAAAGAGTGAGTGATTGAGTGATAGCTGTTAAACTGAGTGTGGAGAGTCCGGAAGCAAGTAATGAATATAATTGTTTGAGACGAATGATATGAAAGAGAAGGGAGTGAATGATAGCGTGACAGTTGACAGAGGAGAATGGAAGAAGAAAACGTGTTGCGCCGACACCAAGCAACATGGGACAAGGGCAGGAGAATGATGATAGATCTAAATAGAAACAACAGTAGGAAAATTCATAATCTTTATTGGGGCTTAAAACAATTACAGAACTCAAACGCTCCTTAGCACGGTATTACAAAAAGAAACATAATTCTGTCACAAAAATGACTAAAGCAAGTAAAAATCTAAAATGTCACGTAACTGTTATGAACAGAATTTGGTTTTGTAAGAATACAATACAATAATTTATACATTTCTTCAGAATTCATTTCATTATATGGGAATTAAACATAACTAGCGAAACGTGGGTCTACCTACTATAGGTAAACCTCTGCACAACCCTTCGGGGAAACAAGGCGTAAAGTTATGTTATTTGGTAAATTACATTCTACTTAAATAAAAATCTTGCAATTCGTTCCATTAATTCGCTGGCAGAGAACGCACAGCCTATGTAGCTGCTTTTGAAACCAGATTTTGATTTAAGTGTCCGTGGAGTTTCTTGCTCGTTCTCCTTATGTACAGACGCCAGCACATCAAGCTACCCCAAACTGTCAAATTTTCCCAATTGAACATGAACCTTAAGCGTATGTCATAAAGTTGAAAATCTATCAAAGAAATTTAACAGATTGGCGTAGCTTGATGTGCTGGCGTCTGTACTAATACGGTTTGGAATGGGCCACTAGTTTCGTTTTTCCCACTGACCGACCCCTTGTCAATTCAAATGTGCCTGTAATAGGTTTATTTGATGCTAAATGCTTTCTAGTCATATTACAAAACACAATCTATCTTTAGTTCTAGCCTAAAGGTCTGGCAAGTTTATGCAGTTCCAACTTTATTTCGATTTCGATAAAGTTCTTAATACAAAAACTACAACTTAGCACCCGACGAAGTTGTAAAAATACTGCATTTCTACACAACATGGTGGGTTCTTAATTCAACAACTGGCTTGGTGGTTCAAGTCTTTTTAAATAAAAACCTGTTATGTAAAAGGTGGTTTGAGTTTGCTGGGTCTAGAAGCGTAACATTTTTCACAAGAGTTCCTTTCATAACCTAAGTGAGCAGTAAAGATTTTCGAAAATTCGTCCCCCTAAAGGGGTCCAACAGGGGATGTAATTTAGCATGAAAATTCGTCATTTATCCCGACAGAAAATCCCATGCACGGCTTGTTTCCTACGAAATTCTGGTGGGACAGGGACTAATTCGTATTTAATAAGTTGACCAGGGATTTAAGAGCTAACCCATTAATTTTTATTTTCATCTATCCCTAATCAACATAGACGTGATACTACTGAGATGCCCTTCCAACTGAGCTATGCGAGGTAAAAATAAATAGAATTACTCCATTTTAATTTTTTTTTTCGTGTTGGACAGCCAAAACACACACTATTATGAATAGTCTTAACTTTGTCCAAAGTCTGATCACCTTAAAAGTTACGTGACAACCTTATCGATACTAGAAATAAGTGGAGAAAATAATGAGTACATAACAACGGAAAATAGTATAATTATTACATAAAATATACACTACAGCAGAATCAAACATAATTTCGTTCAAGATGTTGTTTTATGTCAACTACTCCTAGGTCGATATTTGTTTGGCAGTAATTACTGCATTGCAATTCGGTAAGACTGCGCCGGCTTAGAAAAGTACTGGACGTTCTGTATGACTTCATATTCTTAAAGCTGTTCTTGTCCCGTAAAAGATAATGGGGTGCATTTATGACAAGAAGTGCATTATAAAATAATCAATGAATCTTAGTAGGGTCAAAAAAGGTAAGATTTATTTACTTCATAAAAACTACAATTCGTTTAACTATTGGATTGACCCTCGACAAAGTCTGCTGTACTGACTAAACTTTGCTTAAGAAACGCCGGAAGGAAATATCTGTCATTGAGAAATGTCTTCGACAAGCATCTGTTGAGTGTCGCTTCAACTTTTCATTTTACTCGGCTCCATAATTTATGTATAGTTAATTAACACGGTACAGTACCAATTACATTAATTATCATATTACTTCTTAAATACGCGTGAGAGAAATGTTTGCATTGAATTGACTAATCAAATTGGTGTATAGTATATTAATGACTATTCCACTTGTTTCTAGCACCAAGCGCTCGAGAAATTACATATTTTTACTAATAAGTTTATTCTTCATTACTATAATATTAACTAGCTTCTGGCCACGGCTTCGTCCGCGTGGATGTTGGGAATTATTCAGATGCATTTAGTAATAAGCTAGGCAGTCGCTCCATGGAAAATACTGGTATGCAGCTGCATCCGGGTAGACTGGAAGCCGATCCCAACGTAGTTGGGAAAAAGGCTGGCAGATGATGATGAGGAATTAGTAAAAAGCTGTTATTTTGGTATTACCTACACAGATACTTCAATTTTATTTATTTGTATAGATGCGTTTAAATTACAAGAACAGTTTTGCAGCGTATTAGTTGCATTCAGTTACACTATAAAATTAACCCTAAAGTTAGAGAAAAACACTTAGACTTAGGCTGTCATAAGTCTTGGAATATTTTGCCAAACTTTACAATAAAGGTGTTCAAACGTATTGCTGTCTCGCTCGCACAGTCACGAACAACGTTCATGTTGCGAGCGAGATACGAATATTATTTTAGTGCGTTTCTTTGACAAAAATATGTAATTTCACAACCGCCGTGTCTTTTAAAAAGTATATTCGTAATAGAACTAATCAACTAACTATATTAAATGATGTTTAAAGTTCATATTTGTTCTTGAGGTCAGCGATGACGCTATCGCTGCAGTTCTCAGCCAGCTTGCAGTGCTCGAGCAGCTTCGTTAGCACTGGAAACGAGAAAAATTAACAATAAGTAGTTATTTTGTAATTTCTTGCAAATAACAGGATAAGCATCGACGCGCAAGCTATTACCATGAATTCAGTAAGAACATGATTTTAAAAATGTTCAAGCAATTGAAATAACTTTAGCCATGTAATGGTATATTTTCTTGAATACTGTTATGTTCTGCATGACGTGTGGAAATGAATAAAGACGGTTTTCTTGAAATAAATCTATAAACTTTAGTTATCTTTAAGCGCCAAATTTTCTTACTCTTTTTGTCAATACGACCCTCCAAGTTCATATAATCCCATACGTACTTAATCATAAGCAATCAATTTCTAACTTAGATCAGATTATGGTTCCGATTTTGGTGACGCGCCAACAGATCCTTGTGCAGTTACATTAATGAATAAATCGTTCCATTTTGTACTTACTTTCCTTATCAGTATGTGAGAGGAACATGGCAAGCGCAGAGAACCTCTGCACCTTGCTGATAGCGGTGAGGTACGGCGCGACGGAGCCCGGGAACTGGTCCGGGTAGTCGTGCAGGATGCGGATCACGTCCGACACCACGTGGCTTTCTAGAGCGTTCGCGAAGATGGACGGGATCTTTGAAGGGTCTATTATCTGGAAAATATAAGGGAACATTATTAGTAACATAAAAATATGCATAAAATTGCTACGTGAAAAGTTGTGTGATCTCTAGAACAAATTGATTCATTTAATGTCTGTTAGTGAAGTATTAACCTAAACAATTGTGAGTAAAGTTTACCAAAACATAATTATTATGCTCATTCATTTATTATTGGCGCGGTAAGTCGTCAGCACCTCCTAGACATTTTTAATGCCATTCTGCTTAATATTGGTTATTACAGGCCATTCCAGAAAAAAGGTGAAATGTCTCATATGCGTGTAAATACACTGGCACCATTACCCTTCAAACCAGGATACAGCTACACTGCTTAACGGCAGCAATCGATATAGTATTTATCAAAATAATGTCATTTTAGCATACTCACCCTCCAATATTCACACTTAGCATCCCACTGGCCCTTCAAATACTTCCACTCCGCCATAAACTGAACACTATTGATTGGTGGCACAAAGGTCTTCACTTCCTTCTCAGTAATAATAGCATCAGTAATCAGCTTCACTGACTCTGGACTAGCTAGCACTTTATCTCCCCCTCCCTTGACTTCCTCCATTTCTGAAGTAATATCATCTATTTTATTAGAATCATTGTTGTTGGAGTCTCCTTGAGACATGTTGTCTTCTATTTCAATGATTTTGAGACGAGTTGGCGGCTTTTCCGGTGTTGTGTTACCGAGTAAGACTTCTTGGATTGGTATGGATTTCAGTGGTCTCTGAAAATAAATTGAGGATTTGTTATGGAAATCAATATTATTATCAACTAGCCCGAAAGTCTGACAACCAGTTTTACAGTGTTATCGTATTACCTAGTTACTGGGTTGTGGAGGTCGGCTAGGCAGTCACTCCATGTAAAATACTGGTGTTCAAAAGCCAACCCCAAAATAGTGCGGAGAAGTCTAGGCAGGTGATGATCAACTAGCTGTGGCTTGTGACTTTGTTACATAAAAAAACTTTTTCCAAAAAAAAAACAACCGACTTCCAAAAAAACACTACAAAGTGAAAAATAACTAATTTTGGAAGTCGGTGTCTTTGGTGCTGTATTTGAATTTTTTGCCACCGCCTTCCGAAATTAGTTATTTTTCACTTTGTAGTGTTTTTTTGGAAGTCGGTTGATTTTTTTTTGGAAAAAGTTTTTATTTTTCACTTTTTAGTGGTTCACATGTGCTTACCCCTTCACAGCATACCGGCGTGATGTTATGTTATGAACTGGTGTAAGCAATAGACAGAGATGAGATTTCAGCAATCCCAGTCCATTTGCTATCATTTATTGAGGAGTTCCGTTGCCTATCTCCAAATTTCTTCATCAAATCTTCACCAAATTGAAATGAAATCACTACGAGAAAGTACTCTTCCAAAAAATACCTAAATCGCTTTGGGTGCCTATAAAATTTGAAGAGTTCTCTCTATTTCTCCAGGATCCCATCATCAGATCCTGACTTGATGATCATGGGACCACCTGGGAAGTATACCCTTTCAAACAAAAAAAACAAAATCCAAATCGGTCCAGCCATCTTCGAGTAATCGGGGAACATACATAAAAAAATAAAAAAAACAAAAAACAAAAAAAAAAAAAGGTTCCGACGAATTGATAACCCCGAAGTCGGTTAAAAAAGAACCCTCTTTCGAAAACTGATTCACAGTGTGCTTCGAAACAAAACTAATAACATGATCATTAATTCCTTACAGTTTTTTAGTTGATCTGCTGCGTCATCTCTATATTGGGACCAAATAAACGGGGAGAGCTGGCTTATGCCGTGGTAAGATAACATTTCCCGCTTTATGGCTTTTCTGCAATCCGGTAAATATAAGTCAATCAGTGACTGACTTTCACAGCTGCGTACAGTTACAGCAGCTTTAACTGGCCACGAGTCATTTTATGAACACCTATTTGTCTTAGGAGTCACCGACAGTCCACTGTGCTAGGTCTGCAGGGAGGACCACGAGACAGCAGTTCATGTGCTGCTAAACTCTCGTTCATGTACTGGGCTAAGTACTTCTAAGCAAGGCGTTGCTAACCTTCCTTGAGTAGCTCGGGTGGATCGAATAAACGATTTTCGCCCACGTACGCTAAATACACGCATTGACGTGGAGTAGCGGACACCTCAGCCTGCATAACCTATTACCTAACTGACTTCCAAGGATACACTAGACGTAAATTTAAGTAAAGCCACTTGTGAAGACTATTCTTAATGTGTTACCCTGCTCAAGCTCCATACAAACGAAGATAATGATTTTCTTCTTACCTTGGACCTCAGATGAGGTGGTTTCTTCACAGGTTTGATGACCATAACATTCTCTCCAACGCCATTCCTCCAGTTATATGAAGCGACTTCGTTGACTACTGGCTCTGGTGGTAGTTCCACTATCTTTGGCTGTACTTTGGGTTTCACTATTGGTTTGCTTTCAACTGTTGGTGTTGTGGATGGTGAGGATTTTGATTTTGTCTGTAAATGTTACAATGAAAATTATTAATGCATAATATTATGAACTGTTTGGATTAAAATTATTTCTGTCATTTCCGGGTACATATATATACCCGTAAGTATTTTAATTTTCGATGTACAACATCGAAAATTAAAATACTTACGGGTAAAATGTCAATGTTCCAAACATCGAAGACTTAAATATCAAATTACCATAAAACCGATACTTAAAATAACGTAAGTTTATATTGTCGAATGATTATGACCTACGTCGAAAATATCTAAAATCTAATTATTTTCAAAAGTGACATCGAAAAACCTAAATATCGAAGTACAGAGTACCGAATGTCCTAAACATCGATTTATTTATTATGTATGTCAGAGGGTAATTTGGTCATTCGGATAATGCATAAAACCGGATAATTAGAAAGTGGTGAGAAAAAATCTGCGAGCAATTTGGAAGTAGTGTTCGCCGGCCGCTCCCACGGCACCGCTCGCTTGCCTTGCTCGGCTCACGCGCGGTTGGTCACAGTTCTAACCTAACCTAGTTCCCCCCCAGTGGGTTCCCGCATTGTCGTTGCGGGGGGGCTCAGTAGCCGTGGTCACCCTCCCACGGTGAAGCGAAGAGGAACCCCAAGGTGAGGCCGCCCGTCAGGGCTTTTGCCTCCAAGCCAACAACGTAGCGGCCAAAAAGTAGGTTGTGGTGAGGTGCATCGCAACTGAGGCGGGCCGCGATGTCGAATGGGAGGCATCACGGCTGAGGGTTACAGGCTGCGGCGGAGGAGGAGAGCCGGTACTTCTGAGTAGCGCTCTTCCCTTCCGTGGCCTGGACGGGCCTGCCACCGTTTGATGGCAGACGCGGTGGGGCCGCAGGGAAGGAGGAGTGTCGGTATAGCGTTGGCCGCTCGCCCTATCCCCTGCGGCCGAAAAGTGGTAGGCGGCGGGGCCACTATCCCGACCCGCCGCAGGGGGACCAAGGGATACACGGGGTCGTTTGGCACCCATGCGCTGTCTGGTGCCCGGGGTGGTCCGGCGTGCCGTGTGTTCTGGTGCGGAGATGTGGGTCATTCCCCTAAGAGGAGGGTCCGGAGACGGACAGCCGCGGCGGGTTCGCGGATGGCTTGCGCGTTCCCGTGTTCCCGCCGTAAGCGGCACTGGAGGACACCGTGGAGTTTTAGTGGGTTAGAGTCCCACATAACTGCGCTATCTCCCCGTGGTAGCGCAGTATGCATGAGCATTTCTCCACGTAAAAAAAAAAGGTCAGAACTGTTACCAACCGCGCGCGAGGCGAGCGTGCGCTACTTTTCAAAATAAAACAGATTTGTACGCAAATGATAAAAATATGTTTCATGTAATCAATGTCAATGGACAATACAAAATATTAAACAAAATAATTCTGGCTCTGTCGATTTTTCGTATCAAATCCATTTAGTTGCACCGCAAATCCACCTTTTTGTGTCTTGAAACCTTCTAATCCGTGTTCCGACACAATAATATTCGCTAAACAATAAGTTAAATGTTTGCAGTGGACAGACTAATAACTAATAGCAATGCGTTGGCAGAGTGTGAAAATTTCAAATCTACCCACATTTTCTCCACTCATACTCCTACCTATATCAAAAATTGTTCGATATTTTATCGAGTAGGTATTTTTAACGTAAATATAATGAACTGAAGTGTATTAAATGTTGACATTTTGAACTTAGGTATAATGACTATCGACAGTCGTATATAATTGGGGAATCTGGATCAAAGAAGATCCAGACACCCCAATTATCAGTATCAAAATCTAATAATATTTTGTTTTTGCCAAAAATGGATGAAAATAAATGCCATTATTTTTTCACGAGGTTTACCTAAAACATAATGCAGTGCGTTATAAATAAAATTCCTTTTTTTGTTATTTCACTTACCCCTTTAGTCCCCATCCTAGCTTTAATAGCATTCAGTTGTTTCCTAGCCGCAGCGTTATGCGGTTCCAGCTTGAGCACTTCAATGAGATCATGGGACGCTGCCCGGAGTGAGCCAAGCCGTTCCCTGGCAGTGGCCCTGCGTTGTAATGCTTTTACGTAGGTTGAGTCGAGGCGTAGGGCTTCTGTGCAGTCGGATTCTGCTTGGTGGAGGCTGGAAGGACAGAAGTAATGTTAGAGAATGTCTGTTGTTACTCCTTTATACGATTCAAGGGTAAGGGTAGAGCTTTCGCGTCTCTTAAAAGGTGGGGACATTATTTCAACTTATGAGGCTTAAGGGGAACCTAGTCGCGGGCTCAAACTCACTGGTAGACCTGGCTAAAAATTACGCTGTCTCACCAGGCTTCGTTGTTCGACAGAGATAGTATCAGTGATGAGCAGTTAGACGCTGGTCTACACGCACGTTATTGAGTGAGATGCAGGATCATTTATAGTAAAAAATTCCTTTAGAAGATCGGGTTGTATGAAAAAGCCAATGCATAAATCAATGAACCAATAAAGTTTATTGAACTTTTCGATAATCGAACATTGTCGGTACCGACTTGGTTTTGGAGATTTTACACTTTTTTTATGACTTAAACACGCCCAAAGTTAAGTAAAATTAGCAAGAAAAACGAATCTTTGTTGGCTCCTAACTTTTGAATGGGTTTTTATTTTAGTATTCTGTTTCCGTACAGACAATATTAATAATGAGACAAAACGATATCATATTTTACTTTGGATGTGCCATGTCAGACAGTGGAGTAAAATACTCCCGAAGTTTGTATGCAAAAAAGTGGACTAGATTCACCTTAACATACGTGCTCGTGCTTATTGTGCATGTGTCAACTATCAGAAGCCCAAAAGTTTGACAGCCAGTTTTAACACGGGGTATTGTGTTACCCAGTACCTGGGTGGTGGTCAGATTGATAGTAGCTACATGTTAAATACTAGTATACAGCTGCATCCAGTAAGACTGAAAGTCAACCCCAAAATTTGGGAGCAGATGGGAAAAGGCTAGTTAATACATTTTTGCAAATCTACAAGCAATGTCGTATTTATTTAATTTTTTTATCAATCACGTGTTTATTCAAAGATTCTTTTATCTCTCCAAACAAGATCTTTCTCTCAATCAAGTTAATAATATTCTTCAATCATCATCATCCTTTCCCCAACTACGTTGAGGTTGGCTTCCAGTAGACTGGAAGCCGACCTCTGATGCTGCTGAATACCACAATAATATTCTTCAATAATATAATAGGTCTTTACCTATGAAATTGCCGTTTTGTATGAAAAAATTTAAACGAATTTTTTTCATGTATTTTTTATTTGTATTAATCGAAGTAATCACCCATGCAATCAATGCATCTTTGCCATCGCAGTGGCAGTTTATTGATGCCCTTCTTAAAGAAATCAGCTGGACGGGAGGCAACAAATTCTTCAAAGGCATTTTGTACTGCCTCTCGGGTATTGATTTTTTTTCCCGCCAAGAAGTTATCCAAATTCTGGAAAAAGTAGTAGTCTGTAGGCGCAAGGTCTGGTGAGTAGGGCGGATGACGGAGAGCTTCCAACCCCAGTTCTTGCAACTTGGAGACCGTCTGCTGTGCAGTATGAGGTCGCGCGTTGTCGTGCAGGAGCAGCGGAGACGAGCGATTGACCAATGCTGGTTGGAGATGTGCCAGCTTCTCCATCATTGTGTTCAGTTCTTCACAGTACACATCTGCAGTAATGCTCACCCCGTTTGGTAAGAAGCTGTGATGAATCACACCGGCGCTAGACCACCAAACAGTGACCATCACTTTTCTAGGGGTAAGTTTTCGTTTAGGGCATTGTTTAGGTGCTGAACCAGGATCCAACCAACTTGCTGAGCGCTTGCGGTTATCAAACAGAATCCATTTTTCATCGCAGGTAACAATGCGGTTCAAAATTCCTTCAGTTGTGTGTCTGTTGAGCAGTGCAAGGCACGTCTCGACGCGTACTTCGCGCTGACGATCATTGAGTTCGTGGGGCACCCATTTGTCAAGCTTTTTTACCTTGCCAATTTGACGCAAATGGACCAATATTGTTTTGACGCTAAAGTCGAAAGCTGCTGCTAATTCAGCCGTAGATTGTGTATCATCAGCTTCCACAATCGCCTTTAATTCGTCATTTTCGACCAAAGTCTTCGGACGACCGCGAGGTTCATTTTTCAGGTCGAAATTTCCAGAACGGAAGCGAGCAAACCAATAACAGGTGGTGCGTTGGTTTGTTGTGTTAGCTCCGTAAACGTCGTTGATGTTGCGTGCCGCTTGTGCCGCGTTGCTGCCACGACGGTACTCATATTCCATAATTACTCGAATTTTTAACGTATCCATGATGACGAAAAAGATTGAAATGCGATGAAAATGTAACACTAATCAATAAACAAATGACGACTTTTGGAAAAAAAAATCCATGTTTTTAAAATAAAATTAATTTGAAATTAGAATTCTTACCCAAACAAAAATTATTTTGATTTGAAATGGCTAGTACTGCAAAACGGCAATTTCATAGGTAAAGACCTAATATTAAATAAATTTTTTGCATATAAAGTATCAAATAATTTATTTTATTAACCTGTCTTTCTTCAGATAGCACAGTCCTCTATTAGCAAAGTAGATAGCATCATCCTTCACCAAGTCTATAGCTCTGTTGTAACATGATATTGCCTCGTCCCATTTCTCCTTTTTTACAAATGAGTTGCCCTGGAAACCAAGATAATGTATAATCAATATTCAAGTTGTTATCATATATTTTTATTTGTCTTTTTCAGCTATAAACTGCATTAGCAACCATTGCGGTTACTAAATGCAGTTTATAGCTGAAAAATGAATTATAAAGTTTTGTCTAAAGTAAAAAATAAAAACCAATGATGGCGTTACTTCTTTATAAATAAAAGCAATATTCTGTTTTGGATGTTTTATTACATTAGATAGATCATTTACTTAACATGATGGCACTCACTGACAAAGATCTCAAACACTGGACACAAAACCAACCTTTATGATTACAATAGCCAGCCAAAACCTTTATGATTATAATAATTCGTAACATAGGCAATATATTATGCTGTTCTACCAATTATTGGTACTCAACAAACAAACTAAAAATAATAGACACAAATAACTAATCTTACCCTCTCTTTCTCATACTGTACTTCTTCCTACAGTTTATTTCTTGTATTTCTTTCTTTCTTTTTTTTTTATATTTTGTTAAAATTAATTAAATAATTATATAAATTAATAAGTAAGCTTACCCTCTCCTTCTCATAGTGGGCTTCTTCCTTTAGTTTTTCCAGCTTGGCTTGCTGACTCTTTTTGCCGTCCAACGAAGTAGGTCCAACGTCTGCCATGTCTACGTCTTCACAGGCCTTGTCCTAGAGTACAACAAGAAACTTATCAATATTGTTTTTAATGTAAGTACTTAATAACATTGAGGAAAAGCAAAAAACACAAGACTATTTTATAATGATTGCTAGGTATTTTGCCTTCAGGGGCAAGCGCCAGGTAGCCCGTGAAATTAAAATATTACGAAATTTTTTAGTTCAGTATCAGGTTGTATGTTCAAGAAGATCTGATACACAACTGTAACAAGGATGTATTTACAGAATTAAAATCATCAAGACAACCCTCTAAGTTCAAATAATCCCATTGACTGCTATTTCATAAAATAGTCAGTCAGATTGATGCTAAAACATAAGGAACTCAGTGACTATTTTGAGTAAATGTAGGTTTAACAATAGGTTTTGAGAAAAAAAAAATATTTGCAGACACAATATGGTGTCAAAAATCGGCCATTTTAATTATTTTTGACGTTAATGAGACCTATTTATTTTGATACCCCACTCAATAGGATTAGAGACAAAAAATTAAAACAATACTTATTATGGTGCAAAAAATGGGCCATTTTTTTTCTCCCAGTTTCACTCTCACAATTAAGACGAATCTAATGGCACCTCTCAAGCTGAAATCGATCAAGTCGTTTAGGCTACAGAGCGTGCCAAAGAAACATACGTAGGTACATACATACAAATACTCGAAAAACATAACCCTCCTTCTCGCGAAGTCGGGTAAAAATAGGATCTTTGTGATGCCTTTTGAATAAGAAAATAATTGTTTGGATTGTATACACATTGGTGAGTAAAGAAAGAATAACCTGCTGCTTATGCTCACAGATCTTGCAACTTAAATAGTGTAACTCTTGATAATCCATTGTCACATACAAGACAGATAATTTAGTAACAAGTATTGTAAAAGGTGATTATTTATGAAGTAAGGGGTGTGGCAGCATCTACAACTCTGCATGCAAACTACGCATCAATGACCTGACGTCACACAAACCCTGCATCATGCAATCAGGGTTTACCAAACGACTAGCAGCATTAAGTCCGCCTTTGTACCTTTTTTGTGTGCGAGAAGTTTAAATAAATAAATAAATATACGTCCCAATATCAACTGTCGGGCACTTGCCCACCAAACACAACACCCGCCTGGTCGGAGGACCATCGCTTTTCCATAGAGTATGAGTGAACTTTACACCCTGTTCCACATAAGTACCTCTGTAGGAGGTAATATAATAAAAACAAATGAAATTATTACTCACAACATCATACTTGTCCCATGCTTTGTAATCAGATCCCTGGATCTTTTTCTCTGGTTTCTTTTTTGGTACCACCGGCTTCTCCTTCTTTATCTTGCTGCGAACTGGGGGTAATTTCTAACCTCGAAAACAAACAAAAACAAATTTGGAACTGCTCCAACTTGATTGTAGCGTACTATTTACAAGCAATCGCGATATGTATGCAAACCTACACTGCACAGGCAACTAATACTGTACACGAATCATACTTTTTTACTTTCTTTCTGAACGGAAAAGCGTACATAACCTAACAAACTACATGACATCTTTCATACAACATTTTTCAACTTTACCACTACTATACGTACAGAAATTAAAGTTATTAATCAAACATTCAGTCTAAGTACGACATAAAAACGGTAATAGGTCTAAACCTGTTCGAATTCACCGTTCAAAGCAGCCTCTTTGCGTTTCATCTCGGCTTCCCAATTCTGCAAGTCTGTCATGTAAGTTTGTAACGCTTTAGCATTGTCTCGAGCTTGTTTCTGTATTTCAAAGGCTTTTTCCATGATTCTAAACGGGTTTAGCACATTAAATCGTTAACGTTACCTGTTGGATCAATAATTTATTTTCAGTTGCACTCAAGCTCAACGTAAACTTGTCAAACAAATTTTGATTGTCATGGCAATAGGGACACGAAAAAAGTATCGATACTTAGGCTACGTTCCGAGATACGATAATATCGATTTGAGCGTGCTCACACCCGTTCCGAATTGGCGTGAGCGCGATAACGATATCCCGTGAATCGTCATAGATGACGTCATGACATGCGCCATCTTGCGATAACGCCGACCATGCGTAATATTAATATCACTGTGAGCGCTGTCAAAAATGACAGTTGTGCTGTTTTGTTTTTTGAATCGTTTCCTAACTTTAGCTAACTTGGATATAGTGCGTCTGGCTAGAGTCGCCACCTAACCAAATAAGACGAAATTTGTCATGTATACTAGTTTTATATGGTTTAAATAGGTTTTAACATTAAGTGAGCACTGTTAGCGCGTTCACGAGCGTTCCGTATTGTTGACAAAAATGACAGTTCTTTGCTGCCATAATCGTGATATCTATATCGGAACGCAAATTATTGATGTGAGCGCTCACAGCGCTATTTTTCTTATTCGGAATGTGGCCTTAGTGGTATCATGGTATGGTATGGAGTACGTTTCCTTCAGTTTCCTTTCGATACCGATACTTTTGTACTCGATACTTTCGCCACATTCCGTATTAGAAAAATAGCGCTGTGAGCGCTCACATCAATAATTTGCGTTCCGTTATAGATATCACGATTATGGCAGCAAAGAACTGTCATTTTTGTCAACAATACGGAACGCTCGTGAACGCGCTAACAGTGCTCACTTAACGTTAAAACCTATTTTAAACCATGTAAAACTTGTATTCACCACGAATTTCGTCTTATTTGGTTAGGTGGCGACTCTAGCCAAACGCACTATATCCAAGTTAGCTACAGTTAGGAAACGATTCAAAAAACAGAACAGCACAACTGTCATTTTTGACAGCGCTCACAGTGATATTAGTATTACGCATGGTCGCCGTTATCGCAAGATGGCGCATGTCATGACGTCATCTATGACGATTCACGGGATATTGTTATCGCGCTCACGCCAATTCGGAACGGGTGTGAGCACGCTCAAATCGATATTATTGTATCTCGGAACGTAGCCTTTGCATTCGATACTTTTACTCAATGAGTACTTTTTGACAGGTATCGTATCGAATAAGAAATTAAGTTATAAATGGGTAATCTTAGAAATTACCCATTTAAAACTTGCGACCTCACAGCTCATGTTTATGGTTATGGCAACGCCATCTAGTTCACTAGTTCTGAACCTTCTAAAACATTACATCGATCATTACTCGTAATCGTTCCTTCCGTTCACAGTTAAGTTCCTAACCTTTCCTTCAGTCATTTACTACACTAATCAATCACTCACTCGTTCACCGTTGTTGTATTACGTGTTCGTTTCGCCCTTTGTTTTTCTGCCATACTAAATATTATATTTATTTTTATAAATATTTGTTATAATTTTTGAAGTAACAGTTGTCTTTTTCTATTATTTTATTAAAAGTGTACTAATACCATTTTTTTTTTCATGTCCTGTTCTACTGACTACCTCAGCATCGAGCACCTGCAACATGCAGGAGTTCACCTGCCAAGGGTACTGGCAATGTTCTTTTCGCTCTGTCTAAGCCACGCTCATCTGCCTAGCGACCTTATGAAAACTGTGGTTGTACCTATTCTGAAGGATAAGACTGGGGACTCATCAGATCTCTCAAACTATAGGCCTATATCTCTTGCTACTATCATTGCCAAGGTGCTGGACAGCTTGCTTGATAGACATATGGCGACCCGCATTGAATTGCATGATGCGCAGTTTGGGTTTAGACCAGGTCTCTCCACGGAAAGTGCCATACTGTCTCTCAAGCATACTGTACAGTATTATACGTCTAGGAGAACGCCTGTTATTGCGTGTTTCCTGGATCTTTCCAAAGCGTTTGATCTGGTGTCGTACGACTTGCTGTGGCAGAAACTATCGAATGATACTTCAGTAGATAGAGAAGTTATAGCAATTCTGCGGTTTTGGTATAACAATCAGACCAATTGTGTAAGGTGGGCAGGCTCGTTATCGGATGTGTATGGGTTGGAGTGCGGGGTTAGGCAGGGTGGCTTGACCTCCCCTCGGCTCTTCAATCTGTACATAAACAAGTTGATCGAAGAGCTCAGCAAGACCTATCTGGGTTGTTATGTAGACGGAGTATGCGTTAACAATATTAGCTATGCTGATGATATGGTGTTGCTGAGCCCTTCGATTAACGCAATGATAAGCCTGCTTACGACATGTGAGAGGTACGCGGAGGCTCATGGGCTTATATACAATGTTAAGAAAAGTCAGGTACTAACCTTTAAGGCGGGCACTAAAACTTACCCTGTACCTCAGTTGAAACTTTGCGGAAGCTCCTTAGAGCAAGTCACTTCCTTCAAGTATCTGGGCCACTGGGTTTCCGAAGACTTGAAAGACAGTCTGGATATTGAGCGTGAGCGCAGGGCGTTGGCTGTCCGCTGCAACATGTTGGCTCGCAGATTTGCAAAATGCACGACTGAAGTAAAGGCTACACTGTTTGCGGCGTACTGTCAGTCGTTCCATACATGCAGTCTGTGGGTCAACTACACGCAGAGGACATACAGCGCTCTGCGCGTTCAATACAATAATGCATTCAGGGTGTTGATGGGGTTGCCGCGATACTGCAGTGCTTCCGGCATGTTCGCTGAGGCGGGAATAGATGGCTTTCACGCCATCATGCGCAAGCGATGCGCTTCCATCATGCGCAGGGTACGCGCCAGCCCCAACAGCATCCTGAATACTATAGCGGATAGGTGGGACAGCCCCATACTGGGACATTGGATACGCCTACATTCTACTGTGGCGTAATAATAAATATAGTTTTTACTTTGTTTTTTCTCCAGTAAATGTAAGTACTAACACTAGTTTCTAAGTCGTTTGTATACTAACCAAATGGACGTTATGGGTCTGAAATAAAAGATTTTTATTATTATAATTTTTTCTACTAAGGTTAACTGACGTTAATTACTGACTGATATTGACCTATGCCCTAAGCGCATTATGCCCGTTTTCACCAACGACCCCTAAATTTTAAGTAGTCCTTAAGCCAATTTAAGTATTACTTAATGCAAGTTTTATTTTCACCAACGTTTAAGGGACACTTAAACTCATAAGGGATCCCTTATATTTAGGGGCCCGAATATTCGGCCCCTAACCGATCCTTAACCTAAGGATTAGTTTTAAGTTGTTTGACAGGTCGCGTGTTTTTGAATTTTTTTATAAATGGAGGATCTATCATGTCAGTCTATTGAATAGTATTGAAGCTGTCGAGACGGTAGAATTATTGGCAAAAATAACACGGCCGCGTGTTTATCGTGAAAGACCAGACTTTTTATTAACACGCTTTTATTAGCTTCACCTGTTTGTTTGTTTGTAACCGACTCCTTTTTGGACTTGATTTTGATCCACTTCAAACGGTCAGATTTCATTTAAACTTTGTAGACTTATCGAGGACCGATGACAATTCAATCATTAAAAAAAAATAGAAAAAACAAAAACCTAAACAAAAACAAAAAATAAATAAAAATCACGCTTTTATATTTAGTGGAACTAAAAAATTGAAAATAAATAATAGTTTAAAAAACAAAAAAAACACGCTTTAAAAACCAAAAAAAAAACTATTAAAAGCTGGGGGGTACTGGATATTATTTGATTATAAAAATACCTCAAAAAGCACCCCACACTTTTTAATAGAATTGAATTATTTTATTTAGGAAAAGAAAGTATCAACTTTACAAGTAAATAAAGATAATTATTTAAAAAAAAATATAATATACAATTTTTTTTTTAAAGTAATATAATCCAGACAAACACTAGCAGGACTGCAGAATATCCACACAGAAATAAAAACCTCAATCAAAATCTAAAAACGAAAAAAAAATGCACTGGACCTTCGTCATTCTGCCAAAAAAAAACTGAAATTATGTTAGATTTTCGATGTTGAGATAAAGTTTTGGAACGTACCTAATTATTGTTAAAACATGTTCCTAATGTAAAATATTGTTATTTAGTTCTGAATTAATGTAAAAATGTAACTTAAAAATGTTATCGATAAAAGTTCGGTTTTTGGAATGACGGTGTCATAAAAAATCTCTCACTTAACTAAGTAGCCCCTCTTACGGTGTCCCTGACCTCGGTGAAAATGAATTTAGTTAAGGGATGCATTTAAGGGGTACCTTAGTCTAAGGGATTCTTACCTAGGGTATAGTTTGCTTTTTAATTGAATTAAATTATTTTCTCCTTTTTTAGTTTGGTTTTTAAAGCGTGTTTTTTAGTTTTTTAAACTATTATTTATTTTATATTTTTTAGTTCTGCTAACTACAAAAACGACGTTTTTTTTATTTTCTCAATTTTTTTTTTAAATTATTGAATTGTCATCGGTCCTCGACAAGTTTACAAATTTTCAATGAAATCTGACCGTTTAAAGTGGGTCAAAATCGCGCTCAAAGGAGTCGGTTACATACAAACATACAAACCAACATACAAGTGAAGCTAATATAAAGCGTGTAAAAAAAAATATTACTTGGGCTTTTAAGTTGTAATATTTTGATCAAGGCATTGTCAAGTCGGGGGACGGCTAATGAAAATGCTAGGCCTCCTCTGTCTGGCGTATAATCTGACAGTCCCCACCTTCTGAAGAAGCAATACGAAAATCATAATGAATCATAATTTCTTTGAGTAAATAAATCTTACTCTGCAACAAATTAAGAGGCGAAAAAAGGATGGCCTTGTAATAGTATCACACCGATCCAGTATTTGTAATCCCGATGTCAATCAGTGTCGCGCTGGCAGGCCCCACACGGCCCGCGCACGATTAGAAAGTTATGAAACTGTAAAAGGGTACATAGCTAGGAAGAAGTTTTAGGTAATGATGGGAGAGCCCAGTAAATTATCTACCTAATTATTATCAACTAAATACCCTACGTACTTAAACGTAGGTACACACGGCTACACATCAAGCTATACATTTCCAGTTTACGCTGATCTCACACTGTACGGAGATCCTATACAATGCGAGATCAGCTCATACTTACTGAAAATTATAGCTTGATGTGTAGCCGTGTGTATCGGACCAACTAAGTAAGAGCTGGTTCTAGCATTGACCAACACGAAAAGTACCTACATAGGTCGTAGGTACTAGACGAGCTCATAGCTTTGTGGCATAGGTACTCAAAATAAAAGTCCAAAAGTTTACATTGTCTAAGCTGAAGGCGCTCGGACTAATTAACTTGCGGCATCTCCGCTTGTTTCTTTTCTCCGTGGGCGGGACGAATAACATTTAAAAAACATTCACTTATAGAAAAATCTTAATGTCAACGGACAAAACACAATCACAAGCGAAAACAATTATACTCCATCTATTCTTCTATATCTATATCTATCTATTCTATACATATAATAAAATTGTAGAAAAGTGGTGTCTGTACAATCGAAATATATGAAAAAAAGTAGCAGGGGTTGTTATTATATCGATGCCGAACCCGAGATTGTAATTAAATTTTTTTTGTCTGTTTGTCGGTTTGTCTGTTTGTCTGTGTGTTTGTGCACGCTAATATCAGAAACGGCTAATTCGATTTAGATGCGGTTTTCACTAATATATTGTAGTAGGCTTCACTTAACATTTAGTGTTTATTTCATGTCAATCGGTTCATAAATAAAAAAGTTATGTCAATTTAAAGAATCACGGCGAACATTTGTTAAAGTATTCTATCAGTTATATAACGCTGAAATTTTGAGCTATGTTCTGGGGGATTATGTTGAGTATATCTCCATTAACAGAGTCATGGAAGAAGGAGAATCTACAAGCTACCCAGTAGAATTTTTAGAATCCCTCAATGCTCCTGGACTACCAGCACATAAAATAAAATTAAAAGTAGGCGTACCCATAATGCTTCTTAGAAATTTAAGCCCCCCAAAACTTTGCAATGGCACCAGGTTAAAAGTGACCAATTTACAACGAAATTTGATAGAAGCAGAGATTTTAACAGGGTGTGGAAAAGGTGAAAGTGTTTTCATTCCTCGGATTCCTCTCATTCCAAACAATTTTCCATTTAGTTTTAAACGAGTCCAGTTTCCAGTCAGCCTATGTTTTGCGATGACAATTAATAAAGCCCAAGGTCAGACGCTGAAAGTTGTGGGTGTAGATCTGAGTATCAGCTGTTTCTCGCACGGTCAGTTGTATGTGGCTCTGTCACGGGTTAGCAATCCTAGGAGCCTGTATGCTTTCATCCCCGATGGCCATACGTCAAATATCGTATACAGAGAAGCATTACTGTAAAGTAAATTTTTTGCTACCCAAACGACGGTATATTATTATGTAATTCAAAATATGCTGCCCAAAAAGTCACTATTCCACGCGGACGAAGTCGCGGGCACAGCTAGTTTGAAATAAGATTAGACATTTTTTACAGTCCGATCAACCGATTTTGACTTCTATTGCGTTAGTGGCATACCAAATGGCAGCTGCAGTAAGCAGTTGGTACTGTAACTAACTTCCGAAATGGTCCCATTTAAATTTCATATAGATCTGATGATGTGCTTCGGAGACAGACAACGGAACTCTTCAAAAAATGACAGCAAATCAACCGTGATTGCTGCTATCGCATAAATATGCATTGTTTTGACCAAGGATGATGAAATTTCGAATTGGCGTGGGGTTGGTACTTTAACTAAAAAGTGAAAATTTACTTTCATTTCGGAAGGCGGTGACAAAAAATTAAAATACGTATCCAAAGTAACCGACTTCCGAAATTAAAGTTATTTTTCACTTTGTAGTGTTTTTCCGGAAGTCGGTTGTTTTTTTTTTCATATTCATTCACGATTCATGCATAGTTAGTACCTTAGGTTGTCCTTATACCATTGCAATAAATGGGTAGGTATGTAGGTATGTAGGCAGGTAGAGGTACCTACTGTAATTCCAATAATAAATTAATTCAAAACCCATCACAGTGTAACACAGTAAACCAGTAAGCCAATCATATTTTATAACGAATGCGTGCTTTCGATAAATGACTTGATTCGGTTCACGATGTCAAGGCTCTTTTCATGACGATATTCTGTGATGTCGTGTTTAGGTACTACCTACATCAAATTTTCTGGTGATGACATGGCGAATTTATGATAAACTTGAGTAATAGGCTTTATTGGTCTAAAGGTTGCAAGTGCTGCTGTTGAGCACGAGGTCCTGTGTTTGATGCCCGTGCAAGTCGAGCAAAGTGGGTTTTTATATTTGGAATTTCTCAGTAGCAGCCCGGAGCTGGTTTGGATAATGTCAATAGGCTCGCCATATTGGAATACATGGAACTTGAACATAACTGGCGAAATGTGGGTGTTACTATAGGTACACCTCTGCGTGACCCTTCGGGGATTTCAGGCTGCTGCTATGTGTAATGAGTTTTATAGTAAAGGTTTTATGGCAACAAGACCCCCACTAAGCTAGACTTAGGTACAGTGAATCCTCCTCATTCAAGCCTCAGTCTATTTGAAGGTCGGTGGTAGGTATCTATAGGTTTCTATATCGGTAAGGACGTACAGATCAAAATGCTGAAGCAAAAGTATGGTTTTGGTAATGAACATCATCATCATTTCAGCCCGGAATCAATAGGGTATAGGGCACCTTTCTGCCCTGCCATACCTACGTACTTACCGGTTCCATGAGTTCCTGGTGCTTCCCTTTTAGTTTGGAGTAAGTACCTTCTTACCTGTTTAGTCCCGCCTATTTAGTCTATGACTGCCTCATTGGTGTCGTCGTCGCAAGCGCGACTGCTGAGCGTGGGGTCCTGGGTTCGATTCCCAATTCGGATAAAGTGTTTTTGGGTTTTTCCCAAAAACAAGGGCTGGCAGGTACAACAAAATAACACTTTTGATTGGGTTCTTTTTCTTGTTTATAAATCTTTAACTCCAATCAATTAAACGGATCTTCTGACAGATAGCTTATTATTATTATTGTTGCATAAAAACACTCTTGCTAACAAGGCAATTATTAACGTGTTTAACAAAAAAACACCTTGAGCCGATGTCTCACAGAAACGGGAAAGGGTTCCGTATTTACATACGTAGTTAAAAAAATCAAATCAAATCAATCATTTGCTTGTATATGGGTAGGTACATCAGATGATACATACAACAAAAGAATAATAAAAAAAAGAATGAGCTAAGCTATCAAAAATGTTGCGACCATCACCTGGTGATCGTGGCTACATTTACTGCATAATTATGTCGGCATAATGTTTGCTATATGTCTGAATCTGCAACACTTGCGACATTGGATTGTAGGGTAGGTACACACTCAACAGGAAGGGATGTGTAGCAGCGGTAATTTTTTTTGGGTATAGAGGTATGAGCTGTGGGTATGAGTAACTGGGTATAAACTTCACTCTTCCTCCATAGAAAAGGGAGGAGCAGCCACACCACCCCGCTCCGGAGACCGCAGATCGATAGTGATAATGCGTTGCTTGCCAGGGCAGTAGAGGTTCTAGTTAGTCGGAATCAGGTGTCGCATAGTTCGCGGTGAGTCGATTCGCCTGAGGTTTGTTGGGATCGCTATACATCCATCTCTGCAATGCTACAGACTACATCAACACATTGGGATATAATGGACTCCGGGATAAAAGAGTTGAGGGACCTGGGATGTCAGGAGGATCGCGGGATTATTTACATCCATATTGGATAATACGAATACAAAATAAGACCATCGCAATGCAAACCTGGTAACGGACCCAAAGACAACACACCAAGTCACAAAAGATTCAGCAATCACTCAAAAAAAGAAAAAATCCACACACACGTGGCTGCACTGCTAACCAAGAACATTGTTGCTAGAATCTTTCAGCAGAGAAAGATAGAAAATGTGATGTTTTCTCATTATTTTGATGATTAGTTGGTAAATATGCAGTACCGACTTAGTTTGAAAAATATTGGGTGACATGAGAATGAGACATTTCGACTTTGTCGGCAATCATTATAGGGATACATAGCCCGCGGTGGAGAGCCGGTGGTCCAGTGGTAACAGCCGCGACTTATGAGTTTTAAGCAGTAGGTTCGAACCCAGACTGGCGCATTACTTTGTGTAAACTGTTTCATTCACAGCTCACAAAACGCTGCATGGAGAAAAACATCGTGAGGAAACCGACATGTCTTAGAACCAAAAATTCGAAGACATTTGACATCTACCAACCCGCACTGGGTCCACATGGTGGATTACAGCCCAATTCCTCTCGAAGAGGGGAGGCCTGTGTCCCAGCAGTGGGAACTGATTATGCATGTGTTATGTATAGGCCGCGGTAGGTAACCACTTTCCATCTTCTAGGTCATCTCTGTTTGCCAACGGCCAACCATAAATAAGAACTGAACAAGCTCATCACGATTTTATTAAAGTCTTAATTGATTAGGTAATTAAAAACTAACAAACTAAGGCTGCTGTGCAATACCATGCGAAAACGTGACTTCTAATGTAAGAGGCGTAGAGCATACATTTTTTCAAGCCAAAAATTTCATAACCTCTTTTTGTTTTTATTAGGTTATGTTTAGGTATTTGTTATTCATCTAAAGATTTTGCTTTGGTTACGTTAAATTGCATATAATATTAAATGATTGCATTATAATTAGTTACATGTTTAACGATCTTGAACTTTTCTTAATAAATCTAATAAGTATAAGGCCAGATCATTAATCAGTCTATCTATAGTCTAGCTTAGAATGAGTAGAAACTCAACACACTTGCTTAGATTCTAAACTTTAACACACACGAAATATATAAAGTTGGATTTTGGTGAATTACTGGCGATTCATTGTGTACAATATCACCGTGAATACTTAGGCCTGTGCTCAGGCGAAGTGAGCTGTCAAAAGTGGACAATAGTGTCAGTTCCTTTCTTCAGGTGGAATGATTCTGAACCGAAAATTCTGATTCCTGAAAGAGTCTAATTATGTAATAACAATACATATGAGTATAGTATGTAAGGTACTAGTTTTGGGTGCAAGGCTTCAAGGCTCTTTCTAAGGAACGCTAAACATTAATATCCTGATCATCTAATTGGCAGTTATATCATTTTGATAACATGATATTAAGACAGATATAGCAACAAAAAAAAAATGTTCATACTACTTATTGGTCAGCCTCAGCATTATTCAATATATTTAAAGAAATATCAGTTATCACCGAGGTCTGTTCGGTTATTTTTTTTTGGTTTCTCGTTTTTGAAAATGAAACCTAGCTAGATCGATGTATCGCCCCCGAAACCCCCTGCATACTAAATTTCATGAAAACCGTTGGAGCCGTTTCCGAGATTCAGATTATTATATATAAGAATTGCTCGCTTAAAGGTATTAGATTAGATAAAAACTCAGCCGGAGTCGCAGAAAACTGTGTAACGGCTGTCATTTTACGAATAGGCTACAAAACCGTTACAGTGATAGGTGAGGGTGACAGGCTAAAAATAATTATTTTATGCAAAACTTTAGACTGGCCATTGGGACTAGCTCTACAACCATTCTTGAGCATTTCTGTTTAAAATACGACCTGCACAATAACTAGCTATCACCCACTGCCAGTGGGTGGAGCAAGACTTACTAGGCCTAAAGCTAGCCTGCTCAGGTATACCTGCTGGATCAATTGCTGCTGTGCGCGGTTCATCACCCTTGCTCTAAAAACGGTGAAGAAAAACAGTGAGGAAACCGAAATATCCTATCCTAATCCGCACTGGGCACGCGTGGTGGATTATAGCCCACCCCTCTCACTGAGAGGAGGCCTGTATCCCAGCAGTGGGAACATTATGTCCTATGTTAGTGGGTATGGTTTCCGCACTTACTCCTTCAAGTGGACCATTGTGCGTGAGCCATGGCGGCCGTTGGCAGGGGAACATTAAAGACTGATTATGCTACATATGTGCGACACGGGTATTTCCAAATCAAAATGCATTGAAGTGAACGTTATGTTTTCATCAAGAGTACTCACTAGGCTTATTAGCTTCCTCACGATGAGAATAACGAGAGCTGCTGCTGCTGATGACATGTTAAAACTATCCACAAGTATGCTTGGTGTGTAACTAACCGCGCAGGCTACGCCGTAGTCGATTTATGTATGGCATAGCATAATCAGTCTATTATGTTCCCACTGCTGGGACACAGACCTCCTCTCACTGAGAGGGAGTGGGCAGTTCCTCCACGCAGGCCAAGTGATGGTTGGTAAATGTCACATATCTTCGAAATTTTAGTTCTAGGACAGTTTTGTCACGATGTTTTCCTTCTCCGTTTTGAAAGCAGTGGTGATGAAATAATTTAATGTAAAGTAAAGCGCCTGTCTGGGTTCGAATCTACGACCTATATAACTATATAACTTTTAAGTGGCAGCCGTTACGACTGGGTCACCACAGCTCAAACGCTAGATTATGATATTGAATGAAATGATTGTGATTTCTAAAAAGCACCTTGGTGAAACCACCGGTATGTAAAAAGTTGCGTGGAAATCCGTTGTCATAGTACGGCATGTAATATTTAGGAGTGCTGAAAATGCCGTGAGGAAAGTTATAGTGGAAAGCTTTAAGAGTGAGACAAGACCAACGACAGGCAGTGCGCCCAACCCCAAATAAATTGGTATAATGGCAGAAGAATGATGACATTTCGTGCAAATTAATCATATGTGTGTGAAGTTGACTCTGACACGACACTTAACTACTTCAATAGAGGTCTCAATTCGCCCTTTAAATAATTAGACCGTAGATATATATAAAACTAAGCAAGAAAAACGTTCCCACGATTAAAATTTGCATGCATAAACAATCTTTACTTATAGCTGTAATGAGCGGAGGACGTGATTCCAATCTCATTGCGAACTGAGATGGTTGTGTCATTGCCTTATTTACTTGATGTTTACTAGGACTTATGTACATAAGGATTGAAGGTCGAGGGTTTTGTGAAAGTCTGAATTTTTGGCGAGTACGTCTTCCAATTAAACAGCAATGCCTTGATGGTGAGTGCATTGTATTTATTTCGTATTTGTAACTTGTGATTGTGATATGGGAGTACCTGAAATAAATGGATTTTATTTATTTTTATTTATTTATTGTGTTCATCAGTGGACATGTAATACCAGAAGCATTGCCATTGCGGTGCCATTCCAAAGACTATGGCTCATGCTATGACTGACGTACGATGCTAAGACATAGACGCTCACGCAGGAGGCTGTGAACAGGTTGAGAGGTGCACAGAGAGCCATGGAGCGTTCCATATTTGGCATTAGACTAATATACCAAGTTCCAAACGTCGAGATACGAAGACGTACGAAGGTCTTCGATATCGGAGAGCGTGTTATGGATCTCAAATGGAATTGAGCAGAGCACCTGGCAAGGCGCAGTGATGATAGGTGGAGTAAGGCTTTGACAGAATGCCGTCCAAGGATGGGAAGACGAGAAAGGCGGACAACATTGTTAACATCACGGGCAACACCTGCATGCTGCTGGCACAGGAACGTGGGGATTGGCACGAGAAAAGAGAAGCCTATGACACACTGAACACTGAAACTTCTTTTCTTCTTCTTTCTTTCTTTTCTTTTTTTTGTTGCCCCACACTAGGAATTTCCCCTGTATTGTGGGTGAGTTTACAAACATTGAAACTCACATACACAAACATCCAGACCCGGAACAACTCATCATCATCATTTCAGCCGAAGGACGTCCACTGCTGGACATAGGCCTCCCCCAAGCTCCGCCACTTCGACCGGTTCTGTGCTTCCCGCATCCAGCGGACTCCTGCGGCCCTCACAAGGTCATCGGTCCACCTACTTACCCACCACCTACTACCCACCTACTACCCGGAACAACTACTTGTAGGTCATACAAAATATTTGTTCCGTGCGGGAATCGAACCCGCGACACGCAGCGCAGCAGTCAATCGCTTAACCACTGCCCCAACTGTGCCGTTAAACCATATCATGAGCCCATGCGTAGATACAGGCTTGGTTTTTTTCTTCTCCATACGAGGACCTTCGCGAAGGTGTCGCGTTATGTTTGGTACCTACCTACCTATGCATAAAGTCCGTTTATAACGTGACTCCAACTTCTTCGCAAACAAAGCTTTCTGACTTTTAAAACCGCGGTTAGCCATTGTTTTGAGGTCATCTTTATCGCCGCACCCATGGGATTACCCAACTTAATAAGGACAAAAAGACAATCCTATGAGATGAGCTATGATAAAAAGTAGATTAGATCATTATGGTCAAAAATCCAGTATTAATAGCAACTTTATTTGCAGAGGTTTCTTCGTAATATTTGACATGGCTACTCTTCAAGGACCGCTTTATTGGTGCAGCGGTTGCAAGCCTGTATGAGGTCCAGCAGGCTTAGCACGAGAACCGTAGAGCGTTTTGTCGACGGAAAAGTCGACAAAAATTACGTTTCCGTGTAGACAAATGACAGTTTTGTACCGAGAAATGTAGACAAGCGATTGCTATTCTACGGTAGAGAAGAAATAGAAAGCGTCATGCTAAGCCTGCTGGGTTTGATTCTTGTGTCGAGCAACTTATTAATAGGTTTGCCATCTGGAATTTCTCAGTAGCAGCCCGGAGTCTGAATTTGTGCCCGATTGATGGCAATAGGCTCGCCACCTATTGGATGGGACTTAAACATAACTAGCGCAATATAGGGTGAACTATAGGTACACCTCTGCCTAACCGTTCGGGGGATGTAGGCATTATGTTATGTTATTCTCCAACGCATTTCCATTACTAATACTCGTTGCTTAATCTATGGTTCTCATCTAATTTAAGGCTGAAGTTTAGCCATTTGTGACATGTTTATAGCTTCCGCCCGAAAGGTTGGCTTAAATGGCACTTAATTCATGACTGCATAGAAAACCCGACCTTTCCCTATCCTTTATCGACGTTTTTAAACGTATGATCCATCTTTTTTCTTACTATTTTCAACAAAAAATAATTTAAGTGAAGCTATTAATGATGCGCTCGTCTCGCCACCTTTCCCGCACCCTTATTGCGTAGCACACTATCAATCAGAATCTGAATCATTTTGAAGAATATTGCGAATTAATTTATTTAAGAAAAATGTACAGCTCAACAACATACATACCGCAATGAACGTTATTGAACTGTCAAAATGAAAGCGATGGCTACTGATAGTGTGTCCCCAATCACCCCTCTGGTCCGGCCTTGGTGTCTCCACCGCTGTCAACCCACACAGTAACAGTGCAAAAAGACAGTATCGACTAATAAAATAAAATAAAGGTGAGTCTACGAAAGCTAGACCACCCAGCAAGAGTTAATCACGATTATCCTATGATCACAGATAACACCGCAAAAAGTTAATTCGATACTTCTATTAATCTTATATTATCAGCTCGAATTACATACCTACACAAGGAGTACGAAGTGTTTACCATACATTACGGAAGTTTGCTGAGTCAAGGTGATGTCAATGACCTCTGACCCGCAACGTTACCGCCGCTACCTACTGTAGATTATCTAGTGGGTTATACTTTACTTGTAAGAGTTATGTACTTACACTGCTTTTGCTTTCGTTGGTATTTTACTGTTGAGAATTACTACGCCTTTATTATCTATGGGATGTATTATTCTCTTGTTAGTCTAATGGTCGCAAGCGCAAATGGTGGTGGTCTCCTCAGTTTGATTCCCAGGTTGGGCAAAGACAAGTTTTTAGGTTTTTTCAGAAGGTTTTTTTTATTATTAGAGCCCTGGTTTTTGGTCATACGCTCATCCCTTATTACATGGGAATTAAACTAACCTGAAGCACAAATATGGTTGGAACTATGTACTTACTCCTCTGCCTCACCCTATGCGAAATATAGGCGTAATGACGTACATCAACATTATCAGCCTATAGTATTATGTTCCCACTGCTAGGACACAGGCCTTTCAGTGAGAGGGAGTGGGCCATAATCCACCACACGGGCCCAATCGTAGGATGTCACATTGTCTTCGAATCTTTAGTTTTAGGCAATGCCCGTTATTCACGATGTTCGTTTTGAAAGCCACGGTCATGAAATTATGTGTACACAGTAAAGTGTCTGTCTGGGATCTATCTCATGACCAAAAACTCGTGAGTCGGGGCCGATACCACTGAGCCACCACTGCTTCCCTGCGACGTGATGTTATAACACTGCCACTGCTTCCCTGTGACGTGATGTCATAATACTGCCACTGCTTCCCTGCGACGTGATGTCATAACACTGCCACTGCTTCCCTGTGACGTGATGTCATAATACTGCCACTGCTTCCCTGCGACGTGATGTCATAACACTGCCACTGCTTCCCTGTGACGTGATGTCATAATACTGCCACTGCTTCCCTGCGACGTGATGTCATAACACTGCCACTGCTTCCCTGTGACGTGATGTCATAATACTGCCACTGCTTCCCTGCGACGTGATGTCATAACACTGCCACTGCTTCCCTGTGACGTGATGTCATAATACTGCCACTGCTTCCCTGCGACGTGATGTCATAACACTGCCACTGCTTCCCTGTGACGTGATGTCATAATACTGCCACTGCTTCCCTGCGACGTGATGTCATAACACTGCCACTGCTTCCCTGTGACGTGATGTCATAATACTGCCACTGCTTCCCTGCGACGTGATGTCATAACACTGCCACTGCTTCCCTGCGACGTGATGTCATAATACTGCCACTGCTTCCCTGCGACGTGATGTCATAACACTGCCACTGCTTCCCTGTGACGTGATGTCATAACACTGCCACTGCTTCCCTGTGACGTGATGTCATAATACTGCCACTGCTTCCCTGCGACGTGATGTCATAACACTGCCACTGCTTCCCTGCGACGTGATGTCATAATACTGCCACTGCTTCCCTGCGACGTGATGTCATAACACTGCCACTGCTTCCCTGTGACGTGATGTCATAATACTGCCACTGCTTCCCTGCGACGTGATGTCATAACACTGCCACTGCTTCCCTGTGACGTGATGTCATAATACTGCCACTGCTTCCCTGCGACGTGATGTCATAACACTGCCACTGCTTCCCTGTGACGTGATGTCATAATACTGCCACTGCTTCCCTGCGACGTGATGTCATAACACTGCCACTGCTTCCCTGTGACGTGATGTCATAATACTGCCACTGCTTTCCTGCGACGTGATGTCATAACACTGCCACTGCTTCCCTGTGACGTGATGTCATAATACTGCCACTGCTTCCCTGCGACGTGATGTCATAACACTGCCACTGCTTCCCTGTGACGTGATGTCATAATACTGCCACTGCTTCCCTGCGACGTGATGTCATAACACTGCCACTGCTTCCCTGCGACGTGATGTCATAATACTGCCACTGCTTCCCTGCGACGTGATGTCATAACACTGCCACTGCTTCCCTGTGACGTGATGTCATAACACTGCCACTGCTTCCCTGTGACGTGATGTCATAATACTGCCACTGCTTCCCTGCGACGTGATGTCATAACACTGCCACTGCTTCCCTGCGACGTGATGTCATAATACTGCCACTGCTTCCCTGCGACGTGATGTCATAACACTGCCACTGCTTCCCTGTGACGTGATGTCATAACACTGCCACTGCTTCCCTGTGACGTGATGTCATAATACTGCCACTGCTTCCCTGCGACGTGATGTCATAACACTGCCACTGCTTCCCTGCGACGTGATGTCATAATACTGCCACTGCTTCCCTGCGACGTGATGTCATAACACTGCCACTGCTTCCCTGTGACGTGATGTCATAATACTGCCACTGCTTCCCTGCGACGTGATGTCATAACACTGCCACTGCTTCCCTGTGACGTGATGTCATAATACTGCCACTGCTTCCCTGCGACGTGATGTCATAACACTGCCACTGCTTCCCTGTGACGTGATGTCATAATACTGCCACTGCTTCCCTGCGACGTGATGTCATAATACTGCCACTGCTTCCCTGCGACGTGATGTCATAACACTGCCACTGCTTCCCTGTGACGTGATGTCATAACACTGCCACTGCTTCCCTGTGACGTGATGTCATAATACTGCCACTGCTTCCCTGCGACGTGATGTCATAACACTGCCACTGCTTCCCTGCGACGTGATGTCATAATACTGCCACTGCTTCCCTGCGACGTGATGTCATAACACTGCCACTGCTTCCCTGTGACGTGATGTCATAATACTGCCACTGCTTCCCTGCGACGTGATGTCATAACACTGCCACTGCTTCCCTGTGACGTGATGTCATAATACTGCCACTGCTTCCCTGCGACGTGATGTCATAACACTGCCACTGCTTCCCTGTGACGTGATGTCATAATACTGCCACTGCTTCCCTGTGACGTGATGTCATAATACTGCCACTGCTTCCCTGCGACGTGATGTCATAATACTGCCACAAAAATTACATTAAACTTAGCACCTCTACTTAAATTCTAGCCTACATTTATAGTCAATTTAACTTTAGTAACTTCGTACACATTCTGGTGACACGGTTGACATCAAACTGTCACCTAGCGAAGCGCCAAACACGCAAGATAAGTCGCCGTCGTTAATAATGATGTTAAAATAATTAACTGTCCTAAGTACTTGTTACATTAATATAGTGCCAACTCGTAAAGTAACTAGTTTATACTAGATATAGGTGCTTTAGTTATTGGTACACAAAGTTCATGCACTTATTCTGGTAACCGCAATGAAGAGCGAGCCGATACCAAAATTGCCAATCGTAAATTTTGTAATTTTTTATACAAATATAGTTTGAGTAACTACATGATATTTCAAAACTTATTGTGGAATAGAAATATAAAATAATACAATTTTCTCGATAGAAAAACATCACGCAGTTACCTCTAATTTCCACGTATTTTTTACTTGTACTATATAGGCTAATTCATTTTAGGATACAAATAATTGTATAATTTGTGTTAATACAAGACAAAAAAAATCGTATTCCTGCTTTATTTGCCTATCTATGTATAGAATCAAGTCTATCTAACTTAACAGACAGCTGTGCTTCTGGGAAGTTTGTTGCGCTACTTCTTCTTCCCAGCTAAAGCACTAGGAAGTGGTGAAGGGTGGGCGTTTTGGGGGACTATCTTGTGTATTTGCAATTAAATGAAAGGAAATTTAAAGCTCACATTAAAAGTAAACTTTGTAAACTAGCGTATTACAAATTAGAGGATTATATCCAAGATAAGAATGCTTGGAAACATGCTGGTCCTGCTCCATACGACAATCTAGAGTCTAGACAAAATCAAACTGGTTGCTAATTGAATTGTATAATTAATTATATTTATGACATTGATTTACACTCAGTGATTACTTTAACTCACACACTGACTCATTACTTGTTAATATTGTAGGAAAATCGTACCTATACTTACTTTTACAATGTTTGTAAATGTGTGAACACCATGTATCTATCACAGAATTAATTTATCTGTATTGCTTCAATTTGATTCTGTTTACCTATTTTGGTATGGTAATTTTATTCTGGGTGCATCGTTTTCACACATAATCATATAGTGAATGTACTATGTTAAATATTGTACTTGAAACATTTTAAAAGAGTAACGGTGGAGTTTCTTGCCCATTCTTCTCCATACGAAACTACATTTTGGAAGGGGCGACTAGAATCAATTCTATTTTAATGTAAATGTTGACGTTCAAAAGTGCCTTTTAAGTGCCTATTTGAAATAAATGCTTTGACTTTATTTTGACGTTCGAAATGGTGTTGATTCTCAGCGTAATCTGAATAAATTACTTTTGTTTTTTTTTGTATTATTTGCCATCTTCATCAACCAGAAACGGACATTGACTCTATATAATAATAACCATGTATTTATCAATTTGACATTATCTTTAGGTCCCGTTATGTTAAAAACACTTGTCTGCCCACTACCCATTAATTAAAGCTATATGAAAATTGATACCTGACAATGTGATAAACATCTCTATTATTTCGTTGATTAAGTCCAACCTCTTTTGTTTTTAATTATAGATGTGATCGTTGTGGTTATTACGAATGTTGTAACTAGTTGTGCTATAGTCTTTCTTTAATGCAACACTACTCCTTCCTGTTAGTATGCGACAGGAACCAAAACGCATACAGCTCAACTAGGTCTCATGGCACCTTGCGAAAGGAACAACCAAACAACAAAAGGAAAGAAACACTTAGGTAGCAGATTAGCGTGTCTAAGACAAGGCCTATACGCAGTATAGGGATATAACTAAGACAAAGTCTAATCCTACTTCCTACTAATATTATAAATGTGATGGTGGATGTTTGTGACTTAAGTCACGCAAAAACGGCTGAGCGGATTTTAATGAAATTTGGCAAACAGATAAATTATTACCTGGATGTATTAACATCGGAGATTGATTTTTTGGGCAGTCGTGTAAAAAATGGGACGAATCAACAAAATAGATAAGGTAAGTTCTCTTCATCGTAAAATATCACCAATCCTATCTATATAGAAAATAAGTTATTATTTTTATTTTGAAGATCTAATTTTTTGAATTGGTTTTAAACATGGTTTTCACATGTTTTTTTGCCCAAAATTAATGTTGAGGTGGTAGATGCCCCGAGATGACCCAAGGAAACATATATTATAACATTTGCAACTGACGTATGACGTCACCACACGTGTTGCCTGTCATTCAACATCAGCGTATGTGAAAACCTGACATAATTAATAATTGTTTATTATTCCACTTCCCAGTGAGTTCTCAAGGCGCTATTTTATTTCACTTCCTTGATCTTCTTGTGACAGTCGTGGTCATCAGAAGCCCGAAAGTCTGACAAATATTCATACCAAGGGTTCGTTTTACCCAGTTACTGGTTGTGAAGGTCAGATAGGTAGTCGCTCCATCCGTTTAGACTGGAAGTCGACCCCAACAAAGTTGGGAAAAGGCTAGGTAGATTGATTGAATCTTCTAAAGTTGGAGAACATCCAGAATAGGGCCTTCGCGCGTTGCCAAGAAACATGTTTTCGGTCTACACTATTTTATTAGTAGCCCTTTGACTGCCTAATCTGTACCTGTTAAGGGCCTACGTCCCATTTGGTAGCGTAACACGGTCACTTTATGAACCGTACTGCTCATTAACGACTTGTCTTGACGATTTGAAAAATATATGATTTTGCTATAGATTCATATAGATCATTTTGCCCGAAGTATTTTTTTTGTATGGTTAATACTTTTGCTGTAAAAAAATATTTTCCAACACGCAATATTTTGGACTCTATTCCATACTCCTACTAAACGGCTTCGTTATTTGGAAAAAAAAAATACACTGAAAAATAGATAGTTAGAGGTACCACAGAATCGCCGAAGCACAATTGTAAATTAATCAAAGGAATATCCCCATTTTGAGATAAAGGCTCAGAGTTGCCCTGCGCGAGCGCGGGTGGCAGTCGTGCTTTAGCATACAAACGGGAGATGAGGGTACACTAAATGAAATGATGCACTTGCCGTTTCCGCATGCTGGGAAAGATTGATTGTGCAACTAATGAACTAAGTGAAAAAAGGACTGAGTTACTTTCCGGCAAGGTTAGATTTCTAATTAAAGGAATAATAATTATAATCTTCTTTGTTTTCTTTTAACTCTTATCAGCATCTTACATCTTCACCTAAAAAGTAGGTACTTTTAAGTAATAAAATTATAATGATCTGCAGTTTCACGAAGTAAATGCTCGAAATCAAAAGCAAATGTTCAATGCGTCTTTTTTAAGGCCCATAGTATCCTCAACTCCCGTCTCAATGCTAAAGCACGACAGCCGCCCGCGCCCGCGCAGGGCACCTCTGAGCTTTTATCTCAAAATGGGGATATTTCTTGGCATATTTACAATTGTGCTCTAGCGATTCTGTGGTACCTCTAACTATCTATTTTTCAGTGTATTTTTTTTTCTAAATAACGAAGCCGTTTAGTAGGAGTATGGAATAGAAGCCAAAATATTGCGTGTTGGAAAATATTTTGTTACAGCAAAAGTATTAACCATACAAAAAAAGTACCCTCGGCAAAATGATCTATATGAATCTATAGCGAAATCATATATTTTTCAAATCTTCAAGACAAGCCGTTAATGAGCAGTACGGTTCATAAAGTGACCGTGTTACGCTACCAAACGGGACTTAGGCCCTTAACTTTGATTCATCTGATTTCAAAACAAAAGAGCGCGGTTGTCCAAGGTCTGAACTCTGAACATCACGTACCTATACTAATTGCCAAAACAACAGTAGCAAAAACAATACTAGCGATGTTTATTTCATTGCACACAGCCATTAATCAATTGCCCCCAAGTTTTATTTTCCAATCAGCTGTATGAATCAATCATTAGGATGATGTTTCGTTGGATGGTCATACAAAATATTAAATTTATGTAGACATTTTTTTATAAAGGTAAATTTGCGTACTACTCTTTGAAAGAGATTTTGTGATTATACGATTAATACGCATTCACCTGGAAATTATTTCATCATCATTTCACTGCTGGACAACTATCGCCACTTCAACAGGTTCTGTGTTTCCCGCATCTAGCAGAATGACTTACTGAAAATTAAATATAGTAAGAAACTTGCGAGCCTAGTTCACGACTCGCTATTAATCTGAATTTGAAGAAGAGGACGTTTTTTGACTCTTAGATAATTATAGTGGTGATCATCATCTGCCAGCCTTTCTCCAACTATGTTGGGATCGGCTTCCAGTCTAACCAGATGCTTCAGAATACCAGTATCATATCTGGAGCGACTGCCTATCTGACCTCCACTACCCAGTAGATAACGGAGTACCTATACGATACCCCTTGGTAAATCTGGTTGTTAGACTTTAAGACTTCTGACTACCCGAACGACTGTCAAAGATCAACAAAATGGTGGTGGGATTTCATTAATCTTTGAACAAAATATTTCAATTATGAATTTTCCTTTCTAAAATAGTAGTAGTAGTTGTTATTGTTCTGGGTCTGGCTGTTTGTGTATGTGAGTTTAAATTTTTGTAAACGCACCCACGATACGGGAGAAATCCCTAGTGTGGGCAACGTTTAAAAAAAAACCGGTCATGTGCGAGTCGAACTCGTGCGCCGAGGGTTCCGTACCTACCCATTATACCGCCATAATAAAAAAGATATGGGCAAATTTAGATTTTCGCGAAAACTTGTAAGTACCAAAATTACCCTAATTTTCAACTTTTTTTATATTTTTTGGAATTTTTCCTTTATTTGTGCTGTAACCTTGCTTTTTGCCAATTTCGTGATTTTAGGTCAACGAGAACTACCATATAGGTTTTCGACCCAAAACCTATAGGGTACTTACTTCCGATTGACCTAGAATTTTCAATTTTGGTTAAAAGCAAGGTCTTATAGCAAAAGTAAATGGAAAATTCCGAAAAATAAAAAGTTGAAAATTAAGGTAAATTTTGGTACTTACAAGTTTTCGTGAAAATCTAAATTTGCCCATATCTTTTATCGTTTTGACTCAGAACCATGATTTTTATACACCTAATAGGGACTAAAGACCTCAGTATCTAGTATAAATTTCAACTTGCTAGGTCCACCCGTTCCTGAGAAAATTGGTGGTGATACACGGGCAGACAGACAGACGGACAAGAAAGTGATCTTATAATAATTGTTATAAGGGTTCCTTTTTTACCTTTTGAGTTACGGAACCTTAAAAAGAAAGAAAGAAAATAAAGTGTACAAGATTTGAAATATGATATCATCTCGAAGAACATCAGAATCTCCAAAAGCTGATGGGAACAAATTTTTTCACATGTTAACAGCATGATTCTAATTGTGATGAATTGAAGAATCGTACTGATTAATGTTCGATTGATTTGCATTGATTAATTATATTGTTAGTAACATTAAATTAAACGTAGGTCAAGTTGTGCGTTATTGTGGTGTCAATGTCAATGAAGTCAAATGTAGGACTCGTCAAAGTTATGATTATGACATTAATCCTACTTTATAATCAACTTCAAAAAGGAACGGAGGAGGTTTTCAATTCGTCTGTATTTTTTGGTATGTATCTATATACTATTTCCGCCAATTGTAAGTCGGTTTAAAAAAATATTTTTTTTACAGTGGAAAAAAAAACAAGATTTATGTGGAACCAATATAAATTTTATCAACTTTGCTTGGGTAGGTTTTGCGTTAGTTTCGATAATACTTATTTAATCCACTTTAGGTATCGTGATGATGTTTTAATACTTCCTGTCATTGTAGTTTACCTGACCAGCTGTGGTATACGAATTGGTGTGGGGTAGGTACCATAACTAAAAAGTGAAAAATAAATAACGTTTTTTTTTATTGTTGCCTAGAAAAACGGTCTGGACATTTTTTTATACTTTGTCGAAAGATAATATTTATTATTACCTACAATATTTTAGGGGTTTTCACCATTTCATAAAGAATTTATACCTAACTGCAATGGCTATTCTTTTCATGTATTGTTGTTCAAAGTCAAAGTTCAATAAAGGACAAAAAAATTAACACTCCATAAAAAATTCTATCTTTTTTACAAAACAATCAGTAATAAATGTTTATTCTATGTTACTATTATTAAAGTGTCCGTCTATGAAACCACCCACAGTACACGCCTTATTTTAATAATCTTCTGACTACACGGCAGTTTCTTTTTGCATGATATTCAAATCGCTATCAAGGAAGTTAAATTTATCTTGAAATATACTAATGATTGAATAAACTCAATAATTTTACAATTATAATCAGTTTTGTGCTTAGTGCTTTTAATAAGTACTTACATAAAGTTTGACAGTCAAAATGGACGTAAGTTGAACAGAATTGAAATATATCTCAAATTATAGCTTAGATTAGATTAAACTCTATTATCATACTATGGCAAAAATAACCAAAGTCACCGGAGAACAGAGATACAACCAATTCAAAAAATATAATTTTTCTGTAAAAACTACCGAAGATCTGACTATATCTATCACGTTTAAAAAAAAAACTGTACCTGCCTGGCAGGAAGAAGGACCATTAGTGGTGAACATATAAAAAAAAACAAATACCTTGGTTTGGGACGACATGAGTCATTTATCGCCCAGCGCGACATTTGTGGATGAGATGTTGTCATAGACTGAAATAGAGTTTACTTAGGGACTTTATTTGTCTTTTTTTAAAACATGCTTTTCATTCAAAACCGTTCAAATAGCATTTTTTTTTAATTTAATTATATTCCTGTCTTTAATTACGTATCGTTGTATTGTTTTATTAACAGTAAAACTATACGTAATTATTAAGTTTCGTGTCAAAATGAAATAGATTCATTTTGATTTAAATAATATTGTCAAGTAAACCCGGTGGATATGGCTAGGGTTATTTATACATATAATTACGATTATGGCATTGGGTCCCAAAAACCAGCACTAGTTGCAGTTCTGCTTGTTTTACGCCCAGGTTTCATACAAAGCCCATCATTCTTTAACTCCCAATTGTAGTCCTTTTTTAGCGTTCCGTACCCAATAGGTAAAACGGGACCCTATGACTAAGACTCCGCTGTCCGTTCGTCTGTCTGTCTGTCCATCTTTCACCAGGCTGTATCTCATGAACCGTGATAGTTAGACAGTTGAAATTTTCACAGATCATGTATTTCTGTTACCGTACCGCTAGGTATAACTAAAAAACCGAATAAAATAAATATTTAAGGGGGCTCCCATACAACAGACATGATTTTTTTTGCCGTTTTTATAGATAGTGGTACAGAACCCTACGTGCGCGGTCCGATTCGCTTTTGGCCGGTTTTTATCAACTAAAGTTAGTTCACCATCATTGTCCGACAAGCTGCCAAATGTGAAAATAGAACGTTGAACCTCATGATTGGAAATGGTGCTTTGCCTCTAAAGTCTTTCCTTTGTTTCCTCTTTTACCAATATCTGTGAGAAAATTGCGTCGCTCACAATGCTAATGCTCATAATTTTGATTGCGTTTTTCACCATGTCAAGCAGACGAGTTTTTCAAGCTTTTAAAGCAATGTAATTAGAATATCCTTCAAGATCCTTCCCATTGTAATAGACAATGTGTTACGAAGTTCGAGTGCAGGTTAATTGCTGCCATAGAACATGCTATCATACCAAAAAACTATAGTAAAAGTCTAAAAATTGCTTTCCTATCAGTATCAATGAACCACAGACTTAGCTTTTTACATAATTTTGCGCAAATTATCTAAATAGCTATTACTAAATTGATTTTACCAACATAATAAACCCTATCACTTCTACAAAGCATTAACTTTTGTTCAGCACCTCAACACTTTCTTAAATTCAATGACGCAGCCTTACCCGTCAGTCTGTCAATAAAATCACGATATCTCTTTCAAATGCACTAAGGAGGTGTTGGATGCTAGTTATAAAAGCAAATAAAGCACATACCTGAGTCAGGGTTATGAAATACATAGCATAGATGAATGAAGATACTTTTCAATAATCTAGGTCATTTGAGTTTTGTGACCACAATTATATTACAAGCAATGGTATATTTAAATAAAAGAGAGATTGGTTATCAAATAACAGCCGCACGGGTCGATCTAAGGTTAAGCTATGCTTGCCGCGGTCAGTTTGTGGGTGGGTGACCATCCGTTACATATCGTGCCCTCTCCTTGCTTTGGAAAGTACGTTAAGTCGTTGGTCCCGGCTGTCATTCGTAAATCTTAGACAGTCTTACTAATGGGTAGTCAGAAGTGCAAAGTACACAACCAGTCTTACTAATGGGTAGTCAGAAGCGCAAAGTACACAACCAGTCTTACTAATGGGTAGTCAGAAGCGCAAAGTACACAACCAGTCTTACTAATGGGTAGTCAGAAGCGCAAAGTACACAACCAGTCTTACTAATGGGTAGTCAGAAGCGCAAAGTACACAACCAGTCTTACTAATGGGTAGTCAGAAGCGCAAAGTACACAACCAGTCTTACCAAGGGAATCTTGTTACCAGGTTACATGTAAAATACTGGTATTCAGCTGCATCCGGTTACACTGGAAGCTGATCGCATCAAAGATGGCCAAAGGTAAGCAGATTGATTGGTTGTAAGGCTTAAAAATAATAAAAATACCAGTGTGGCAGTGGTTCTGTAGAGTACATAAGGCTTGTTAGTCGAATCCAGGTACACCGCCAGGAAAACCGCCTAGCAAGAAGAATAGAGAATACCTACCAATTACTGGAAAGTGTACCGACTTCACTTACATAGGTGAACGACCCATAAACATTCTCCTTCATCCCAAGTTGTTTCCAGCAAAATGTATCCTTGAAATGAGCCTTGTAAAACTGTTTATTTGTTGGATTGGATTTGGAGAGATTCTAAGTTTCGCAATTAATACCTACCTATGTGGTTTTTCTCTCTTGTATCATAACCTCGGTCAATAAAAATGTCACCAATTAAATAATTAATGAGTAACATTAATATCTTCCACGCCTGTAGCAACTCCTAATTAATGGCCTAAAATGTAAAAGTTGATATCCATTGCTCGCTTAGTATTCAAAATAGCGACAAAGCTAGAAACAAAAGAAGCAATGGAAAACTTTCAAAGTTGTTACCGACCCAGCAAAGCGAATGGTGATTTAAAGATATTATGTCTACGATTAATGAAAAGAAACAAGTTTCCACGTGTTTTACGATCGTTTAGTTATCAAAGAAGCTTAGTGATGACGTGATTATACATTAGAGGAAGACGTAGGAAATAAATGTCATGATTTGTATATTCATGACATTTATTTGTTTTTGTAACGAATGTCTGAAACCATCTGCTGGTCGCGTGGTGTTAAGTTTAATAATGATGTTGTCCTTACTATTAAGTATACACGGAAACAGTCAGCAGACGAACGATTTTGCAATTTTACACAAAAATTTGAATGCAGTTAGCAATTAAACTCAAACTCAAAGCATTTCTTTTAACTAAACTGGCACTTTTGAATTGTCAAGGAGTCGGTCTGTCAGAAAGATGAAGTTCGATGTCCATTTTAAAGCGTGGTAGGTACCTACGGTAGGAAACTTCATGGACACTCTTTCAAATGATATTGTTACAAAAATATTAGTTTGAATTTATAATTAAATTAGGTTTTGCCAGCGGCTTTGGCCGTTTGGAGGTCGGAAATTATACCGCGGGAACGTACTACCGGGATAAAAAGTACTTTGTGTTAATTCAGGTTATAAACTATATGCGTCCCAAATTTCATCCAAATTCGTTTAGCCGTTTTTGCGTGATTGTTATAAGTAATTAATTTCATATTTGACCAATTATGACTTATGTACCTGACTATAATAACATTAATTGACTTCACTTTAATTTCTGTTTTGTTTTGCTGACATTATTTAATTTGTATTAATAGTTTAATTTATGTACCTAATAATTTGCACGCCGTGAAGTAGACTGCATGTAGCCTATCTCATTTATTTATGTACAACATCTTATACCTGTACCTACATTCATAGCAAATAAAGTTCTGATTCTGATTCTGATTCTGAACGATGTAAAAAAGATCGCCCAGAGTAGGTACAGCAAATAAAAACAGAAAAAAACAATCCAAAAATAAAATAAGCCGTGGCAGCAAAGAGATGACCAGTCCCAACTGACAGCGCCCACGAATATCACGCATGGATCATTACTATTCAGCAATCATTTTGAAGGGACCTAAATGATCCAACACACACGCTACTGTCAGCGAGACATTTGAGCATGACTTTTATAAGGTACTCCAAAAGTTATGGGTGGTTTCAGAACGTTTTCTCTGTAAGTAGCAGCGTCGATTAAGGTCCTACATGCCATTATTTCAAATTACCATCCTGGACAGTGTATCTATAGGCTTCCTAAGCGCAAGGCACCATAGAAACCACAGTTGTGTTATAATTTAATCTGGAATCTTACTTTTTAGATCTAAGGCGATTCACTCACTAAGGCGCACCACGCCACGGGGCGCAGATAACGCGCTCCCGCGCGTGATTATTTACATACAAATTTAATAAAAACGCTGGAAATTGCACTGAGAATTTGTCTCGTTTCGCGCACCCCGGAGAGTGGCGCGTTGCAGTGTGTGATCCAACTTAGTTCTCTAACACTCGGCTTCTGAATTGAGAATTTGAAGTTGAGAACTTGTTAAACTCTACTTTAGTACTGAATGTGATTCGTTCAGAGGGGATGCGCTAAGGTAGCCTGTGAAATTCAAATTTTCTTACGTTTTTTGCAATTTGCAGGTCCAACTGTACGTTGAACAAATATGATTCGCGACCTCTAAGTTCATAGTAATCCCATTGAATGACTATGTCATGAAAGAGTCTTTCAATGGGATTATATGAACGAAGGGGATTGTATTGATGATGTTAATGATCATTATCATTCTGTATAGCCACGTTACCCTGGCACTTCCCCTTAAGTAGGTAACGTAGAGTTGGAAAATTTCTTAACATTAAATTCAAGATTTAGAAACCGGTTGTTAGAATTTATATTAGGGTCTTTGCATTAATTTACAAAAATAAGACTTTTTATAATAATCTTGATGACACTGCATTTACCTGTAGATTGCTAATGGTAACTACATAACTATAAGAATTCATATCACCTATAACACTAAAGTAAATAGTTAACTAATTGGATAATCTCTAATCAAACCACACGTCACAAATATAACAGATGATTTAAATTTCTATGAATATTTATTTAAAGACCGGTTCGATTAATGGTGTGGTGAGGTTAATGACCGTCAAATGATTAGTTCAAGCAGATTGTCACTGGTCTGTGAAAAATATTACTTGTTGGTATTTTTGGAATCGTAAACTTAGAAGGTCTATTTCAGTTTTGCAAAAAAATCCAAGAATTCTAATCTAATCTAAAAAATAACCACCGGAAAACTAGAAAAAATATGGATAGGACTAAAAATTGTGACCAACGTGAGCACAGTAGGTATTTTAAAAATATGTAGGTAAATAATGTATAAACAGAAGGGTAATTGCGTAATGCCCTATCAGTAGGAATGCGCTTTCATTTTGCCAGTTCCTCAACATTCATGGTGTTATTTACGTTGCTTAGCAAACGATCTCCCAAAATACAAGCCCTGGCTTAGTTTGGGTATCAGTTTTAGTACCGAATGTAATCATTAAAATTGACCTTTGTGCTATGTACCAAATTCTTGTGAATGCTTCTTGTGACATAAACTTTTTTTTTTTTTTTTTATAATTTTTCCGAACATAATTATTATTTATAAAAAAATGGACCAATTACCTTCAAAATGATTCAAAATGTGATTAATAGTGTGTTACGCAATTGGGGTGCAGAACTGACATACAAATAAATAATTTCCAAAAACAAAGCCCAGACAACACCGACATAATGTTGAGCAAAATCATACAGAGCTTACAAAGAGCAAAGCTTCCGTATCGACGCGTGCGCTCATTGGCGGTAGGTACATAAGTAATTATGCTGTTCGGCGCGTGTTTACACTACAATCGGCTACATTATCGCATAAATTGCTATGAGGCGAGCTGATAGTGTACTTATGGGATAGTTTGTTAATATTCTACCTATTGTGGGCTAATGATTCGAGTTTATGGGTTGAAATTAGATTGTAGTTTCTTATTGAATTCTCTATTTTATGTAGAAATTATTAGCTGTAGGTTTATGAATCGATTGCTATGACGATTTTAGATACGAAGTTATCCGGAACAAGTTGAAGTGGCAGTGAGCTGGCCATATTTGTCGAAGGACCGATGGCCGGTGCAGCAGACGAGTCCTGGAGTGGAGACTGCGTATCAGTAAGCGTAGTGTGGGACGCCCCATATCAAGATGGACCGACGCCCTCAAAAAGGTGGTTGAGGCGCAGCATGGGATAGGCCTATGTCCAGCAGTGGACTGTGATAAGCTGAGTTGATTGAACTATGATGATTTGTTATATAATGGAGTAATGGAGGCTCGGAGACACAACATAATGGAGGCTCGGAGACACAACATAATGGCCAGAACCGTGAAATGATTAGAATTGACGTTCTATTTTAATTTGTAAAAATGCAGCGAGCTAACTAAGTGAACGATGCACGTTTGTTCTTTCTTTGTGAGAAACAAGAATGCAGACAGGTATAATTATTCATCACTTAAGGTAAGATCTTATTCTTATTCAGCTTCTTAAAATATATTGCAGCACTATTTTTTGTAACCAGCTCGCATTATTGCGAACTACATTTTTTCAGATACTGATTCAAGTATAGCCACACAAAAGCTCCTGAACTTTAGTATAAAATGTTCTAATTGTGCTAAGATAAAGTTTGTAGAAAAAAATATGACGTTAACAACACATTAGCCAATCAAACGCGTTGTCTGACATAATCATTATAATTTTATTACAATTATACTAATTCGATGGTCGGCAGACGATTACCTACTGACAGTACAATTTTATTTGTTCCATACTTAAAAGAACAATGCATGGTATAATAGGCTTAGACAGTAATTCTTCTGATATCATTATTATTATCATTGACAGCCTTATCCACTCCCTGCTAAGTATCTAATAGGCCTCGGTATCCTTCACAACTGCGATGACCAAACGTTCAGGTAATCGTCCTGAACCTTTGGCCATTTTTCGGACGTGATTATAGTCAGAAAAATGTATTTATGACTGTTTCTGGGCGTTGTCTTATTAGCTCGACTGACTAGTTAGTGTAGTGGTCACAAGCACTACTGTGGACCAACCAGGTCGGGCAAAGTGTTATTGGGTTTTTATATCCGGGATTCCTCAGTAGCAGTTCAGAGGCTAGATTTGTGCCCAGTTGACGGGAATAGGATCGACTCCAATGACATGAGACTTAAACATTAATGGCTAGAAAAGCTCGTTGCATAGTATGTCGGTGTCCTTTTAATTTGGAACCTAGTTAGATGAACTGGTATGTGATATGTTAACGAGTATGAGACCTGTTTCTATATTCACAATAGAGACATGGTCTTACGAGGAGCTTTTGATTGTTTAGCGGATATTTATTCAGTACCTACATAAAAAAATATTATAAATTATATTTTAACTTCTGTCATATCCGTACAGTTTTATGGTCTGATAGCAATAAATTACCTAAGTAGGTACAGTCAAACAAGCTAATTGGTATACAAGCAAAAAATTTACAGGTCTTCCATCTTTCCACTGCACTGGCAATATTAACTTTTAACACCTATGTACTTAAAAAAAAGCAGAGAATTGACTATTCAACATGAGAATGCTGTGAATACATCATTGTTTAAAAGTTATTCAACATAAAGTTAGCTGCCTGTATGCCAAATAGCTTTTTCGACCCTCAAAAAATCAACTCGGCCTATCGCAGTCCACTGCTGGACATACCCTCCCAGGCTGCGCCACAACACTCTATCCTCCGCCTTCCGCATCCAGTCTGTCCCAGCCACCTTCCTAAGGTCGTCGGTCCATCTAGCTGGGGGGCGTCCCACAATACGTTTGCCTATACGCGGTCTCCACTCCAGGACTCGTCTGCTCCACCGTCCATCGGTCCATCGAAAAACATGGCCAGCCTACTGCCACTTCAGCTTGCTCGCTCTACAAGCTATGTCGGTGACTCTGGTTCTTTTCCGGATTATTTTATTCCTGATTTTATCCTTCAAAGAAACTCCGAACATAGCCCGCTCCATAGCGCGCTGAGCGTATGCCATCACGGGTAGCACGCACTGGTTGAAGACCTTAGTCTTCAAGCATTGCGGAATAGGCGACGAAAAGTCTTGACGTAGTTTCCCAAACGCTGCCCGACACAACCGGATTCTCCTGTCGGCTTCTTTCTCAAAGTTGTGTCTACCGACCTGGATGACTTGCCCTAGGTAGACATGCTCCTTCACCACTTCGAGAAGTGACCCTTCGATGTGGATTGGGCTCGGCGTGAGAATTGTATATGACTTTCGTCTTGTCAAAATGTATGCCGAGGCCAACCCGCCGAGAAGCTCCGCTTAGGCTGTCCAGCATCTGGTCTAACTGTTCCAGTGTCTCTGCCGTTATGACGATGTCATCGGCAAACCGAAGGTGTGAGATGTATTCGCCATTTATATTGATACCCTGTCCAGTTAAGTCCAACGTCTTAAAGTTCGACCCCACGTAGGTACTACTATAGAATAAGACTAGAAAATAATATCCTACCGTTAGTTGTTAGCATCTAGTGTGGATTATTATCTGCCTAGCCTTTTCCAAACTTTTTTAGGAGTCGGCTTTCAGTCTAACCAGATGCAGCGTGATACCAGTATTTTACGACTGCCCGTCTGACCTCCACAACCCAGTTACTGTGTAATCCTATGTATACCCCTTGGTAAGACTAGTTGTCAGACTTTCGGGCTTCTGATGTCCCGCAACGATTGTCGAAGATCCACGAATCATAGCCGTGACCAACGGCTTAATGTACCTACTTTATTAGACACGGAGGTGTCTTGGTATGTAAAGATGGTCACCCATCCACGGACCGACCGCGGCAAGTGTAGCTTAACCTGATCCATTGACCCGGGGGCCTGTTACTCCTTAGCTACGAGATCCTCATCAGTTGTAATGATCTAGTACCTAGCTATGTGTAATATTCGGATATTAACAAACCTTGTCAAAATGTATCACCTATAGACAAGAGATAGCATATTTTTTCAACAAAAGAGCTCACAAAAGTTTGCAACTCTGCTCAACCTATTTGAAATAACTGTTTCATGTTCTGTGTCATCAATGTCTTATTAGGATCACCTTTTCAGGGAACCGAGACGTGCATTGTGAATGAAATATGAGTCTCTGCATTGCTATTGGACATTGTTGTAATAGCTTTTGTTTTTTTCTACTTAGACACTGTACCTACCCTAAAGCTTTGTAAGTAGGTATATCTTGTTGTCCTGGCCTGTTTAGAAGTTACTAGCTGATCCGAAAGAATGAATAATGAATTCGCATTATGTACCTTTAAATACATATAATTATGTTACGCGCAACTTTCTTATTTTTTTCTTTTATAAGAACCTTCTACTGAAAATAACAAACACAACAAAAAAAGAATGAGCAAAATTGCATGAGCCGTTCATGTATGATGCCGTGACCAAGGAAAATAGGGATTCATTTTTACACGCTTTATATTAGCTTCACTTGTAGGTATGTATGTTTGTAACTGACTCCTAGAGACGCGATTTTGACCCACTTTAAACGGTCAGATTTCATTGAAACTTTGTAAACTTATCGAGGACCGATGACAATTCAATAATTTAAAAAAATAAATTTAGAAAAATGAAAAAAAATAAAAAAAAACAAAAACTAAAAAATAGAAAATAAATAACAGTTTAAAAAACTGAAAAACAAGCTTTCAAAACAAACTAAAAAAGGAGAAAATAATATAATTCAATTTAAAAGCGTGGGATGCTTGACATTAATTGATTATAAAAATACCTCAAAAAGCACCCCACGCTTTTTAATTGAATTAAATTATTTTCTCCTTTTTTAGTTTGGTTTTTAAAGCGTGTTGTTTAGTTTTTTAAACTATTATTTATTATAAATAAAGTTATAAACTAACAGATAAGTTCCTGCAATCCTTGAGTCAATGCCCGTCACAATTCATTTATGCCTATTCTTATGATTATTATTTAAACCCAAATGTTTCTGGTACCGAGTTTGTTGTCGAGACAAGACAAGTGGTAAGTCGTCATAACAAAACATAAGAACTACTGGAACTTAAAAAACTTAGAGCTTTACTGAAAAATATGGCTGAGTTTAGCATAGACGTAACGATTTTAAATCTGTTTAAGGAACATGTAAGTTTTAGATTAGATATTACCAATTTTAAAACTAAATGTAGATTTTTTATATCAAATTAACTAAATTTGGTTAGATGTGGAAGTCCTAGAGGCTCGGAAATATCTACCCACAGCTAAACGCATCTGTCAAATGACAATCGGTGATCGCAATCGTTTCATTCAGAAACTAGACGAGCCTAACTCCACAATGAGATTCATTCATTTCTAGCCTATTCACAAATCTAGACATTGTCTTAAATTTCTGGGAACCTAGTACCATAGTCAATGATTAATGAAACCATTAGAAACGTCTGAAAGATAAATATATAGTCCGTTTCGTCATGCCATATTATCGTGTGTCTTTTTGACACATCGTATAACGGTGAATTGACACGACAAAGGACAAGGATATCGATTTTATTGTATAAATTGTAAATTATAGATAGGAGTCGTATTTTAAATATCAATGTTGACGTAAAGGCTATAGAGCTATTCGTTTTCAAACTGGCAGAATGTTTTTTGGGGCTACAGTTTAAACCTCTATTTTAGTAAATGACTTCCTTTTAGTCACATATATTTAGAATTAGTTTTTTCCAGCGGCTTCGCCCGCTAGGAGGACGAAAATCATCCCACGGGTTCGGGATAAAAAGTATCCTATGTGTTAATCCAGGTTACAAAATATCTATTCTGTCTGTCACATTTCATCCAAATCCGTTCAGCCGTGTTTACGTGGTTGGGTAACAAACATCCAAATATTCAAACTTTCACATTTATAATATTAGTAGGATTCCATGCCGTTTAAGATTATTCCGTGAATGACCGAATCAAAAGTCTTTGAAGAATCCAAGCAATTGAAAACAGACATAAACACCACATTAAACAATACTGTCCCTGAACACTACCCAATAATGGCGTCAGAGGTCAGTTTCAAAGCCAAAGCCATCTAAATCCCTATTAATAGTATGAAATGATTAAAAACACTGCAACCGGCCCCATATAAATGATTGTTTATGACCTGTAAGAAATTAAAACAATAATATTAGGTGCGTAAACCACAAATTCGTTGCCACTTGAACTTGGAACCTAGCGCATCTTCACAACTTTATCCTTACCGTCATCAAAATTACTATCAAAGTAGTTTCAGCTCTATGACGATGGCAGAAGAGTCACAAGAATCTAAGTAAGTGTTAGGGAGTGGCAAAGTTATCTCGGCAGAATCATATAAGCATGTTTTTTAGAAGACTTTTCAAACGCTATAAAAAGCAAAAGTTGCTTCATTGTGCCACCAGTTCAAGTGGGTTCCGCTGCGCATACACATCCCTCAGAGGGATATAGGACGATGATTTTGGTAATGCTTTCTTTTGTGTCATTGTGGTGTGAATAAGTGTCTTATTGTCTAGTTGTGCAAGAGTAATTAAAAATTGGATTTTGAATTACAAAATTTTTGGCGGCAGTTTCTGGTGGTGATATTTTGAGAGCCCTGTTGTGTACATCTGTAACATTTTCTTTGTTTTCTTTTTTTTTTTGCAAATCAACAAACTAACATTTTTCTATTAGAAGTATATATTTTTAACTGCACATTAAACTAAGATGCTCATTTAGACTCTTTCTGCATTCAAAAAAAGCTGAAAAAGTAACATTTGATCAGACTGAAACTAACCTTAGACTTTAAGGACTAACAATTATCTACAAACACTTATACATTAGTAAAATCGAAATAATGGACAAAATAAAACTATTTAAGCTCGCTTAATCTTAGACAACTTATGTGTTATCTAAGATTTACTTTACTTTACTGGACCTATCAAAATTATCTGCTTTTAATATTTTAAGCCCGGAGTTTGGATTTGTGCCTAGGCTGGCCCCCTATTAAAAAACATAACTAAAAACCACACCATAACTCACCATAACCAAATAACTCCACCATAACTAACGAACTGTGGGTGTATTGTAGGTGCACCTCTGCCCAACCCTTCGGGAAATCAAGGCGTGATGTTATATTATGTTGTGATAATATTTTAATTTATCACACAGTATTTTAATTAAATCGTCAGAATGTTTTGTTTAATGCCTTACAGTGATATTAATATCCATACTGACATTCAAATATTTTTTATAAATTTGCATTTATTAATATAACAGACTATATTTTAATTTAGCTACTCAGAAAAATATCGTGTTGAATTCATTACAGTAACATTAATTTGCATAATTCATTAATCAATAATTTTTGTTGAAAAAACATTTTTCAAAAATATTTTTCCCTTATAACAAGCCCAGATTTTAATCATATTAAATAAAAATTAGCAGTATTATTTGATGACTTTTTCGACTGATGTTCCGTCATCGAAGTCGAAGTCAAAGTCAAAGCATTTATTTCAAATAGGCACTTAAAAGGCACTTTTGAACGTCAACATTTACATTAAAATAGAATTGATTCTAGTCGCGTATCGTGTATAGTAATAAAAAATAATGTTAAATCCTACGCTTGAACAAGTTTTATCCGCATAGTTGTTTCTGTGGGTTGCGTGTTCAAAAATAACAGACTGCAGTAAATGAACATTACTATAAAGAAAGCAGTGAAATCTTGTATGATTCTATTTGTTGATTTTGCAAAATGGCGGAGCGAATTCAGTAAAAAATTGGAATTTAGAAAGAAATCATTTGGGTTCAAAGACCTCCATCGCCAAGAATCATTTTCAAAAAGAATATTTAATTTTGTAAATGTCCGTCATAAAGACAGTTTGTACCTAATACAATATTTGAACATCGTAATCGCATTACTTCAAGTGTTAGAGACACCACCTTGTAAAATTATAATCTAGTTTTTAGGGTTCCGTACTCAACAGGTGTCAAGGAAACCCTATTACTAAAGCTCCGCTGTCCATCCGTCCATCCGTCTGTCACAAGGCTGTATCTTTTGAACCGTAACAAGTAGGCACTTGACATTTTTTGAGTGTGTATTACTCTGACCGTTATACCCACAAATAATAAAAAAGGTTTAATTAAAGGGGGTCCCCAGTCAAATGTTTAATATTGTACGGAACCTTTCTTGTGCGAGTCCGGCTCGCACTTGGCCGGTTTTATACAGATATTTTTATTTAATTTGAAGACATTCACAAGATTAGTTACAGAAAAAATCCATTATTTTCACCAATTATGATATATTGTGCGCTTAAAACATGACTAGACACGTTAATTAAGGATACAAAGCTTGATACCGCCTTGTTATATATATTGACAAATATCTAAGTTGTAAAAAAGTGGCAAAACAGGACTGTATTTGATACCTCATTAACATTTTATTACAAGCCGCTAACATGTGTGAACTTTTGACCTCTAAATATTAAGCTGATTTTTTCTTGTGGTGCGCATCCTGTCTTTAAGATAGTCGATCTCAGAAAACTGGACAATTCGAGGTTGACTTGAAACCTGTTTTTAAATTCTAGACTTTTACTCAAGACTACATAAATGTTGGATTTTCTTGTTGTCTGATGCTATCAAGCAAATTCAAACGCGGTAGGATCTGACACATGATATCCTTGAAAGCATCCTAATCCTCCAACATAATCTTTTCAACTTGTTTGAATCGTAATCACTTAATTCAAAGTACGTCTTCTTTTGCAGGTTATATTGACCGCTTTAGTGGCGGTGTGTGGAGCAGGAAAACTCGACCAGAGCTCTCTGCAGCCAATATCAGCCAGAACTGCTGGAGGAAGTGCTGATGCCTCATTAGCTCCTTCAGATGGATCTAACCTAGGCTTGCCCACTGGCAGCTTCACGAATGATGTCCAAGGAGTGGTTGTGGACGCAGTTAACCCAGGAACTAGGACGTCCGGCGTTGAACCAACTGGTCTAGGAGGACCAAGAGCCTCATACGGTTCAACGGACTCCAAAGTAGGAGATGCCGCTTTCGGCGTTTCTGGCGTGGGAAGCATAGGACCTAATACTAGAATAGCACCTGGATTTGGTTCCTTTGTAGAATCAGATGATACTCAAGGTCATAAAGCTAGCGGGAATAACTTGAAGTTCACCAGTGATGTAGGATTAGAGAACTACAGCTACGGATTTAACACTGATAATGGGATATCTGTTGGTGAAAATGGTGAAGCTGCGGACGGTGTGAAAGCTCAGGGTGGATATTCCTACAAGGGGGATGACGGCAAGACGTACAGTGTATCGTATACTGCTGACGAAGGAGGCTACAAGCCACAAGGACAACATTTGCCGACGCCGCCACCTATTCCTAATGAGATATTGATATCATTGGAGAAGAATGCTAAGGAAGAAGCTGCAGGCCATGTCGATAATGGTGAGTATTAATTTATTACTAAACTTTGTACAGTAGACAAGATATAGCCTCAATATTTATGCAATATCGGCAATATTATAACTCAACATCCAAAATAATTATCATTCATAATTAGTAATACGAATGCGGATGGCAACGCAAAGAATTATCATTACTTCTTACATATATATAATAAAATCCCACCGGATTCATTTTGGATCTAACAAAGATATATATTAAAGATGGCTGATCGAATTGATTAATTTTAATGTCATACCAATCTTAATTTTTGTATTTAGCCACGCCCCAAAACCCAGGAAAAGATTTCTTCACGTTTGAATATTGCCTGAGCTACTACTTATTTAGATAACCTCATCATCATTATCTTTCTGCCCTTGTCCCAAGTTATTTGGGGTTGGCACAACATGGCTTATTTTTCCATTCTCCCCTGTCAAACATCGCCCTATCGTGCGGTCCATGGCCCTATACGGGGCACCGGTGTGGGCGCCTACATTGAGGCGCCAACCGGCCCGCCGGTTGAAGGCGTCCCATAAGGTCATCGCCATCCGGATGATCCGGGGATACCGCACGATCTCTGGTGAGGCGGCGGGCCTCCTTGCCGGATTACCACCACGGGATCTAGAGGCAAAGGTCACGCCGGGGCGTAACTCCGCTGCCGAGAAATCGCGGCACAGCGGACAGAGCTCCGGCGGGATCTCATGGCGACATGGAGAGTGCGATTGTCGCAACCCAGTGCTGGGCACGCCACGACAGCGGCGGTAAGTCCCCTCTTTGAGGAGTGGCTTGAGAGGTGGCACGGCGTCTCACCTTCCGCCTGACGCAGGTCTTCACCGTACATGATTGTTTCGGGAGGTTCCTGTTTCAGATAAGGTGGGAGGAAACGCCCGAAAGTTTCCACTGCGAAGATCGCCCTGAGGACATGGTGGAGGTCTGCCCGGCTCGGGCGGAGCACCGCCGTGTCCTCGTGGAGGCGATCGGCGGCGGCGATCTCTCGCGTCCGGCCCTGGTCCAGGCCATTGTATGGAGCGCGAGTGCATGGATAGCCGTCACCTCCTTCTGCGAAGCAGTAATGCTCGCAAAGAGGGAGGCGGCGCACGTGAGGGTAGTTTATGCGCCCTCACGGCCTAAGTCACCGCGGGAGACGCACTGGGCGTCGGGAATCCCAGGCTGATTCCCGGCCACCGTAGGCGCGGGCTTGCGGACGGCGAGTAATGGGTAGCTCGATGTCCGGTAAGGACCAAGCCCAGGTCGATGGCGCGTTGTGTTCCACGCTTGCCTCAAAGAGATGTCACCGCCAACTGATGGGGCCTGCAAGGGCCGATGCCTGCCAGGGGTGCGGGTTGTTTGAAAGAGATACCGCGGCCCCTGGCACACAGGCAACTGAGGGAAAATGGATGGGTTTTAGTCAGTAAAAGTCTGACACACCCTCCTGCTCCACCCAGAGCGGGAGAAGTTATTTGAACATTTCCCACCGAAATTAAAAACTACCATCGCGCTATCATCCACTTCCTTTAATTTCATATCATTCCTCGCACAATCAATCAATGTTTTCTTTGGCCTTCCTCTCCACCTCAATCTATCAAAATTTATATTCATCAGTCTTTTAGTCACATGCGTTTCCTCTCTTCCCATCACATGCCTATACCAAGTCAAACCATGGAATGAACGTTGGCGCCTCTTTCAAACTTCCCCTTATGTATACTAATATTCCTACTATCATCATAATTAGATTTTATCGCAAAACCCCAAAAAATACTAAAACTGTATCGAATAAAACTTACAATAAAAGTTAACCTAAACTAAAAATAAAATAATAAATAAATACATAATCTTTGTATGCTAAAAGTCGTGACTTGCCAATAAAAGTCCGGTCTAGACTATTACATCTTTAGCTACACGATATCTTGCATAACAGTTCGATTTTACCGGCATTATTACCTACTGAAAAATAACAACTACTACTTGTATAATATACATTTATGGGGTAAAACCAGGATAGATGCCCCAGGGGTATAGTTGCCCCGATTGTAATTACTTTAGTTAAATACGCGGATGAATCGCATGCTATTTTATTAATCTATCGAAAGACTAACTATCACTAAGTGGACCGTGTCGCCTGTCTCTGTGCGATTATATGGGAAGATAAAATGCGATTAAAGTTTTTGCGCTATAGCTATGTTCTGTTTCTCGGCGGGGCATAGTCTATCCTAAACGTAATTTATATGGATTAGGCAACTATCCCCTATGCGGGATAGTTGTCTAAAATATAGAGGTACGCAAAAATCGCTAATACTCTGGAAATATTAAAGATAATGTTTGTTAGTTTTATAAATTTGTTGTTAAAAACCAAAGCATCGGCCAGTTGTACAAATACAGTATTAGAGGTTAAAGTATGAAATTGTCGATTTGTACTGAAAAATTTAAACTCATTTTTTTTCTAAGATATAACATATTTATTTAATCAAAATATTTACCCTCATTATCTATACATTGCTGTCATCTAAACGGAAGTTCATTTATGCCTTTCTCTGAGGATCTAGATTCGACAAACTGTGTGAAAGCACTGCCTCCTGGGAAGATTTTTTTTTATCACGTAGAAAATTATCCAAATCACGCAAAAATTGGTAGTCCGTTGGAGCAAGGTCTGGCCAGTACGGAAGATGACGTATAGTTTCTAACTGCAGCTCCTGTAGAGTTACAACGGTTTCTCGCGCAATGTGAGGTCTTGCGTTATCATGGAGCAATAATGGTGAAGATCGATTCACGAGTCGGGGCTGTTTCACTGCCAGTTTCACCATCATTGTTCGAAGCTCGGCACAGTAAAAATCTGCTGAGCTATAGTGAATAACACCATGAAGAGACCACCAAACAGTTGCCATTACCTTTTTATTGGTAAGCTTTGCTTTAGGGCACTGTTGCGGCGTTTGACCTGGGGTCAGCCATTGCATTTTTCGCTTACGGTTATCGTAAACAATCCACTTTTCGTCACATGTCACAATTTGATCCAATATTCCTTCATTTCTGTACCGATTCAACAAGGCAACACAAGTTTCAACACGCATTTCTTTCTGCAGATCAGTCAAATCACGAGGCACCCATTTTTCATGTTTTTTTATCTTATTGATTTGATGCAAATGAGTCAATATTGTAGGTAGGGTAACGTTAAACCATGCCGCTAATTCCTGGGTATTTTGACTCGGATCAGCTTCAACCATCTCCTTCAATTCCACGTGGTTTACCACGTGGTTCGTTCTTCTAGTCGAAGTTTCCATTACTAAAGCATTTAAACCAAAAACGCACGGTGCGTTCATTAGCAGTCCCCTCTCAAAATACAACGTTGATATTGCGAACCGTTTCTGCCGTGTTAGTTCCGTGTCTGAACTCGTATTAAAAAAAAACTTTTTACAAAAAAAAAAACCGACTTCCAAAAAAACACTACAAAGTGAAAAATTACTTTAATTTCGGAAGTCGGTATCTTTGGAGCTGTATTTTAATTTTTTGTCACCGCCTTCCGAATTTAAAGTTATTTTTCACTTTGTAGTGTTTTTTTGGATAAAGTTTTTTTTTTCACTTTTTAGTGGTTCACATGTGCTTACCCCTTCACAGGATACCGGCGTGATGTTATGTTATGAACTGGTGTAAGCAATAGACAAACATAAGATTTCAGCAATCCCAGTCCATTTGCTATCATTTATTGAGGAGTTCTGTTGCCTATCTCCAAATTTCTTCATCAGATCTTCACCAAATTGAAATGAGACCACTCCGAGAAAGTACTCTTCCAAAAAATACCTAAATCGCTTCGAGTGCCTATAAAATTTGAAGAGTTCTCTCTATTTCTCCAGGATCCCATCATCAGATCCTGACTTGATGATCATGAGACCACCTGGGAAGTATACCCTTTCAGACAAAAAAATAAAAATCCAAATCGGTCCAGCCATCTTCGAGTAATCGGGGAACATACATTAAAAAATAAAATAAAAAAAAAGGTTCCGATGAATTGAGAACCTCCTCCTTTTTGAAGTCGGTTAATAACTCGGATTTTCGAAGTATCAATCTTTACGTCTAAGCTAAATAAAAAAAACAATATTGTTAGTCGAAAATCGAATGTTGCATATTTTTTCAAAGAAGAACCTCATAGATATCACGTGAAAAAAGTTTCATACGAAAATCTAACACCATGAAGATTTTATGTCAATTCGAAGGGTCTATTACTATACAACGGCAATTTTATACTTTAACCCCTATTATTTTGCTTTTTATATTGAGAGGTATAGAGTGATTTGCAAAAGTGTGGTAAGTATCCGGCATTTACCCTATCTCTTAGTAAGTGGTTTTGGTTTCGATTTCATAGATCAAATCTTGCCTCTTGAAAACGAATTTTCAAATGAAAGTAGTTGTTCTGGACTTTAAAAGAGACGGTGACCTCTGATTTTGTTTCGGCCTTTCTTCTCAGAGTAGTCAGATAGGAAACGCCGACCTCATCTAGTTTAAAAAAAATATGATTGACATGTAAAAGTGTTTGTACAAACCTACTTACAGAAATAAAGTCATTTAACATTTATCGTTCTCTTAAAATATGATAAAGTTAAGCACTTTTGAAATGAGTTTATGTAGACTGCCGATGCCGGTGGCTCTGACTATCGACGTTGTCAATAGTCAATGGAACTGTGTAACATAACATTTGAATGTAAATAGCAACTGCATAAAATAAAACTTCCTGTACGGAAATCACTGCGGAAACAGACTAAAATAGAATTATATCATACATTGGCATTTTATATTAATTTGCTTCACATAATTGCATAGGAACTAGTGCGTAATTTTTTCCTCACTGCATTATTTAATATTAATCAAAATAGAGGTTTACGATAATTGCAATTTGAATGACTTTTTTCCTGATGCATATTGAGTGTTAATGCTTAACATTGCTATTGCTAAAATTGTAATAAACGATCATAAATTTCTGTGTTATTTTTTGTCCTAGTTTATTTTTCTCTAATGATGGTTACTGGTACTGTCCAGTACACATAGACTATTAAAACGCGTGTCAAATAAGTCCTCAAAAAGTTCACTTCAAATATTAAAGAGACGATTAATCAAACTGTCAATGCAGATGCTCACCAAAAAAACATTTCATTCACAAATTCGGTAACTACTCATTCAAATCTTAAAAGCTTTTGTATGCCATGATAAATGTACCTTTGACGCAAGTATCAGACATTGACAAATTGCTAACAACTTTCATTTTTGTTTACAGGTTCATACGACGCACAGAAATACAATGATGAAGGCGATTACTCGAGCAATGGCGCGGGTAATAACAATGACAGACCGACAATAGGCGGCGGAGTTGCAACGTCTAGTGGTTCTTACGTGAGTCAAAGCAGCCACAGACCCACTTCAGGAGTTCTTGCTGGGACATACAACCCTGGCTCAGTTGTAAGCCATTCTTCACAAGGACAGAGTGGTCAAAGCTTTAGTCAAGGTTCCGGTAACGAGCAAACTGGAGGTAGCTCTGCTATTGGAGGACAATTTGGACAAGCTGGTTCAAAGGATAGCAATTCTTTAAGCCATGGTAGTAGTTCTCAAGGTACTCAGTCAGGTTTTTCTTCGCAGTCGACTGAGAATAGATTCGGCGTACAATCTAAAAAGTCTGAGGGCAATCACGCTCATGCCCAGGCTTCAGTAGGCGGCTCTCCAGTTCGAACACCAAGCATCCATAACAGTGCGTCTGCCTACAGTTCAGCGATTACAACAGGATCTGGTAGTGCTAGCGCTTTCGCTTCCAGTGGTCCCTTAAATTCTGCACTTAGCAATGATAACTTACCAACATTGAACTCTTTCGGATCAGCTGACCAGCACACACATGGTTCAAAATACGGATTGGACTCATCAGCTGGTGCATCGTTCCCTGCTCCATCTACAGCTTCGGCATCAGCTTCCGTGTCAGGAAGTCCTGGCTCCCACGCACACAATCACTCACCAAATTTGCCATCAAGTGCCTCTGCGTCTGCTTCCGTATCTGGAAACCAACTTAGTAATGGGCAATCAAATCAGCAAGTCCCAAACAGATTTGGACAAAGTCAGCAAGCTGGAAACTCTGCTACAACTGGCGATTATCTCTCACCTGTAAATAAAATTGAATCAACAGGCAAACCTGGTTTAGATTCATTAGCTGCATCTACAGCTAATGTCCAACCTTTGAGTCACCACAATTCACAGTCTCAGTTCGTTAACTACCTGTCGTCAAACCAGGCTACACATTCTTTTGCGTCTTTACCAACTCCAGCCACTTCCTTCTCATCCACTAACACCGGAGCCGTCGATGCTACTTATGCGTCCAGCACTCAAAAACCTTTTATTAGTCAACAGCAAGGCATTGACAATTCATACTTTTACCAAAATCCATCCAAGCCTTTTGTTACCCCATCTGTAAGCCCTGGTAGCCAGTACACTATTAACCAACAGTCAATAGTCCCAATTAGTTCTATATCTCAACAAGAATCGAAATACCCCAGTACTGCCACTTCATTGGCCACTGGGCAATATCAAGGCACCAGCTCTTCATCTAACAACGGTGTTACCCAGGCGGCCATTTCTCCTTTCACAACCTCGTCATTGTCTTCCCAATCTAGTCAATTTGGTTCAAAACCCTCTACACAATTTGTCCAATCTGGTCAGCAAACTTCTTCCCAATTTGGATCTACTGAAACTCATTCTGGCCATAAACCAATTGTCCAGGGTCAGACACAATTTGGCCAATCTGGTCAGCAAACTTCTACTCAATTTGGATCTACTGAAACTCACTCTGGCCATAAACCTCTTGTCCAGAGTCAGACACAGTCTGGCCAGGCATCGACCAGCCAGACCTCTGATAGCTCTCAGTCACCAACCCAACAATACCAGGGCACTATTTACCAGTACAACAAGCCAACTACGACTCTGCCTGCACAAGGACACAAGGATTCTTTTTCCAGCTTTACCCAAGCTACGTTTTCACAAACAAATTCGCAAGCTAAGCCAGGTCAAATTGAGACCGATTCCAGGTTTGGAACTCAGGAAGGAACAGCTCAATTTGGCAGTCAGTCTACATCTCAGCAGACACAAACAGGTTCTAATGCACCAACGTCTCAATTTGGTCAAAAACCTATCGTTAGCTCTCAAGTAATTGGGTCAAATTATCAGTTTGGTAGTTCTGGATCGCAATTTGGATCAAAGCCACTGACCACCCAAGGTTCCATTATTTCCTCGAATACTAATACACAAAGTCAAACTTCATTTAGCCAGAAACCCGTCGGTAGCTCACAGGCGACAACACAGTTTGGGTCTATTGGTTCAGAGTTCGGTTCAAAACCACAAACAACTCAAGGTTCCAGTTTCACTTACACTCAAAGCCAAACTTCCCAATTTGAAAAGAAACCCGTTGCAACTCAAACTAGTTCCCAGTTCGGTCAGAATTCTCAGTCAACCTCTCAAACATCGTTTGGAATTAAACCTGTTTACCAGCAGACACAGTTTGGCCAAACCTCCCAGTTTGAAAAGAAACCCGTAAGCACAACTCAAACTGGCGCTACATTACAACAAACTCAATTTGGATCATCTGGCTTCCAGTTCGGTCAGAATTCTCAATCTACACAAGGTTCAGGTACGGTTTCAACAACTACTAAGCCATCATACGGGCAAAAACCTTTAGGTTCCACATATCAACAAACTCAGTTTGGATCTTCTAGTTCTCAGTTTGGGTCAAAGCCAACTCAAGCAACTCAAGGATCTAGTTTTTCGTACTCTCAAGCCACAAGCCAGACATCCCAGTTTGGCAAGAAACCTGTTAGCACAGCCAACACTGGCGTAACATCACAACAGAATCAATTTGCATCAACTGGTTCCCAGTTTAGTCAAAATTCTCAAACGGCTGCCGGTTTAGTTTCGACAACCGTTAAACCATCATACAGCCAGAAACCTTTTGGTGCCTCATATCAACAGACACAGTTTGGGTCATCAGGTTCTCAATTTGGTTCAAAGCCACAAATAACTCAAGGCTCCAGTTTTGCTAACAGTCAAAGTCAAACTTCCCAGTTTGAAAAGAAGCCCGTAGCAACTCAAAGTAGTTCCCAGTTCGCTCAGAATTCTCAGTCAACCTCTCAAACATCGTTTGGAATAAAACCTGTTTACCAGCAGACACAGTTTGGCCAAACCTCCCAGTTGGAAAAGAAACCCGTAAGCACAACTCAAACTGGCGCTACGTTACAACAGACTCAATTTGGATCATCTGGCTTCCAGTTCGGTCAGAATTCTCAATCTACACAAGGTTCAGGTACGGTTTCAACAACTACTAAGCCATCATACGGGCAAAAACCTTTAGGTTCCACATATCAACAAACTCAGTTTGGATCTTCTAGTTCTCAGTTTGGGTCAAAGCCAACTCAAGGATCTAGTTTTTCGTACTCACAAGCCACAAGCCAGACATCCCAGTTTGGCAAGAAACCTGTTAGCACAACGAACACTGGCGTAACATCACAACAGACTCAATTTGGATCAACTGGTTCCCAGTTTGGTCAAAGTTCTCAATCGACTGCCGGTTCAGTTTCGCCAACCGGTAAACCATCATATGGTCAGAAACCTTTTGGTTCCTCGTATCAACAGACACAGATTGGGTTATCAGGTTCTCAGTTCGGTTCAAAGCCACAAACCACTTTAGGATCTAGTTCTACTTACACTCAGGCCTCAAGCCAAGCATCTCAGTTTGGAAAGAAACCTGTTAGCATAAGTCAAACTGGTGTAACATCACAACAGACTCAATTTGGATCATCAGGTTCCCAGTTTGGTCAAAATCCTCTGTCCACTTTTGGTTCTGGTCCAGTTTCGACTACCACTAAGCCATCATTCAACCAAAAACCATTCGGTTCATCTTACCAACAAACGCAGTATGGTTCAGCTGGATCTCAGTTTAGCCAGAATGCTCAGTCAAATTTGGGCGCTGGTTCAGTTTCAACTACAGCTAAACCGTCATTCGGTTCCTCATATCAACAAACGCAGTTTGGTTTAAAGCCACAAACAACTCAAGGTTCAAGTTTCACTTCCTCCCAAAGCCAAACTTCGCAGTATGGAAAGAAACCCGTTATTGGCACAACTCAAACAGGCACACAACAGACTCAATTTGGATCAACTGGTACCCAGTTTGGATCAACTGGTACCCAGTTTGGATCAACTGGTACCCAGTTTGGATCAACCGGAACCCAGTTTAGTCAGAATTCCCTGTCAAATCAAGGATCTGGTTTGGCTTTAACGACCTCTAAACCATCTTACGGCCAAAAACCTTTTGGATCTTCGTATCAACAGACACAATCTGGATCGACTGGCGCTGGCTCCCAATTTGGTCAGAATTCCCAGTCAATCCAAGGTGTGGGTACTACATCCACCACCTCTCAAACATCGTTTGGAATAAAACCCGTTTACCAGCAGACACAGTTTGGATCAACTGGTTCTCAGTACTCTCAGGGCCAAACATCTCAGTTTGGAAAGAAACCAGTTAGCACAGCTCAAACTGTAGTAATAACACAACAGAATCAATTTGGATCATCTGGTTCCCAGATCGGTCAGAATTCTCAATTTGGTTCATCTGGTTCCCAGTTTGGTCAGAATTCTCAATCTACTGTAGGTGCTGGTTCGGTTTCAACTACCACTAAGCCATCATTCAGCCAAAAACCTTTCGGTTCAACATATCAACAGACACAGTTTGGTTCAAAGCCTCAAACAACTCAAGGATCTAGTTTTACCTACTCTCAAGCCACAAGTCAAACATCTCAATTCGGAAAGAAACCTGTTAGCACGACTCAAACTGGCGCGACATCACAACAAACTCAATTTGGATTAACTGGTAACCTGTACGGTCAGAATTCCCAGACAACCCAAGGTTCTGGTGTGGCTGTATCAACTTCTAAACCATTATACGGCCAAAAACCTTTTGGTTCCTCGTCTCAACAGACACAGTATGGATCAAGTGGTTCCCAATTCGGACAGAATTCTCAGTCATCCCAAGGTTCTGGTTCGGTTTCAACAACACCTAAACCAGCGCTTGGTCAAACGTCTTTCGGATCCTCTTCTCAACAGACACAGTTTGGTTCACAATTCGGTCAAAAGCCACAATCGACTCTGGGTTCTAGTTTTACTTCGAACACTTACTCTCAAAGCCAAACATCCCAGTTTGGGAAACCTGAAACTTCACAAACTGGTTCAGCATTCCAGCAGAATCAATTTGGATCAACTGGCTCCAGGTTTGATCAAAAACCGCTAACGACTACAGTTACTGGTGTCACTTCGACTACTGGTCAAGCCTCATTTGGTCAAAAGCCTTCCAGTACGGCACAAGGTGGTTCCTTCTACCAACAGTCACAATTTGCATCTACTGGTTCTCAATTCGGTCAAAAACCACAGTCTGCAAGTCAAGGTTCCTCTTACGCAACAAGCACAGGGTCAAAAGGTCAGGTCGCGCAAACATCTCAGTTTGGAGTAATTGGTTCATCCCAGAATGTAGGCTCTCAGAGTACGCAATACGGTTCTGCATCTGCCTCTGGCAACAAACTTTCTGGTTCATCTTCAGCTTCAGGATCTAGCTTCCAACAAACTCAGTTTGCCAGCTCTTCTGGAACCCAGTTTGGCCAGACAACCCAGGGTTTAATTTCTCAAGCCCAACCGGTACAGACTACCCAATATGGTATTAAACCTTTTGGTAGCTCGCAAAACACACAAGGATCTATACAATTTGGTTCAACTCCAACTCGGTTTGGCGAGTCATCTCAAACAAATGTTCCAACTATAACCACAATTTCACAAACTGCACAACCTACACAGTTTGGTCAAAAGCCTTTCCAAACCCAATTCGGTTCTACAGCTGGACTCTTTGGACAAAAGCCACAGGCACAAGCAAGTGCATTTGCTACCAGCTCGGGCTCTAATGTAGTACCATTTGGCAGTACGCAAACAGTTTCTAAATATCAGCAAAATGCTCAATTCGGTTCGCAAAACCAAGGTGTTATATTTACGCAAAAACCATTAGTTAGTTCCCTGTCACAGACTAACCAACAGTTCCAATACACACAAACTGCCGACAAGTCTGGAAATCAGCCACAGTTCGGTCAGGCATCGCAATCCAATGTAGGCACTGGACAGATTGGTCAGACCACATTTGGTGCTCAGTCACAAAAACCTTATAGCTCTCAATCACCTCAAACTACTTACCAACAGACGCAGTATACTGAGGTTCAAAAGCCTTTCGGTAGTTCCCAAGGTTCTGGTTTCCAAATTGGTCAACTAACTGGAAACCAACCTACCCAAGGCACCGTTCAAACAACAAGCGTTGCTGGCTACAATTATCTGAAACCGCAACCAGTTATTACCACCCAATATGGAGTCCAAGGAAATGGTCCCCAGGACCAAAAGGTACAGCAAACCCTATCAAACATTAACTCTGCAGTATCCACCTCGCAGACACCAATTAACGGCCAACCCCTCAAGCCTTTCGGGATCTCATCAACTCAGGGTACTTACCAACAAACCCAATCTACTGTGAGTTCATCTCAGTTTGGTGCGCAACCAGCTAAACCAACCGAATTCAGCGGTCCGGTTATTCAGACATCTTATAATAAGTTCAGTGGGCAGCCCTTCCAACCTGCAAGTTCTGCAGCCACGTACGGTTCTAATGTCCAGAGCCAGTCGTCAGCAGTCTCTACTTCTCAGTTGGGTCTCCAACCGACACAGCCAGCTGTAATAACACATTTCAGTGGACAGCCGTTCGGGTCGTCTTCATCGCATGGATCTAGCTTTGGAAGCCAAACAGTGGTAGGTTCTACACCCGAATATAGTGTCTACCCTTCGCATGGCGTTGTCATAAGCACTCAGAAACCTAGTCACTTTAGTGTTGAGCCCTACAACCCGAGTGTTTTCAGCAGTACTCAAGCCTCTAGCGTCCCTTCAAGATTAGGTTCTAATGATGGCCTTGTCGTATCTACTGTTCAGGCGCCAATCATACCTGTTCCTGGCTACGAAATAGTTACTTCCAATCATGGAGCTACTCATGGATTCGTAGGAGTAGGAGAAGAATTTGGAGGTCCCAGAGATCCTCCTAGGTTTGATGACAAAACTGGATATCATTATTGAACAGTGCCATATAGACTGGATAAAAATAATGTAAAACGATAAGTGAAGACATAGATGTGAAAATGTGAATGAACTGCTAGAAACTGACAGAACAATTAGGCATATTTTTAAAATAATTACTGCTTTAAAATGCTGTCATACCTACTGAGGTTTTTATTGCCTAGGTTTGCAAAATATTTTGACAGTTTTAGCAGTTCATAGCTTAGTTTTAGACAACTAGTATTTTTGTACACGTAGTGATAAATCGTAATAAAATGAATTAAAAATTCCGCATTTTAAATGTGAAACAAATGTTTTAATAAATTATTAAAATTGTAAATAATATAAATATCGTGGTTTAATTTTCATAAATAGCTTCTTCTATCTACATAAATAAAAAGAAAAGTCCTGTCTGACTGACTCGTCAACGCCCAGCCCAAACCATTGGACCTGGAAGACTGAAATTTTGCACACAGAGGTTCCCTTTATAGTGTAGACAAGTAATAAGGAAGGATTTGTCGAAATTCAACCGCTAAGGGAGTTAAATAGGGGATGAAAGCCGCTGGCAAAAGCTAGTCTTACATAATAAGATCTACTTATCCCGAACTTTTTATAAATTTCGTAATATAATCACACAATTTCACAGTCACAGCAGGAGCATCGAAACGGGCGACAGTAATTTAACCCTTTTAGAATAAAAAAAAACATTGAATAAAAATAAAGACCGCGTAGGGAAACTTCAAGCATGGGGCCTTTTGAGAGAGATCTGCAGAAAAACTATGGTACAGTCTGGTTACTTAGGTTCTCCACTTGGACATAGCTCAAAAAGTTGCCAAACTTAAGTGGCAGAGGGCAGGGCCCATTGCTCGCAGAACAGATAGCCGATGGGGCCGAAAAGTTCTGAATTGGCGTCCGCGTACCGGAAGACGTAGACAGTTGGAAGGCCTCCCACAAGGTGGACCGATGACCTTATGAAGGCCGCAGGAATCCGCTGGATGCGGGAAGTATAGCACCTAGTCAAAGTGACGAAACTTGGGGGAGGCCTATGTTCAGCGGTGGACGTCTTTCGGCAGAAATGATGTTGATGAAACCATAAAAGTAGAGGTTTCAATCAAATTGCATTCGCAACCTGAACAAGTGTGAACTCCCGTACTCTCTATGTTTGTTTATTCGTAATTTATGCGCTGCCATACCTTTAATCCGATTGCGATAAAACTTTGTCACGTTATTGCTAGCACTTGCGTTAAAGTTATAGGCATAAAAAAGATACGCGGACGAAGTCGAGGGCAGGAGCTATTCATAGGTATTTATATTTTGCCGCCCGGCTGTGCCAAATCATGCCAAGTGCCAAGGCCAACACGTTTGCAGCATATTGAGAATAGTTTCATTATTTGTACTAAAGAGATAGTTTCGCTTGCAGTCCTGCAGTCATCATCATAGTTTGCCCCATATATATAAGACATAAATTGGTGATCGAAATATGTTACTGCTAGGTACCTACTCATTTATAAAATTATTTCAAAATGTTGTGTATATTATACTATACAAGCATAGAAAAAAAGGTCATTTTAAAATAAATTAGACTTGATTATTCGTTGTAGGCAAATCACTAACCGGTCCGTTTTTATACAAGAATCCCGGATACGTAAATGATGTAAATAATTAATTTAAACGTGGCTGACGTGAACTTTATATACTAAACTAGATTAACAAGAAGAAGAAACCTGTCCACGCTGTGAAATCTGAAACGATGACACCTAGATTAATTTATTAATGTTTTAGAATTTCATTATATTTTATAACTAACAGGCAAAGTGGTTCTGTATTTAATCCCCGGGTCGGTAACTATGTTCTTGAGGTTTTCCATTACAGCCCATTTTCAATTGACTCGTACCTATTGCAGGCGCGGGCGCAGCCAAGCACCCCTCGGACCGCGCCTGACCTATTGTAAAACTAATGTGTATGTTTCTACATAGGTACACAATAGCCAATCCCCTAAAGGTTCGTGGCTAAGTAATAACAGCCGCACGGAATGCCGCGGTCAGTTAGTTCGGGAATGGGTGACCATCCATCCACTACATATCGAGACCCCTCCGTGCCTCAGACAGCACGTTAAGCCGCTGGCCGCGGCTGTCGTTTACAGATCCTTGACAGCCGTTACGGGTTGTAGAAGCCCAAAAAGTCTGACAACCAGTCTTACCAAGGGGTATCGTGACACCTAGTAACTAGGTTGTGGTCATCAGATGGGCAGTCACTTCTTGTAAAACTTTTTCCAAAAAAAAAACAACCGATTTCCAAAAAACACTACAAAGTGAAAAATAACTTTAATTTCGGAAGGCGGTGACAAAAAATTAAAATACAGCTCCAAAGACACCGCCTTCCGAAATTAAAGTTATTTTTCACTTTGTAGTGTTTTGTGGAAGTCGGTTGTTTTTTTTTTTGGAAAAAGTTTTTATTTTTCACTTTTTAGTGGTTCACATGTGCTTACCCCTTCACAGCATACCGGCGTGATGTTATGTTATGAACTGGTGTTAGCAATAGGCAGACATGACATTTCAGCAATCCCAGTCCATTTGCTATCATTTATTGAGGAGTTCCGTTGCCTATCTCCAAAGTTCTTCATCAGATCTTCACCAAATTGAAATGAGACCACTCCGAGAAAGTACTCTTCCAAAAAATAGCTAAATCGCTTCGTGTGCCTATAAAATTTGAAGAGTTCTCTCTATTTCTCCAGGTTCCCATCATCAGATCCTGACTTGATGATCATGGGACCACCTGGGAAGTATACCCTTTCAAACAAAAAAAACAATATCCAAATCGGTCCAGCCATCTTCGAGTAATCGGGGAACATACATAAAAAAAAAAAAAAAAAAAAAACAAAAAAAAAAAGGTTCCGACGAATTGATAACCTCCTCCTTTTTGAAGTCGGTTAAAAATACTGTTTCAGCTACATTCAGACTAGTAGACGATCACAACATAGTTTGGCAAGGCTAGGCAGATTGATATTTGATTCTCGTTTCGAAGCATCAATCTATCATTGATTCACTGCAATATAAATTATGTAATATACGGATGGCCACATACGCATACTTCATGGGGCATGAGCCCTACACATGGTACTGGTAAGGTTGTCTGCAAAAGACGACCTTATGCTGTACAGGCTGGCCATAATAACTTTCATCATATCCGAACATTCGAGCGTTTTTAGAATAAACTTTAAAATTAATTAGAATAGGTTTTTTTGCCTCGAAAAGATAGATAGAGTATCATGGCAGGTGCGGGGCTGTATACACGAAAGCGTGAAATAAACGTTATCATTTTAATGTGATCGGTGTATCAATTCTGCTACGTCCCGCAGCGTACAGGAGTTGGTGCGTGGGGCCCATAAGGCTCATATAGCACCTGACAACATAGGAGTGCAAATACATAAGTAGACAATCATTACATGTCATAAAACCAAGTCCCCCCGCCGCCGCACCTGTGTGTCTGAACGGAATTAACTCAAAAACTACTGAAAGGATTTTCATCCGGTTTTCATCAACCGACGCGACGACGCTGTAATTCATGAGAAAGATTTATAATATTATATGAGGTGTAAATTCATTTAAGGTTTTTTGCTAGTTGGTAAAATATATAAAAGAATTAGTATTGTAAAAGCATTTTAAAATAAATGACATGTAAAAATTAGTTAATATTAGTTTTAATTTAATGAAATTTTACGATGATTGTTGAAGATGTCGGAAAAAATCATGTCGACTTGGAGCTTCTTTATTGGCTTGCGTCGCGTACCTAATCTAATAAAGTTATATGAAAACAATGTAATAATGGGATATTTTCTGACATCCACCCGGGTAAAACCGCGGGCAAAAGCTAATAAATAATATAATCAGCTTATAATGAAGATCATGGTCAAACTAAACAATATTAATATTTTTCCCGAGGTTAATAACACCATGTCTTTATTACATTAAGATGCTATCAGCGGGTGATCGATCAGAGCCAACTAATTCAGACAAATTATTACATTTTTGATAAAATCTTGAATTTACTATACACGTAAATACTTTTAGGATTAATTATATAGGTATTTATCACTAGAACAAGATAAATAATATAGGTAGTTAATTGGACTGTGATCTAGACTTTTGAACTTCAGGTACTTGGAAGGTCGGCCCCGTTGAAATAATCAGTCTAAATATACCTTAGGTACTTGGAAGGTCGGCCCCGTTGAAATAATCAGTCTAAATATACCTTAGTGTTGTTTAGGAGAGCAGTGTTGGCCCAGCGGGAATGGCCGCAACTTATGACTACTTACTTGTTGTGCATTCGAACAAAGACATCCGCTTCACTTTGTGTAAATAATTTCATCACTAAGTACTGCTTTAAAAACGGTGAAGGAAAACATCGTGAAGTAACCGGCATGTCCTAGAACCAAAAATTCGAAGATATGTGACATCTACCAACACGCACTGGGCCCGCGGGTGGATTATGGCCCACTATGGAAATCATGAGTTATTTTTCCTCACAGATATTTGCTGCATGTCCAGCAAAATAAATCCAACAAATAGGTTTTATGTGAATATGTAAGTAGGAGTTTTAACATTTTCAAAACACAAAAATATATCTTAGGTTAGATACTATTTATTGTTACATTGAAGTTAATAGGTTGTACACTATTAATAACATGTCTCAAATTACATAGAAGACCCAAAGTGAATCTATTCGTCTTTTGTAAAATTCTCTACAACATATTTTTTATAAATCAGATGCAAGATAAACAAAACAGGTAAAAAAACAAACGAAGATCATAAATTAAACAGAGTCGTATCTCTAAAAATACCATTTTAGTAAATTAAGAATTATTACTAGACAGACGTGATCCCGCGGAGGTCAAACTATCATCAAATTGTAGTTACTGGAATAAAACTGTATGTGTGGCAGTGTTGGCATCGTGAACGGTTAAACATATGAGATTAATTGGTCGCATTACTCCGAATGTGGCCCATTAATAAATGAAATTGGTGAATTTCTATCTTAAACATAGTAATAAACGACATAATAATTTTCTTTTTAATTTTTTTACGATTTTCTTTTTAATTTTGTTACGATTTTACTGTTTTCAGCGTGGTTAGTTTACTGGCTGCGTGGTAATTTGGTAACACACTATCAGTAGTAATCGCTTTCATTTTGACAGTTCAACAGCACTCATTGCGTTATTTATGTTGTTGAACAGACAATTTTTTCGAACATATGCAGCAAAGGATTAGCAATATCCTTCAAAATTATCCAGGCCGTGATTGATAGTATGTTACGCAATTAGGGTGCTGATCGAGCTAAGACAAACAAATAAGATTATTAAAGCGATCGGCTTTCTGAGTTTGGAGTGCAAGCAGCTGGTTCTAAATGTATTGACCCTGCACGGCTTATGTAGCTACAGATTTGACTGCACCTAGCTAACAAATAAATTACGGCACATAGCAGTGGCAGCACATATGTAACATCCACCAAACCGCATTGGGCCCTCGTGGTGGGTTACGGCCCACTCCCTCTAACAAAGAGGAGGCCTGTGTGCCCGCACTGGGAACATTATAGGCTTATTATGCTATGCTACAGAGAGCCCAGGCCTATTATCCAGAATGGGGTGCGCTATAGCGGCGGTAAGTCCCCTCTTTGAGGAGTGGCTTGAGAGGCGGCATGGCGTCCTCACCTTCCGCCTGACGCAGGTCCTCACCGGACACGGTTGTTTCGGGAGGTTCCTGTTTCGTATAAGGCGGGAGGAAACGCCCGGGTACTTCCATTGCGAAGATCGCCCTGAGGACACGGTGGAGCATACAGTGGCGGTCTGCCCGGCTTGGGCGGAGCACCGCCGTGTCCTCGTGGAGGCGATCGGCGGCGGCGATCTCTCGCGTCCGGCCCTGGTGCAGGCCATGGTACGGAGCGAGAGTGAATGGTTAGCCGTCACCTCCTTCTGCGAAGCAGTAATGCTCGCGAAGAGGGAGGCGGCGCACGTGAGGGAGAGGCAGTATATGCGCCCTCACGGCCGTAGTCGCCGCGGGAGAAGCCCTGGGCGTCGGGAATCCCAGGCTGATTCCCGGCCACCGTAGGCGCGGGCTTGCGGACGGCGAGTAATGGGTAGCTCGCTGTCCGGTAAGGACCAAGCCCGGGTCGACGGCGCGTTGTGTTCCACGCGCGCCTCAAAGAGATGTCAGCACCAAAGGGTGGGGTCCGCAAGGGCCGATGCCTGCCAGGGGTGCGGGTTGTTCGAAAGAGATACCGCGGCCCCTGGCACACAGGCAACTGAGGGAACACGGGTGGGTTTTAGTCAGTAAAAGTCTGACACGCCCTCCCGCTCCACCCAGAGCGGGAGAAGTTATTTGATGATTACCCACCCAAAAAAAAAAAAAAAAATGGGGTGCGCTTGCCTTGACTGTTTCACACAGACATGTGCAAGACTAACGCTGGGGATCGTGCTCCTCTTAGTCGCCTTGTCGAGATATAGGTCTGTAAACCACAAATTTTATGGAATTTGACATATTCACCACTGACATATTCACAACAATTTGTTCCAGTAAAAGGATAGGCATACATATCATACGTCTAATATAAAGTAAGTTAGTTAAATTAAGTTAAGTTAAATTAAGCAATTAAATGAACTTACCCTTAGTACAATCAAATCACAGTCCTTCACTTCTTTTAATTTATTTATTAATAGGTGGACAATACTGTGGGTAAGAAAGTTAGCAAAGACCACGTCCACGCGGACGGATTTTATCATGCACTGGATTTTAAACTCTCGGTGTTGTAACGTGCATTAATAATCCCAAAGAGAGCATTCCAGTGCATCACGAAAACACACTGTTAGATTTTCAACTCTCGGTGCTAAGCAGTTACTTTGAAAATCGATAGCCCGAAAAAATCCCGCCGCGACATTTTACGTCCGTGTCAACGTGGACTAAGTTTAAGGATTTCCAGCAGACTTAGCAAGAGAACCATAGACAAGTGATTTGTCGTCGGAACAGTAGACAAAAATTACGTTTCCGTATAGACAGTTGACAGTTTTTCACCGAGAAATGTAGACAAGCGATTTCTATTCGACAGTAGATTAGAAATAAAAAGCGTAATGCTAAGGCTGCTGTATTTTGCCCCTAATAAACAAAATTGAAAAAATAACCGTTTGCCTATTGTAGGTGCATAATAAAATTATGCACCTACAATAGGCAAAAGGTTACTTGTTGTCATTCAATAATAAAAACTCTATCTAGCTCTATATTTCTAAATTAATGAAACTAGTTTTTAGAAGCACTATCAAAGATTTAGTCATTTGATATTTTAAGAATAAACATGTTTCAGAGCATACCTTATAAGGCAAGAATAAAAAAAAAACCAGATTAAGCTTTAAAATGATACAAATTCAATGTATGAAAATAGTCTACACCAATAAGCCACGTTTAGATTCGAAACCAGCTACTAAATTATCTAATTCAGTAGGAGTAAACATGGAACTCTGTGATGGATATAGCATCATTTTTATTTTTTAAACGATTAAGCAAACACGTATCTGCTTTTAATGTTAATTATTCGCCGGCCGAAATGAACATATCAAAAACAAAAACTATGTCAAACCACATAAAGACAAGCATAAAAATAGGAGGAAAACCTTTAGAATACGTAGAACAATATATTTATTTGGGAAAACTGATTGGATTTAACAAAAATGGGAATAACCTAGAAGTAGAGAGGCGAGTCAAGAATACCTGGAACAAATACTGGAGTTGTAAAGAAATATTCAAAAGCGCTATGCCCATAAAACTAAAACAGAAGGTAATGGACTCATATTTTATAAATGGTGATAAAACATGGAAATTCGCATGTCAAACATGGAAATTCACAAAAAAAATAAGGAATAAAATTATTACATGCCAAAGAGGCATGGAACGCAGCATGATGAATGTAAAAAAAAACACAAAATACGACTCATAAAAATAAGAGCTAAGACAAAAACAATAGATGCTCTAAACCACGCTTTAAAATAAAAATTTAAATGGGCTGGTCACGTGACGCGTCTCAAAGACCACAGACGGACCAAAACGGTTACAACATGGAAAGGCCCACAGGGCAATCGTTACAAAGGAAGACCTTACGCGCGGTGGGATGACGATATAAAGAAAATAGCTGGACAACAATGGCCACTTATAGCTAAAGACCGGGAAAAATGGCAATCTTCGGAAGAGGCCTTCACCTTGAGGGGGGTTCCTGTTACCCAAGAAACTTAAAAAATATTTATTTAGGTAAAACTTATTTTGTAAGTAATTAATAGGAAATAAAAAGGCTTTTTTATTTTTATTTATTTTATTTATTCGCCAGCAGAAATGACTTGACTGGATTGATTTTAAAATTCGTAATAGTCGCCAAAGAAGTTTGCGGATCTAGTAGACTGGTTTATGATCTAATTTCATTATTTTAGGGTTTGCTTTAAATATGCAACTCAGTCAAAATCAAAATCAAAAGTCATTTATTCAAACTAGGCTGAGAGTCAGCAATTTTTGAACGTCAAAATTACATAAGACAGTCCCGAAAAAAGCGCCCACCCTTCACCACTTCCTAGTGCTTTAGCTGGGAAGAAGAAGTGGCGCACCAAACTCCCCAGCAGCACAGCTGTCTGTTAAGTTAGAAGAACTTGATTCTATACAATAATAGGTACTCGTAATTAACATTTAACAATAAATGAAAAAAAAAATATAACAAATAAAAAATGGTTTATACAGTCAAATAAAATAAAGAATGATATGAAGAAACTCATATGACCAGTCAGTAGGTAAGCTAATTCTGGTGTAAGAACACAAACGTTGTCTTGAGTCTATCACAGCGACCAACAACTCTTGTAACTCGTTTAAGTAGCCGTTGATAGAATAGTATGCCTTAGAACAAAGGTTGGATTTTACTTTGGCTTTAAACGTATTAAAATTTAAATCTAGCAAAGAAGAGGAAAGCTTGTTATTAACAGGTTATACCAAGCCCAACAAATGAGTTATGAACTTTATGAAGCCGGTGAAAGGGAGCACGTAGTTTGTCCTTATTTATAGTATTAATATTATAAATATCACTGTTTTTAGTGTATAAGTGTATATTTTGCCTAAAATATAAGATGTTAGCGAAGATGAATTGCAATGCCACCGTGAGAATAACAATATCTTTAAAAAAATATCTCAGAGAAACTCTAGCACCTAGTTGGTAAATTGCTCGAACAGCTCGTTTTTGAAGAACAAAAATATTGTGAATGTTAGCGGCTATGCCCCACAGCAGAATGCCGTAGGACATAACGCTATGAAAATAACTAAAATAGACTAACCGAGCTGTATCAACGTCAGTGTTGTCTTACTTTCCTGACGGCGTAGGCAGCCGAACTGAGCCTTCCCGCTAGGCTTGATATATGTGATCCCCACTGAAGTTTGGCATCTACTGTTATGCCCGGAAAAACTGCTGAGTCTACAGTTTCAAGCACCTCATTACCTAAGACGATGTTGGGTCCCAGATTACTTACATTCGGTAAAGCGAACTTTATACATTTCGTTTTCTTGGCATTGAGAAATAGATTATTCGTGGTAAACCAATCCGTAACCTTTGAGAGTGCACAGTTTACGTCTTCAAAGTTTTGTCTATTCCTGTCTACTTTAAAGATAAGAGAGGTATCATCAGCAAACAGTACAACGTCACAGATACCCTTTAAATAGAATGGTAAATCATTAATGTACACTAAGAATATTGAACCTTGAGGTACATCTAACTGAACTGGTAGCCTGGAAGATTTCACAACATTAATATCTACACATGTCATTAGTGCCTATTATTTAAATAAGAATTTATTACGTTGAGAGCTTCATTTTGAACACCGTAATAACGTAGTTTACGCAAAAGCGTGTCATGGTGCACGCAATCAAAGGCTTTGGAGAGATCACAGAAAACTCCAATAGCATTTTGCGAGTTTTCCCACGCGTTAAAAATGTGTTCCAGCAGAGCAACACCCGCATCTGTAGTCGAACGACCTTTTGTAAAGCCATATTGTTCATCGTGAAGGAGGCTATTTAAATTAAAATGTCTTAGCAACTGCTTGAGTATTAACTTTTCAAATATTTTACTAAATGCAGGTAAGATATAAACAGGCCTAAAATTGCCAACGTTATTTTTATTACCTGATTTAAATAATGGTATGACTTTACTACTCTTCATGAGATCAGGAAAAGTTCCTAATTCAACACATTTATTAAAAGTAATAGCTAGATAGGGGGATACGACGTCGATTATATTACTTAAAAGTTTAATAGAGATGCCCCAGTAATCACCAGTGTTTTTGGACTTAGTATGTTAAAAATATTAACAGTTCATTTAAAACAACTTTTTGTAAAGAAAGAAATACGTTTACTTGCGGTAAAAGAAGACGCAAAAACAAACACAAATACAAAAGAAATAAAAAGTTAAGAACTTGTATCACGAACCTTTCCCATCCGTTTCTTGTCCCAATGATAAAGACTGGGGTCTTTGTCTATGAGGCAAGAAAACGGAAAAGGCTAGAAAACGATCTCCTCCATAGTCCAAATTCACTACAAGGCCACATGAATTTTCCAATATATATTTTATAATAAAAACTCACACACATCATTAATATCCGGATTCTAAGTGAAAAATATTATTTAATTAAGTATGCATTTTTATATATTACTAGCAGTTCACCCGCGACTTCGTCTGCGTGAATTTCGAAGATACAGGCCCTAAGTGTTACTCGCTGATATTGTAGGTTTCTATAGGTGAGATAGTAATTTTATAAAATTTAATTTAGATAGGTATCTAACTAAGTTAAATAGGTATTTAATTTAAAGCTTCCCTGTATACAATGTTTGAGGTTTTTTTATTTCCGGTACCTTAATTATCTGGTTTTCGGTTGATCCAGCTAGTGATAAACCAATATAAATATAACTGCCCATGGGTAACAAAATATTTTAGTGTGTCAATGCCAAACAAAGAGAATGTTTGTCTCTGCGACTTGTTAATAGTCAAGGAACATGATGTTTAAACGTGAATCTGGAGTCACTTGAACGATATAGGAATCTCCGTGGGAATTATTGGAAGCCTCGGGATCTGCGCTAGCTGGCCAGCTTCTGGTCCGATGAGAATGGTCGCTGTAATTAAGTTGTCTTTTAAATCATTTATTAGTAGACTTGTGCCATTGCACAGGTTAGGTTGGCGTAAGCCAACCTAACCTGTGCAATGCTGTGCGTGCTGCTGAAAATGTAAATTTTCCGATTTTAAATAGCAGTTCGTGACGTGGCAGCCCGAATGGATTAAGGGAGTTTAAAAGTTCTTGCGGATAGTGTCTGCATCTTCAATATTACACACTGTATCAGTGAACTTGTAGATTTTGACTTGGCCGGGGACTTAATGTAAAATTAAATGATGGATTTAATTGACTGTATCGCTCCTAGGTGTGACGATAGCTCCTGAACAAAGCCAATGAAGATCTCTATTTAGTATATATTATGATACCTGAAGAATTTAAAACTATGTTACGTTAATTAACACGGAAGTTTCAGCCTTAACAAGCTCATGGGAGCGATAATGGCATGTAATACTGTTCCAAATACATTCACTTTTTACGACACCTACAAGTAGGGAAGCCCGAAAGGATTGCACGATTTCTCTATGTGCCTTTTTGTTAACTGTGTGCACACACTAGAAAGAAGATAAATGCATTTTCGAAGGGAATAACAAAACGTAACGAAGAAATAAATCAATCAACTCAGCCTATCGCAGTCCACTGCAGGATGTAAGCCTCTCCCAGACTGTGCCACAACTCTCTGTCTTCCACCTTCCACATCCAATCTGTCCCAGCCAGTTTATTAGACCTTGAAAAGGCGGCTGGGATAGACTGGATAGGGAATGATTGGTGGTCGGTCCATCTAGCTGGGGGGCGCCGACAGGTGTCCCACACTCCGCTTGCCGATACCCGGTCTCTACTTCAGGACTCATCTCAACCACCGGCTGGATACCAGTATTTTACATAGAGCGACTGCCTATCTGACCTCCACAACTCAGTAACTGGGTAACTCGATACCCTTTGGTGTTTGTCTTAAAAATATGGAGGCCAATGATAAAAAAAATTACGTAACATAATTTATAGCTTTTACAGTCATTAGGTTTTGCCAAAATATTATTTAAAAGTATTTAGCGTCAGTATACGAATTTGTGAATAGTCGCGAAAGGCCATTAGAATATTTTAATAAAAATACGAGTTTTTTTTTACACGTTTCTGTGTAGCCTTGAACTTGAACTTAAAAACCACATAAAGGTGCGCACTGACTAGTTCTCAACCGACTGATGTTCAGTTGAGTTGGGTATTGTGTTTTGCTTGCGTACTGGCCGGATCCCCGTCGTGGGATCTCGAGGCGAAGGTACTCGCGTCATTGTATCGGTGGCGCGAGGACTCGAGGGCGCGGGGCGAGTGGCTGACGCCGCGACATTTGGAGTTGCGTCGGTCACAGCTTCGCGCAGCCCTGGTGGCGGAATGGCGGGACAGGCTTTCACGCCCTACCGCCGGCCCCGCCACCATCGGGGCGGTCCGGCCGGTACTCGAGCGCTGGCTCGGGAGGAGGCACGGCTCCCTGACGTTTCGGGTGACACAGGTGCTCTCGGGGCATGGTTGCTTCGGGAAGTACCTGTGTCGCATAAACAGGGAGCCGGACGCTCGGTGTCACCACTGCGTCGACTGTCGGGAGGACACGGCGTGGCACACGCTTGCAGAGTGTGCTGCTTGGGAGGAGCCGCGCCGTGCCCTCATCTCAGGAGTCAGCAGTGACCTGTCGCTGCCGGCCGTTGTCGACTCGATGGTCGGCAGCGAGGAGTCCTGGGACGCGGTGGTATCCTTCTGCGAATCAGTCATCTCGCAGAAGGAGGCTGCGGAGAGGGAGCGGGAGATTGCTTCCGCTAACCCGATTCGCAGCAGACGCACCGGGCGTCGGCGGAGGGCGGATAACGCCCTCTTCCGGCCCCCCTAAATGGGTCCAGGGGGTCAGATCCGTCAGGATCTGGGGAAATCCGTCGCCCCCTACTTCTTAGGACCCGAGATGGCGGCGCGTAGTGTTCCACGCGTGCCTCTATGTGATGTAAGGGGGGAGTTTAACACCTCACTCCCCCCCTAACGCGAGGTGGCCCGCACAGGCGGGCCGGCACTAGCCGGGGATCGCGGAAGTCACTTTTGTTCCCGTGATCTCCGGTGCAAGTGTGAGGCGGAACACCGGGGTGGTTTTAGTCAGTAAGAGTCTGACAGACCCCTCCGCCCTCCCCAGGGCGGAGGACATCCATGAGGATTTCCCCCCGTCATCAAAAAAAAAAAAAAAGAAAGGGTATTGTGTTTTACTTTTCTGTTTTACTAAAAACTTAATCCAAATACATAAGAAGGTAATTTTTTAAGACAAAATATGAATTTATAACTGAATTACTGGTGGAAACCTGAACGGAATCCTGCATTTATACTGTCAAGTAATTAACAAATTACTTTTCCATTGTTATCAGACTCAATGAGTTTACCTAACAGACATTTAACAGATATTTATTCCGTTTATTTTGATTATATTTTATTTATTTTAATGTATTGTACTTATATTATTTAATGTTCGACTACGGCTGTAATTTACCTAAAATAAATGAATTTATTTATTTTTGTCCTAAATCAAAATCAAGTAATTTATTTAAACTAGGCTAAGAGGCAGCAGTTTTTGAACAACAACATTACATAAGACAGTCCCCCAAAACGCCCACCCTTTCTAGTGCTTTAGCTGGGAAGAAGAAGTGTTCATGTATGCTGACAATATTACACTGGTAGACGCGGACACCCCAGTCCACGTCTACTAGTGCAATATGGTCAGCATACATGAACACTTCTTCTGGTAAGACGCGTGAAGGCGTGGAAGAGAACGCTTGAGAACGGCGGTCTCAAGCTCAATGTGACGAAGACCGAGTACTTGGCCTGCAACACAACAGATCTCACACCCATCCGCATAGGCGAAGACATGGTCGAGTGCACGGACAAGTTTAAGTACATGGGGTCTGTACTCCACGCGTCTAGTGACATTGGCTGCGACGTTAAGGTACGCATTGCTGCAGCGTGGACCAAATGGCGAGAGGTGTCTAGTGTCATTTGTGACCCTAAGATGCCGATTAAGCTAAAAGGACAGGTCTATAAATCCATCACTAGGCATGTCCTTTTAGACGGCAGTGAAGCGTGGCCAGTACTTGAGCGGCACAAGCAAGAACTGCGTATCACGGAGATTAAAATGTTGCGTTGGATGTCCGAAGTTACGCGGAGAGACCGCATTAAGAAATCACGCATTCGCGGCAGCCATCATACCCGTGATATATATAGCAGACAAATTGCAGGAGTGCCGCTTACGTTGGTACGGGCTCGTTTTACGGAAACCGGCAAGCTACGTAGGAAACAAATGTCTGGTCATGCCGCCTCCGCTGGGCCCCGGCAGAAGGAGAAGACCCAAAAAGCGCTTGCTTGACGCCGCAGCGGATGACATGCGTGCCAATGGACTCACCATAAGCGGACCCTGGGCTCCGATAGGATGCAACCGGGAAAACGCAAAGATGATGATGAGTCCCCCAAAACGCCCGCTTTTCTTACTGCTTTATTTAGCTAGTGTCGCAAAAATCTGTAACGTTCAGAATGAGCACTACCTTGATCGACCTATACCTAAAGGTTATAATTAAACATAGGATAGGCATAACATAGGATAGACATAGGATAGGATAGGCGTTGTGTTCCACGCGCGTCTCAAAGAGATGTCAGCACCAACTAGTGGGGTCCGCAAGGGCCGATGCCTGCCAGGGGTGCGGGTTGTTCGAAAGAGATACCGTCGCCTCTGGCACACAGGCAACTGAGAGAACACGGGTGGGTTTTAGTCAGTAAAAGTCTGACACGCCCTCCTGCTCCACCCAGAGCGGGAGAAGTTATTTGATGATTTCCCAACCAAAAAAAAAAAATTCTCTCATTTTCTACGGAGAATGGAAGGTACTAGATACTACTATGAGATGGAGCCCTAGGAACGTAATTTTAGTACTTATCTAGTAGTAAGTAACTTTTTCTCTCACAATTACAATGCGGCTTTTTTACACTTTATGTTCCTATCACATTATTATTTTATCATACGCTTTTAAGTTATGTATAACAGAGAAATTAAAATTTCTCAAGTGTGTACACATGAGTAATACTTTGAAATGATAATAAAGTAGAAAGTAGTACATAACGGCAGTTGGTATAAACACGACATAGTCAGAGAAAAAGCTATTCATTATTATAAACAAAATTATAAATTAAATGTTTTTAAAAGAAATAAATGTAAGTATATGATTGAGTGCCTTTCGATTGGTATAGTAAAATTACAAGTTTTTTTTACATTTATTGGGGTCGATTCCCGGTTGAGACAGGCAATTATTAAAAATTCTTTGAATACAGTTCGAATTGTTTTAAAAATAAAAATGAAGTCTTCATTCAGTAATTTTTTCTATCTGTATGTACGGTACTTTCCCTCCATGTGGCAGTCGTGGGACGCCCTGTAGATACACCTCTGCCTAACCTGTTATGTCTTATAAGTTTTTTATTAACTGTCACACTTACATACTTTCGACTTCTCTAGACAAGTGAAATATTAAAAAGCTTATTTAAAAGAAGCGCACTATGAGTACACACCTTTACAATGACCCTGAACTTATTTCAACTATACACAACGGAACACAATTTTTTGATATTTTGGTTTTAAATATTTCATAATTGTATGCAAAGCTATTGATTTCCAATTTATTACGAGAAAACATTATTCTGAATAATGATGAATTCTAGGCTTAGACGACGTTTTGAAAACTATTTTTAAAATTTTAAGTTTAAATTAACGGCAAGTATTATTTATTGTTGTATTGCATTATGGTTTGCTAGTGACCTCGACAGTTGATCATTCTATTCTTGCCTGAGCAACTGGCAGCAAGTCCGTCATGTTCCCGTAGATGTCACTGCTTGCGGTAGCGTCGGGGATCGAGCTACCTCCTTACCTACCTGTTTGTTTATTTATTTTACGTCGATGGTCCTAGGTTATCATTTGTGGCCTCGATTTGTAATTCGGGTCGTATAACAGCTATGTGAACATATTAAAATGCACCGTGAAAATGTTCAGTCGCAGGAGATCGCCCGCCACATGAGGGTCGACATTTTGATGCAAAATGAACTAGTCACCTGCGATTTTTGTCGAACTGTGTAGGTAAATAGGGTGGCAATTCGGCTTGTGAGGCGATTTTATGAGCAACGAGCCGCACAGCGAAAATCAAACTAGAGTAAATGTCCATAAGTAGTCAGGGGCCGACTTAAACACAATTTTTTGTATACAACGTTGTTTTTTAATCGACTGTAAAAAAGGTGGATGATTCTCAATCCGGTTCATTATTTTTTTTGAGTTTATTACCGATTTGAAAAAAACTTAATTTGTTTGAAATGGTATACATAAAGAATGGTCTCATATTAATTTGGACAAGTACTGATAGGTGGTTAATGAGTCAAACAAAAAAAAATATATTGAACTCAGTCGTTTTTTTTTTGTGCACACAATTATGCCCGCAGCCTCTCACTTTTTTCAAATTCACTGTGAAACTACTTGGGTTGTCAACAAACGTGCCTTCCTGAAACAGCATGCTCTCGAATCGTATGCCTAGCACAGGCTCTAAAGTTACGAAATCTTCTGATATTTTGGTTCACAAACGAGGCGTTAACAATAGTAATTGACAACAAATGATCATAAACTTCTCTTGAAGAGGGAGTGTCGCGTAGATCTATCACACATTGCAGGGTCTTAGACAGTACAAAGTAATAGTCAACAATTTTGAAATACGTCTGCATCGTAATAAATATTTCATACTTCCATAAACTAGGTTATGAATATTCTTAGATACTTTACCGTAGCAAATAGTTTTACTAATGATAATCGTCTCCCGAATTTAGTAAGATAGCTATAATTATTAACGGTTCTTTCTCTATAATAATTTGTTTGTGAAATAAATTACAGACATCTAAAACACAGTTTTTATAGCGGTTGCAATAGAAGTTATCATAATTATCGGTGTAAGCATCCCACCAAATATCAATATTTTGCAAGAAACTATTGCCATCGGACCTGCACAACCTAATTAAGGGGCAGTACTTATATTTTCAATTTTATTAATGAAGAAATCGTAAATGTTGATACTTTGGTGTGCTCGTCCTGCAATGGTTTCGATCCCCGGGGAGAACAAGATATGATTGTGTATTTCCATTACTAACTTCTCAATAGCAGCCCAGAGTCTGGATTTAATATAACATAACGAGGGGTAACAATCCACACTCCAGGTTGCTACTCACAAATTCCAGATCGTACAATCCAATAACGCCTTGCCCAAGGCAGCTTGGACTTGTGCCCAGTTAGTGCGTCGTCCGGTGGCGCGATGGTCAGACCATAATGTTGCCATAGCGGTTAGAACCTGGATGAGGCTGGCACAGGAGCGTGAGGATTGGCTTTGCACAAGGAAAGAGAAGCTTATGGCCAGCCTGCAGTGGGTGAAGTTGATTTGTAGATGATGATGATTATTATGATAATGACAATATTGTGTATTGTGAATGTACCAAAGTACCTACCTACTAAAATAAACAACTGTGCCAACCCATTTGAGTAGTACAGCTGTGATATTTTTTACTATACCAAGATATTAGTCTGACATCTAGATTTGTACTATAGGTTTAGCCTTACCCTTTGAAAGGCAAAAGGCTGTCAATTTGTTAGAAATCGACACCCTTCCACAGACGACACAAACGCAGCTTTTTAACTCACATCGATCGATCCTTACAGCCATAGGCCACGAGCCCATCTGCCGATTACTCACAAAATGGGTTACTTATATTAACCGAAACCACCATAATTATGATGGATAGATTTATAATTAATATTTTAGCATCTCTTTTTGCACCACGAAAATAAGTGCTGTCGAAACAGTTTCACACATATGAGTCAAGGATGATATCTACATGACATGCTTATATACCTAGTGTAATTGACTGATGGAAGGTTACATTAATATTTGCATTAAATATTACCTTAAATAAATAAGTAATTAAGATGTATTCGTTTTTTGCGCGGTTTCGGATGTATTTTTTTTTGTAGAACATAACGATTTATGTTTGAAAATGCGTGGGTGCAGTTGTGCTGTGGGTTGCCTGTTATATTTTTAGATCATGATGCATAATTTAAGATGTCAAGCTATGATGCCTTGGCCTTTTAAATTGCGACTACTGTATTAACGAAAGAAAGAAAGAAAAACTGATAACTTTGACACTGAAACACGAGCATACAAAATGATGCGGCCCATCGAATAAAAAACATGAAAACAAAACAGATTTATACTCACAAAACAGAACATAAATAGTCGGCAGCTGCACGCCGTGACTGTGACAAGAAAGCTTCCAGTCAGCATGATGCTGCGCTATGGGAACCACAGCACAGCGCTGATTTTCAGTGGTCAACCGAAAACGACGTACGGAAACCAAGTCAGGTTTAGAGATTTTTACAATTTACATACAGACCTAAAATAAATGAGCTAACTGGACCTATGATGAAAAATTTACTGCCCTACACTAGGAATTCCCAAAATACTGGTATTCAGCTGCATTCGGTTAGACTGGAAGCCGACCCCAATATAGTTGGGAAAAGGCTACGCAGATTGGGCACGCCACGATTGCGGCGGTATGTCCCCTCTTTGAGGAGTGTATTAAGAAGCGCCACGGCGTCCTCACCTTCCACCTTATGCAGGTCCTCACCAGATACGGTTGTTTCGGGACGTTCCTGTTTCGCATAAGGCGGGGGGAAACGCCCGGGTGTTTCCACTGCATAGATTGCCCGGAGGACACACTGGAGCATACGGTGGAGGTCTGCCCGGCTCGGGCGGAGCGCCGCCGTGTCCTTGTGGACGTGATCGGCGGCAGCAATCTCTCGCGTCGAGCCCTGGTCCAGGCCATGGTACGGAGCGAAAGTGCATGGATAGCCGTCACCTCCTTCTGCGAAGCAGTAATGCTCGCGAAGCGGGAGGCGGCGCACTTGAGGGAGAGGCAGTGTATGCGCCCTCACGGCCCTAGTTGCCGCAGGAGACGCCCTGGGCGTCGGGAATCCCAGGCTGATTCCCCGCCACCGTAGGCGCGGGCTTGCGGATGGCGAGAAACGGGTAGCTCGCTGTCCGGTAAGGACCTAGCCCGCGTCGACGGCGGGTTGTGTTCCACGCGCGCCTCAAAGAGATGTCAGCATTAACTGGTGTGGTCCGCAAGGGCCGATGCCTGCCAGGGGTGCGGGTTGTTCAAAAGAGAAACCGTAGCCTCTGGCACACAGGCAACTGAAGGAAAACGGGTGGTTTTAGTCAGTAAAAGTCTGACACGCCATCCTGCTCCACTCAGAGCGGGAGAAGTTATTTGATGAATTCCAAACCTCAAATAAAAAAAAGATTACGCAGATTATGACTAGGAGTTCTCAAGGATCACTCAAGAAATTCTAGATAGGATCTGGAAAGGAGGCATTCGATCTTTGACTATCATTAACCCGTGTCCTAATTAAAAGCTACCGTCGCACTAGTATTCGATCGTCGCGATCGTTCGTATGAAACCGAACGCGTGGTTGGTCGACAGAGGGTGCCTTCCGGTTTTCCGAACAAATGAGTAACATAGAGAGCATTGGTGGCCCATCGGTAACGACCCGAACTTACGAGTTCTAGGTCGTCGGTACGAACCCTGGCAGGTGCTTTTTTGTCTAAATAAATTCATCACTACTGCTCTCGAAACAGTGAAGAAAAACATTGTGATGAAAGCGGCATCTCCTAGAACCAAAAATTCTAAGAAAATGGACATCTACCAGCCCGCACTAAGCCCGCGTGGTAGATTACAGGTGAGTCCCTCTTGAAGAGAAGAGGCCTGTGTCCCAGCAGTGGAAACATTATGTAGGCCGATTATGGGCTGGTATGATGTCCGCGGCGATTGCTTATTCGCGCGAACGAGCTTTTTTGGCTAAGACACGGTAGTTAAAAGCCTGACTACCCCATGTCTAACATAACCGTGCCTAACCAGTCTTAACAAGTGTTATCGTATTACCCAGTAACTGGGTTGTGGAGGTCAGATAGGTAGTCGCTCCATGTCAAATATTGGTTTTCAGCTGCGGCCGGATAGCCTAGACTACAACAGATGATGTTCTGGCATGAAAGTTTGGCTACTCTGACGTTCACATGGTCTTTTGTGTTTAATTTTTTGCTTTTATTTAATTCTGAGTTTTTGTCCCTAACTCCATTATAAGTCTTTAAATAATGCGACCACAAGCAACAATGCAATATGTTGCATTAGGAAGTCTGTCACAAATTCACAATGAGGTCAAGGCACCCCCATCTGCATAATAGTTCTTGCATTATATTCTATTAAATGAATAAACATCATTACAAATTATATGATTTTCAAAATAATAGCAACAATTCTTATATTGTTATAAATATTTATCGACATTCTTGTGAAAACAATTGGGTAGTACAATAGCGAAAGTAAACGGTTTTATAATAAAAATTGAGAAATGTTGGTAATGTTTTACATTATTGATTTACGTATTTATAAACATTTTTATTACTAATATTCAAGTATGTATCTATTTTATTTAACAGCGTCCGTGTGTCACTGTGGGGTGCCAACTGAAAATGAGCGCTGGGTGTCTAACGCCCAGCAAATGCTGAGATGGTAACCCTTTCGGTATGGGCACGCTCAGCACAATTTTACTACTGTTTTATTGTTATGATTATTGTTCTCTTTCTTTTTTTTACGTTTGTTGCTGTTGTGTTGTCTGTTGTTTTCTATTCTATTCTATACATACAATAATGATATGACGGGCTTCTGGCTAAGTAATCCGCAGGGGTCGATCGATCAGGTTAAGCTACGATTGCCGCGGCTGTTCCGGGGATGGGTGACCACTTTACATACTCAGACCTAGGCACGGAAGGGTCTTGGTACGTAAAGAAGGTCACCAAAACCATCCGTTACACACCGATATCCCTCCGTGCTTCGGAAAGCACATTATGGCGTTGGTCCCGGCTGTCATTCGTGGATGTTCGACAGTCGTTACGGGTTGTCAGAAGCTCGTATGTCTGACAACCAGTCTTACCTAGGGATATTGTATTATCTAGTACTCGGAGTGTGACGGTCAGATAGTTAGGCGATCCATGTTAAACATGTACATGTACTGGTAAATAGTTCTTAAGTATCCCGCCGCATCCGCGTTTCCCAACAAATGGGAAAAGGCTAGGCAGATGATTATTTGATTTAATGATATGCTGTGGCGAAGTTTTGGCTCAAAAAAGTCTGAATAACTGTCTTGCCGCGTGCTATCACACAAAGAAGAAGAATTATATCTCTTATTTAACCAATTATTCATCACTAATTTATCTCATAACAAATAAGTCTAACCTTGCAGAAGTCGGTGGTCCATGTTTATTTGTTTAACTTAGTCAGCTATTTTAAGGTTTTTAAGGTTAAATTACTGAAATTATTAGGATACTTAAACAGCTTGAAATCTTGAAATTAACAACGAGTAGAGACTGAGTTTTAATTACTGAAAATGAAAAAGTTAACTGTTCCCTAACGGTGCCTAACAATTATGTTGTTAGGAATGATTGGATTTTCTTGACAAACAGTGTGTAGTCTGTAAAAAAATCAGTTAAAATGAGTTTTTTTTTTAATACATACGCATAGACAGATCGCACGCAATCTTATTAAATCTGCAAAAAAATCAAATGTATACATTTTATAATTTACGAGAAATATGTTTAATATTCGTACATTTATTACTACCACACGACCTAATAATAGTTTAATAATAAATCTTTACGACTAACACGTTCTTTTATATAGCAGGACGCTTCATTTATTTACAAAAATTAATTCCTTTATTACGCATAATGGCGTCAATTGAATCGATTCGTGGAAGTTCATAATATCAATTATGATTGATTTTGAAATAGTTAATTTAAACATTTAATCGAATCCAAAGCTTTAATGTAGTGTTTTAAGAGTGTGAAAAGTTTTTTTTTTGTAGTTTGCAATTCCGTACAGTATTCGGTAGAGCGACTCATTAGGCGTAAGGTGACATACAAACGACCGAAATAATATCGCGGCGGGATTTTTTACGCGCACTGGATCTTCAGCGCACTGTTTAGCGCCGAGAATTGAAAATCGAACAATGTGTTTGTTTGACACACTCAGATACACTCTGTTGGATTCTTGATGCTTAGTTCAACACCGAGAGTTGATAATCCAGTACACGATAATATTCCGTCGCGATATTTTTGCGTCAGTGTGAACGTCAACTTAGGTTTTCATCTAAGACATGGGCAGAAGTGTTTTTTTCTCTGCTGAAAATAACAAACTGTTATTAACTTAAAACACTGACCTACGACACTGACACACAACTATTGCATAATTTTTACACATTACATCATTCATTGGCCATTTTGTAATTTCTTACATCAATTTTTATGACGCACACGCACATTTTATCTATGGATGACGCTTCGAAATGTTGCCACTACATAAAGAGAAAAATGTTTATTGAGGATGATATTCTCGTAGCATGTATGTCTATTTCCATTTTCTTTTTATATTCCTTATTCTATCACATTAACATAAAATGTATATAATTTTTCTATTAGTTCGCTGTACGAGTAGTTTCATAATTATTGTTTAATGCACCGGGTGACGTCATTACGTCAAAGCCGGCTATCCCTGAAAACCAGCGCTGGGGCTCTGTCTTGCATAGGGTCGCAGCATAATGCTGAGTGATAGCCGTTTTGCGTGGATGTGACGCATGTTTCCCTCAACCTTTTCTTATATTTTTTTGTGTTTCTTATCTTTTTGCGTCATGTTTACCGCAAATAAACGTTTTTTCTTTCTTTTCTTTTTTCTAACTACCCTGTAAAACTAGTGAGGGACATAGGAAACTGAGCATTTCCCAGTTTTAAACGTTTTTGTCGCGCCTATAGAGTCATTAAAAAGTTAAAAGAACCCCCGACCCAAACAAAGACCTCTAAAATGTAAAAAAAAATGGCCTTTTAAGTTACAGGTAACATTTTGATCAAAGCATTGTCACGTCAGGGGACGGCTAAGTAATGAAATGAAAATGTTATCCTTTCTAATCTACAATAGCATAGTTACATTCATTATTGCTGGGCGTCATCTGTTTGGTGTTTTCATAGACCGTCCCCCGAAATGACAACGATTTGATCAAAATATTACCTACAACTTAAAAGGCCAATTTTTTTTTTTCATTTTAGTCGTTTTTGTTTGGATCGGCCGTTTTTTTAATTTAACTTATATTTCCTGCTTTTTAAACTCAATATAGTAACAGTAAACACGCTACGATCAACACATTATGTTACGCAGCTTTACGTATGTTTTCCATAGTGAAGTTTGTTACTAATTTATCCTCATTCCTCGTCCTGATCACCATTTATCTAAAACCTATTCATTGAGACCTTTTCAATGAACCCAAACACGATATGTCTGCTGTTTGCTGGTGAGTAACTTGGGTATCCTGTAAATTCCAGGTGATGCTCCAACATCAGTTCAAGATTACTTTGTTCGTCTAAAATCATTGAAGTAATAGAATACCAAAGTTTGACTCGATTAGACCTGTGGAAGATGCTGAAATCCTTTCAACAACCGGAAAAGACCTGATAATGTTCAAACGGAACTGAACCGATTTTGATGAAAGATGTCTAAGAACGCTAGAAAACCTACTTTAAAATTTAAAAAAAAGCCGCATCCAAATCGGTTGACCGGTTTAAGAGCTACGGTGCCACAGACAGACAGACACACATAGCGGTTAAACTTATAACACCCCTCTTTTTCCTTCGTCGGGTGTTAAATACCTGTAGAGCAATTTTGCCAATTTTCCCTTTGACCATTTTTTTCCACAGTAATTTTATAAATGTCTACATTTTGAAGAAAACTTGTTGCGCTGACCCTAAGTAACATGGCACAAGGACAGAAAGCACAGCAGTTTTGTCAGCCTATAATGTTCCCACAGCTGGGACACAGGACACAGGCCTCCTCTCGGTGAGAGGGAAAGGGGCGAAATCTACTAAGCGAGTCCAGTTCTGGTTGGTAAATGTCACATGTCTCCGAGTTTTTGGTTCTAGGACAAGCGGGTTTCCTCATGACGTTTTCCTTCACCGTTTTGAGAGCATCAAGATGATGATGACTTGATGAAGAAGGGATTCAATCTTCTTTACTTTTCTTTGTATCAAGACCTTGGGTGACGGCAATTCCGTTGCACATCACTGATCACAGTAACCTTTCTTCAAATAGTTTGAAACGTGATCATCTTTCTTTAGATGGCAATCAAATCAGGCCAAATGTTAGGACAAGATAATTTAGGTAGATAGCTTATTTTGAAATGACCTCGGTATTTTGACATCATTTTGTTGGTAAAAGCATTTATATTTAGCTTGAGTGAAAGGACTCAAAAAAATCTCCCTTTTAAAGTATGATTTAATAAGCGAAGTCAATATTTTCCGTATAATACAATATCTTCTGAATCCAATCTCGAATTTCGAATTTTTGTCTATCTACTTAAGGTGCTGACTCACTGACCATTCAAGCAAATAGAACCGAAAATTACTTTTCGAAGACAATAGTCAAAACTATTAAGGAGTAACACGATCTCAATCACTTACATTACCTCACCGTAGCTTACTGAATGGTAGTAGGTAAGCAAATAATCAGAACAATGTAATAGATTGTCAGTAAAGCTGATGGATAGCTGGCGCCGGCTTGACTATTGGAGTAGTGCTACTTATTGACAACTTGATGACGTCACAAATAATAATAGGGTACTACGTACGTCATCACCTGAAGCTTCTTTTGACGTTCCCGAATCACACATATCCTACTAATATTATAAATGTAAAAGTTTGTATGTTTGTTACTCAATCACGCAAAAACGGCTGAACGGATTTGGATTAAATTTGACACACAAATAGTTTATAATAAAAGTAATAAATTCATTTATGTCAGGTAAATTGCACCCATTGCCAAACATAAATTAATATAAATTTTACAGATACAAATTAATATATAAAATGCAATTCATTAAACCAAATAAAATAAAATAAGTAATGTCAAATTAAATAAAATCAAATTAAATAAAATCAAATTAAATAAAATCAAATTAAATAAAATCAAAATAAAACAACGTAATTTGTTTAAATTACGTTGTTTTATTTTGATTTTATTTAATTTAAAAAATATTAATTTTATTGTTTAATAAAATTAATATTTTCTCTCCGACACTGGTACAGCAACATGTCTGCTGGAACAGTGCCGGATGAAGGGGCAGTCCAGCCTTAAACCTTTATAACCTGGATTAAATAGAATACTTTTTATCCCGGTAAAACGTCCCCGTGGGATCATTTTCGACAACTACGCAGGTGAAGGATTAGGAGCATTAAGGATTATATGGAACATACAAATTTAAGTTAGTGTAATATAATGATTATAAACAATATAAATTTTAAAAATTCAATAGAAATATAAATTGTAATGTAAACTTAGTTAAAATTTGCACGCTTGCTTGCAGGCAGAATACAATTACGCTTAGGTTATAATATCTCACCTTCACCAACAATGTATTTCTCGCAAATAAACATTTGATTTGATTTGAATTTGAAGCCTGTAGCAAAAGCTTATGAATAAATAAATCTAGACCAGAATAACCATTATTGGGTTACTAGAATCTTACCCGAGAAAAAAAATTCAAGATATGTACGTGTTCAGTGTTACCCATTCCCACCAAACTAACGGTAGTATTCGTTCAGAGGGAAGACCATATATGTATACTAAATACATACTACAAAACAATACAACAATTACAACCTTCTAAAAGTAATTAAACCAGATCACAATCAGGCGACAGGATGCTATAAACATAATCAGGGTTTTGATAACCTAAGTAAAAAATGTATAATTATGCTCACGACGTATCGTGGTCGTGGTGCAAATGACCTGGACTGCCGTGTCGATCAACTTATTGATTTTGACCAAGTACTCGTCACGCGTCAACTGCGAAATAAGATAGGTTCCGTAGGTATTATATATAAAATTAAGATATCTTTGGGTGTGATGATTTCTTAGTAGCCCATTAAAATAATTTGAGATTTATTCCAGTTTTTTTAATTATTTTGATTTTGTGTTTCACGTAAAGCTGTGACTGAATGGTGGCCAAGGTTAGGCCAAAGAAACCAGGGCCGTCCAAAAGCACGTTTTGTTGATGATTTAGTCAAAGTCATGGGAAAGGATGCGGCACGCACGGAACTGGGAAGTATGGCAGAAAAAGGTTATGCCTGTACCCAGCAGTGGCTTCGAATGTTATTAATTCCGTCTTGTTTTTTTTTTGCGTGGGAAGTCATTAAACAACTTCCCCCGTTCTGGGTGGAGTAGAACGGCGTGTCAGACTCTGACATAAACCCACCCGTGTTCCCTCAGTTGCATGTGTGCCAGGGGCCACGATATCTCTTTCGAACAACCCGCACCCCTGGCAGGCATCGGCCCTTGCGGACCCCACCAGTTGGTGCTGACATCTCTTTGAGGCGGGCGTGGAACACAACGCGCCGTCGACTCGGGCTTGGTCCTTACCGGACAGCGAGCTACCCATTACTCGCTGTGCGCAAGCCCGCGCCTACGGTGGCCGGGAATCAGCTTGGGATTCCCGACGCCCAGGGCGTCTCCCGCGGCGACTAAGGCCATGAGGGCGCATATACTGCCTCTCCCTCACGTGCACCGCCTCCCTCTTCGCGAGCATTACTGCTTCGCAGAAAGAGGTGGCGGCTACCCAGGCACTCTCTCTCCGTACCATGGCCTGGACCAGGCCTGGACGCGAGAGATCGCCACCGCCGATCGCCTCCACGAGAACGCGGGGGTGCTCCGCCCAAGCCGGGCAGACCTCCACCGTATGCTCCACCGTGTCCTCAGGGAATTCTGTCTTGTTTAGTTCCGTATAATTTTGGTTTTCACTATCAAAGTTTCCTAATTTAGGTTCCCCAATTTCGTTCCTTTAAGAAAGAAAAGAACCAAAGAATAGGCGTTCTCTTGGGTTTCTTCAATCATCGCATAAATTGACCTTTAATAATTCTCTTCAGCCAATAACATTATCCATTATGCACCTACCCAGATCCAACTGAGTCATAATTTAGCAGTAGGTACAATTTCTCATGATCTTCTCGATTACACAAACACATAGGCAACTCACAAAAACTAGATAAATGGCGGAAATGTCTCAATGCACCAAATAGTACATGATTTAAGCAATAATAAGTTATACCATAATTTGCCTTTCGATACACACATGTGCTTTGTAAGTATTCTATAAGTATCATCTATGATTTGATGTGATATTCCTATAGTTGAAATGGCTGTTTTTGGACGAATTTGAATATTATCAGAGTTTGTAGTAAGTTCGTGTTATTTTCGGGTTTTCCTGAAAGTAAGTTTAAACTATATTTTTCTTCACTTGTCATTTGGTAAACAACCATAATGTATTGAGATTTCAAATTAAACAAAATTAATGGGCATCAATGGCTGACTCAAAGCAGTTTTAGATGTAATTCCTACATATTATGTCTGAATGGTGCGTTTGTTTAGTTTATCAAATAAGTCAACATAACATAACACCACGACAAAGAAAAAAAAAGAAGGACTCACGTAGATTTAAGTTTAATAAAACCTATAAATAAATAAACCACGTAAACATGGGCGCGGACCACCATGTCCGCGGTAGTAGTACTCATATAACAAAAAAAACACCACGCCTTGGTTCCTCGAAGGGTTTGGCAGAGGTGTACCTACCTATTATAGTACAAATATATTTTGCCAGTTATGTCAAGTAATAAAACACACACAGTAGGTAATAGTTACTGTGACTAAAAGTTACGTCATAATTATTTATTAATTTTGCAATTCTTCATATGGCAAGAATTGCAAAAACAAACTACATTTTGTACGGCTTGAAGTTTTGACAGAAACGGGCAGTCGTACCTTTTAGAGAAAGACTAATTGCGATGGGTTGTAGACGTCAATGATGGATAGATCCTACGAAGGAATGTGGAATGATAGGTAAGCTTTGTCAACACATACTTGTTTATCACTAGCTACAGGTACTGCTCACAGCATTGTCGGAAATTATCCCGCGGGAACGGGTTTCCAGTAGAAAACGAGCCCATATAACTTCTTATAACATCAGCTTTCTGACAGTGAAAATCCCGTCAACATTGGTCCAGCCATTTCGGAGGACAGCCGGAACAAACACAGACAAGGAAAAAAAAAGTTTTTTTATTGTAAATACCGGATATACCTACTTTCCTAACCATTTAAGCTGTTATTTTGACATTACAAACAGACAAGGCAATTTCATTTATTTCAACTAGTTGTATTCGTAGTGTGTAGATTTCACAAATAACACCATTTCAGATAAATGTGCCAATATGAGATGCTTTAACTACTTAGATAATAAAAACTATTGCTGTACAGACCACAATAATCTTATTCTTAATTCACTATTTACACCAACACATGCACTATGCACATTTACTATACACATGCGAAAGCTTCTCGGTCTGTCTATTTGTCTCATTTTTGGGGCTAAACCACTGCACGGTTTGTGATGGGTCTACAGATGAATTAAACCCTCAGAACACATATAAAATTACAGGTTGTAACCTGTAATTTTATATTTCCACAAAAACTGTGTTTTTGTGGAAAAATCCTAGAGCCATGGGACGTGTCTTGCATAATATTAACAAAAAACATTTTTATAATTTGTGTAATTATTGCTTGTAGTTTGAACTCGATTTTTGTTAATTTCAGACTTTCGGAATCCAAGTTACATGAAATATAATGATATGGAATCTAATAGTTCCTATAGCTGTCGTCTTGGCAGTTAAAGGCACAAGGCAACCTTCGTCTATGAGAAAGACGAAACAGGATTTTTAATTATTGCTGTCCAACATGGACATGGAATGATTGATGCACATAGAACTTGTACCTACTTGTACGGATTTGGGTAATGTCCTTTTATTAAGAGCGAATTATGCAATCAGGAGGCGCGGTATGCAAATAATTAAATGGTAAAGATTTTTAAATAAAAGGCGATTTAAATCAACATTAGAATCCATGGTATTATAATAACTAGTGGCAGGCCAGTGGTTGAAGATCAACAATATTTCATTTAAAACTTAATGCATTATTATTTATAGCTATATAAAATATTAGCTTTGTGCTATGTACTCCTTCTCCATATAAACTATAACAATGTCAAATTTCATACTCCTCCCGTGCACGTAATTTTCGTAAAAAGGGGAACAGATTTTTTGTTTCTCTTATTAATTTACAGATAATCCTACTAACTTTTGCCAACGGCTTCGCCCGCGTGGCGGTCGAAAATTATCGGGAACGGGAATGTACTCTCGGTATAAAAGTATGTGTAAATATGAATCTAGGTTATAACAATCTGTGTGCCAAATTTCATCTAAATCAAATCCAATTTCATAAAACCATCAATAAATGTTGCAGTTCATTGAATCCTATTGAATGACTTTCTCATGAAATAGTTATTCTGTGGGATAAAATGAACTGCACATTTTTTTTTAAATCGTAAGAATATTTCGCGGGCTAAACTGGTACTTCTCTCATAAGCAGCTAGCATAAAAACTCCTTCATATAAGCTACTTAAAATTCTGCTGGTATCCCAAGGAAGGGCGCAATGATGCTTGTGATCCTTCGTAAAATGAACCCGGATAAGTATCTACGACTAACCGTAAGATACTAATAATCTCGCAATTAAAAGAATAATTAAAAATAAACAACGTAGATTAAGTAGTTAGGTACTACAAATACCCACGCATTAAGTACCAACACCAATTATAAAAATCAGTGTGTTAAATGTTATTCAATTGTTTTTTTTATTATCCGCAATTATATTTCAATAAATGACGTGTATACTATTTTTATAAATTCGTCGATCGAGGCATATGTTATTTTAATTTTATTAAATTATAAGGTCCATGGAAAAATTAAAAGGTTTAGGTACCTACAATTTAATAATAGCCCATAAAGTTTTCTATCCATAAAAGGGTTCTTCATGGTAAAAATATTAAGAATTGTTGCTACCTACATTGTGACCAAAAACCGCATAGTTTGTTTTTCAGTGAGTATTAATATAGGTAACCTCTGCCTTGCTCTTCGGGGCAAATGAAAAAAAAAAAAAAAATGAAAATGAAAAAGTGTTTATTCACAGAAAATACATTTTTGTTGGTTACATTTACTTCCGCCAAACTGCATAGCAGTTTGTTGGCAGACGTAGCTCCATTTTTGAAAATTCCTACTTATTAAGTTTTTTATTTTTTATATTCACACTTTTTCACCTGATTAAAACTAAAATTAAAAACTACTTTTGCATTTCTTAAATTTAAAACAAACAAACTTTATTTTTTTCCATAATTATTATCTACAGTGAGGCTTTCACAATACGTATTAAAGAGGTACTTATGTATTTTATTCTTAAAAGAGGTTTTTGTGACACAATCGTTGATATCGACTGGAAGGTTATTAAAAATAGTTGGGACTAATACATTTCTACACCTTCGACCATAAAAATTACTACATGTGGGCACCACTAAACTTCTCATGTTATTGTTCCTTTGAGATCTTGTGCGTATAATATTGTTTTTAAATTCATTGCTACAATACTGTTCTAAAGCTACTGACAAAACTACCCTCTGATGAACCGGCAGCATTTTACATTCAAAAAATAAGTCTTCGTAATTACTATTTTTTGTGTTTTTATCTACTAATAGTTTCATGAATCTGATTTGCAATGTTTTTATTTAATAGGCGTGAAGGTTTTGGAAACCATGTATCTACTACAGGCTAAACGGCGCATTTCACCAGAAATCTCGGAGCCCACTATTATGTACTTAGTACATAGAGTGAGTACGTTTAACTTGTGGTTTTAGCTGGTAGACGCTCGACAAACTCATTTGGCTTTATAGTTAACACATAAAAAAAATAAGAGTTACAAAAAGTTAATATTGCGTCCAATTTTAATGTACATAGTTACAACCAAAAAATAGTTAATCTCACATAAATTAATCTGTTGTTAATCCCTTTATCAGCATAATATTCTTTCATAAAACAACGACGAGGGAACTCAAATAATGTAGTTCCGGTCTAATTCGTACCGAGTTCCACCAAAACCTCCACGGATCTCCAATATAAAATAAACAAAGTAAATCCCACCATACATGGGTCCACTCACACAGACACACGTTTACAATAATTAGAGTATCAGTAATATTGATCGAGTTATTGAGTAAGAACCCACACATACACACAGTCACTGTGGAATCTTCACTATTAGTACTGTCAAAGGTTAGCTCCGTGCACACAATTTTGAGTAACCTAGCATGGTGAACGAATTAACTTCATATAAATAGGATGCAGTAACTCTGTTATGCACATTCAGTGATCATCCCGTGGTAGCTCAACAGCTTAGAAATGAAGCTGGTAATACATTCAATTAATAAATAATAATGAATAAAAAATAATTCGTAAAAAATTGTTCTATTTATGAAAAAAATATTTTCGAAATGTAAAAATACCCGTTGAATTTTGTGTGGCAATAATACGGAAATTTAGTTTTTACATAAAAATGGATTGCAGTGAAAGTTTACAATTTACGAAATTCAGGAGTGTAACGGTTGATTGATTAGTTCCTTTTCCAAAATTTAATTTTAACCCTTCATGTGCAGTATTCTGTAAACTAGAGGAGCCAATTAAGGGCTTCCCTTTCTAACTATGACTCAATTTAGATTCATGACAAATCAGTGCCTTCAAATTGTTGAAGTTTGTAACCGCACATTATTTCTATTAAGTCTAATTATTTTAATTTCGTCTTTTCAGCTAATCATCTTAACAGTAATAGCGTGCAGCTATGCTGACAAGCTGGACAGGACCTACTTGCCTCCTGCAAGTGCTGGAACTGCTGGAGGAAGCCCAGGATCATTGACTGCACCTGGAGGCGAGCCTGGCTTTGACCTACCCAAAGGTTCTTCTTCATTTGGCCAGCCTTCAGGTCCAACTGGTTCCGCTGGAGTTGGTCTGCCGTCGACACCTGGTCAAACTGGATTTAGTCAGCCTGCTTCTCAATACGGTGCTCCTAGTGGTGTAGCTGGAAGTCCAGCGCCTGGTCAGGGTCCTACTGGATTCGGCCAGCCTACCTCTCAATACGGTGCTCCTACTAATGGTGCTGGTTCAGCTCCCGGACAAGGTCCTGCTGGATTTGGTCAGCCTACTTCTCAATATGGTGCTCCTACTGGTGGTGCTGGAAGCCCAGCTCCCGGTCAGGGCTCCACTGGATTCGGTCAGACCTCAACTGGTCAGGTTAGCTCTCAATATGTTGCTCCCACTGGCGGTGCTGGCAGCCTAGCCCCCGGCCAGGGACCTACCGGTTTTGGTCAGTCACCTTTCGGAAACCAAGGATCTCAAGATGCATCCACCTACTCTGGTCAGCCCCAACCTGAACGCGAACGTGCCTCCATCGACAAGAACGCTGAAATCCTCAGATACGAGAACCAGAACGATGGCGAAACATTTTCGTACAGCTTCGAGACTTCCAACGGAATTTCTGCTGAAGAATCTGGTGTGGCTACGAACGGTGTGCAAGCTCAGGGTGGTTTCTCTTACACTGGTGATGATGGCCAGCAGTATAGCGTGACTTACACTGCTGATGAGAATGGTTATCAGCCCCAGGGTAACCACTTGCCAACTCCTCCTCCCATTCCAGAAGAGATCCTAAAATCTTTGGAAGAAAACGCGAGAGCTGCCGCTGCTGGTACACAAGAAGGTAAGGCTATTAACTTTTATCATTAATATTATAATTATAATGAAAAATTTGCAATTGTTTTGTCGCATTCGTGGGAATTTGTCGGTATTGTCCTAGCAAGCGATCAAGTGATAACTTAAAGTGGTCTGATAACAGAACCGATCTAGTTTTGGTTATAAAAATGTTGTCATACCGACATTGTGCCACATAGGTGCGTGCATGAATCGTGTCAGTTGTATTTATAACTGAGACCGGAAACCACTATCTGTAGGCCATATTTTCTTGTTACGTGCGGGAGTCGAACCAATGACCCGCTGAAACACTGCACTAGTTTTTAAAATGTTGAATGCACAATACTCTAGGTAGTAATATATTATGTATATTTTACATAAGTGACTGGCAATACTAAGCGTGAAAACGGCAAAACAATTTTTATTACATAAGAATTCGTTTTGACGCAATGACTTAATTTACTTTTTTAATATTACTACAACGTCAGTACCTTCCAATTCAGATATAGTCAGTTACGATTTTTCAACCTGAGGTCCTAGGTTCGATTCCCAGCATGGGTAAAGTAGGTATTATTGGATTGTTCCCTCGTATTTCAGATTTGTGTCGAATTAATGGCAATAGGCTCACCCCTGATTACAAGCGACTTAAACGTAACTGGCGAATAGAATAAGGTAGAGCAGAGGTAGCCCAGTGGTATCAACCCCGACTCACGAGTTATAGGTCGTCAGTTCAGGCACTTTACTTAGTGTATTTTGATATACTAAGTAAATTTCATCACCACTGCTCCAAAAACGGTGAAGGAAAACATCGTAAGGAAACCGGCATGTTCTAGAGCTAAAAAAAGTCGAAGACATGTGACAACCACCAACCGGCACTGTGCTCACGTGGTGGATTACAGCCCACTCCCCCCACAGAGAGGAGGCCAGCAGTGGGAACATTAAAGGCTGATTATAAATTACAGATGTGATGCGAAAAATGGGTGTAATATGTCACCTCCTCTGCCATACGCTTCGGGGAAAACAGGCGTGAAGTTACTTTATTGCATGATCTATATTTCAACAGTTTATTTAGATATCCATGTAGAAGAAGACATTGACTGACATTGACTACTGACACCGTTTTAAAATCTTTACGTTAAGTAACGAATTTAATGACTACCATTAAAATTTTAATAGCGGTAAATCACCTTTGAACTAATATGTTTTTGCTTAATTACTATTACTCGAATGTTTGCACGATATTTTCGAGAATAGCCCATGGTGTAATCATTGAGTCAGTTGGCAAGGTCAGCAGTAACGTAGCTAAGGGTCCGTCCCAAGTTATATATGTTGTGTATGAATGGTTTTTTACCATTGGTAGATAAAACTGGCTGTATAGCTTGATGGCTTACTTTTTGATTGAATGAACCATTCAATAATTAATTTGATTTAATACTAGCTCTTGCCAGCGGCGTCGCCCGCGTGGAGATCGAAAATAGTCCCACGGGAACGTGCTACCGGGATAAAAAGTATTATAAGTGTTATTCCAGGTTACAAACTATCTTTGTACCAAGTTTCATCCAAATCCTTTTTTCCGGTTTTGCGTGATTGAGTAACAAACATCCAAACATCTAAACATACAAACTTTCACACTTATAATATTAGAAGGATTTTTTTTTTCAAAGTTTAATGCATCTTCTTCAAACTGCTTTTTTTATAACTATTTACCTACATGGGCACACATCAACAATCTAATCTTTCTAAAAATATTGTTTCAGGTGCCTACAATCCAGATGAAGATTCCAGCCCGAACCCACAACAGTACTACGGAGCCGCTTCCCCATCTTACCCGGCCCAGGATCAGCCCGGACAGTCTCTCAGTTCCTACCAGGCTGGCCAAGGTCCTTCTTCTCAATACGGTGCTCCTGCTCAATCTGTACCTGAAGGATCTGGACCTCAAGGTTTTCCTGCTCAACGTGGTCAATCACCTGCTACTCAATACGGTGCTCCAGGTCAATCCGGAATAACCCCATCTTCAGGCCCTCAAGGCTTCTCTGCCCAACGTGGTCAAGGACCTGCCTCACAGTATGGCTCGCCTGCTCAAACTGGACCTGTATCTTCAGGACCTCAAGGCTTCCCAGCTCAACGTGATCAATCATCTGCATCTCAATATGGCTCTCCAGCTCAAGCTGATTCTTCTGGTGCAAGTGGCCCTACTGGATCGGGTATCCCAGCGCAACGCGGTCAATCTCCTGCTTCCCAATTCGGTGCCTCTACTTCATCTGGATCTCAGGGTTCTCAAAATGGTGCCCCATCTCCATTCGGTCCATCTAGGACAACTGGACCTCAAGGTGGTAGTGACTCAGGATATCAGTACAATGCTCCTGGTTTATTTAATTCCGGGTCTCAGGGCTCCCCGTCTCAGGGTAGTCAGACCCCTGGCAACGAATATGGCACTCCATCTGGATCTTCCCGCCCATTTGGACCTCAAACTTTCCCATCTCAGGGTAGCCAGACTCCCGCAACCCAATATGGATCCCTTGCTGGTTCTGGACCCCAAGGTAAGCAAGCTTCATCCAACCAATACGGTGCCCCTACTTCCTCTGGACCTTCCAGGCCATTGGGACCACAAGGTTTCACCTCTCAGGGTAGTCAATCCCCAGCTAACCAATATGGTGCTCCTACACCCTCGGGATCAGCCAGACCATCCGGGCCTCAAGGTTTCACCTCTCAGGGTAGTCAATCTCCTAACTCTCAATATGGCGCTCCTAGTACTTCTCTTTCTGGTTCCACCAGACCTTCTGGTCTTCAAGGTTTCCCATCTCGGCCCTCTGGAATAAACCAACCCTCTCCGTTTGCTCCTGCTGGATCTTCTGGGAACAATGGTCCTCGTTCTGGAGCTCAGGGACAGGCTGCGGGACAAGATGATGGATACCAATATGACAGGCCTCAGTCTCAGTTCGGTAGACCAAGCCAACCTGGACAATTTGGACAGCAGTCGCAAACTCAAGGATCTGCCTTCCCCAGACCCAATGGACAAGGATTTGCCCCATCAGGCCCCGCCGGGTTCACAGGACCTAGTGGTTCTCCTGTCTCTACTAGCCAAGGCCCCGTCTTCGGTAATGGCCCCGCCGGTCCTACTTCTGGACCCTCTGCGACTCCTCAAGGACCTGGATTCCCCGTATCATCTATTGATCAAGGATACCCTAGAGGCCCGACTGGTTCACTGTCTGGCAATGGCCCAACTGGATCTGCACCAGGTCCCATTGGCCAGGGTTCTCCATTCAGGCCAAGTGGCTCAGTTGGACAATACACACCATCAGGTCCATCTGGTTCCTCTGGTCCCACTAACACTGGTTTCCCGAGGCCTAGTGGCTCCGTTGGACCTACTTCAGGACCTGCTCAGGGATCTTTCGGACGTCAGCCCTCCGGACCCAGCTCTGGCATGTCTGACTCTGGTTATGAATACAACCGCCCTGGATCGCAAAGCTCTCAGGCAGGACCATCTCAGGGTTCCCAAGCCGGATTCGGTCCCTCTGGACAGAATAGACCAGGACACAGTTTGTCCACTCAGTCTGGTTTTGGACCTGTTGGCCAAGACAGGCCTGGTCAGCAAGGCCCTCAGGCTGGTTCCGGTCCTGCGGGACAGGACAAACCTGGCCAGATCTTTGGGGGACCCCGCCAGCCGCCGAGCTTCAGCCCCGAGGAAGGATACAAATACTAAAACCAAGGATAGATTAATTTATTTATAAATAAGTTTCAAGCAAATAGATAAAATGTAAAAAAAATAACTACGCAGTACGCTTATAAAAGTATTTTGTACATATTTATACGAAATGTATAGAATATAATGTGGAGTCACTATGTGATTGAAATGTAAATGTTAATTAAATAAATGATGCAAAGCTAAATAGCTTTTATTACATTTAAGAAACTACGTGTTTTAATGAAGAAATCCTTAATTTAGACAAACACTTTTTATGATCGAAAAAATGTTTCATTATTTTTTAAACACGAGTTTTATAAAAACGATACTGGTAATTTAGTTCAATACTGTTTTTGATAGCCGTATCATAATAATATCGATCAAAGTAATATCTAACGATTTGATAAAGTAATTTGAAAACCAATTAAGCTTTATTGAGCTGATACAGTAACTTTTGGTGAAGCAAACATAGCAAGGTACCCAGAATTAAATGGGACTGAAATTGGTAAAACGCAATAAAGCCACTGAGCATTGATCATTATAATTCTCACTCTTCCCAGAACCTAGTCTAAAACTGAATTTACTTGTGAGATAATTAATCAATTTACATTCCGTTTTTTTTTTGAGGATATTTATTTTATTACATTCAAAATCAAAATCAAAATCAAAAGTCATTTATTCAAACTAGGCTGAGAGTCAGCACTTTTTGAACGTCAAAATAAAATTACATAAGACAGTCCCCCCAAAAACGCCCGCCCTTCACCACTTCCTAGTGCTTTAGCTGGGAAGAAGAAGTAGCGGAACAAACTCCCCAGCAGCACAGCTGTCTGTTAAGTTAGAAGAACTTGTTTCTATACAATAATAGGTAATAAAAATTACGAAACACAAAAAAAAAAACATAAAATTTGCCATATGTCAGCTAGCACACGCCAATATACCATCAAAGATTGAAAACTAAAAATAATAGAAAATTAAAATAAAACGTAAACAGAACTTCCAATCTAAATAAAAGCCTCTAGGCATAAAGGACATGTCCGCTTACATATGCAATTCTGCATTATGCAAATATAGCTATAAGTAACTTAAAGTAACAAAAGTTAAACTAGGACCTCTGGACTAAAATTAATAAAAACTTAATACAATTAACAATAACAAAACCATGGTCAGCAAGACGACCAGTCACCACGAGCAGCACCCGTTCACGAGCATAACGCAAAGATCAGCCATTACCCCCCTCGCCATATTTGAGGGAAGGAGGCAACCCGACCCCCGACGCTACCGCAAGCAGTGACATCTAAGGGAGCATGACGAACTTGCTGCCGGTTGCACTGGCAAGAATAATCATGAATTGTCGAGGTCGCTAGCTAACTACATATTGCAATACTACTCATTAAAAAAAAAAACATTGTAATGAGTAGATTAAGTCATAAATAAATGATAAAAAAAAGGAAAACCTGAATTATACAGTCAGATAAAAAAAAGCAATTATATGAAATAACATAATGATATAACCTGTCAGTGGGTAAGCTAATTCTGGTGAAAGAACACAAACATTGTCTTGAGTTAATCACAGCGACCAACAATTCTTATCATTTAAGTAGTCGTTAATGGAATAGTATGCCTTTGAACAAAGGGTGGATTTTACTTTAGCTTTAAACGCACTAAAATGCAAATCTAGCAAGGAAGAGGGTAGCTTATTATAGAAGGTTATACCCAGACCTACAAATGAGTTATGAACCTTATGTAGCCGGTGAAAGGGAACACGTAGTTTGTCCTTATTTCTAGTATTAATATTATGAATATCACTGTTTTTAGTGTACAAGTGTATATTTTGCCTAATGTATAAGATGTTGGCGAAGATGAATTGCGATGCCACCGTGAGAATCCCAACATCTTTTAAAAAATCTCTCAGAGAAACTCTAGAACCTAGTTGGTAAATTGCTCTAACAGCTCGTTTTTGAAGAACAAAAATATTTTGAATGTCAGCGGCTTTGCCCCACAGCAGAATGCCGTAGGACATAACGCTATGAAAATAACTAAAATAAACTAACCGAGCTGTATCAACGTCAGTGTATTGTCTTACTTTCCTGACGGCGTAGGCGGCCGAACTGAGCCTTCCCGCTAGGCTTGATATATGTAATCCCCACTGAAGTTTGGCATCTACTGTTAAGCCTAGAAAAACTGCCGAGTCTACAGATTCAAGCACCTCATTATCTAAGACGATGTTGGGTCCTAAATTCCTAACATTCGGTAAGGCGAACTTGATACATTTCGTTTTCTTGGCATTGAGAACTAGGTTATTTACGGTAAACCAATCCGTAACCATTGAGAGTGCACTGTTTACGTCGTCAAAATCTTGTCTGTTCCTGTCTACTTTAAAGATAAGAGAGGTATCATCAGCAAACAGTACAACGTTACAGATATCCTTTAAATAGAATGGCAAGTCATTAATATACACTAAGAATAAGAATGGACCTAGTATTGAGCCTTGAGGTACACCTAACTGAACTGGTCGCCCGGATGATTTCACACCATTAACATCTACACATTGGTGCCTATTTTGCAAATAAGAGCTTATTACGTTAAGAGCTTCGTTTTGAACACCGTAATGACGTAGTTTACGCAAAAGCGTGTCATGGTGCACGCAATCAAAGGCTTTGGAGAGATCACAGAAAACTCCAATAGCATTTTGCGAGTTTTCCCACGCGTCAAAAATGTGTTTCAGCAGAGCAACACCCGCATCTGTAGTCGAACGACCTTTTGTAAAGCCATATTGTTCATCGTGAAGGAGGCTATTTAAATTAAAATGTCTTAGCAACTGCTTGAGTATTAACTTTTCAAATATTTTACTAAATGCCGGTAAGATAGAAATAGGCCTAAAATTGCCAACGTTATTTTTATTTCCTGATTTAAATAATGGTATGACTTTACTACTCTTCATGAGGTCAGGAAAAGACCCTAGATCAACACATTTATTAAAAGTAACAGCTAGATAGGGGGCTACGATGTCGATTATATTACTTAAAAGCTTAATGGAGATGCCCCAATAGTCTCCAGTGTTTTTAGACTTAAGTGTGTTAAAAATGTTAACCACATCAAGAGGCGTTACATGTTCGAAACTAAATAAGCGACTACATTTGGGCACACATTAGAATGGTGATATAAAATTATTACTTAGTATTATCTGCCCAGCCTATTCCCAACTGTATTAGGGTCGCATCTAACTGTAACCGGATGTAGCTAAATACCAATATTTTACAGGGAGTGACTGCCTATCTATTACACAAAACCTTTAGTTAGACTTATACAATTATTACACACATTTATAATATTCATAAATATAAAAACAAAAGGCGTATTTGATATGATTTTTTGATATTCTTTTCGAAGGCATGCAACCCTATTCAGATTGCTATCCGGATGGTCCAGGGATATCGCACGATCTCCGGTGAGGCAGCGGGCCTCCTTGCCGGATTGCCATTGCTCGAAAAAAGATGCGATTTCCATAAACTAAATACACGTAGTAAACATGAAATAGTGATTACAAAATTTAGATTAACTAAAACTAGCAAGTCATTTCTAATAAACAGTATCCGATTCTATAACAAGTTGCCAAAGTCGGTTACAGAACTTCGCGATGGAAAGTTTAAAACTCACATCAAACGTGTCCTTATCAAAAAAGCATATTATAAGATAAAAGACTACGTTGAAGACAGGGAAGTTTGGCATTAATTCCTTCTGCACATGTGACTTCCCTGGTACCTCATTAACAGCAAAACTGTGTGAAAATCTATTAACTGCTCCCAAATTGCAATGTTAATTTTTATTCTTTTTATTTTTTACAATGTCTGATATATTCTCGTCATTATTTGACATTATACATCAATTTTACTTTCGACTATTTATTATTAGTGATTGTCATCGAAATCATGTCACTTGGTTCAAATAGATTCATTTTATATAGGTAGATTCTTTTACATAATTATTGTGAATGAGAGGACGTTGTAGGCCTTAGAGACTAGATTTGTAGACGTTTTTCTATTCTGTATTTTCATTCCTCTAAGTACCTGATACTTATTGTCAGGCCTGCACTGTCCTCCTATACATTATCACTGTAATTTGAAAACATTGTAAAAGCCAATTATTTTTAAAAGAGTAACCGTGGAGTTTCTTGCCGGCTCTTCTCTATAGGAAACGACAAATTGGAACCGTGCACCTAGCTTCTGACGTTTCATAAGTGCCCATGCAGGCTTATGTGAAATAAAATATTTTGATTTTGATTTTGATTTTGCCGCTGTGGGATCTGGAGGCAAAGGTCCTCGCGCACACTTGGGAGTGGCGCGAGGAGGCCAAACGCCGGGGCGTAACTCCGCTGCCGCAAGAAATCATGGATCACGGTGGTAATATTTTACCATTGCCTTCACTGTATATATTTAAAGTAGCTGTATTCGTAAAACAAAATCCTGAACTTTTTCTGTTAGCATCTGAAGCTTTCAATCGTACTCAAAGAGATGAAAGTCGTCTATGTGTTCGCCAAACGAATACTGCCTTAATGTATAAGAGTATTTTTCATATGGCACCAGTCGTTTATAATTAATAACCAAAGGAAATAAAAAAAAATAATGTCAATTTGTTTAAGCAGAACTTAAAAACTATGTTGTGTCAACAATGTTATTAAAGTGTCTCAGATTTTCTTGCAGACGAATTTTGACTTTAAGTATTAATTAAACAATTGAAATATATTCTTATGAATTGGATGTAAATAATACTATTTTGACTTCATGACATAAGTTGACTTTAATATTATGTAGGTAATTTTTTTCTGACTGAAACACAGGTACCTTTATTTTTTGTTATTGACTTTTTTATGAATGATTTTTTATTTACCGTTGACACTTTAATTATTATTATTTATTGAATTCATTTTAAATAATTTTGATTGACTTGAAATTATTTGTCAACAATCAGAACTATTCATATTTGCACGCCATTATACTTCGGGTCTCAACCGAAGACGATTACTTATATTACATGCAGCATTACATGAGATGGTGCTATCTCCTAGCATTACATGAGATGGTGCTATCTTCATCACACGTTTAGATCTTAAACACTAAAAAAAAATGGATAAAAGGACATATTTTTTATTACAAGTTCCTGTTTCACTACCACTGGCAACACCGTACGCCCTTCAATCAATCATTACGTGTTTTTGTGTTATCGGATTCACACGAGTTTCACTGCGCGTATTTAAAATGGGAAAAAGAAAGTGTTCAAGGTCAAAAGATAGTGATTCTGATTATGATAGTATTTTGCGTAAGGTGAGAGAATTAGTCTAAATTAAGAAAACGATGGCGTTTGTCTTCGTCAGCGTCGGAGTCGGTGGAAAGTGCTGATAGGTCGTACAACTGATATTATGATACCCACGGATATGAACAGGATGCGAGCTTACCAGGTAATTTAATATTCTTTTACATAACAACGGAATTTAAAACACATAAATTTGTTTAAGTACAAGAAAAATATGGATTAAATTTTAACGACCTACCCTCATTCACTCCGCCCGCGCCAGCGATCTTGAAAATCATTAAAATTTCTAAGAAGTGTTGGCTATTTGGAATGTTTCATAGCGTAATAATGTAAAATGTACCTACATAAACTATGCAACATAAAACATGTGTCGACGAGATCTTTTATTCCGTGATAATATTGGTGTTGTACGTACTTATTCTCCACTATTAAAATACCTAATAGTGTTGAGGTATGTTACTCCACGAAAAATCGTGTCAAGATTAGACTCCACTGTAAGTGTTGAGGAAAACCTTATAACACGAAAGTCGTGTTGAGAATACTTACTCCACGTAAGCCGTGTTGAGGATATAAGTACTTTCTGCACTATAAGTTGGCTCCACGTGAATCGTGTTGAGGATCTATGCACCATACTCCACTATGAGTGTTGAGGATAACTTTTCTCCACGTAAATCGTGTTGAGGATGTAAGTACTTACTGCACTAAAGTTGGCTCCACGTGAATCGTGTTGAGGATCTATGCACCATACTGCACTATGAGTGTTGAGTATAACTTTGCTCCACGTAAATTGTGTTGAGGATATAAGTACTTACTGCACCAAAGTTGGCTCCACGTGAATCGTGTTGAGGATCCATGCACCATACTCCACTATGAGTGTTGAGGATAACTTTGCTCCACGTAAATCGTGTTGAGGATATAGGTACTTACTCCGCTATAAGTGTTGAGGCAACGTACACCATGTAAATCATGTCGAGACTATAACTACGCTATATTTTAAACAAGTTACTCATTATCAGTGTCACTTAGGTTTCGGTCTTGATATCTATTGTCTACAGAATAAGAGGTTCTTGATGACGTCGTCTACGTTTACGATGACCCTCAACCTGGCGCAATTGCTGGTGGCGACGACGTGCCGGTCGCGGGACCATTTACGTCATCAGCAGCGCCGGCGTCAGCTCCTGTAACCGCACCGGCGGCGGCGTCGGCACCGCCGGATGTCAGCGCCAAAAATGTTGAAGTACCACATCCAAATGACGCTATTGAATTAGACCCTGAGATTTTACAACTACTCGGCACAGACCTCGCCAATCAGAAAAATTATGGATATATGTTATATAAGGACATTGCCTCAAGATGGGCCTATATTTTGGCTAACGGTTTGTCCAAAGATGCACAGGTAGAGTTAATGAAATTTTTATTTACCACCAGAAAACTGTCTAATTATGAGAGCTTCAAAACTTAATTTAGTAATCAAGGCAGCCCTGTTGGATATGAGCATTAAAAATACCTTTTCAGTCAAAATAAACTAAATCAGCTTGGTTGTGGTCTCGCCGCAATAGGACGTGTTTTGAATTGGGCCCTATCACCAGAGAGCTTGGTGCCACAGGATATAATAAAATCATTGAGTGATGTTGGTAGACTTATATGCGATAGTCACTATAAAGAGTCTCAATCACGACGATATGCGGCTTTAAGCACTTTAAATAAAAATATCAAAGATACTGTCAAAAATGCAAACTTAGATGAACATTTATTCGGTTCCGACTTATCTGAGCATATAAAGTCTTCAAAAGCTATAACTAAGACTGGTCCAGAAATAAAATTAAAAACTCAACGGCCTATGTATAGGACATCGGCCGTTACACAATCTCGGGGTGCTTTAAACTCGAGGGGGGCGCCGCCACGCATAGCATCAGCGGTCGAGCCGCAGTCGACCCCCGCACCACGCAGACCGCCGAAGGATCGACGCCTAGAAGCAACCCGGGGACGCTGCCACGCCAACAGCGCGCAGTACCAGGCGAGGAGGCGATATTAGGAGCACAGGTACCTATTGCTGGCCGCTTATCAAACTTTTATGATAAATGGTGCGAGCTCACTGATGATCATACTATTTTACAATGGGTTCAGGGATATAAAATTCCTTTCAGTGAAGAACCTAAACAAATAGCTGAGCCCCATAGCAATGCATGTAATTTGCAGTCACAAAGTCAAATCATTGACAAATGTGTAATTATCAGACTTATTACGTTCGCGATTTATATCAACATATACATGTTGCCAAGGACAATCTATATCACCAATATTTACAGTGTCCAAGTCGAACGGAACCCATAGGTTTATTTTGAATTTAAAATAATTAAATAAATTTGTTACGATTAAACATTTTAAGATGCAGGACTGTCGTACTGCACTAAAATTGTTAAATCATAACTACTTCATGGCAACAATAGACATAGGATGCTTATTTTTTAATTTCCAATAGTGATGATGACCGGAAGAAGTTACGGTTTAGACTGAAGTCTCAGTTATACGAATTCAATGTTCTTCCGTTCGGCTGCACTGCACCATTTGTTTTCACAAAATTACTCAAACCCGTTCTAAAATACTTACGCATTTTAGGATTAATATCAGTAAACTACCTCGATGATTTCTTATGTATAAGTAGCTCGTATGACGAGTGTTTGTTAAATGTAAAAACTACAGTCGCAGTGTTAGAATCGTTAGGTTTTGTAATTAACATGATTAAAAGTGTTAAGTCACCTAGTAGGGTTTTAAGTTTTAAGGCTTTATATTGAATCAAAAATAAAGTTACCGAGTTGGTGTCCAAAAATCAATGCACTATACTATACTAGGTACTTTGCTGAAATAATAGGACTGTTGACCTCCGCATGCCCAGCAGTCAGTTACGGTTGGATGTACAAAAAATTGCTTGAGCGCGAGATTCCGAAAATTGCAACGGACACCTGAAAATATAAACTTATCGTAATAAAGATCTTTCTTAAAGATTTATCTTTTTAAATAAGGATTGATAACACCACTGCCATATGTTATATAAACCGCATGGGTGGTGTTCAGCACCCACATTTAAATGACATTGCTCGAAAGATCTGGCAGTGGTGTGAAGCAAGAAATATATTTGTATTCGCATCGTATATCAAATCTAGCGACAATGTAATAGCAGTTCGAGAATCTCGGCGAATTAATATAAGTAGATATAGATTTAAGTCAATTGTTCGGAAAACCAAAGTTTGACCTTTTCGCGAGCACTCAAAACTACAAATATACATAGTAGATATGCATCATGGAAGCTAGATCCGTATTCCGAAGTTATTGATGCATTTACTATTTCTTGGCGTAACATTTTCTTTTATGCTTTTCCCCCTTTCTGTCTAATTACTAAAGTCATAGGAAAAAAATATCGTAGATAAAGCAATTCGAATCACTTTTAAAATCTCTCTTAAGAGTCCGCCACCCACTTCACGCGACGCTTATCCTGGTGGCAGCAGAATTATCCGGGAGGCGCTGATCAAGCGTGGAGTACCACGAACGTCATTACATATAATGATGGTCTCCTTTGCAAATACAACCATAAGGCAGTACAATAGTTCGAAAAAATCTTGGTGGCTTTAATGTAAAGATAATAACATGGATCTTTACGAGACGGTTATTGCCCAAATTATATCATTTTTAACAAAAAGATTCAAGGAGGGTACTAGCTACAGTATTTTAAATACGCATAGCTCTGCCCTCTCAGTTATTTTAGGCTATAACGTTACTATAGATGCCTGTATCAGCCGCTTCCTTAAAGGTGTCTACAGACTTACTCCCCCAAAACTAAAATCCAATTCAACATGGGATACAAACGTAGTACTGAAATACCTTTCCAATTTATGCCCTTACTTCTTCTTCTTCTTTAGTTGATTTGTCACATAAAACTTGTACATTATTAGCTATCGCTTCTACCCAAAGAATGCAAACCATCAGTGTTATAAAGCTAAAAATATATCGATACAAGAAAATGAGATTGTAATTAAAACTAGTGATTTAATCGAAACATCGAGGCCCGGGGAATACCAACCACTTATCAAACTGCCGTTCATTCGCAGCATTTGCCATTGAAACCTACATAGACAAACTAGATCTTTGCGAAATGACTACCCTGAAGGAAATCTTTTTATCGGTGTACGTAAACCTCATAAAAAAGTAAGCCCTCAGACATTAGCACATTGGGTAAAAAAGGTTTGCAAGACAGCGGAATAGACATTTCCATATTCGGTGCTCATAGTACTCGCTCGGCATCTACATCTGCCGCGCACAGATCTGGGGTCAGTCTGGAGGTGGTTCGCAAGGCCGCGGGCTGGAGCAATTGCTCAAACATCTTTCTTAAGTATTAATTTAGAAATGTGGTAGACTCGAATGACACCACTTTTGTAAATTCTATATTTGGTTCATAATGTAGAAGATTAACTGCATTTATATAATTAACAAGCTTGTTAAGGGAACGATAGATGTACGTTGATCATTGTATGATTTCTCAAAAAAAAAAAATATTAAACCTTTCTCTATAGTTCATACACTAAATGCTTTTTTAATTTTTCTTTTTCCTCTACATTATTGCAATGCTCTAAACATCTGCATGTAATATAAGTAATCGTCTTCGGTTGAGACCCGAAGTATAATTAAGAATCAAACGAACTTACCTAGTGAAGTTTGATTCCAATTATGCGAGTGTCTCAACCGAAGACGATTACTGCCCTATCCCCCCCAACCCAATGGTCAAAAGGCAATGTTATAACACAAAAATCTACTCTAAAATAATGATTGAAGGGCGTACGGTGTTGCCAGTGGTAGTGAAACAGGAACTTGTAATAAAAAATATGTCCTTTTATCCATTTTTTTTTTAGTGTTTAAGATCTAAACGTGTGATGAAGATAGCACCATCTCATGTAATGCTAGGAGATAGCACCATCTCATGTAATGCTGCATGTAATATAAGTAATCGTCTTCGGTTGAGACCCTCGCATAATTGGAATCAAACTTCACTAGGTAAGTTCGTTTGATTCTTAATTTTATGTGGCAAACATGTCTGGACCTGTTAAATTTTCTTTATGTTATCCTGCATGCACGTTTATATTCTTGTATGTGTACACATGTCTTGGCAAATAAATATTATCTTGTCTTATCTTATCTATGAAAAGTACTCTTGATCCTACCACAGTAGCGCCGACCTCCCTAGCGGCGTCAGCGTAGTCTGCTACGCTGACGACACGCTGGTCCTGGCGCAAGGGAGGTCGTACCAGGCGGCGGTCGACTTAGCGGCACACGGGGTTGCGACAATCGTCGATAGGATCCGGCAACTGGGACTCGAGGTGGCCTTGCACAAGTCCGAGGCCATGTGTTTTCATGGTCTTCGGAATGCGCCACCCACGGGTTCCCAGATAACGGCGGGAGGGGTTCACATCGGCGTCGAGTCGACGATGAAGTACCTGGGACTCATCCTCGACAGCCGGTGGAACTTCGCGGAGCATTTCCGACGTTTGGCTCCCAGACTGGAGCGGGCCGGGGCTGCCTTGAAGCGGCTCCTGCCCAATCTAGGGGGGCCAAACGCCTCCTGCCCAAGCTAGGGGGGCCAAACGCCTCCTGCCGGAGGCTCTACGCGGGGGTCGTGCGGTCCATGGCCCTATACGGGGCGCCGGTGTGGGCGCCTACATTGAGGTGCCAACCAGCCCGTAAGCTGAAGGCGTCTCATAGAGTCATGGCGATCAGAATGATCCGGGGATACCGCACGATCTCAGGTGAGGCGGCGGGCCTCCTTGCCGGATTACCGCCATGGGATCTGGAGGCAAAGGTCCTCGCGCATATCTGGGAGTGGCGCGAGGAGGCCAAACGCCGGGGCGTTACTCCGCTGCCGCGAGAAATCGAGGTGCAGCGGACAGAGCTCCGGCGGGATCTCATGGCGACATGGAGAGTGCGATTGTCGCAACCCAGTGCTGGGCACGCCACGATAGCGGCGGTAAGTCCCCTCTTTGAGGAGTGGCTTGAGAGGCGGCATGGCGTCCTCACCTTCCACCTGACGCAGGTCCTCACCGGACACGGTTGTTTCGGGAGGTTCCTGTTTCGTATAAGGCGGGAGGAAACGCCCGGGTGTTTCCATTGCGAAGATCGCCCTGAGGACACGGTGGAGCATACGGTGGCGGTCTGCCCAGCTTGGGCGGAGCACCGCCGTGTCCTCGTGGAGGCGATCGGCGGCGGCGATCTCTCGCGTCCGGCCCTGGTGCAGGCCATTGGTACGGAGCGAGAGTGAATGGTTAGCCGTCACCTCCTTCTGCGAAGCAGTAATGCTCGCAAAGAGGGAGGCGGCGCACGTGAGGGAGAGGCAGTATATGCGCCCTCACGGCCGTAGTCGCCGCGGGAGAAGCCCTGGGCGTCGGGAATCCCAGGCTGATTCCCGGCCACCGTAGGCGCGGGCTTGCGGACGGCGAGTAATGGGTAGCTCGCTGTCCGGTAAGGACCAAGCCCGGGTCGACGGCGCGTTGTGTTCCACGCGCGCCTCAAAGAGATGTCAGCACCAAAGGGTGGGGTCCGCAAGGGCCGATGCCTGCCAGGGGTGCGGGTTGTTCGAAAGAGATACCGTCGCCCCTGGCACACAGGCAACTGAGGGAACACGGGTGGGTTTTAGTCAGTAAAAGTCTGACACGCCCTCCTGCTCCACCCAGAGCGGGAGAAGTTATTTGATAATTTCCCATCCTCAAAAAAAAAAAACCTACCACAGTACAGGTACCAACTGCAACGAGTTGTTTTGTTGCTGAATATTCACAGAAATTATATTCAGCAACAAAGCGTTTCGGTGTACTTGGTACTTGTACTGTAAATTCAGTTTGATACGATCAATCAAATGTACCGAAAAGACATATGGACTCTCTTTAAGATTTATAAAACTAAAATAAGGAATAATATGCCAAAAATTCTGAATCACACAATCTGTTTTGTTAGCTGTACATAATAAAAGGCATAACTTACAAATATTGTATTATGGTTTTAAAGGCTTTTTATATATTATTTCAACATCGTTCGAAAAACCATAACCTCAAATGTTCCCATTAACAACTACAACGAAAACGCCTGTAATAAAAGGATCATAAATTATACTAAATTGTTGTTTTTATTTCCACACAGTATCATCTTTAAAAACCATAGACCATTTAAAAACCCAAAATCCATAACATCAAATAGTTACAACTAAAGTAAAACGCAATTACGTAACGTTAGAAAAACTGGCCGGGAGCGAGCCGAACTCGCACACGAAGGGCTTCGTACAGCAAGGCAAAATACTTCTAAAAGACACGGTTCTTTTAGGGTAATTTATAACTATTTAATTTTTTTAGACTGCCTGGTCGGTCTAGTGGTCACTAGCACTACTGCTGAGAATGAGGCCCTGGATTTGATTCCCGGGTAGGCAAACTTTTATTGGGTTTTTCTATCTGAGATTTCTCAGTAGCAGCCCGGAGTCTGGATGTGTGCCCGGTTGATGGCAATAGGCTCGTCCTCTATTACATGGGACTTAAATATAACTGGCGAAATGAAAAATGTGGGTGTAACATAGATACTCCTCTGCCCAAACCGTAGGGGAAACACAAACAAGGCGTGATATTATGCTTATAATTTTATTTATTTGTTGTTATAGCGGCAATAGTAATACACACTATGAAAATTCAAACTGTCTACCTATTACGGTTCATGAGATACAGCCCGCTGACAGACAGACGTACGAATGGACGGATGGATTGACTGACAGACGGACAGCGCAGGCTTAGTAAGGTGGTCCCGTTGGCACCCCTTGGGTATAGAACCCTAAAACCAATAACCAGCCTCAGTAATTGGTAGTAAAGTAAAGTAAAGTAAAATAATGTGTGAACCGAACATAAACGAGTTACAATTGAACACTGTTGCGTCACTGTACGGTAGAGTCGTGTGAAGATGTTGCACTGTAGTGCGGACGGCGAGGCGTGGCGTGTGATTACTATTTTATTTATGAGTTCTAAATGGGAGATATATGGGATGTGGATTTAGATGAAGTGGGTTGTAATTAGATTAATATTTATGAAGGTTTCGATCATTTGATTTATGAGTAGGTCGTGTTGGGCCGGAGGTTAAGTGGACCAGATTATTAAGCACCAGGTTGGAAGATGAGTAGACCAGTATAGCGTAATGTGTCTATGTGTCATTCTAAATTAAAAAAAAAATGATGAAGGTATTCTAACTATAGGGAATATTTCTTGTAAAATTCTATTCAGTGCAGATTGAAATTTTAGCCTAGAATAATCCGACTATAACGTCCTCACTGCTGGGACACAGCCCTCGACTTGGTGAGGCCGTAATCCACCACGCGGGCCCAGTGCGGGTTGGTAGATGTCACATGTCTTCAATTTTTTGTATCTAGGACATGCCGGTTTCATTATGAAAGTTTCTCTTCACCGTTTATAGAGCTGTGGTGATAAAATAATGTACACAAAGCAAATTGCCTATTTGGGTTCAATGTGGAGGCCGTTACCACTTGGCGACCACTGCTCTCAACTTTTTATTAACGTTCGTAATTTATAGGTATGTACGTAAGGAAAATCTTTTTTTTTAATACGAAGTTCGTCATCGCACGTTATACTTTTCTCACTCGGCGAATGAGTGTAGAACTCATTCGCCAAGTATGCGGAAGCAAATGGAACTTCATATCAACCGGGTCTCCCAAGACACTTTTCCATTGTTTATATTATTGGGTTGTTCTATCTGAAATATTTCAGTAGCAGCCCGGAGTCTGGATTCGTACCCGTGAGATGGCAGAAGTCTCGCCCTGTTACATGGGACTTAAGCATAACTGGAGAAATGGGGGTGTACAATAGGTACATCTCTGCCCAAACCTTCGGATAAAACAAGGCGTGATGTTATGATTGTTATGTTACATTAATGTATCATAGATCAACATTGAAACACCAAAGTTAGCCACCATAACGTAGGAAATAATAGTAATAAAACAGGCCAATTCGCAGCGTCAAGATTGTATAGTTAAAACTTAAAAGGTAATTGTGCAAAGGCGTTCTAATAACAGTGATCACGCTATCGAGTGTGACGTTGATTGCACAGATTTGGGCTTAGTACCTCCATGCACGAACCAACATTTTTGTGGTCAACTTTATCTTAACAGACTAAAGTTCGTATATTTTTTTATTACAGGACAAAAAGTTTCATACCATAGATATTATTACAAAAAGAACAATCTTAATAATCATGAACTAGTTTGTGCAGATTTGTGAAAGTTCAAGAGATTAGAAGATACCGTCTGTTAGAAAATTATAAAACAAAACTTTTTTTGTGAAAATCTTTCTCTTTGGAGAAAGCGTCAGTGTAGCCCCCGAAATTCAATTTTTCTTACTTTTTTTGCAATTTGCAGAGCTCTTAATAATCCCATTGAATGACTATTACATGAAATACTTAGTCATTGAAACCCCTATTTTACCTACTTTAAGACAACCATGTTTAGTAATTTCCACACCTCACACAAAACATAACATTATGCAAGAAAATCTACCACTAACCTTGACATGGCCAATTTGCAATTCATTTTCAATTTCGTACGCATAGTCGTTACATTTTAAGACTTTACAAGGAAGAGCATAATATAAGGCCGACCGACTGGTGTCTTAGTTTGATGGCATTTTATGATGACAACGGAAGTACCGTTTACTTTATTGATAGTAAGATATACAAAATAATATCTTTTTACTTTAATATAAGTTTATCATCCAATATTGATACTTATAATCGCTTGAAGTTAGTTTGGTACTCTTGCGCCTCGAGGTGATTTTGTATGAGGGTAACATCTCTACTAAATTAAATCCAAAGTGATCATTCAAAATAAGTTTGTGAGTTGGTTTTGATTTAAATAACACACACTCACATGGTCTGACTAAGACCATGTTTAGACTTTGAAAGAGACTTCAAGCCCGTTTGTGTCGCCATTTCATCTTAGGGATAGTTAGATAGAATATTATGTAGACTCAAACAAGTCTTTTTCTTTTATGTGACGCATTAAAGTGATTTCGAGATAGGAAATATCGAATCCATTAAGTTTTTGTTTTTTTGTGACGTGTAGCAGTGATTTCAAAATCCAATTTACAGAAAAAACAATTCCTTTCATTTACTCTGATGCACCTATCAAAAAATAGGCAATCATGGGGACTACCGACAGAAGTGAAAACTTTAAACTTTGGAAAAAAAATATCACGTCACATTAGCATGTCGGTGACGCAAACACATAAGTTTTACCGCCACCAAAAATCGCTCAACGCAGCTAAAGAAGTTTTCACTTAAAAAATTCAAATATAAATGGTTGTTGTATTAACTCGTGTACCGACACACTTACAAACTAACCCGTTCATCACACGTTGTTCTCCAAATGACGATAATAATACAATCATGAACATAAACTTGTGCTTTATGCTCTGAACATGGTATTGTGAAGCTTTTAATAGTGTTAATAGTGTATGTGTGTGTGTGGCATGATACATTCAATTAGGGTCTTCGTAGGGTTGAACGTAGTAGAGGAATAAATGATAGGATTTGTAGGTACATCAGGCGCTGGCGAAGATGGAAAGCATGTTTTGAAATATCTTCTTTAACGTTAAAACAACAGATATAAAAAATCCCCAGCTTTTAAAAATATGGCGCTTTGACTTCTTTTTTTCTGTTAATCTTTGTTGTCTCGCTGCTAGTCATAGGTCTTCAACATATATTTTTTTGTGGTGTTCTTTCTCTGTCCATTAGGTTAGGAATGAGTTCAAATCTTCACGCCGTTTTTAGGTCTTGACGGCAAAAATGCTGGGCTGCTGAAGGGCGTGAAAAGCCATTGAGAAGCCTTTGTGCATCAAGCAGAGAATCAGGAAATAATTCTGCAGCACCACAGACTGTCGATAGTGAATTTCAAGTTACCTAGATGATCATTCTTTTACGTATATGATTTGACCAGTGGGCGTAGGCACAATAGAGCAGTGGCCGCGACTTACGAGTTGTAGGTCGTGAGTTTGAACCTAGGCAGGCACTTTATTTTGTGTATTTAATTTCATCACCACTACTCTCAAAAGCGAAGGCGAAGGAAAACATTGTGAGGAAGCCGGTATGTCGTAGAACAAAAATAGCAAAACATGTGAAATCCACCAGCCCGCACTGGGCCTGCGTGGTGACTTATAGCCCACTCGCTTTCATAGAGAGGAGGTCTGTGTCGCAGCAGTGTGAACATTAAGGCTGATTGTGATATATAGTTTGTATCCATTTATTCAGCGGAAGAAACAAATGACAGACATTTTGTGTAATCTTATCTGTCCACGATCTCCAGAATTATTATCTGGAAAGTCTTTCCTTTAGTAAAATAAAAAAAGTGCTTGAAGTAACAAAGTAATAAATAACCATCTGAACATCGTCTTACAAACGTTCTACAACTGACACGTTTCAACTCGCTGTGATGTCTATTTATCTAGCGAGATGAAGTCATAAGTGACCATTAAGAAACGATGCCCCCTGGGCGGAGGCACCCGTCACTCATGCTGCAATATGGACCTCGGTATTATATCTTATACATAAAAAAATCACTGACAGTGAATTCATTCAGCCAGCGACTTAAGCAACGCACTACCTAAGTTGCTGGGTCTAGAAGCATGAAGTTTAACACAAGAGTTCCTTAAGTAATGAAGATCAGCGATTAAGATTTTTGAAAATTTATATTATACTAGCTTTTGCCAGCGGCTATGCTCGCGTGGAGGTCGAAAATTATCCCACAAGAACGTATTACCGAGATCAAAAGTATATTATGTGTTAATTCAGGTTATAAACTATCTGTATACCAAATTTAATACAAATCCGTTCAGCCGTTTAAGCGTGATTGAGTAACAAACATCCCAACATCCAAACTTTCACATTTATAATATTAGTAGGATTAGGGTCAAATGAGCTGCATGCACGATGACCGCTGGGTATATGGGATATATGGCGTGAGCTATAGATGTTGTAAAAGTTTTTGTGCAGCTTTATTAAGGTCGGTTTTGAACCCTAAACCTTTTTAAAGGCTGCGTTATGCTGCCCCGTGCGGCTGTTATTACTTAGCCACAACCCCCTCTCAATAACTTTTATCTGAATAATAAATACGAATATTTGATAGATTTTGTAACAGATCTTAAGAGAAGATCTGTCGATTTAAAATTCCTCCCTTAAATCTTCTGCAACTGGTACATTTCTTCTCAGTGTGATGTCTATTTATCTAGTAAGATGAAGCCATAACGTTGCCCCCTGGGCGTGTAACCATCCGTCACTCATGCTACTGATGCTGCAATATGGACCTATCACGTTTAGCTGTGGGGGTTCGCTGTGACTCAGTTAGCTTCTGCCTTTGATAAATATGGAAATAAATTAACAAATCTTAAATGTAAGTAAGTCATTCGAAAAGGGTCCGCTCATAAAATAATGTTAATTTGAAAGGTATTGCATCTATGTAATTTTGTGTTGTCTGCAGGCTTTTTGGGTTATTACTGAGCCCCCGCTGTCCGTCCATCCGTCCGTCTGTCTGTCAGCGGGCTGCGTCTCAGGAACCGTAATAGACAGACGCGAGACGGGTGGCATTTTAATAGATTGTGTATTTCTATTGCCGCTATAACAACTCATAATAAAAATAATATAATGTTAAAAATTAAAAAGAGACCCCCTTTGATTTTTCAATTTATTATTTTAAAATACAAGATCATACAAGATACATATTTTTTTCGGCGTTTCTTACTTTATAGCACGGAACCCTCCGTGTGCAAGCACGACTCGCACTTGGCTGGCGTTTTGTCATTTACTCTGTTCAACAAATCATACCAATCGCTCGCCTAGTTTTTTCATATCTCCACTATCTGTGGCTACATCACCTATTGATCGAATTGATCAAATTGTGGGATTGCTCGTTGGGCTCCTTGTTATTTTAAGAGTCAAGTTCATCCTATTGTTTTCGTAAAATACAGAATCTAGAGGATTAATTTTTTAATTTAAAGAACTACTGACAGGCCCTCCAAAAGTATTGCAAATTTAGAAAATTTTATAGAAATTACATATTGCCCTCCCAGTTATGGTAGTGGGGGTCAGATAGGCAGTCGGTCCATATTGCTTAATATGAATATATAACTACCCACATATGTCAGGATTGTAAAAGTCAGACATCAGTTTAAGTCCTATTTTTAACCGACTTCAAAAAGGAGGAGGTTATCAATTCGTCGGGACCTTTTTTTTTTTTTTTTTTATTTTTATTTATGTATGTTCCCCGATTACTCGAAGATGGCTGGACCGATTTGGATTTTGTTTTTTTTGTTTGAAAGGGTATACTTTCCAGATGGTCCCATGATCATCAAGTCAGGATCTGATGATGGGATCCTGGAGAAATAGAGAGAACTCTTCAAATTTTATAGGCACACGAAGCGATTTAGGTATTTTTCGGAAGAGTACTTTCTCGTAGTGGTCTCATTTCAATTTGGTGAAGATCTGATGAAGAACTTTGGAGATAGGCAACGGAACTCCTCAATAAATGATAGCAAATGGACTGGGATTGCTGAAATCTCATGTCTATCTATTGCTTACACCAGTTCATAACATAACATCACGCCGGTATACTGTGAAGGGGTAAGCACATGTGAACCACTAAAAAGTGAAAAATAAAAACTTTTTCCAAAAAAAAAACAACCGACTTCCAAAAAAACACTACAAAGTGAAAAATAACTTTAATTTCGGAAGGCGGTGACAAAAAATTCAAATACAGCTCCAAAGACACCGACTTCCGAAATTAAAGTTATTTTTCACTTTGTAGTGTTTTTTTGGAAGTCGGTTGTTTTTTTTTGGAAAAAGTTTTTTATTAGCCTACTTATTCCCACGACTGGGAAAATGCCTCCCCATATGTTACGTTCCTAACTATAAGTAATTTAATTTATCTTGCTCTCGAATGGATTCTAGAAAGAAATCTCAATTCTAAGCTCTCGGATTCATGCTAATTTTAAATCAAAACATTTTAAAATATTTTTTTTAATTTTTATATCTAGATCCTCTACTTGACATGCTAATAGCATAGTTCAGTTCGTTTATGGACCCTTCAAATTCTGAATGACATTATTAACAAGCATAAACAATCTCAAAGACAATAAGGGTATACAGATTTATGTTGCGATGCGGGAATTGAACCAGTGACCATGATCTCTGAAAACGGATACAGTGTAGTTTCTATTGAGGTCGACACGCGTCGCTGTTGATTTAAATTGATAAAGGTGTGAGCTTACACAGTCAATGGATAAGGGATAGTAATTAATCATTTAAGTACAAAGCTTGTTATTATTTCTTTCAGGTTTCATTCAGAATTCACCTTCGTTTTGTCACGAGTTATATGTACGAGTATAATATTAGTATAAATTATATTATATTCTGAAAAATAAGATAGATGATGCCGAGGTGTATTATAGTAATTGAGTGTGATAAATAGCGCAAAGATTCATAATATCTAATAAGACATTGCTAACAATCTCGCACCTGCACATGAGCTGCCTTGGCTTGCCTGGAAGTCTTGCAATAGACTCCAGACCCAGGTTGGCCAAGGCAAACAAAACCCGCTGAAATGGAGAGTCACAGACAACTCCGTCCTGAAGTGTTAATGAGGTGCAGTCCCGTGAGGGTAACAATATTAAGATTTCCAATGTGTGAACATTGGAAATCTTAATATTGTTACCAGCGTGTCTTGTTTGCTCGTTAAAGAAACCGAGGGTGTCAAACACGTAGGAAAATTCTGGGTCCACTCTATGTAGAGTGCCATCAAAGAGCTAAGGTTAAGTGCTTCATCATTCATCATCGATCACCATCTGCTTAACCTTTTTCCAACTATATTGGGACCGACCTGACGCAGCTGAATTACCAGATTTTTTACCTGAAACGACTGCTTTCACAACCCAGTTGCTGAGTAAAACGATACCTCTTGGTAAGACCGGTTGTCAGAATGTCGGACTTCTTACAACTCGTAACGACAGTCAAAGATCCGCGAATGACAGCCTGCACCAACAGCGGGATCTTGGTATTTTAAGATGCCCATCCACGACCCGACCGCGGCAAGCGTAGCTTAACTTGGTAGATCGACCCGTTCTGACAAGATAAGACATTGCAAAACCTTTACTTAAAACTAAGACCACTATGCAGCTAATTACGAATGATTTACCTTTTACCAGATCGCATCTGTAAAACAACTTCACTAATGAATTTAATTGAATTCAACGCAAAAGTTGAACTAAATTAACCTTTAAGACAACTCGATCCAAAAATCTAAATATTTCGTAAAAGCCAATTACTTTGTACGGGTTCACTTCCCAAGCAGCACAAATAGCTGTATAGCCACTGGACAACAGAATTTTTGAAAACTCGACGCTGTTATGCTGTTTGTACAAGGGCTGTCTATCCCGCTACACAGCTCCTATAATTCTACATTTGGCCCCAAATTAACCAGCGCTGAGAATTATAGTAGCTTGTTAAAAGCATTCCAGAGCATTGTAAGAGATGTACATGGGCTGCACAATAGCTTAGACAGCTGTCAATAGGCCACTATCCAGCTCCTTTAATTCTCTTAGACAGCCACTAGATGGTGTATGGTTTCCTTACGGCGATTAATAAATCTACAAAGAAATAGCAACAAAAGACTATTTGTGCAGTGCAAGTGTTATGTCAAACTCTAATCTGTGGGCAAATATATAATTTCCAATTTAAGGTAAGTAATTTTTCACGTTTATTTGTATCTCTATCGCTAAATTGTACTGCGGGTGCCAGTTTACTGTTAATATATATAGGTGTTATTATCAAATATTACACGCGCCACAGAAATAATATGGTTTTACTAAAAATATTATTCAAAATAAATACGGTGTACGAATTATTCATGGATTTTTACAAAAAAATAACATTTTATGAGCATTCATATCTATTTGTAGCTAATAAATAATGTATTTTTACTTTAATAGCTTTGAAATATCATGAAAATTTTACAGATATCAGTAATTTTTTTCATATATAATCGGCTTGTTTACATTAAAATGGCGTTAATTTGTTATCCAGCAATCATTCTAACTAAATTCTCTTGAAACTCTCTTTTCTGTGCAATGGCCATATTTAATTCTATTGATCAGCTGAGAACTTTACGCTAGCTGTACAATGGTTTTCAGTTATTCTAACGACTGGTGAAATCAGCAAAGTGAGAGTATACAACAGCGTCTTAGGGATCTCTAATATTGATAGAAAACTATTTCGGTCATTTCGTACTCAAGTAGCTTAGGTACTTCACTTAATTTTGTGATCCTACTTATTCTTGCCTGTTATGTCAAATCAGAGAGCCATTACTTGCCATGTTGCTTAGAAATGTATGTTATAAAGTAAGATAAAAAAAACTATAACTTCATTTAACCTAGCTAAGTGAATATTTAGCTAGGTTTAACTTTACGCTCTGCCGGCCGTGTGAAAGAGATGAAGCGAATTTGGACTGTCGCTTATTCGCGAATTTGCTTTGTCGCGAAGGATTTGTTAGCGCCATTTAAATTTAACCAATCATATTGATATATATATATATATATTTTATTGAAAGGAGTTATTCAAACTTGTGTTAGCCAGTTGTTGCCAAATCTTTACCATATTATCTTTATATATTGTGAATTTGTTACCCGTCACGCGCTACGCACCGCACGTATTATTATTGTTTCTATTTTGTTTACGAATTTTTTTTTGTGTTGTAAATTGCGAGTCGTACGCACTCTTGCACACTTACACACTTCTGCAATTCAATTATGCGAACGAAGTGAATAACTTAGTTTGTTTTATAATTTATCAATTAATAATAGTGTACATATTTTTTGTGATAGTACCTGTAATAGGTGTAAATATTTTAATACTATAGAGCGTTTTACTTATTGGCACAAATACTAAATCCGCATACTTAATGATCTCTTACTTCTGACGTAGTAGGTAAAGATGCTAATGTTATTGCTAAATAATTGTTCTTGTTTTCAGAAAATAGAAATGCCGTTCAAAATGTGAAGACAATAGAAAGAGGGGAAGGAAAATTATCTGTCATACCAAGTGCTTGAGAAAAAGGATGGATGTTGAGATGATATATTAAAAACGTCACTTCGAAATTGATGAAACTAGAATATTCAAAGCATCATACAGATTGGACAAAAATGCAATGCATAGTGAAACGGTCATCCATTGCAACATATAACAATGCAGAAAAAGAACTAAGTGGCATGTTGAACCATAGTGATACGTCAGATTACCCAGATGATGGAGAAATAAAACCAACTAATGGTTTAACATATATAATTACCAAAGCCAAATCAAGAGTATGTGATTAATAAAATAAAACGCAGTAAATGTATACCATTACTTTTATTTTTACTGACCATTCCTTAGCCAACAGCTATAAATTAATAAAACTTTTGAGCGCCACTGACACGGCTTTATTGTTTTGTAACGGCCACACAATATTAAAATTTATCTTCTCATAAAGACGTGGCGCTGAGGGCTTGAAAATGCACATACCTGTTATAAAAGCCCTTGCGGGTGAATCGCAAGTAAAACATCTAATCTTGACTTTTATAATCTCGCTTGTTGATAGAAGGATTCCGTCATTCAATAACTGTTTCATTTCAACTACAATGGTGCCGATTCTCTTGTACACCGAACTAAACTATCACTAAAATTCCTTACTTTTGGCTATGAGAATCTTAAAGCTATTCTGCAAAAAAAAATCTCTAAACTTTTTCATATTTTTTCAAAAAGGAGGAGGTTATCAATTCGTCGGAACCTTTTTTTTTTTTTTTTTATTTTTTTTTTATTTTTTTTTATGTATGTTCCCCGATTACTCGAAGATGGCTGGACCGATTTGGATTTTGTTTTTTTTGTTTGAAAGGGTATACTTCCCAGGTGGTCCCATGATCATCAAGTCAGGATCTGATGATGGGATCCTGGAGAAATAGAGAGAACTCTTCAAATTTTATAGGCACACGAAGCGATTTTTTTTTTTTTCTCTTAACTCTAATTTTCTTATATCTACCTAATATCAAATCATTTTTATTTTTAATAATCAACCTTATTTTCTATGGTGACTTGACGTCGCCAACATACCCTATTGTTGATCGTTATTTTCTGATGGCTGTGTGTTTCAATAAACCATTCACAAGTTTATAAACTTTATTTTATGTCAGTATCATTTTACAAAAAGACATTGATAAGTTTAACTTAAACTGTTATTTATTCGTTATATTGTAAAAATATATCTAAATAAACTTAATGTGTCTTAATAACTTTAATTACAGGTTATATTACAACCATACCACATTTTGTACCTTTAACTATGCTTCAAATCAGAATCACAGATAAATTACAATCATTGCCACTTAGTTGATACTTGAGGTATCTACTGCTGCGATAACCATTTGTAACAAAAAGGTCGTAACAAAAAATTTGCAATGGAATTTGAACTTTTTCATACTGAACATTGAGTTTTAGGTTCCAAAACAGGACAATTATCTGAGATTCTAAATTCAAGCTTACATTAAAACCATTTTATGTACAAGCATAATACTGATAGTTTCAAGGTACTGGCAAGGAGGTCATGGCCATAGAGATACTTGAGATCAGGATCTATTTTAATTATAATAATTGAGGTTCTTTTTTAATAGTAGTCCCAGTCCTTTTAAGGGGTAAGTATCTCCCCTGATAAAGGTTTTTTTTATTGATGGCAAACGTTTTAAAGATATTTAGTTCATCAGTTCCTGATAACTCCTAAACAATAACCCCTTGGAAGATCTGGATTATTAATCAAAGTCAGGTCAACTTCATACATGAATAAATTAAATTGAACTATATCAGAACTCCTTTTTCAAACAATCATCTGTTTTCACACAACCTACAATATTTACTACATTATGCTATAAGGTGTTTAACTGAGCTTGGCGATTGCGATTTGTTTGGGTATATAACAAATAGAGAGAGTTGAATAACAGCCAATGCAGCACCAAACAAATTCGTCATCTGTGAACAAAAATATAAACATAATTAGAATAATTACTTACTTTTTTACCACAAAACTTAGAAAGGCATATATTTTTTAAGTATCTTAAAAAAATATGTAGTACTTCCTTTTTTTTGCTTAAGAGATAGATGTAAAACCGAATGAAGAATATAATATTAAATACATATATTGTTTAAATTAATTACTATACAGTATACGGAGTGTGCAGACTATACAAATGTACTATCAGGGATATCCATATCTATACACCTTAAGGACTATTTTTGCTTGCAGCGCTCGGCCGCTAGGCGGTAGGGGGGTGGTTAACAGATGTGGTCATCGTGTTCACTGTTAGAGATTTTGTACTAGTTCGGGAACATATGTTTCTTCCCAAGAAAAGTCAACAGGTATTAGCTACTTTGTTAGCTTACAGTATACACGCAGTTATTGATAATTTAACTGAGACTAGGTTAAGTGACGAAACAGTATTATCTAGTACTTCTAATAATACTGTAGTTAATTCTTTAAACTTTTAGACACGACAAAAGAGAAGCATAATAAGAGTATTTTACTGTATCACCAAAATATAAATCGCTTCTCTGGCAAAATCTTAGACGTGGAAATGTTAATAGATAAATATCATATGGATATCTTATGTTTTAGTGAAACTTGGTTAAAACCGGATAGAATGTTGTTTAATGTAAATAATTTTTCAGTTGCCAGTGCGTACAATAGGTCTTCGATAGGGGGTGGTACTTTGATATTATGTAATAGTTGTTTTAGATATAAGGAAAGAAAGGATATCACTGCTTGCTCTATTGATCGCTTATGCGAGGTAGCATGTGCAGAAGTTCAGGGCCATACTTTCTTATCTGTTTATAGACCACCAGCCTCAAACTTGTCATCATATTTGATAATTACGGAAGAAATATTAGGTAAACTTTTTAAAGATAATAAATTAGTTTTTGTGTGTGGTGACCTAAATATTGATCTATTAGTTAATTCACCAGAAAAAGTAAGCTTATCTCATTGTTTAAATCATTCAATTTAAAATGTACATTTAATGAAGCGACTAGGATAACAGCAACCACAGCTTCATGCATAGACAATGTATTTACTAATTGCATAATAAAGGGCTCATCCTTAATTAGTGGCGTCAGGTCAGACCATACTGGTCAGCTTGTATCGTTTGACTTCGATAAAAAGTTACACCTGGATAAAACATGATAAAAAATGTCAACGAAAGCCTAGCTGTTCTTTCGAAATGGTTTGCTGTTAATAATCTTTTACTCAATGCGAACAAAACTAAATGTCTTGAGTTCTCGTTACCAAATGTACCCCAAGTAGGTCTAAATTTAAAACTTGATGGCAAGAAACTAGATGCTATTTCGGAAACTGTATTTTTGGGAATTAATTTAGATTCAAAATTGCAATGGGGTGCCCACATTAGAGCTCTTTCAAGCAGATTAAGCTCAGCTGCTTATGCAGTAAGAAAAATAAGGCAGTTGACTGATGTAGCCACAGCTAGGTTAGTATACTGTGCTTATTTTCACAGTATTATGTCTTATGGCGTTCTGCTGTGGGGAACGGCAGCGGACGTAGATTCAAGTTTAATTTTACAAAAGAGGGCAAAGTCTCTTAGAAACAAATTCGACGAAATTGATATACTAACTCTGCCTGCTCTTTATATCCAAGAAAATATCTTGTATGTTCGCAAAAACTTAGGACTTTTCAAAAAAAGATGCGATTTCCATAATCTAAATACACGTAGTAAAGATGACATTGTGATTCCAAAATTTAGATTAACTAAAACTAGCACCCCCCCAGTGGGTTCCCGCATTGTCGTTGCGGGGGGGCTCAGTAGCCGTGGTCCGCTCCCACGGTGAAGCGAAGAGGAACCCCAAGGTGGGGCCGCTCGTCAGGGCTTTTGTCTCCAAGCCGACGACGTAGCGGCCAGAATGTAGGTTGCGGTGAGGTGCACCGCAACTGAGGCGGGCCGCGGTGTCGAATGGGAGGCATCGCGGCTGAGGATTACAGGCTGCGGAAGAGGAGGAGTGCCGGTACTTCTGAGTAGCGCTCTTCCCTTCCGTGGCCTGGACGGGGCCGCCACCGTTTGATGGCGGACGCGGTGGGGCCGCAGGGGAAGAGGAGTGTCGGTATAGCGTTGGCCGCTCTCCCTATCCCCTGCGGCCGAAAAGTGGTAGGCGGCGGGGCCACTGTGCTGACCCGTCGCAGGGGGACCAAGGGCGCCAGACACGGGTTCGTCTGGGGCCCTTTTGTTACTTGGTTCCTGGGGTGGTCACGGCGTGCCACGTGTCCTGGTGCGCCGAACTGGTGGGGTCCGCAAGGGCCGATGCCTGCCAGGGTTGCGGGTTGTTCGAAAGAGATACCGCGGCCCCTGGCACACAGGCAACTGAGGGAACACGGGTGGGTTTTAGTCAGTAAAAGTCTGACACGCCCTCCTGCTTCGCCCAGAGCAGGAGAAGTTATTTGATGATTTCCCACCCTCAAAAAAAAAAAAAAAAAAAAAACTAAAACTAGCAAGTCATTTCTAATAAACAGTATCCGCTTCTATAACAAGTTGCCAAAGTCGGTTACAGAACTTAGCGATGGAAAGTTTAAAACTCACATCAAACGTGTCCTTATCAAAAAAGCATATTATATGATAAAAACTTTTTCCAAAAAAAAAACAACCGACTTCCAAAAAAACACTACAAAGTGAAAAATAACTTTTTAAGATAAGATAAGATAAGATTTATTTATTTGTCTAAACATTGTATACATACAAGAGCATGCAAGATATTAGATACATCGTTTGAGTCCATTCATGTTTAGCCGTAAGTATCGGCGTACAAATATTTCCATAACATTGAGAAGAATTACCAATAAGACAAATGAAAAAATAATAATAATAATACCTGGAATAGGCACGTAAATAGTCTATAATTTAGAAACTTAACAATTAGAAATTATTTTATGTTATTATGTCAAAATTCCATGTTCATATAAATTTAATCTAGTGTCAGGAAAAGATAAAATTATTCAATCAAAAAAACTTTTTCGTCTAAAAATTCGGAGACACAATAATATGCCTTTTGCGAAAGAAACACTTTTAATTGTCGCTTGAATGCCTTACTATTTAGCTCCTTCCAACGTTTAGGCAATTTATTAAATATAGTAGGCGCCATGCAGACGATACTTTTGCGCATGAGTGCCGTTTTTGCTGGATAGACTCGAAGACTGGTCATATCTCGTCTATTACGCGGTACAACGTCCTGTAGACGTGGAAACAAATTGGGGTTTGTTTTGACAAACATTGCGGTTTCGAGGATATAAATACAAGGAAGAGTCAATATCTTGTACTTTTTAAAATATGGTTTACATGTGTCAACCGTTTTTAGTCCAAACATAGATCTAATGCATCTCTTTTGAGCCTTAAATGCCGTGCCAGTGTCGGTAGAATTTCCCCAAAATATGATGCCGTATCTTAGGTGAGACGCAACTAAGCCATGGTAGGCCGCAATCAAGGTATTTACATTCACAACTGCCGCTAGAGAGTGCAATGCAAATGCAGAACTACAAATTTTTTTACAGAGGTTTTCGATTTGTGATTTCCAGTCAAGTCTTTTGTCAATTATTAGTCCAAGGAATTTAGTACTATTTACGGTTTCAACAATTTTATTATCTATGTTTATGTCCATATTTTCTACAGTCAATCGTTGGCTAAAATGTATGGTTTTAGTTTTATCTAAATTAATTTTTAAATTATTATTGTTAAACCATTCTATCATAGATGTCAGGGTATTGTGTATGTCAAGTTTGTATTGGATCATGTCATTGCTATTACTAGAAATTGTCACTGTGCTATCATCTGCAAATAAAGTCATAGGGTGTGGAGTCGATTTTGGCAAGTCATTAATGTATAGTGTAAATAGTGGAGGTCCCAATACACTACCTTGTGGAACACCAAAAATTGTTTGACCTTCATCTGATAAGTGTATCTCTTCGTTTTTAGTGGTTATATTAATTCTAGTGATCTCTGTCTTTTGCTTTCTATTGTTTAAATAGGATTTAAATAAATTAAGAACATTACCTCTTATACCATATGCGTCAAGTTTTTTTATTAAAATGTCATGATTTACGTAGTCAAATGCTTGAGTCATATCGCAGAAAATCGCACATACAGGTTTTTTTTTGTCCACTTTTATCAATACAGTATATATAAAGTCATAGATCGCCATATTTATAGTCTTATTTTCGCGAAATCCCTTTTGCTCATTACATAATATTTTATTTTTTTCTATATAACCGTTTAATTCCTTTTGAATGAATTTCTCAAATACTTTCGAGAAGATAGGAATCAGAGAAATAGGCCTGTAGAATTCCATGAGCTCTCTATCCTCTTTCTTGAATAATGGCTTAATGATCGCTATCTTTAATGCGTCAGGAAACGTGCCAGATACAATACACAGATTTATAATATGAGACAAATGGTCGCATATTTCAAATGCTACAGCTTTTACTACTTTGGTTGATATGTCATCGTACCCCACACTATTCGTATTTTTTAAGGTCATAATAATTTTCTGTACCTGGTGTGGTGTACAGGGTGCCATAAACATCGAGTTTTTGTTGTTTATGATGGGCTGTGTATTTTTAAAACTGGACTGAATGGGTTGTATTTTGTTAATAAAATAGTCATTAAATTGATTCGCAATTTGATTCGCATCCGTAATTTTGTCATTATTGATTTTAATTTTCGAAATATAATTTTTTGGGACATTAAATTTACCTTTATTTATTATTTGCCAGACGGTTTTACTTTTATTGTGTGATGTTTTGATTTTATAGTTATTTTGTGAACGCTGTGTCAGAGTCATAATTTTTCTAAAAAGCTTAGAGTATTCTTTAAAGCGAGTTCTATTTAATTCACTTGATTTTAATCTATAGGTCCACAGAAGTTGCCGTTTTTTCTTACTACAGGTTTTAATACCTTTTGATATCCACCTTGGTTTTTTTATTACATTTATTGTTATCATAGTCTTAGGATAACAGAGGTTGTAGAAAAAAGAAAATATTTCATGAAATTTGTTGTATGCAATGTTCGGGTCTTCCGTTTCATATATTTCGGAGAAATACATTTTGCTCATACAATATTTAAATTTAGATGTATTTTCATTGCTATAATTGCGTCTAATAGCACCGTATTTGTCGATCGTACATATTTTATTTACCGGGCATTTTAAAATCTGGGCTGTGTGGTCTGAAAGGGCAAAATCTAAGACTTCCGATTTACACCGTTTGTTATAATTATGCGCAAAATTATCGATACATGTCTGACTTCCCGTTCGAGTAGGTTGATGTATTGCTAGTTTTAGGTTGAAGCTAAGTAGAAGGCACTCAAAATCCATCGACTGATAATTCCTTTTTAATATGTCTATATTGAAATCTCCGGCTATGACAATATTTTTATAGGAATTCTTTCTTTAATTTCGGAAGTCGGTGTCTTTGGAGCTGTATTTGAATTTTTTGTCACCGCCTTCCGAAATTAAAGTTATTTTTCACTTTGTAGTGTTTTTTTGGAAGTCGGTTGTTTTTTTTTTGGAAAAAGTTTTTATTTTTCACTTTTTAGTGGTTCACATGTGCTTACCCCTTCACAACATACCGGCGTGATGTTATGTTATGAACTGGTGTAAGCAATAGACAGAGATGAGATTTCAGCAATCCCAGTCCATTTGCTATCATTTATTGAGGAGTTCCGTTGCCTATCTCCGAAGTTCTTCATCAGATCTTCACCAAATTGAAATGGAACCACTCCGAGAAAGTACTCTTCCAAAAAATACCTAAATCGCTTTGTGTGCCTATAAAATTTGAAGAGTTCTCTCTATTTCTCCAGGATTCCATCATCAGATCCTGACTTGATGATCATGGGACCACCTGGGAAGTATACCCTTTCAAACAAAAAAAACAAAATCCAAATCGGTCCAGCCATCTTCGAGTAATCGGGGAACATACATAAAAAAAAAAAAAAAAAAAAAAAAAAAAAAAAAAAAAAAAAAAAAAAAAAAAAGGTTCCGACGAATTGATAACCTCCTCCTTTTTGAAGTCGGTTAAAAATAATTTTGACACAACTAAAATCGAATTTGACAACCGCGGATCCTGCAGGCTTAGTAGCATGACGGTTTCTATTTCTACTTTACTGTAGAATAGAAATCGCTTGTCTACATTTCTCGGTGAAAAACTGACAACTGTCTACACAGAAACGTCATTTTGTCTTGTCTTCCGTCGACAAAACGCTTCTCTACGGTTGTCGTGCCAAGCCTGCTGGTGGTATTTTTTTTTCTTTTGGCTTCGCAACGTTTTACTTGTGTGCCCTACGCAATGATTTTTTTAAGAGCTGAATGAAGCGTGCGCAGGAGGGCAGCCTCGACGTTTTTTATGGAATTTTTCACTTATTGTATGGAAAATAAAAAAAATATTACCTACATGTTGAGATTATGGGGCATAGGGGTTTCATAAAGGGGGTCGAATTTATCATCATTTTTGCGATAGGACACACCATTTTCGAGATATAAGCAAACGAAAAGAAAAAAAAAAGATACAATACTGTTTTTGCACCTGAAGTCGAAGTGTTGGTGTGAATTTTAGTTCATGACCATTAGTTTTATTCCACACTTTTTTAATCGCGATTAAAAATAGTCTTAGTTAGAAAAATTAATATAGTCAACATTTTTGGTGAAAAACGGCAAACTCAGAATAGCAAAATTACCATCTTCACTAAATTAATAATTCAGTGCAATCTTATTGCTGTCAAACTAAAATATAGTTAAGTTGTGTCACTTTAGTCAATTTCAGAATGGGAAATCGTCGTTTGACAGGATTAAACTAAATTTTGGTGACAACAGAACAACAGACAACAGAATCGGCACCATCTTCTAGATAAAGATCAAGATTCTTCGGTTTTCCAACACCATAATAAACACCATAAATAGTTGGGTATTTCAAAAACATTACGGAAAATCGGCCAGAACTCATATTTCGAATTTTTATATAGAGGCAAGCCATCAAAGGTTATATTCAAACCAATGCTCTTAATATTTTCTAAAACGTCTAGCCACTTGTTTAAAACTATAGTTAGCGGATTGATTAGTCCATTGTACCAGTATTCATCAACAGATTCGATTTATTTTAAAGCAATTATTCTAGCTTGTAGAATCGTTCTCGGATCATTTGGTAAAATATCTGGAAATCTCTTATTCACAATAATTATTAGTAATTCCTTCAGTGCATCTTGAGCAACATTTCTCTTTATTGCCCATTCTTTTATATTTTCTTTAAATAAAATGTTTACCATATAAATATTTTCTCCCTCATGTCTGGTTTGATTCATTACTTTCAGTATTTCTCGTTACAATTATTTTTTTAGAAAGGTCACTGACCGAATCCATTAATTGTACGGAACTATGATCATTGGTAACAAAATCTATGTGATTAAGTCGTGTTGCGAGGTTATGACAAAATTGACGTTATCATAGCACTACTAACCTATGTCTACTCTTCAATAATGCTAAAGGCTGTGAAATAGATAATATTTACACTATAAGCTTTGGAATTAAAGTGGAGTAACACTACACTAATTTACAGCTCATGCAGTCTTAAAATGCTTTTAACCAGCTAGTGTTAAGCTCATTGAGGAAGCATTATAATAGAATTTGTGTACTCCATAAAAAAATGCCAATGGCTAAATTTTATTCTCTAATACAGTTCAAAGCTTACAAACGGTGTGACGTTACCCCGTTATGCAGCTGTTTACAAACTTTGGTCTTCTTACCCAGCTAGTAGCATTATACTTAGCCAAAAGCTGGACAATAGTTCTTTCAAGTTCTACTAAAATGCATTTTGTTGTTTTTTTGTCCATTGTACTGCCATTAGTCAGCTGTGCTGTTTAACAGTGTAGAGATCGCCCCCCATACAGTCCCAAGAATCGTCTTATCCATTAGTACAGCTACATAAGAGCCTTTGACTGTAATATAGCTTGTTTATGGATGTAATTTCCGCTAATGTGCTGCTTGGGTTGTATCATGTATTTAAATATTGCTTTGAAACGATATTAGTTTATTATTTAGTGGATAATATTTGGCAAAAGTTAATTAATCACGATTTGGACCACTATCGCCGTGATCATCGGAAGCCGATCCATATTGTAAGGTCATATGGGTTTAGGGTGACCATGCAGCTACTCAAATAATTTGAAACTAAATAAAAATGAACTGTCTAAATGAAAAAAATACGCTTGCTTTTACTCTAAACATGCATTTTTTTCCGGAAAAAATTGCATGTTGAAAGTGCTGTTCAGAATGACCTAATCAATATTAGATGTAATTTTTTGATGATACAATTCGTATGTATTCTTACGCGATAAAAATGATCACTCGTCAAAGTCAATGTTTAGCAGATTAATATTTACCATCGTAATTCGAATAATAACATTGAACTGTAAATAAATGATAATTATATATATTTTTTATAAAATAATAAACAGTTAATGAAACAATTAACATTCTCATCCATTGTTATGTAATTACAACGTAATTTTAGTAACTACAAGTTATTTCATAAATTAATTTATTCCAATATTTATTTAAACATTCGAACTTGCCCCATATAAATAACAATTATTATAGCCCTCTAACACGTAAATAATAATTGTAGTGTCAAGTATGAATTTACGGAATTATCTCAACAATTATTAAATAGCAGTAAAACCTGTAATAGCCTATTATATTATGACTTAACATTACACGAATTCAAGTTCAATCGTTGATGTATTCAAAATCATTTAGGTACATAACAACGCTTGTCATAAAAATTACAATACGGACAGAATAATTCATTGATGCTATAAATTGAAATGTAATTTGAAAAACAATATTATTTACTCCAAGTGGCTTTTATTATTTAGGACAGGGTGCTGAAAAAAGGACTACATACGTTGTATGTACTTTCATTTAAGGACGATATTTTGTATGAGCAATAACAGCCACACCAGTCAATTGATCAGGCTTTGCCGCGGTGGTCCGTGGATGGGTACCCATCTGTACATACCAAGACTCCCTGTGTCTTGGAAAGTCAGTAACTATCCCACGGGAACATGCTACCGGGACCAAACTAGCCTAAAGTTACTCCTACCACCATTGATACTCCCGTCAAAATCGGTCCAGCCGTTTAGGATATTACCCGGGACAAACAGACTGATAAACAAAAAAATGATAAAAATGCTTTTTTTTGTTAGAAGTACCGTATAAACTTTCATATGCATTTAGTAAAAAGCTGTTATTTTGACATGACAAACAGACACTTCAATGTAATACAGCCAAAATATATTATATTGATATGAACATACATAAATAAGTCTGTTCTCAACTTTTCCCCTGGAAATTTAAATTGGACATTGTACACACTTTGAAAGCTTGGTCAACCTACAAGAGAAGCTCGCATTGGAATTTGTAAGCGGGCAAGGTCGAAAATTGATGCTCGATCGAGACTAAGTGTCCGTATGTACGGTAATACGACCATTCAAATAGGATTTGTATGCCAAGCGTGGTATGAGAGAAGGGACCAAGATATGTTATGATTTCCACGAATTGGAAATAAGAATTAATTGTTAGATTAGGAATATTATCGTGCTTTCGTATAATTTATTAACATGCGAGATATATATTTTTAAGGCAAAGATTTTGGATTAATGCTGTGTAGTTGGTAAGCTTTTATTTATATTATACGTGAAGCAAAAACTTTGTACCCCTTTTTACTACAGTTACGCGCACAGAGGAGTAGGAAATTTGGCACAGTTAAAGTTTATATGGAGAAGGAGTGCAGGCAACTACTAATTTTGCATAATAATGCATTAGTAATTTTTAAATTTTTTAGGGGTATTTCACCGGAATTTTTATCAGACAAAAATCTAGAATGTTGACATGCCAATAAAATACATGTATTGTTGTCCTTGACATAAGTTTTTGTATATTAACATTAGTATTTTAAATTGACATTAGTATTATAAATTGACATCAGTATTATATATTGACATTAGTATTGTGTTTAGTCTTATATTTGTTTTGCAGTCTGTGTGTTGACATGCACGGTTATTAATTTCTATTGCCATTTTATCAATAATTATTTTGTATTATGAAATGTGTAAGTCTTTCAAATCCAGTCTTTATAATTCAGACTTATTGTATTTTATTTGATCATTGAGACTTGGCTGGCTTGATACTTTTATTTTTTTATTACTTACGAACATTTGTACGCCCTCTGGTATAACGTAGCACACTCTTTGTTATCTTTATATTTATCATCATTATTGTACAAACAAAAGAAGAGAGAGAGAGAGAAATTAATAAATGACTTATGACTTATGACCACTGGGCGACCACTAGGATTCTACTATCCTACTATATTGTTATAAATATGAAAGTTTCGATGTTTGTTACTCAATCACGCAAAAACGGCAGGATGGATTTGGATGAAATTTGGCCCACAGATAGTTTGTAACCTGGAATAATATATAGGATCCATTTTATCTCAATAGTATGTTCCTGTGGAATAATTTTCGAACTGCACGCGGGAGAAGCTGCTGGCAAAAGCTAGTACGAAAATAGAAAAATAAATGATAAGATATTCAGATACAAGAAAAGAATGAACATGTTAACTTTTTCGAAAATGTTTTTTAAAAACAAAACTTTCTATATAGTGAAATGAGAATAACTTCCGTTAAATCAAAAGATCCAGCTGAAAATTCATAGTTACCTCCAACAGAAAATAAATGTTGTGAGAAAACTAACTAATGGAATAGAATACGAGCCGAACATCAAATTAAAAGAATGGCACCAAAAGTAGAGTGAGTCTCTTTTTGTATATGTCCTTGTTGAAAATCTATTTTGGTTAGTATTTATTTTTCGTGAAAAAATCATATTTGAGGTTTTCAATCAAATAAAATCGAAAGCATAATGTTGACTTAACGAGACGGCTTGCGTAAAGCCATCCACGACAATTAGACGCGTCCATCCTCAGGCACAACATAATATCGCGATTACGAAACATCGGCCACGACTTGAGATGAAGTAGATCGACCTACACCCAACTATATATACTGTACTGATACTTTAAGGTTATCAGTTGCATCCACAGCTTCTGGGTAGCAAGTTCATTCTAACAATAGAATAAAACCAACCAAAAATGAAATTGGTAAGCTTGAATGAGCTTCTTGAAACAACTTACAAAAAATCTAAATAAACTTCATAAAATTATAGGACGATATATTTTTGATATTTTAGCTATAACTTTTTCTGAAAATCTTCAAATATCTATTCTGTAATTTCTAAACAAACTCCAACGATTAATTTTCACCATTATATTTTTCAGTTCATCATTCTAGCTGCCGTTGTCATGGCTCAGGCCGCCAAACTGGACAGGATCTACCTCCCACCCAACGCGAAATCCTCTGCAGGATCTTCCTTCCTCGAGACTCCTCGCCAGTCCAACGGTTTCCAAGACCAGACCGGCGCTTTCTCCAACAATGGATTCTCCAATCCCAATGCTTACAACCAGAATGGTGCTTACTCAGGCTTCGAAGCTCGTCCCGAGCGCGCCCAGGCCGCCTATGAGAGGAACGCTGCCATCCTTCGTCAGGACAACTCCAATGATGGAGAGACTTACGCGTATGCTTATGAGACTGAGAACGGTATCTACGGCGAGGAGAACGGAGTGGCGACCAATGGAGTGCAGGCTCAGGGCGGGTATTCCTACACTGGTGATGATGGCAAGGTCTACTCTGTGAGGTGAGGGTCATATTTATTGATACAATGATGTTAAACTCTTTAAATTGGTATGCCAACCCAATTTTGCACTTTTTATCATATGTCACGAAATTTACAAACTCTAACTCTGTCTTCCATTGTTCAGGTACACCGCTGATGAGAACGGTTTCCAGCCCCAGGGAGATCATCTTCCTACTCCTCCCCCCGTCCCCGAAGAGATCCTGAAGGCTCTGGAGCAGAACGCCCGTGATGAGGCTGCTGGCATTTTTGATGATGGTATGTATTTGAAATTTCTTTAAATTGTGTGATCATTGTGTAATGTTTATTTAATTATTTATTTGACTAGATGTACCTTATTGCTAAATATTTTTTTCCGTTCTTCAGGTTCATACAGCGAAGGCAAATATGATAGCAACAGCCAACAACAGTACTACACCAACAACGCTCAATCCAACAACTACAACGCTCAATCCAACTACAACAATGCTCAAGCCAACTATAACAACGCTGACTCCGTGGTCACCAACAACGCCCTTCTCCGCAACGAAGCTTCTGGAAGCGGTAGCTCTGTAGCTGGTGTCCAGAAAGCGTACCTCCCTCCCTTCGCTCAGCGCAACAACCAGGGTGTTGCCAAGCGACCCACCTTCAATGACAATGCTTTCGCCCGCAACGATGCTTCTGGAAGCGGTAGCTCTGAGGCTGGTGTCCAGAAAGCGTACCTCCCTCCCGTCGCTCAGAGGAGACAATCCGCCTTCAACGCTAGAGACGGCTACAAATATTAGAGACTGTTGATTTTTATTCTTGTTAAACGACTTATTAAATAATGTATTTATAACCCGAACTAATTTGGTTGTTTTACTTGTTGATGTTATTTCTAGATATTATTAATGAGGTTCTGCCAAAAGATGAATACCATCTTATGATATTATGTTGAGCAAAATTGAATTAAGTATTTAATTGACCAAATAAAACTGAACTTTAATGATAAGTTAAACAAACGAGATACAAGTGGACTTAATGACAAACAAGGGTTGCGGTCACGAAGTATACCATACTTCGAAGTTGTTACCGTGGTTGTAAGCGGTCATGGGAAATTAATAGATCCATGAAAATGAAGAATCTCCACCTAAAAATGTTAGGCGCTGAAATTCGTTTTGACAGTTTTGCTTGATATAAAAATCTGGACAACTTAGGGATAGCAATCGATTGAGCTAGATGGACCCATCTTAGATTCGTCGATGACATAGTTATCTTTGTAGAGGCAGTAACTACCCTCAAAGAAATCATAGTAGACCTAGCGAAGGAGAGCAAGTTGGGTGGACTTACTATGAATACCGACCAAACCAAACTTTTAACCTACTATCATAGACAAGAAGTCATGGTAAATAACAAAATCATTGACTACCAAGATGAGTACCTACATAAACTTAGGAAAAATCATATTCAGCATTAACTAGAGCGAAAAAGAAATAGACTGACGAGTAGCAAATGCATGGAATCGGTATTGGTCCCTGAAGGAAATTATGAAGTGCCCTGATCATAGTCTGAAGTTAAAAGAGAAACTATTCGATTCATGCGTGCTGCCGGGGATGCAAATTTGGAAATTTGGAAATCCACCCGTGTTCTCTCAGTAGCCTGTGTGCCAGGGGCCGCGGTATCTCTTTCGAACAACCCGCACCCCTGGCCGGCATCGGCCCTTTCGGCCCCACCAGTTGGTACTACTACAAGAAAAAAATGTAAATTGCCACTCGATCCTGTTTTTTAAAGGGATCAAAAAACTCTATGGGCCCACAGAGGTTTGAATATTACAAATGTCTGAAATCGCAGAGAATCTCACCATACATTTACGTAGGAAATGAGACTAGATGATTGCGAGCACAAATACCAGTGTATGACAACAGTCGAATAATTTAATTACTTCACTAGACTGCTACTAGGGAACAAAGCAGATAGTAACAGGTATGATTAACATCCCGCTATACCTTTCAAGAGCTAAGCAGTCAGTCATGACAGAGTAAAAGAATGGCTAATTAGCTAACCTTCGAAAAAGCAAAATAACTGGATGGACGGATAGTACCTTGCGCTATTACTAAATAGTCAAATAACCGCCACTAATTTAGAAGTAGCACTCGCCGGCCGCTGCCACGGCACCACTCGCTTCACTCACTCGGCTCGCGCGCGCTTGCTCGCAAATCTAACCTAACCTAACCTATTCGGTCGGTAAACAGTATGGTGCAGTTCACAATTTATCGACAGTTTATAATCTCGCGAGCTATAAAAGTGCAATACCTACGCGGTCTAAATGTATGGAACAGCTGTTTTTTTTTTGTAGAACCGACGAAAAATTTCTGTGCTGGGAGGTCTAGAATGATAATTATGCTGAATTCATGGTTACAGTTTGCGCACTGGTTCAAAACTTATCCTGTGTACATAGTGTAGCATAAGTTTCAAATGGTCTGAATAAATGGCTTTTATTATTATTTTTGTCAATAGGCTCAACTCTTATTAGATGGGACTTAAAAACATGTAACTAGTGAAATGTAGGTGTACTATAGGCACACTTCAGCTCGACCCTTCGGGGAAACAAGGCGTGATGTTATGTTATGCGATGTTTGGAACTTTAATGTTACAGTGGATGTTGACTAGTAGGTTGTCATGAGACCCGCGTGAAAACTGCCGAAGCAGATTATAGTAGACTGATTTATTTAATCGAATATTCTTTCTTTGAAATTCACTAACGTTATTAAGTCCTTTCAAACTGAATCCTTTAAGAGTACATTGTAAAGTAATAGCTGATTTTAACTTTACTCCGCTTGTGCAAATAGGGTGATATGAGATTTATCTCCATTTTATGATGTAGCTAAGATAAGAATAAGTGTATATACTATAGGTATTAGAATAACAGCTTAACTAAAGCTGCATTGTTCTATTTTCACGTTGGGCCATGTGACTAGCTTTTTGATATTTATATTTTATGAGAGTATTAGTTTTGCCAGTCTACTGTGGGCGATCTTAATACACACCTAGATTCTGATAAAAAAATCAAAATAACTGACTCAGTATTGATTCTTTTGTGGTAAATTTGCTAGCTCAATGACGATAACATAGCACATATCGTTATCATAAACAAATTCAGTTTATAGATTATTACGATATCGAATGTTAGTGCAACCTACAGTAGCGGCACACTTGGGATTCGTTATACTACCGACATAACCAATCGAGGAATAAAAAGCATTACCATCCGTTACAGATGACCCTGCCAATTACATAGGCGAAATACTTCTAAGTATCTAATATAGTCTGTTCCAAAAATATTGAATGAAAGTGTAAACATGTAGTAATATAAAATAAAAACTTACTCATTAAAAGGAATTTGTAAAACATTCATCTGAAGGTTTCAAATCTCACTACTTTTTCCAACAATGATTGTTTCAATAACATTACTAAATAGGAATTGAATGATTACCTACCGACGAAAATTGACGTTATAAAATTAACCTCAATTATGGAATTTAATAAATCTTTTATAACGTCATTTCAAATAAGAATTTCGGGTACAAGTGTTAGAATAATCAAATCGAAGCAATCAATTGGTAGATGGCACTACAAGTGGTAGATGGCACTACAAGTGGTAGATGGCACTACAAGTGGTAGATGGCACTACAAGTGGTAGATGGCACTACAAGTGGTAGATGGCACTACAAGTGGTAGATGGCACTACAAATTGGCATTCACAGGTACATTTTGTGATCCACTAGCTTTTGTCAGAGGCTACTGCTACCTACTAGTAGAGTTCGGGAATCATTTCACGCGAAACATACTAGCGGAATAAAAGTATCCTATGTGTCAATCCAGGTTATAAACTATCTTTGCGCCAAATCCGTTCAGCCGTTTTTGCGTGATTAAGTAGCATACATCCAAACATACAAACTTTCACATTTCAAATATTAGTATGATTTATTTACATTTTCGATAGTTTGGTAACAGAGCATGCATCTGTTTGATTGGTCAAGGTAAACTCACGTTTCCGGCAATCGCGTTCCAGTTATTGACCCATCTGCTTTTTGCGCGTCTCACGATATTGTAATTAAATATTACTGGTCAAGGTTGAGTTTATATTGTTTTACTTTGTTGGCCGATATTCTTTCATATATTTCCTTGAAGTAGTAAGAACTCACATTTCACTACTTTTATAAAAGTTCTCTGTACTAAGCAGGATCGAAAAACTCATAGTTTTTACTAATTTATTGTTTGTAACGGTTTCACTCTAAAATGGCTGAACGGATTTGACCATAACCTGAATCAGGACATATAATACTTTTTATCCCCAATTGATCTCGAAGACGACACCTGTGCGGGTGAACCCACAGGGCGCAGCTATAAACTAATAACACCCTTAGGCTGCTACTAACATTACTTCGTGGAAAATAAAACCTAAAATTCCATTGGCCGACCCGAGGAACCAAAGAGCCATAGTAGATTACATCCCACTTCCTCTCGGAGAGAGAAGGCAGGTGTCCCAGCAGTGGGAACATTAATGGTGATTTTGATGACTTTAAATTTTCAATACCAACTGTATCTCGTTACAACTTCCTAACACCAAAGCTTTCTCACTGGCCAACCTTAACAAAGGTCATCTACAATTAAACAAGTCAATCCTCGGGCGTAACATCATATCGTCATTAAGAAACATTGACCACTACTTACGATATAATTGATCGATCTGCACATCACTATAAATACTTTGATAACACTGTGAGGTTATCAGTTGCATCCACACCTTCTGGGTAACAAGTTCAATCTGTTCATTAAATAGAAGAAACGAAAATGAAATTGGTAAGTTTAAAAGTGATTCTTTGATTTAACACTTCAATGTCTTGGTTGACTGAAACGAAGGATTGACAAAGAACGCGAAGCAAATATTGATCTAATGTTATATTTGAATTATTTGTGGTGGTGACCTTAAAAGAAAACCCCAACCTTTATAAGATTTAATTTCCGACTGTCACAAAGGTTTTTCTCGAAATTTATGCAACCTAGAAAAACATAACATAAAATCTCGCCTGTAATCTGCAAAGTGTTAGGCAGAGGTGTATACATATACTCGTAGTACAGCCACATTTCGCCAGTTATGTTTAAGTCTCATGTAATAGGGCGAGCATATTGCCATCAACCGTACTGAAATCCACACTCCGGGCTCCTAGTGACAAATTCCAGACGGAATAAACCCAAAAATACTTTGCCCGACCTACCTACACCAACCAACCTAGTTTGTAATAGAAACCATACCATTTTTTTATTCACCCTCTCCCTTCTTCAAAATTAAATGTTAAATATGTACCTATACCTATATCTATCTAACATTAAATTTTTAAGAAGTGGTTCAAGATCAAAATAATTACTGAACAATATGCAGAAAAATATGAACCCTCTCACAGAGAAGAGCTGTGTCCCAGCAGTGGAAACATTATAGCCAGATAAAAGGGCACTGACAGAATAAAGTGGCCAATTTATGATCTTGTACAAAGACATTACCTAATTTTGCATTTCTATTTTCAGTTCATCGTTTTAGCAACTGTAGCTTGGGCTCAGGCCGCCAAACTGGACAAGACTTACCTCCCACCCAATGCTCAAGACTCAGCAGGATCTTCTTTCCTCGAGACTCCTCGCGAATCCAACGGATTCAAGGATCAAACCGGTGCTTTCACCAATGGTTTCTCCAGCCAAAACGCTTTTGCCCAGAACGGTGCTTACTCCGGTTTCGAAGCTCGTCCCGAGCGGGCTCAGGCTACCTTCGAGAGGAACGCTGCCATCCTTCGTCAGGACAACTCCAATGATGGAGAGACTTACGCGTATGCTTATGAGACTGAGAACGGTATCTACGGCGAGGAGAACGGAGTGGCGACCAATGGAGTGCAGGCTCAGGGCGGGTATTCCTACACTGGTGATGATGGCAAGGTCTACTCTGTGAGGTGAGAATTGATTTAATAATAATAAAAAAATGAAATAATGCCTGTGGTATTCGTAACTCAGTTTGATAATTTGTCATCATATTTATTCAGGTACACAGCTGACGAGAACGGTTTCCAGCCCCAAGGCGACCACCTCCCCACTCCTCCCTCCATCCCCGAAGAGATCCTGAAGGCTCTCGAGCAGAACGCTCGTGATGAGGCTGCTGGCATCTTTGATGATGGTAGGTAGTCAAACTTTGACGTTTAAAAAATTTGCGTTTAGATTTTAGTCATTATATGCTTCCATTGTTCCACTAAGAAATTATGAGCTATGGCTACAATTATTACAAACAAATAACATAATTTCTATTTGTTTATCAGGGTTTTACAATGAAAACAAATACGACAGCAATGCCCAGCAACAGTACTTCAACAACAACGCTCAATTCAGCAACAACGATAACGCTTACTCCAGCAACGATGCTGCTGGAAGCGGTAGCTCTGCAGCTGGAGTTCAGAAAGCATACCTCCCACCTTTCGCTCAACCCACCAACCAGAGGAGCACAGCGAGACAACTCACCTTCAACAACAACGCCCTTCCCCGCAACGATGCTGCTGGAAGTGGCAGCTCCATCGCTGGTGTCCAGAAAGCGTACCTCCCTCCAGTAGCCCAAAGAAGACCAGCTTCCTTCATCGCCAGAAACGGCTACCAATATTAGAGACTGTTGATTTTTCTGATTAAACACTTATTAAATAATATATTTATAGTACAAACTATTTTGTTTTGTTTTACTTGTTGATGTTCTAGATGTTACTAACGAGCCCAGGCCAAAAAATAGACACCACCACCACTACACTACTAACTTTGTGCAGCAGAATTGAATTTACAACTAGTATTGACTTGAAACTAAAGGATAAGTGAAATAGGGGAGTTAAAAATGGACATTTACAAACATTAAAAAAAAAAATTTTTACGTTATTATTATTTTATGCTTATGATTTGATTTTGCCACATAACTTACAATTTCTAACGAATTTTTTTATACCAGTAACACAAACGCAGTGATATAGGATTCCAGTATGACACTCGTACAGAGTGAAGGGATAACTATTAGAGAAAAGATAGAAACAGTAAAGAGAAAGAAATAAGACACGTAAAATTAAAAGATCTATCAATACAAACAAAACTGACTGAAGCTCTGTCTGAAGAACGGTTTTTTTAAGGGTGTGAAATCATCAAATAACCTTGTCCCGCTCTGGGCGGTGCAGGAGGGCGTGTCAGACTTTTACTGACTAAAACTTATCAGTTGCCTGTGTGCGCGCCGTATCTTTTTCTAACAACCCGCACCCCTGGCAGGTCTGAGGAATGGTAGAAACCCAAATTATTTTCAAATTCTTACGGAAGCGGTCTAAAATCTTGAGTTGAAAATGAATAATAAGAATGACGAAGCTGTTCAAATTTGTAGCTTGAATTGTATAGTTCTCATATCAGTATCTACACATCTCAAGCTTTCAGAATCCAGGCTACACACCGAGCCAGCGTTATATTTTGCAGAAAACGAATCCTTGAGTTGTTTGGGTATCGTCGGATACTTAATGGGATGAAATCCTTGAAGGAAAACTGATAGTAACCAAGGGAGTATGTTGGAACCATCTCTGTAGAGGCTGATTTATTTAATTGAAAGTTTTTTTTTCGTTTAGTTTCGTAAGAGGTTTTAGTAGCGATAATTTTGGACTGTATCTATTTATTTTTTTGAAGTTACATAAAACTTACTTTAGAAGAAAATTACATGTTGCGCCGACCCCAAATGAGAGAGCAGGAGAATGATGTTGATGACTTTTCAAATGTGTTTTAAACGTTCTCAATGTTTTAAGTAGTCGCGTTGCTTAATTTAATTCGTCTTACAATTGAACGGCGAAGTAAGTATGTCACCAAGAGAGATATAAGTTTTTAAATGCAGAAAACCCCTTAATTAATGAACAATTGATTAAATTGACAATAATTGAAATAGTCGCCATTAAGTTTTTAGACTAAGGTCCACACATTTCCATAGTAAATGTTCTGGGATATTGCCGAAAGTTATTTGGTGGCTTTGACCTACTTGGATTTGTTGTCACATTTAGAATTTTGCAGAGAAAACAGAGCTACCTGGAAATCAAGTCATCCCTTATCAAATAAAACTAAAGTATCATTATTGATTCAGTTTTTATATATACAGTACAGTTTTACTCACCAAGAGGGTGTAAGATTTCAGATTTATAGGTTATAAAGGTTGGCTCAATAACATAGTTTACTAGCATCGCATGCATCGTTTCCATATTTAACTCATAATAATATTACTAGGTATATCGAGTGCTAGTGCATCCTAAAGTAGCGGTACACTTGGGATTCGCTATACTATGCTGCGGGTGTCTTTATTTTTTTTCACCAGAATTTTTGAAGTCGAATTTCTCTGGCATTAGCACGAAGTAAATAGTCAGGTGTAGATGTATTCTTTTAATGAAATTATGTAGGTAGTAAATAAAAATATGATAAAATAAATGTAGGTGTGGACCTACATTTTATTTTATCATATTTTTATTTATTTGTTTGTTTATGCACAATTTATTACCTTCTGTAAATAAATTCTTTATTGCCATAAAAACAGGTTACAGAATAATGTGAGACCCTGACTCCAGAGCTAGGTTCTGTGCCTTAAGCACATAATTATTAAACACAAAATTTTTTCGCGTTTTCGTCAATATTATCAGTCAGATGGTGTTAGGTAGCCTAATTAGGAACAACTCAGCTGAAAACAGCGTCAAAATGCGTCACCTGGAAGCAAAGTTATGACGATTCTATGCAAACTTGGTTCGGTTAGGTAGAATTTTGTACCTACCAGCTATATAGAACAAACGAAAATTCTATGTAATAAAGTGGCTATATACGCTAGGCGCACGGGCGAGGTGTCGAAAGACGCGTCTCCGCGCGATCTAGCTAACTATGGCGTTACTGAAAATTGTTTTGACCAAAAATGTTGTTTACCGGTTTTTTGTGCAATAAATTTGTTTTTGATCTATTATGCCTACTACAATTATGAATAAGGCTTGGTCTCGACTTCAGTTTTCTCGCTATTAACTGTCTTCGGTTGTAAGAGGTCGTCTTTTAATTACGTGAGATACAAACAGGGGACAGCTGGTCTGAAAAAAAAACAGGTCAAGTCCGTTTCGGACCACACACAATGAAAAGTTACGTATAAGGGATGAATTTATCCCAAAAACAAACACAGCATTGTTGCCGAAAATACTGTTTTCCCATACATCGATATGTCGTAGTAAGATGGTTCAGCCTGGATATAGTTATATACCGACATATCCTAGTGATATACAAGGTGTACCTAACCGAATAAGCGCAAGTCCTTAAAGTAGTTTGTTTGTCCCTAATTGACTACTGAATAGATTTCAGTGAATTTTTTAATTGTGTATTGTAATGTAATTTACAAAAAACACTTATCGAATACGGGCTTTGACCCCATCGAATGACATTTTTTTTATTTATTATTTATTTATTTAACATTTTCGTACATAACACCCTAATAACTATTCGCCAATACGATGTTACTACTATAAGCAAAACAGTTTCAAAAGTCATCTTACTTACGTTAATTAACAAAATTAACAAGAAATTAACATGAACTTTGGCTCTAAATATTTTCAATGCACTTCAGTGCTACTTCTGTGAACTTCTTCAGGCTGCACTGAAATATATCAACCTCTATAGAAATAATATTGAACAATCTTATGGCTGGTTTATTTGTTTTTTTCGTTTGATGTGTTTTCGATATCGATACCCAACACGTGGGTAAAGTGTTGCCAGCTTTAATTTTACTCTGTTTATTAGTTTAACACTTTTAATCCCTGTATTCCCACGGGATCAAGACTAATGTGGGTGAACGGGGCTCAGCTAGGGTTGTACTTTCTTGACATAATATATTCTTTCCGGAAAGAGTTTTTTCATGGAATGTACAAGCGCCAGCATATGAAGCTACCCCAAACTGTATTTTTTTTCCAAATGAACATGAACCTTATACTTATGTAATAAAGTTGAAAATCTATCAAAGAAATTTGACAGATTGGGGTAGCTTGATGTGCTGGCCGTCTGTACTCGATATTTATAATATATATTTGGCCATTTGGTAGGCAAAGGCTTATAATATACACACACTCCAGGCTGGCATTGAGACTTTCCTAAGGAAAAAAAACGTAAGCGTTGCTGGGGAACCACAATTCAGTAGTCACGCCTGAATAGACGACAAAACCAATGAGGCTGTCAGCCTTTGGATTCGTATTTCCTAAAAGTTTCAAGCTCATAGCAACTTATCACACAGTACGGTACACAATTCGTTTTATGGTAAAATAAAGAATATTCCATCTTTTTCTATCCTTAGATAACCAAAAGAAAGTAGGTACCTGAGTATATCGACCTCAAAGTATTTATATTTGCCGCTGTTGAAATCATACATATTTAAGAATATTGCTGTTGAAGAGTCTTGTGCCTTAACGCCTACATTTTTAAAATAAAACTTTAATCAAAATAGCTGACTGATCTCTGCTCTTGTGGATACTAGATGTTCACAATCTATACATGTAATGAATCTCATTACCTGCAGTACCAACTAACCTCATCAAAGGTCATCTACAATTAAACAAGTCAATCCTCGGGCGTAACATCATATCGTCATTAAGAAGCATTGACCACTACTTACGATGTAATTGATCGATCTGCACATCACTATAAATACTTTGATAACACTGTGAGGTTATCAGTTGCATCCACAGTTTCTGGGTAGCAAGTTCAATCTGTTCATTAAATAGAAGAAACGAAAATGAAATTGGTAAGTTTAAAAGTGATTCTTGAATTAAACACTGCATTGTTCTGGATGACTGAAACAAAATGTTAAAACTATAAAAGGAAAAATAAATGGTCACTCAAATTACTACATGACGAAGACTGACGGACGCATGAGTAAAAACCTGTCTATCAAAGTATGAATTATATTAATAACATTTATTTCCGGTTTCAGTTCATCGTCTTAGCCGCCATCACTCTGGCTCAAGCCGCTAAATTGGAAAGGACCTACCTCCCACCCAACGCTCAAAACTCTGCAGGATCTTCCTTCTTGGAAACTCCTCACCAGTCCAATGGGCTTAAGGATCAAACGGGTGCTTTCTCTAATGGATTCTCCAGCCAAAACGCTTATGCCCAGAATGGAGATTACTCAGGCTTCGAAGTTCGTCCCGAGCGGGCTCAAGCTGCCTTCGAGAAAAACGCTGCCATCCTTCGTCAGGACAACTCCAATGATGGAGAGACTTACGCGTATGCTTTTGAGACTGAGAACGGTATCTACGGCGAGGAGAACGGAGTGGCGACCAATGGAGTGCAGGCTCAGGGCGGGTATTCCTACACTGGTGATGATGGCAAGATCTACTCTGTGAGGTAAGAATTGATTTAATAATAATAAAATATGAAATAATGCCTGTGGTATTCGTAACTCAGTTTGATAATTTGTCATCATATTTATTCAGGTACACAGCTGACGAGAACGGTTTCCATCCTCAAGGTGATCACCTCCCCACTCCTCCTCCCGTCCCCGAAGAGATCCTGAAAGCTCTAGAGCAGAACGCACGTGATGAGGCTGCTGGCATCTTTGAAGATGGTACGCAATTGGATTTAAATACTCAATTTTTTTTTATTGCATTTATTTTAATGGGCTTATTTGATATTAAATCATTATTGCAAATAATACAACTTTTGACTTAGAAGATGATGATGAAGGTCGTGGTTGAAACTGGTAACAAGTCACACGTCACAGTTATATTATTGTTTCTATTCTGCAGGATCTTACGATGGACTCAAATACGACAGCAACGCCCAACAACAGTACTACAACAACAATGTTCAATCCAACAACTATAACAACGCTTACTTTCGCAAAGATGCTACTGGAAGCGGTAGTTCTACAGCTGGGGTTCAGAAAGCATACCTCCCACCTTTCGCTCAGCGCACCAACCAGAGAACCGCAGAGAGACAACACAGCTTCAATAACAACGCTGTTCCCCGCAACGACGCTTCTGGAAGTGGTAGCTCCATCGCTGAAATCCAGAAAGCGTACCTCCCTCCTTTCGCTCAGCGCAACAACCAGGGTGTTGCCAAGCGACTCACCGTCAACAACAACGCAATTCCCCGCAACGACGTTGCTGGAAGCGGTAGCTCCATCGCAGGCATCCAGAAAGCATACCTCCCACCTTTCACTCAGCGCACCAACCAAAGAACCGCAGTGAGACAACACAGCTTTAATAACAACGCTGTTCCCCGCAACAACGCTTCTGGAAGTGGTAGCTCTATCGTTGGCGTCCAGAAAGCATACCTTCCACCTTTCGCTCAGCCCACCAACCAGAGAACCCCAGTAAGACAACCCACTATCAACTACAACGCAGTTCCCCGCAACGATGCTGCTGGAAGCGGTAGCACTGGTGCTAGGGTCCAGAAAGCGTACCTGTCACCTTTCGCTCAGCGCACCAACCAGAAAACCGCAGTGAGACAGCCTACTTCCAACAATAACGCTGTTCCCCGCAACGGCGCTGCTGGAAGCGACAGGTCTATCGCTGGAGTCCAGAAAGGATACCTCCCACCTTTCGCTCAGCGCACCAACCAGAAGAGCGCAGTGAGTCAACCCACCTTCAACAACAACAACGCTGCTCCACGCAACGACGCTTCTGGAAGCAGTAGCTCCATTTCTGGGGTACAGCAAGCGTACCCAGCTCCTGTCGCTCAGAGGAGACAATCCTCCTTCAACGCTAGAGACGGCTACCGTTATTAGAGACTGAGAAAAGAGATTTTTTTTAATAAAATATTTAATTGAACCCAACACAATATGTTTTCTAATTTTAAAATTTTAATCATTAACTGGTGGTGAATGACAAATCCTGTCTTGGTTAGCTATGCGTTAAATGACCCAACTGTCCCATCATTACTATTGTGTTATGTAGTTAGATAATCATCTTAAGAATTGTTTCAAGGCATGTTAGTAATGTCCAAAACAAATTGAACTTATAAATCACGCTGTTTGACATTGTATCTTGGATGCGAAATCTGATCAGTTATTGTGAAATAAATGCTGCTAGTTTGTTGTTTATACAACAAACTAGCAGCATTTCTTTGACCTACATTTTGTTTGAGTTTTTTTATTCAATCATCTTTTATAAATAAGATCCAACTATATATAATTATGCCTCCGTATTATTACGGAGGCATAATTATTGCTAACATATGGCTTACTGATTTATTAGGCGATCCTCTGCCTGTAAAAACCTCAATACCTAGTTAGCCAGACTAACGAGGACAGTGCCCTACATGTTATCGTGTCGCGCGAGATTATCAAAGTCATATGAGGTGTATGTAGTCATAAGGTAATGTAGTATGTGCTTGTATTGTTCGTTGGTTTTGCTTTGATATTACAGACGATCGTTTATGGACTTTGTCATATAAAACTAAATGGCCTTATATAATGTTTATCAGTTTACGACGCATTGTTCTTAAACGACGAAAAAAACGAGGAGGGTCTCAAGTTGAATATTTTTTTTAAATATATGATCACATTGATCACGCATAACTTTTTACAGGGTAGTCCGATTTCGAAGATTCGTTGTCTTACTCCAAATAGAAAGGTTCTAACTTATATGGCCAAGGTTTTCATAGGTTGACTGTACCTAATGCTGCTAGGTAGTAGAAATACGGAAGGTGGTGGTGCTTCCCCAGATGAACTGTTTCATAATCAGCTTTACTTTGAAAATTACTTTCAGATAAGACTGGCACGATACGACTTGTGTAGCAATTGAAGTTACGTCTATAAACTAAATTGAATTTTAAGATTTTATGTTGCATAAACTGATGAGTAGCCTACTGTCTAGACCAGTCTTTATCAGTTACTTGTGCAATTATTAAGTAAGGTTAAAACTTATGACTGTAACTTCAACCGTTTTTGTGGTATTTTCCAAGACATGGGCACAAAGACACATGGGAAACAAAGCTTATGAAGTCTGGCGACACATTTTTAGAAATTTTATTGTCTTGCTGTCGATATTGTTGAGTCATCAATTAGGAGCTAAAACACTATAGTAAAGGCGTGGCCTGCTTAATATATATTGATTGGAGATGGATTCGATCTCGTCGGAAAAATTGTGGTCATCTATTTCATTTCAGCTGACAGCGTTTTGGTTTTGTAAACTGCGTTTAAAGGACTCCTTCTACAACATTGATTGATGTTCGATTCGGCACGGCAGCGTATCGAATGGTTCTGAATAGTTATGCTAAGGGCTTAGATGAAAGTATATTTTTGTCAATGTAGATACATGAATCAAAAAGATGACGGAGAGTTCAAAAATGTATTGGATTGACCTTAGCTGCCAGAAACTTATGTCAATCCTGATAAAACTCTTTGTAGAAATATGAAACGATTGCCACTTGTCTAGGTCCTCAGGATAGGCTAAGAATACCCATATTGCTATCACAACTGCACGTTGCCATCCCAATGTCTTTTCTTTAAATCTATTTGTATTTTTTAAATATACTTTACCAAAAGATTTGCGTTGAAGAGAGCAACAATGACTAACATTGAAATAAAAAGCGCTACCGCATTGGCTATTACACCGAATCTTTACAACAAACGTCTGCAATTCCTCAAATGGCTCAATATATTAAGAATCTAATTACTAACGAACAATTTGTATTTATTTATCCCACGATAAGCGTGGGATGGGAGCTATTATAATTTTCTATAAAATTTATCTGATGCACTTTCAGATCTTTAACGTATTTAATGCTTGATATATTATGTATTACTACGTTTTTTTTAAATACTTATTTAATTTGTTCATGTTGACAGCTTGTATTGCGCGTAATAGATGTGGTGATAACTTCTATAAACGATTTTTAGTTTTTTTTTTGGGTGGGAAATCATCAAATAACTTCTCCCGCTCTGGGTGGAGCAGGAGGGCGTGTCAGACGTTTACTGACCAAAAGCCACCCGTGTTCCTTCAGTTGCCTGTGTATCAGGGGCCGCGGTATCTCTTTGAACAACCCGCACCCCTGGCAGGCATCGGCCCTTGCCCAGTACCAACCCCACAAGATCAACAGTTAAGCCCAACTGTATCATCGAAGAGTATTATCGTTTTGTTTTTTTTTGTAATAATGCACACATGTTTTTCATATTATTTCATATGTATTTATATATGTATATTATGTAATTCATATAAAAAAAATAGAATAAAATAGAAAATGATGATGACAATGAAAAGCTATGGACGCTGTACATTGTCTTGCTAGTATTCATAAACTTAGCCCTTAATTTCGAGAGTAAAGCTTGGTAGATAATAACTAAGGGGAAAGCAGAATCAGTACTTACTGATTCCCCTCATTCTTGTTCCCTCCCGAAAGATTTTCTTTTGATAAATAGGGTTTTTAAAGAAATTACTTTTCGGGTAGAAACGAGAACAAGGGGAATTAGAGCAAACCCAAAAATTACACTAGTAAATAAGTGAATTTATCTATTTTGACGCAGGATAAATTGAAACGAAAGAGTAGGTGGTTCCAAATATATTTATTTACAATATCATTAACATTCATAAGTCTCTAATAACGGTAGCCATCCCTTGCGTTGAAGGAGGATTGTCTCCTCTGAGCGACGGGAGGGAGGTATGCTTGCTGGATACCAGCTACAGAGCTACCGCTTCCAGCAGCGTCGTTGCGGGCGAAAGCGTTGTTGTTGAAGGTGGGTCGCTTGGCAACACCCTGGTTTTTGCGCTGAGCAAAGGGAGGGAGGTACGCTTTCTGGACACCAGCTGCAGAGCTACCGCTTTGAGCGTTGTTGTTGTAGTACTGTTGTTGGTTGTTACCGGCTTCACGGTAGATACCTGGATGTGCAAAAAATATTCAGATTTTTTTTAAAATATAAATAAGTGTTGGATTACCGTTCAATGGAATTTGACGTTAATTCATATAATTATATTGTAGAGAGTGATAAGTGGCCTCACAAATTAATTATATTGATTGAAAATTAGAAACGCTTTAGATTATGAGTCTTGCTTATAACGATACACTATATTTATTTACATTCGTTTCGGTCTTCAGACTTTCACATTTTCAAAAGTAAACTAATTCTCACCATCATCAAAAATGCCAGCAGCCTCATCACGAGCGTTCTGCTCCAGAGCCTTCAAAATCTCTTCGGGGATGGGGGGAGAAGTAGGGAGGTGGTCGCCTTGGGGCTGGAAACCATTCTCGTCAGCTGTGTACCTAGAAATTAAAGCAAGAATTACAGTTCCATCGATGTGACAGGATATCACAATAATCAATAGCAGCTAACTAAATGTGATATTGGAGCAATGGTGGCCCAGTGGTAACGCCTGATTATGACGATGATGAAATGTGATATTTATAAAAATGGACCCTCACCTCACAGAGTAGACCTTGCCATCATCACCAGTGTAGGAATACCCGCCCTGAGCCTGCACTCCATTGGTCGCCACTCCGTTCTCCTCGCCGTAGATACCGTTCTCAGTCTCATAAGCATACGCGTAAGTCTCTCCATCATTGGAGTTGTCCTGACGAAGGATGGCAGCGTTCTTCTCATAGGCGGCCTGAGCGCGCTCGGGACGAGCTTCGAAGGTGGAGGAAGGCCCGTTCTGGGCATAAGTGTTTTGACTAGGGAATCCATTGGAGGAAGCACTGGTTTGATCCTTGAATCCGTTGGACTGGCGAGGAGTCTGGAGGAAGGCAGATCCGGCGGAGCCTTGGGCATTCGGTGGCAGGTAGGTCCTGTCTAGTTTCCCGGCCTGAGCTAAGGTGACGGCAGCTAAGACGATGAACTGAAAAACAAAATTAATAGTTAAATATTTGGAAAAGTTGAAATGTTACTTGTTAACCTTTTTCATTTATATACTTTCAGATTTTTTTCAAAATCTGTGTTCTATTACTTGCATTTTTTTTTCTTTTTATTCTGTGTCACTTTTATTCTGTGCTAGGCAAACTTCGCAAATTCTTTCGTATACTCTTTTCCCTATTTTCAAATTGAGTTTTTTATTTGTCCATCGATGTCATCAATAGAATATCACAGTAGCTTACCAGTTTCATTTTTGTTTGTTGAATCTAACTTGCTACCTAGAAGCTGTGGATGCAACTGATAACATTACCGTATCAGTACAGTATATATACGTAGGTGTAGGCCGATCTATCTCATAGTAAGTAGCAGTCAATGTTTCGTCATCAACATTCGGGGATGGGTTAGTCTAATTGTAGATGACCTTAGTGAAGCTAGTTGAGATAGTTTTGGTATTAAGAAGCGTAATGATGACATTAAACTGTATAATAATCTAGTTTCCTAGTAAGTTACTGAGGTCAGGAGAATTCGACAATTATTAACAGCATCATTCATGGAGAACCGGCGCACCCTCGCAATAATTAAAAAAACACTACACACTATCTAAAATCAATGAAAAGAATTTGTTTATTCTGTAAATACGATATCAGAATCACTTTTACACGTCATATTATTTTATAAAAAATGCTAGAAAGAATCTACATTTCTTATCTGATTACCCCTGAGAAGAAAAAGCGAACAAACTCAGGGGTCAAAATCTCTTTTAAGGTCCAGACGTAATCTTGGTCAGACCTTGTGAAGACAATGTACATTTAGCTCAACTCAGAACTTGAGGAGATGAAATAGATTAGCTTTTGAACATAACATCACGCCACCTGTAATCCCCTTAGTGTAAGGCAGAGATGTACCTGTGGTATAACCACATTTCGCCATTTATGTTTAACTCTCAAATGATGGGAGAGGTTTTTGCCATCCAACAAGCACAAATCCAGGCTCCAGGCTACTATTGAGAAATTTCTTTTGAAAAAACCCAATAGCACTTTACACGAACTGGAAATCGAACCCAGGACATCAGCATGCCTAGCGGTAGCTTTGGCGACCAATGAGGCAGACTTAGGTTTGAACTCTGATGAAATCATGTACTATTAGCTATTGCACGCAGCTTCGTCCTTCATTATTTGCTACTACTACATTATTATTTTAGGTATATAGCCTGCAGAGTTAGGCAGCTGAAGTGGCAGTTGGCTGGACATGTTTGTTGAAGGATCAATGGCCGTTGAAGTAAACGAGTCTTGATGGTGTGGAGACGGCGTATCGGCAAGCGTAGTGCGGACTGCGGTAGGCCGAGAGGGTTTTTTTTTTTTTTTGGGTGGGAAATCATCAAATAACTTCTCCCGCTCTGGGTGGAGCGGGAGGGCGTGTTAGACTTTTACTGACTAAAACCCACCCGTGTTCCCTCAGTTGCCTGTGTGCCAGGGGCCGCGGTATCTCTTTCGAACAACCCGCACCCCTGGCAGAGGCCGAGAGGGTTGGTTGATAATATTACAAGGTTCTTTCTTTGATTCCTGCATAGTACGAATAATTCGGATTTACAATATTATCAAGTAACAGCACTTTAGGGTTATAAGTGTTTTGATAACATTTCTAGACATTAATATTAAAAAAAAATACTTTACAAGTCTCTTATGAAAGAGATATCGTGAACTTATTTCAGTTTAATAACCTACAATCATAATTATTATCCATCTTTTTGAGGACTTTTAGGGAAAGGTTGTGTTTGACGTTCCAGTGCCTTAGCCGTACTACAATATCTGCTTTCCTTGTTATTAAAACTGACATCTTCTGATGTGAAAAATGTGCTATTTGGTTCTGTAAGATAAATAAGCCAAGTCATCAACCCCCTGGATTTCTGAGAAGTAAAATATCAAAAAGTAAGGAGTAAAGGTTCATTAAAATTTCATGTGACGGCGATGTCAGTGAGCTATTTCTGAACAATATGGCATGAAAGACATTATTTTTGTTCATCGCTATTTACGTGTGATTTAAGCATAACCAAACCTTATTTTTCTTTAAGTTAAGTCAGTGGTTTCGATTTTTTTTTATTGTCGTACTTGCGGAGAGTTCCTAAATCTTACAATGACAGCAGTCCAAAAAAGAAAGACCTAACAGTATAGGAATACAGTAAAAATGGACGACAATTTGTATTAAAATAGCATTTAATTCATTTAGACTCTAGTTTATTTCTGATTTTTATGGAACTAAAGAATTTTGGAAAATTATCAATTACCTGACGTACTATTCTGAAACTTCAAAAAGAGGAGAATAAATTCCACTTTATTCCCTGAGTAGTTACTTGTGTGTAGTACATACTTAATTTGTAGTAATGACGTTTTGCTACGTATTGTCTCTGCCATCCTATGCTTATCGAGAGCTTGATAAAGATCCAGTGGGCAAAAAGGATTTTGATTTATTTACAAGACCCTAAAAACTACAGCAGTTTTCCCTTGGGAGTTACGACTTACGCAACCTTACACCATCAACCTTAATAACTCAATTCTGAAACTGTTGAAGTATTGCATCATTGATCATTTGAGAGCCCTTTTAGATAATTAAAGTAGTATTTACTACCTAAGGCTGCATCCGAACCAAAAAAAAATTCGTCGCGATAGAAGGCGCCTTCCAGTTCGACGAACAAAAAGTGACATACGAGTAATATGAATGTGACGATCGTGTTTTCGCGATCTGAAACAATGTGGCATTGAACCATTGATTAATTGGGAGCACTTACTGCCTACTAAAAAAAAATACTATGTTTCGAAAAAATATTTAATTTGTTTTTGTTGACAGCTTGTATTCGGCGTACATCTTTATTTATTTTTTTTAATTTGGGACGTTGGCTCAGTAGCAATAACTGTTTTATTTAGACTTCCATTTGAGCTGCTAAACTTCATTAAGAAATTAATAATTAAAAAAATCTTCTGGGCCTGCTCGTTCCATCATTGTCCTCATCAATAACTTTCCATCAGGCGTGATCGAGAAGCAGCATACATAAACAAAAGTAAAAAAATGCTAACATGCCATTCACATAGTCTTCCGTACATTATTTTGCCCTTCTTTCCTTTAAAAAAGCTTAGTAAATTGGGGAATTTACAGTCGTTCATTTATAGAAGTTATATTTATAGAGGCATAGATTTATAAATCTCTCGAAGATTAAAACAAGCAAATAGGTGGTTAGAAATATATTATTTACAAATTATATGTACATTCGACAGTCTCTAATAACGGTAGCCATCCCTTGCGTTGAAGGAGGATTGTCTCCTCTGAGCGACGGGAGGGAGGTACGCTTGCTGGACACCAGCTACAGAGCTACCGCTTCCAGCAGCGTCGTTGCGGGCGAAAGCGTTGTTGTTGAAGGTGGGTCGCTTGGCAACACCCTGGTTGTTACGCTGAGCGAAGGGAGGGAGGTACGCTTTCTGGACACCAGCTGCAGAGCTACCGCTTTGAGCGTTGTTGTTGTAGTACTGTTGTTGGTTGTTGGCGGCTTCACGGTAGGTGCCTGGATAAAACAAAATAATTAGTAAAATGTTGATAAAATAGTATTTAAACAAAGTGATGCCGATTACCGTTCATTGAAATTCGGAATTGATAAATTTGATTATAGTGTAGCGAATAAGTGGGCACACTAATTAATATTGATTGAGAATAAGCAATGCGGTAAATATTGGCCAACGTTCTACTATATTTATTTAAGTTCAAACTAGTTTTCATAGTTAATACAATCATGTTTAATAGAAGTGTTTTCATAATATGATATACTCAAATGTTGACTTATTTTTACCATCATCAAAGATGCCAGCAGCCTCATCGCGGGCGTTCTGCTCCAGAGACTTCAGGATCTCTTCGGGGACGGGTGGAGGAGTGGGGAGGTGATCACCTTGGGGTTGGAATCCGTTCTCATCAGCTGTGTACCTGAAAATAGAGAAAAGCATAATTATAATTTAGTAATGACCTAATATCAAAAATTAGTTATGTTATCTGTGTAAAAACAGATTCTCACCTCACAGAGTAGACCTTGCCATCATCACCAGTGTAGGAATACCCGCCCTGAGCCTGCACTCCATTGGTCGCCACTCCGTTCTCCTCGCCGTAGATACCGTTCTCAGTCTCATAAGCATACGCGTAAGTCTCTCCATCATTGGAGTTATCCTGACGAAGGATGGCAGCGTTCCTCTCAAACGTTGCTTGAGCGCGCTCGGGACGAGCTTCGAAGCCAAAGTAAGCTCCGTTCTGGGCATAAGCGTTTTGGCTGGAGAACCCATTGGAAGAAGCACCAGTTTGATCCTTGAATCCGTTGGACTGGCGGGGAGTCTGAAGGAAGGCAGATCCGGCAGAGCTTTGGGCGTTCGGTGGCAGGTAGGTCCTGTCAAGTTTTCCGGCCTGAGCCAAGGTGACGGCAGCTAAGACGATGAACTGGAAAACAGAATCGATAGTATTTGTTTTTCGAAAAAAATTAATGATATCTTAAACCATGCGTAAATGATTTTTTCCGTCTTTTTATTTGTATGATTTGCATGGTCTTTTTTTTTCTTTTGTCTCACTGCTGGTCTCCCTCAAATTCTTCAATATATATTTTTTATTTTTTTTATGTTTTAATTTAAATCCCAGAAACTTACCAATTTCATTTTTGTTTATTGGATTGAATTTGCTACCTAGAAGCTGTGGATGCAACTACTACACTGCACTGTGCTGCTACTACTGTGCTGTGCTGTACATTACCGTATCAGTACAGTATATATACGTAGGTGTAGGCCGATCTATCTCATAGTAAGTAGCAGTCAATGTTTCGTCATCAACATTCAGGGATGGGCTAGTCTAATTGTAGATGACCTTAGTGAAGCTAGTTGAGATAGTTTTGATATTAAGAGGTAATGATGACATTAAACAGTATGATAATCTAGTTTCCTAGTAGGTTACGGAGGTCAGAGGGAGGATACGTCGAAAGATAATTAAAAGCATCATTCATGATCAACCGGCGCGCCCTCTCACTATTTTTGCGGGTCGGTCGATAAAATAGCTTTTGAACTCCGATCATTTCCTAAGTAATTCAAGAATCTGAAGTGATGATATACACATGGGTACATATAACAAGTAGTAATTTATTATGATTGTTGTGAAATTAATTGTTTTCAATTGTATAATATATTCTAACTTTCATATGAAAATGATCCTGTAATATTTTTTATAAGAAGATAATTCAACGAAAGCCCGTAAATAAAATCAACAATTCGATGCCATTTTATAGAAATATATTGTTATCAATATTATTTTATGAATATTACCAGACGGTACATAATCAATTAATCATAGTCAACAGTCAAGAACAAGGAATTAGTGCTAAATATCTTAGTCCAAATCCATCAATCATCAAACAATACATCCATTGTGTTTTCAAAAACACTTTACAGCTAAAGAAACCGCATCATAAATTGTGATGTATTTAGTTTACTTTTGAAATACACCGTTAATGAGTCGTTTGTATACATTACACATGTAAAATGATCACCAAAGATAGTTCACAGTTCCATAAAGACAGATCGTGAACCCATTTCAGTTTCATCATTCACAAACATATCCATCTTTATAAGCCATAATACACAATCATTATTTGAGCATTACTTTTACTGAAACTATTGAAGTATTGCACCATTGATATTTTGAGAGCACTCGTAATCATTATAATTGCGGTATCATCACGCATATATTGAGGTAAGCAGAGTAAGGCAACGGGGTGAAGGTCGTTCGTAAGTGTTCAGTTAGTTCTTGAATGGTTTAATAGATGGCATGAGCTATCGATGTTATTAAAGCTTTTGTGGAGCTTTTTTAAGTTCTCTTTTGTAGCCTAAGCTTTTTAAATGCTGAGGAAAGCCCCCCCCCTGTGGTTATGATTTAGGTAATATATATTAGACTGTGCTATGCTTAGACTTAGATATAATTGTTGTTTTAAGCTAATAAAAAAAAATGCTGCCTGGCTCAAATAGGACTGGGCTGTCACATTAACTGCATGTACGATGACCGTTGGGTGAAAGTCTCCACACAATGGGTGCCTGAAGATGAACAGCGCTGTCGGGGCTGGCCCAGAAACAGATGGCGAGATGACCTGACTGGGACGGATAGTTGGAGGTGGCGCGGGAAAAGAGGTGGCACCACTTTGTATTCTGCGAAGATAGATATATCTAGCCAGGATAAAAGACCTTAAATAATATTATAAAGAGGTTAACTTATTTGTTTGCTTGTTTGTAAGAGGTAATGTCCAGAAGTAATGATCTGTTTAAAAAAATAATCACTATTGGAAAGTAACACTACTGCGGAGTGCCATAGGCTGTATTTTATTTTGTAATTAGCAGTGATAGGAATAGGTAGTGCCTATTTGCCTAAACTTCGAAGAACAGAGACAAGAAACGGAGACTTCCTTAGGACTAAATTTTTTCCGAGACATCTGTCCCGAAATTTCGAGACAACACATAAATACATTAATACTTCCCAGGTGGTCCCATGATCACCAAGTCAGGATCTGATGATGGGATCCTGGAGAAATAGAGAGAACTCTTAAAATTTTATAGACACACAAAGCGCCCAAGCAGCACAAATAGCTGTATAGCCACTGGACAACAGAATTTTTGAAAACTCGACGCTGTTATGCTGTTTGTACAAGGGCTGTCTATCCCGCTACACAGCTCCTATAATTCTACATTTGGCCCCAAATTAACCAGCGCTGAGAATTATAGTAGCTTGTTAAAAGCATTCCAGAGCATTGTAAGAGATGTACATGGGCTGCACAATAGCTTAGACAGCTGTCAATAGGCCACTATCCAGCTCCTGTAATTCTCTTAGACAGCCACTAGATGGTGTATGGTTTCCTTACGGCGATTAATAAATCTACAAAGAAATAGCAACAAAAGACTATTTGTGCAGTGCAAGTGTTATGTCAAACTCTAATCTGTGGGCAAATATATAATTTCCAATTTAAGGTAAGTAATTTTTCACGTTTCTTTGTATCTCTATCGCTAAATTGTACTGCGGGTGCCAGTTTACTGTTAATATATATAGGTGTTATTATCAAATATTACACGCGCCACATAAATAATATGGTTTTACTAAAAATATTATTCAAAATAAATACGGTGTACGAATTATTCATGGATTTTTACCAAAAAATTACATTTTATGAGCATTCATATCTATTTGTAGCTAAAAAATAATGTATTTTTACTTTAATAGCTTTGAAATATCATGAAAATTTTACAGATATCAGTAATTTTTTTCATATATAATTGGCTTGTTTACATTAAAATGGCGTTAATTTGTTATCCAGCAATCATTCTAACTAAATTCTCTTGAAACTCTCTTTTCTGTGCAATGGCCATATTTAATTCTATTGATCAGCTGAGAACTTTACGCTAGCTGTACAATGGTTTTCAGTTATTCTAACGACTGGTGAAAGCAGCAAAGTGAGAGTATACAACAGCGTCTTAGGGATCTCTAATATTGATAGAAAACTATTTCGGTCATTTCGTACTCAAGTAGCTTAGGTACTTCACTTAATTTTGTGATCCTACTTATTCTTGCCTGTTATGTCAAATCAGAGAGCCATTACTTGCCATGTTGCTTAGAAATGTATGTTATAAAGTAAGATAAAAAAAACTATAACTTCATTTAACCTAGCTAAGTGAATATTTAGCTAGGTTTAACTTTACGCTCTGCCGGCCGTGTGAAAGAGATGAAGCGAATTTGGACTGTCGCTTATTCGCGAATTTGCTTTGTCGCGAAGGATTTGTTAGCGCCATTTAAATTTAACCAATCATATTGATATATATATATATATATTTTATTGAAAGGAGTTATTCAAACTTGTGTTAGCCAGTTGTTGCCAAATCTTTACCATATTATCTTTATATATTGTGAATTTGTTACCCGTCACGCGCTACGCACCGCACGTATTATTATTGTTTCTATTTTGTTTACGATTTTTTTTTTTGTGTTGTAAATTGCGAGTCGTACGCACTCTTGCACACTTACACACTTCTGCAATTCAATTATGCGAACGAAGTGAATAACTTAGTTTGTTTTATAATTTATCAATTAATAATAGTGTACATATTTTTTGTGATAGTACCTGTAATAGGTGTAAATATTTTAATACTATAGAGCGTTTTACTTATTGGCACAAATACTAAATCCGCATACTTAATGATCTCTTACTTCTGACGTAGTAGGTAAAGATGCTAATGTTATTGCTAAATAATTGTTCTTGTTTTCAGAAAATAGAAATGCCGTTCAAAAACTGAAGACAATAGAAAGAGGGGAAGGAAAATTATCTGTCATACCAAGTGCTTGAGAAAAAGGATGGATGGTTGAGATGATATATTAAAAACGTCACTTCGAAATTGATGAAACTAGAATATTCAAAGCATCATACAGATTGGACAAAAATGCAATGCATAGTGAAACGGTCATCCATTGCAACATATAACAATGCAGAAAAAGAACTAAGTGGCATGTTGAACCATAGTGACACGTCAGATTACCCAGATGATGGAGAAATAAAACCAACTAATGGTTTAACATATATAATTACCAAAGCCAAATCAAGAGTATGTGATTAATAAAATAAAACGCAGTAAATGTATACCATTACTTTTATTTTTACTGACCATTCCTTAGCCAACAGCTATAAATTAATAAAACTTTTGAGCGCCACTGACACGGCTTTATTGTTTTGTAACGGCCACACAATATTAAAATTTATCTTCTCATAAAGACGTGGCGCTGAGGGCTTGAAAATGCACATACCTGTTATAAAAGCCCTTGCGGGTGAATTGCAAGTAAAACATCTAATCTTGACTTTTATAATCTCGCTTGTTGATAGAAGGATTCCGTCATTCAATAACTGTTTCATTTCAACTACAATGGTGCCGATTCTCTTGTACACCGAACTAAACTATCACTAAAATTCCTTACTTTTGGCTATGAGAATCTTAAAGCTATTCTGCAAAAAAAAAATCTCTAAACTTAAAAATAATTTTGACACAACTAAAATCGAATTTGACAACCGCGGATCCTGCAGGCTTAGTAGCATGACGGTTTCTATTTCTACTTTACTGTAGAATAGAAATCGCTTGTCTACATTTCTCGGTGAAAAACTGACAACTGTCTACACAGAAACGTCATTTTGTCTTGTCTTCCGTCGACAAAACGCTTCTCTACGGTTGTCGTGCCAAGCCTGCAGGTGGTATTTTTTTTTCTTTTGGCTTCGCAACGTGGTACTTGTGTGCCCTACGCAATGATTTTTTTAAGAGCTGAATGAAGCATGCGCAGGAGGGCAGCCTCGACGTTTTTTATGGAATTTTTCACTTATTGTATGGAAAATAAAAAAAATATTACCTACATGTTGAGATTATGGGGCATAGGGGTTTCATAAAGGGGGTCGAATTTATCATCATTTTTGCGATAGGACACACCATTTTTGAGATATAAGCAAACGAAAAGAAAAAAAAAGATACAATACTGTTTTTGCACCTGAAGTCGAAGTGTTGGTGTGAATTTTAGTTCATGACCACTAGTTTTATTCCACACTTTTTTAATCGCGATTAAAAATAGTCAGATTTAGTTAGAAAAATTAATATAGTCAACATTTTTGGTGAAAAACAGCAAACTCAGAATAGCAAAATTACCATCTTCACTAAATTAATAATTCAGTGCAATCTTAGTGCTGTCAAACTAAAATATAGTTAAGTTGTGTCACTTTAGTCAATTTCAGAATGGGAAATCGTCGTTTGACAGGATTAAACTAAATTTTGGTGATTTTTAGTTTAGTTTAGAGAATTTTGTGCCAACAGAATCGGCACCATCTTCTAGATAATATCTAAAGATAAGATCAAGATTCTTCGGTTTTCCGACACCATAATAAACACCATAAATAGTTGAGTATTTCAAAAACATTACGGAAAATCGGCCAGAACTCATATTTCGAATTTTTATATAGAGGCAAGCCATCAAAGGTTATATTCAAACCAATGCTCTTAATATTTTCTAAAACGTCTAGCCACTTGTTTAAAACTATAGTTAGCGAATTGATTAGTCCATTGTACCAGTATTCATCAACAGATTCGATTTATTTTAAAGCAATTATTCTAGCTTGTAGAATCGTTCTCGGATCATTTGGTAAAATATCTGGAAATCTCTTATTCACAATAAAATTATTAGTAATTCCTTCAGTGCATCTTGAGCAACATTTCTCTTTATTGCCCATTCTTTTATATTTTCTTTAAATAAAATGTTTACCATATAAATATTTTCTCCCTCATGTCTGGTTTGATTCATTACTTTCAGTATTTCTAGTTACAATTATTTTTTTAGAAAGGTCACTGACCGAATCCATTAATTGTACGGAACTATGATCATTGGTAACAAAATCTATGTGATTAAGTCGTGTTGCGAGGTTATGACAAAATTGACGTTATCATAGCACTACTAACCTATGTCTACTCTTCAATAATGCTAAAGGCTGTGAAATAGATAATATTTACACTATAAGCTTTGGAATTAAAGTGGAGTAACACTACACTAATTTACAGCTCATGCAGTCTTAAAATGCTTTTAACCAGCTAGTGTTAAGCTCATTGAGGAAGCATTATAATAGAATTTGTGTACTCCATAAAAAAATGCCAATGGCTAAATTTTATTCTCTAATACAGTTCAAAGCTTACAAACGGTGTGACGTTACCCCGTTATGCAGCTGTTTACAAACTTTGGTCTTCTTACCTAGCTAGTAGCATTATACGTAGCCAAAAGCTGGACAATAGTTCTTTCAAGTTCTACTAAAATGCATTTTGTTGTTTTTTTGTCCATTGTACTGCCATTAGTCAGCTGTGCTGTTTAACAGTGTAGAGATCGCCCCCCATACAGTCCCAAGAATCGTCTTATCCATTAGTACAGCTACATAAGAGCCTTTGACTGTAATATAGCTTGTTTATGGATGTAATTTCCGCTAATGTGCTGCTTGGGCGATTTAGGTATTTTTTGGAAGAATACTTTCTCGTAGTGGTCTCATTTCAATTTGGTGAAGATTTGATGAAGAACTTTGGAGATAGGCAACGGAACTCCTCAATAAATGATAGCAAATGGACTGGGATTGCTGAAATCTCATCTCTGTCTATTGCTTACACCAGTTCATAACATAACATCACGCCGGTATGCTGTGAAGGGATAAGCACATGTGAACCACTAAAAAGTGAAAAATAAAAACTTTTTCCAAAAAAAACAACCGACTTCCAAAAAAACACTACAAAGTGAAAAATAACTTTAATTTCGGAAGGCGGTGACAAAAAATTCAAATACAGCTCCAAAGACACCGACTTCCGAAATTAAAGTTATTTTTCACTTTGTAGTGTTTTTTTGGAAGTCGGTTGTTTCTTTTTGGAAAAAGTTTTTTCTTGCTAATGTTACCTAACTTTGGGCGTGTTAATGTAGTAAATGAAGAGTGAAATCTCCAAATCCAAGTCGGTACCAACAAAGCTCAAATTTCGAAAAGTTCAATAAACTTTATTGGTCATTGATTTATGCATTGATTTTTTCATAAAACCCGATCTTCCGAAGGACTTTTCATAATTTTTTACGTGCCTATTTTACTGTAACTGATCCTGCATCTTATTCAATAATGTTGTGCGAGTAGACTAGCGTCTAACAGCTCTTCACGGGTACTACCTCTGTCGGATACGTAAGTTCGAGGTTGGAATCACGTTTATAACTACCATCGTCACTCCCACTCCAGATTGGTCTACCTAGCTTTTACAGGCTGAAAACCAATATGAAAGCCCACAGTTACATAAAAATGTGTGTAGTCTCTTAACTGATTATATTCTCGTTCATCGCTGCATTATGACATCGGTCGGTATTCGATCCGAATGAGCCGTTTCGTCACTAACCGCACAGTTTTATAACAGACGGCTCATTCATGGAGTTAAGGTCAAGATACGTTAAATAAACGCACAGATATCGTTTGTATCCTACTTATCCTACTAATGCTACTGCTACTATCCTACTAATATTATAAATAGTGAGGATGGATTAATGGATGCATGGATGATTGCTACTCTTTTACGAAAAAATACTGAACGGATTTGGATTAAATTGGGCACACAGATAGAGTATAACCTATATTAACACATACAATACTTTTTATCCCGGTAGTACGTTTCCGTGGGATAATGTCTAATGTCTACGCGATCGAAGCCGCTGGCAAATGCAAGAAGTTTATAAATACTATAAGAAAATAGGTATATTTCAGCCAGAAAACGTCCACTGCTGGACATAGGCCTCCTCCAAGCATCGCCACTGCTACCACACGATCTCAGGTGAGGCGGCGGGCCTCCTTGCCGGATTACCACCATGGGATCTGGAGGCAAAGGTCCTCGCGCATATCTGGGAGTGGCGCGAGGAGGCCAAACGCCGGGGCGTTACTCCGCTGCCGCGAGAAATCGAGGTGCAGCGGACAGAGCTCCGGCGGGATCTCATGGCGACATGGAGAGTGCGATTGTCGCAACCCAGTGCTGGCCACGCTACGATAGCGGCGGTAAGTCCCCTCTTTGAGGAGTGGCTTGAGAGACGGCATGGCGTCCTCACCTTCCGCCTGACGCAGGTCCTCACCGGACACGGTTGTTTCGGGAGGTTCCTGTTTCGCATAAGGCGGGAGGAAACGCCCGGGTGTTTCCATTGCGAAGATCGCCCTGAGGACACGGTGGAGCATACGGTGGCGGTGTGCCAGGCTTGGGCGGAGCACCGCCGTGTCCTCGTGGAGGCGATCGGCGGCGGCGATCTCTCGCGTCCGTCCCTGGTGCAGGCCATGGTACGGAGCGAGAGTGAATGGTTAGCCGTCACCTCCTTCTGCGAAGCAGTAATGCTCGCGAAGAGGGAGGCGGCGCACGTGAGGGAGATGCAGTATATGCGCCCTCACGGCCGTAGTCGCCGCGGGAGACGCCCTAGGCGTCGGGAATCCCAAGCTGATTCCCGGCCACCGTAGGCGCGGGCTTGCGGACGGCGAGTAATGGGTAGCTCGCTGTCCGATAAGGATCAAGCCCGGGTCGACGGCGCGTTGTGTTCCACGCGCGCCTCAAAGAGATTTCAGCACCAACTGGTGGGGTCCGCAAGGGTCGATGCCTGCCAGGGGTGCGGGTTGTTCGAAAGAGACACCGCGGCCCCTGGCACACAGGCAACTGAGGGAACACGGGTGGGTTTTAGTCAGTAAAAGTCTGACACGCCCTCCCGCTCCACCCAGAGCGGGAGAAGTTATTTGATGATTTCCCATCCAAAAAAAAAAGCATCGCCACTGCGACCTATTCTGTGCTTCTCGCATCCAGCGGATTCCTGCGGCATTCACCAAGTCATCGGTTCACCTTGTAGCAGGCCTTCCAACGCTACATCTTCCAGTACGCGGTCGCCACTCCAGAACCTTTCGGCCCCATCGGTCTTCTGTTCTGCGAGCAATATGCTCTACCCACTGCAAAGTACTTAAGTTTGGCAATTCTTCGGGCCTTGTCGGTTACCTTGGTTCTCCTATGAAGCTCTTCATTTCTGAATCGATCGCGTAAATTTTTAACTAGCTTTCGCCCGCGTGGAAGCCGAAATTATCCCGGGGGAACGTACTACCGGGATAAAAAGTATCCTATATGTTAATCTAGGTTATAATCTATGTGTCTACTTTAATTTCATGTAATTTCATCAAATCCATTCAGTAGTTTTTGCATGAAAGTGTAACAGACATCCATACATACACACCTACAAACTTTCGCGTTTATAATATTAGTAAGGATAGTGCTTGAAATCAGTGATCACGATTTGCAAATTAAGTAAATCTAGTGGTCGTCCAGTGGTCGAAATTCAACCATAATTGATTTAAATAGAAATACTTTATTATAAAAAAAATACTAGCTTTCTTTTCGCCTTCTCCATATAAATTTTAACCGTGTCAAATTTCATACTCCTCAAAGTTTAGTAAAAAGAGGTAATATAGTACATAGATGTGTGATTTTATAAGTCCTCCATGTTCTACCGTCATATGGGCATGAAAATCATATATTATTATTGAATTTATACAAATTTAGGATATTATAACTTTAAAATTAACAGTAACGAAAATTTAATAATACAAGATACAAATTCATGTCAAATCGTTTGAATTACAGTAAAAATGTCACAATAATAAGAAAATGTCAAATGTCAACCATGTTACAGTAATGCAAAAAAATAAAATAAAAAAAAACAATGTCAAAGGTCACTAAGGATACAATAAAATTAAATTTAAATAAAATGTAAAAAGGAATAATAGCATTGCAATCGGTCAGTGATTCATCATTAAGGAAGTCGTCAATTGTGTAATAACTTTTTTAATCAATGTTTAAAATGAGAGGTTACATTTTTTGACAATGAATTCTAAAACAATTTATATTCAAGCTAAAGAATCTACATCATAACACTTAAATACTTACATAGTTGTGACCCTACAGCAATTAAGATAGGTAGATTATTAAACGATTAAACTAAAAATCAGCCTTAAAAGCAAGTTCACAGTTCATGGCCGAGCAAGTAATTATAAAGACAATAACGATTATCTTACGAACGTCCGATCGTGTGCCCAACGACCTTTCACTGTGTTTGTCTTGTAGGCCGAACGTTGATACGACCGAAGCGTGATGTGTGATTGGTCAGACACAACACGATGAAATGTTTTTGTCAAATTGAATGATTTACTTAAAAATCGAGTGACAAAGAAATATTTTCGTTGAATACAAAAAAATGTACAAAAAAAGCTTAATAGGGCACCGACATCGACGCGCAACCTGTTACCACAGATTCAGTACAAGATTCTGAACCAAGTAAAAAGTAGCTCTTCTATTTGTTTTGACCGCGTAGGTATTGTAATTTTCCATGAAACGGCAGATTTTTTTAATAACGAATGACACATTTCTACGATAGGGGTCTAGAATCATGTTACGTTCTCAGACAGGCGGTAACGGGCCGCCACAGGCCTTATCAGATGCGTCAGTTCCTATGGCGGCACTAGCCCGGAGTGGTGTGGCCCGTCGGTTAGCGGGTCGTGAGACCGTGGCATGAGATAGTGCACTAGACCAGTCAGTCTATTGATAAATGATTTATTACTAATTACTATACTAACCTTTCAAACAATGGCTAATTACAATGATACAGAAGATTAATTACAAGTTTAATATGCTTCTGCTAATGAATCATCTTGTTCTATCGTAATGACAAGATTCCTACCAATGTATTAATCTAGTAGCAAGATATTAAGTATGTTTGTGATGAAACATCAACGTTGAAAATGATTACACTATGGTTTTTTTTTTTTTTGGGTGGGAAATCATCAAATAGCGAGCTACTCATTACTTGCCGTCCGCAAGCCCGCGGTGACCGGGAATCAGCCTGGGATTCCCGACGCCCAGGGTATCTCCCGCGGCGACTACGGCCGTGAGGGCGCATATACTGCCTCTCCCTCACGTGCGCCGCCTCCCTCTTCGCGAGCATTACTGCTTCGCAGAAGGAGGTGACGGCTAACCATTCACTCTAGCTCCGTACCATGGCCTGCACCAGGGCCGGACGCGAGAGATCCGCCACCGATCGCCTCCACGAGGACACGGCGGTGCTCCGCCCAAGCCGGGCAGACCTCCACCGTATGGTCCACCGTGTCCTCAGGGCGATCTTCCCAATGGAAACACCCAGGCGTTTCCTTCCGCCTTATACGAAACAGGAACCTCCCGAAACAACCGTGTCCGGTGAGGACCTGCGTCAGGCGGAAGGTGAGGACGCCATGCCGCCTCTCAAGCCACTCCTCAAAGAGGGGACTTACCGCCGCTATCGTGGCGTGCCCAACGTGTATAGGATTTATTAACATTTTCATCAGATATATTTGAAACGGACATTAACCCCTATAATTATAAACATTGATTAAAGTTAGTAATAATTAGCGACTGTTTAACCATACATTTTTGATCTCTTATCTTATCTCTGTCACCTGTATGCCAGATTCCCTTCTATAAGGCGAGCATCAACTCACTACGGAACAAGCTAATCGAAGCTGTTGTGTCACAATTTGTAGATGGGTGGTAGAGGCTGTTAATGGTCACTTAAAAAGAGACTTCAAGCTATTAAGACAAGTATATTTTCATCGGTCTCTACCACACATGATGCAAAACTTTCAAATAGCCGCAGCTTTGTCAACAAAGTTTGGTGTTCGCTTTCAGGATAATATACATGCCAGTACAATATTAGAAATAATTAGGAAAAGAATGGGTTTCGAAAATAATCTGGCAAACATGGTTCGGGGATTTCAATATGAACAGGTTCAGGACATCCCAATTTAGGAATATTAGTGCAGATCGCAATAATCTTTTATATTTCCCGACGTTAGAATACTCGGACCTTATTCTCATCGCCCTGAGAACGTATCAGATTAGACAAGCGCGTTCTTATTATGGCGAACATATACTTTTCCATGGCGGATACAGAATAGAGGTTAGTAGTGAACACATTAATTCTTCTGAATACAACCATAGAGGAAGTGGTTTGACAAAGTTAATAAGAGGAAGAATAAAATCATGCCACGTATCAAGAAGACTGTATTACGTCTATATATTAATAGAAAATTGTATACCTGGCCGAACTGGTATACCAGAATACTGTTGTAACTGTTTGATTGGTCAGCGCACTTTGGGGTGTTGCGCCCATGTAATGACTCTGGTGTGGTATTTAGGATGGGCCAGACATCAAGAAAGTATCGCAGCGTCAGCAGAATTTTTAGATTCAATAATTATAAGAGAAGATGATGAGGAGGAATAAAAATGTTAAAAATGTAGAATTGTTTCATTTTTATTCACTACAAGTATTATCATTTCTGCATACATATCGGCAAGTCACGCTTTTTCTCCGTAGAGGCAGGCAGAGAAAACATCGTTATCTTGCTACGATCCCGGTAAACCTATTTCGCTTTTTCCACATTCATCAACCTATAAGGGTTGGCCCACATCTATCAGCACGGAATCGTCAATGCTATTCCGTGCTCGCTCACAGATATGGGTCAACCCTAAGGCAACTATTAACTGTTAGGGAAACCTTATAGGCGGTTCCTTTTGGGCAATTAAAATAGTATCCCAGCGATGTACATACGTATAAATATTTTCTTTGTAGGTACACTAAAGGTTACCCATTCTAAGTTGACTGACTGTTACAAGTGAAGCTAAAACGAAATAATATATCATATAAAATAGGTAATAGAAAACGAATCAACTAAAAAAGTTTAATTATGTAGGTACATTCGGTACATTACAACTGACAACCACAGGACGTAGTCTTTGTCCAAGTGACATAAGACATAACCTAAAAAACTTCAAATCTAGATAATTATACTTTTTTGAAAGCCTTCTCAGGACAAAATTCTTTGACAAAGTTACTCAGGGTATGACGCTTAACATTTTAAGATATTTTTGACATATAGAATTTTATGTATGAACGTCTGCCATTGTTCTTTAATCAACGATTATAAATAAACCCCATGATTAGGTAGTACCTCTTGAGGGGGTTAGCGACAGGCGAATGGCCCACTTGATCTTAAGTTGTCATCTTCGGCAATACCAGGGGCATCGCAGGTGCGCTTTCTTCCCAGAGACTAATCGGAAATAAAATATATACCTAGGTAATGACACCGTCACTCAAAGGTTGATATTTGTTGTGCTAATTTAGTTCTTAGGCTAGCAACAAAAACAGTTGTAATTTGAAAGGTATAACAAACACATTATGGCACATTCAAAACGTGGGGTCGCGTTTGTCACCAACAAATTACAGTGCTGGCCATAAAAATGCCAAGGCCCTATAATTTTACCATGTGATGTAATAATAAAATAAATACGCTTAATACGTTCTATGTAGTGACAGCAACAATTAGTGGATTGTCACGCTGTCCGTCTGTCACGTACCCACGAACATCTAAATGGTCATTATGGGTTTATGGGTGGTATAAATATCATTTGTTTTTTGGGATTATCACACATCTCAAGTGAGTCCTGGTGAGGATACAACAGCAGAGATGAAGTGGTTCTTGGTAGGTTCTCAATGTCTAATATTTTATTTAAAATAAAATAAAAATAATGAATTTAATTAACACAACCAATACAAATTTCCATTGATTTCTGACAAAGCAAACGATTTATTTTTAAACAGCCTTCAGTTCTATTAAACTTAATTCTTACAATTACTTGTTGGTTATCATGGTTTTATGAGACTCATAAAATGTATTCAAAAATATCGTTTAATATTTTGCTCGTCTACTTTTATATGTCTCGCACTGTACACTGTAATTAAAGGTAAACGTAAGTACTTTAAACTCTGCCAGTGACAATATGCACCGAAAATGAGCTTCTATTAATGATTGATCCAGTAATGTTCTTGCATTATGTTTCTGACTGACACAATAAGGTACAATAGAGTACTTTGTTTGTAAAGTATGGGGTCTTTATTGGCTTAGGTATTTGCGATGGAGGTTGATTTCCAGGTCAAGCTGCATATTACAATTAGATATAAAATGCATCATCTAGGGGTGTATAATTTTTTGAAATATATTTTTGTAGAAAATCTTAACACTTGATTTTGATACTTCAAATTTTGAGATATATATTATTTAAATTTTCGTTTGTTTTTCAGATTTCCCTGGCCATAGGCCTAGCGCATTGTGATAAACTGGACCGCACCTACCTTCCACCACTAGGTGCACAATTTTCTGGAGGAGTTCTTGGTAGCCATGATGCTCCCTTGAAACCTCCTCATCACACACCTCCAGGACTTGGATCCGTGATTGGAGGACAAGGTTCTCAACCCAACTTTGGAATTAACGGAGAACCGGTGAACTTCGGTGACAAAATACCTAAGGTTCCAGTCACGACCACCTCCTATGCGTTTTCACAGACAACGACTTATCCACCTGGACACGGCTTCGAAACTACTGTATTACCAATAAATCCTGTTACTGGACAGCCAATTAGATTGGAGCAAGGAAACTTCCCTTATGGACCACCACAAGGCCAGGCACCAAACTTTGGTACTAATATTCAACCTGGATTTGTTCCACAAGACCTAACATCAGCACCTGTCAACTATGGCAGTCTAGGTTACGACCAAGTTGTTAACCAGTCTTTGAACCAAAATCCGGGACAAAATATGATGACAACAGTCGGTGCTCATCAAAACCTTGGATCAGTTAATCCAGGACAAAATCAGGGTCAGTTACAGTATCCTGATGGGCAGGTTAATATAGAACAGCAAGGATTCTTACCTACTGATGCCCCTGATAATCAGCATTTGGATCAATATTCAGGACAAAATGTGGTCAATTCTGGAAATGTTGTTCAAATTCCTGGCGGTAACCAAGGCTCTGTACAGTTTTCAACTGGTCAAACTGGAACAGGACAGCAAGGATTCGTTCCGTCAACTGGATCTCCAATATATCTTCAACCAGGTGGTAATCAACAAGGCTTGACCTATGATGGCTCTCAAGGACCATTTCCTCAAGGAACTTACGCAGGGCAGCCGATTAATGTTCAAAACTTAGGTGGAACTAAACCAAACCAAATTTTCTACCAAAATGAGGAACCTATTAATGTTGGAGGAGTCTCCTCACAATATCCCAATGGAAACCAAAAGTACGGGCCATCTGTACCTATTGGATCTGAAAATGTATACCAACCTGGATCAACACCTTCCACCATTCCTTCGTCATACAATAATGGTGTCTCTAGTACAATTCCTTTCCCTGGAGTACCATCCTCTACTTCAGCATATTCCTCAGTTGGACCAGTTTATCGACCAGAAAGGCCTCAAGCCGCATCTGATAGAAACGCCGTTATCCTCAACTATGAGAACGTTCGAACTCCAAACGGCTACTCATATAGTTTTGATACTTCAAATGGAATTCATGCCGATGAAAGTGGTATAGTAGATAATGGCACAAAAGCTCAAGGATCATATTCTTACATTGGTGATGATGGGAAAGTCTACAGTGTTATTTATACTGCTGATGAGAATGGTTTTCAACCTCGTGGTGATCACTTGCCTACTCCTCCACCAATACCTGAAGCTATCCAGAGGGTAATTGAGCAAGCTGCTAGAGATAAAGCCGCTGGAATTGTGCACGATGGTGAGTTTATCCAACTTATTACATTAGTTTTACTTAGCTTACTAAACAATAGATTTTTCTCGTGAGAATTTAGAATGCAATCAAAGAAATGTTATCAATTATTTAACTGTAGATCATAAAGACGGTATATTATTCAATTATTCAATCATACTAATGCATTGTTTCTCGTCGTACAATTACATTTCATGTTAGTACTTAAGATTATTATCTCATCCTGTAAGAGTAGCAGTTGCTTAGCCTTTTTAATTATTGTGAATAATCAGTCTTTTCAAATCAGACTAAATTCATAATAAAACTTATTTTGTTGCAGGTTCTTACGATGAGGCAAAATATGGTGATCACCTATATCAAGGAACTAAAAATCATCGTCAGCCACAAAATCAAGATGCTAATCAATTTGGCAATAACCAATTCAATGTAGCAAAAGAAATAAAACCTATAGTTGGAATTAAAGATGAAGAATATGATATAAGTATAGAAAAGGATCAATTTAACAATAATCTTCCAGTTACTGATACAAGGGAAAATTCAATTGGAAAAATACCGTCGAGACGCCCTTTGAATCAGAAAAACGGTAAAAATAATATCCAAAATATTTCTCTAGATAACGAAAGAGTTTCAGGAGGCTATGATTCACCAAAAGGAGATTTTGATGGAAATAGTATGCCAATCGTAGAAGAAAGAAACAATCAGTTAGAGAATGTTAGCCCAAAGAAACAAGGACCTGGAGGACGCCGTCCAGTGTTAAACAAAAACAATCCGTCTTACGATGAGGCTAAAGATTCCAATCAAAATAATCAACCTGGTTTGAAAAACCGCGGGCCTTCCACACGCCGGCGCCGTCCAATATCTGGTAATGTAAAAGATATAACGGAAACCAAGTATCCTGGGTCTAACGTAGATGTAGGTGCTACTGACTACCCCGGAGGAGATGGATTCAGTAGGTACGAAAGTCAAGATAATATTGGTTCTGATAGCCCGAACGTACCCAATGGATCGGAAGAAAATAAAAATACTAACATTGATAAAGTATCAGGCACTCCTATTGGAAACAAACAACAAATATTGAGACAAAAAGTCCATGAAAATAGAACACCTGGATCAACAGGTAATAGGTACAGCCTAAATAAAAATGGTAGGCCTCAAGGTGAACCTTTGACTCAAGAAAGTACCGAGACGTCTTCATTTTCAGATAATTTAAAAAAAAAAATCGCAAACCAACAAAAAACTACACAAGGTGGCAATGGGTACCAGTACCAGCAACCAAATACCAAGTTTGTACAGAATACATTTCCAACTCGATTCAGTCCTCAAGAAGCACATTCAACCCAACCTGATCAACGTAGAACTGAATACGTAGAAGGCACAACACGAAAACCTTTTATGACACCTAACATTTACAATCAAAATAATAAGAACAAACAATCAACTCCTAACACATACAGTCAAAATAATTTAAACGGCCAATCAACCACCAGAAGACCCTTTACGACTATTGGTGTTACATCACCAACAGATAACTCTTACACTGACTATGACGACGGTGATAATTATGCAACTAATCAAGATATTGATGACGGTAGAATCGGATCCACCAAAACACCTGCAGATAACCGTGTTACGTCTCAACCTTATCAATCAATACAGACTACATCAAGACCGCAAAATGTTCCAGGAAGTCAGAAAGTTCGTGTCAATCAAAAAGAAACTATAACTCCAGGACGGAGAACCGAAAATTCAGGTATCGTATCGCCAGGATATACTTATGGGCAAATTACTCAAATGCCATCCCAGAATTCCCGATTCGGAAGTAATGAAACTCCCCGAAGAATGGAACCTCTACAGCGTAGACCATCAACTACTGTCCCTGATTCTGCGACTGCTGTTGGTAGACCTGTTACAACTCAGTCTCCCTCAGGAAGTACGCAGCCGGGCAATAGATATCAGACCACTGGCCCTAACTCTAAATATTCTGGAGCAAATGTAGGGTCTGGTTATCCAACCACTGTTACTTACCCTGATCTCGGCTCAATGACTACTACTTCTGGAATGTCAACTCCTCAGGACTATTATACTTCTACCTACGGACCTACTCAGGGTTACTCTGATATAACGGCTGTTACTCCAACTTCTGGATACACTCAAATTTCTAGCTCTCCATACAGGACTCCTGGATCATTACAACCTTCACAGGACCAAACGTTCCACACCGGTTATCATTATGGACCTCCAAAGTCTGGTGCATTAAATCTTGATAGTCCTGGTGTTTTCACACCCACTGGGAACTCTGGAGATTTTCCAACTTCGCCAACTGGAAGTTACCAAACTACTTATCAACAAAACCCTGGTGGATTTCCGAGTACTACGTTAGTCCCCTCGATGCCTGGAAGTCAGGAAACTTTTATTACAGCCCAACCTGGAATTTTTGCTCCAGAGACTTCACCAACTGGTATTTATGAAGGAAATGACCAAAATGGACCTTCTACACCTGACTACGCTACTACTATTGGATCTTCAACTCCAGGAGGTAAACCTGTGTTTACATATCCAGGATCAACTGGTGTTCAGGACTCTTCTGGATACGAATATGGACCTTCAATACCAACATATTCCACTTCTGGCTCACCGTCAACCATAGGAACAACTCCTGGTTCATTTATACCATCTGGAACGACTGGTCTATCTCAGGACTATACAACCGCTCATCCTGGTCTACAGACTACTATGGATACGTTTGTAGGAGGACCTGTTGACGGTTTGGGAAGACCCATCACATATGAACAGGGTGGTTCACATCCTGGATTTGGTCATGCCACACAAGGAACAACTGGACCCGGAATCAATATAGGACCAAACTTTGGTGGTACTGATCAGTCTACCACATTTCCTGGTGGTTTTGATCAGACCAAGGTTATTGGTGAAGACTTTAGTGGACCCAAACAGTCTCAAAGGTATGATCCTATAACCGGATACCATTATAAATGATTGATGTACTCTGAAAATATTTATTTCTGATAATTTATTGAGAATTAATAAAAAGTGTAATATTTAGGATGTTGTTTTAATTACTGTACTAGCTGTGCCCTACAACTTTGTCTGCGATCTAAGATGAAAAGTAGCGTTTGTCCATTTCCAAGTCACCGTTTCTGAGTGTCAAATTTTATCCGAAATCGTTCAGCCTTTTTACCGTGAACGCGTAACAATAAATAAACTTACTTTGGCATTTATAATATTATGGTTAGGATTTTAACATTTTAAAAGTTTCTTCTTTAGGCTTAATCATATATTTGTCTGTCCAACACGATCTATTAATTTGCTACTGCTGAACACGGGTAGGTAAGTAGATAATTTCCTAAATTGATCCCTCAATATCTGCTATCCAAAATATTTTATCCTGACCTATGCCCATCTAAATTCATCATTATAGAGTGAAATTAATACAACTGTTTCAGTGAAGACATTTCTGTATTTAAATTCTTACACACTCAAACAAACCTGATAATAGCAATAAATAATACACTTTTACTCTGGTACTCAATATAATATCAATAGGTAGTCAGACTTCTTGAAGATAACCTTTTAATTTTGAAGCTCGAACATAACTGCCTTAGAAAAGCAGGTGAATCTTCTAAACATCATATTTCCAATTTCGATAACTGTCAAATGAGATACTTTTTAGACGTCACTATACTGATACAAAATCATTTGAGGCAAATTAAATACTGCAATTTTTTTAATCAATTCAAATCTTATTAATATTTGAAAATCATCACAATAGTTGAATTCATCATAATCATAATATTACCTTAATTACATTGAACAAGTCATCAATCCGTACACGAGCATCTATTTAAAGGAAGCGACGTACAGTTTCCTATATTATTACAAGTACTTCACTCATACGTGGTAATTACTGCCATGTAGGTACCTAAATGTCAAGATCAAAGATATCTGGATCATTTTTTATCCACGCATATCTTAATACATTATCCAAGACGATTAAACTGCATACATTTAAAGCAAATTTAATTTGCATAAACATGAAATTAAAATTACATTATTTATCTTTATCTTAAAGTCAGTCACGTTTCATGATTAAAATGATGATTTAAAATCAAATTATAGAACATTCTTTTACCTAACTAAAATCTGTAAAATAAGTACCAGCAAACAAATTAACAATGACGCATCGTTGTTATTAATTACAAATTAATTGATTTCATCACTCAGATAGTCTTATATCCCGTTAAAGATTTTACCTATACGTAAAATTTAACAAAAGCAAAGTGGAAGTCTGTTTTCTCTACTAAGATTCAATAATGGCGTAATGATAAAACAAAGAGGTAAAGCTCCATCTACACTCAAACTATGAAAGTTGGCCAATGATCTATGAGAGCTATGTTCACACGCATCCTACACACACATGCAAATTAGTTTCGAGTTTTAAACGACAGAACATAGATGGCGCAATTATAAACTGCGATATATATTATAAACATAACACTATCACGCATGCATTTACCAATGGGTTAAAAAGAGGTGTTTAGTGCTCTCACATTTTTGAGTTCTATGTAATAGGGGACTAACCTTTTATTTATGAAAAAAAACTCAATAAAACTGAATGTAACAAAATATAAGATTAAATGCTTACTTTAAGTGAAAATCATAAGTGCTTGTAGACAAAATACTTCTATTATTAACTATCCGAAAGTCTCGATCCCGTGGGAATACATACATACATACATAAACTCACGCCTTCATCTCATGGGGGTAGGCAGAAACCATAGAAAGTACAGTCACCAGCTACGATCCTTCCTTCCCGTGGCAATATCGGGATAAAGTATCTAATGGTCTACCCGTGAGCCAAATGTCATCCAAATACATTCAACCGTTTCAGCGTGAAACCTTAATAAACGAATATACAAAAAATAAAATCTTAGCTATCTCTTTTTTTATTCGTTTAGAATTATTGAATTTTTGACTTTGATGGTGACATACTTACGTCAATTTTATAATACCATTAAAAAAGATGGCAAATATAAACAGTGGGTAATTTGAATGGATTCTAAAGCGTGTGTGCAGTTTTCTACCGACTGTACTGACGAATTGAATGTAAAACTGAAGAACCAAGGAAACTAGCCAAAATTGTAAACTGTTGAGTAGACGTTACCTACTATCTGATCTGCAAAACTGACCAATCTTCAAAAATGGCGAATTAAATAAAAATGTCCAGTGCAAGAAACTGGCCAGTAATAGGCGGACTCAATAATAAGTTTAATTATTCGTATGTCTCCTGAACAAGAAAAATCTTATAATTATACATTTTCATACAAAGATAATTCAATTTCACAGCATGCATCGCAAAGCCTACTTTAAACATTTATGGATAAAGCAAAATACCTCACCAGAGAATTAAGTATAATATATAAATTACTACAAAACGACAGATTTGATCATTTATATTGAGCAACAAAACTATTGTTCTAAATAATCTACACAAAAAACAACAAAGTGAAAAATAACTTTAATTTCGGAAGTCGGTGACTTTGGATTCGTATTTAATTATTTGTCATCGCTTTCCGAAATTAATCACCCATCATCAGATCTATATGAAGTTTAAATGGGACCATTTCGGAATAAACCTCTTTCGAATAAAAAAAGAAATTTGCAAATCCGTCTTTATAATGACGGAGTTATGCCCGAACATACATAAAAATATTTTATACCTAAACATGTCGAATTGATAACCTCCTTCTTTTTGAAGTCGGTTAATAAATTGATCATCAACATTTGATGTGATATCGTGAGAAAACCTACACGTTTATAATAAACGGCGATCATGTGTGAGAGTGACGACAGCGCCACCTGTGAGACTGGGCGTGACATACCGGCGCCGGCGCGGCGTTGTCGCGTCGCTTGGGATCGTTTGAAGTGTTGCTGCAATGCTGTCCTAGGTTTGGGTAGCCTTTCACTGCTATCGTTCCTTTGATTGCGTGTTTGTGTTTCTTCTTCGGCTTCGGCTTCGGGGTAATCCAAGCAACAGATAAGTCTAGGAAGATTCAAATCTCAGACTGACCTGATTTGCGTACTCTACACATACATTTTTAAAGCTACATTGGTAATTCATTATTATAAATTGTAGTTATAAAAATTTGATCAGTAGCCTTTAATTGTGCCATCCTTCCACAAAGGACGACATAATTATTTACTAGGGCAGTGGTTCCCAAAGTTGAGTGGACCACGACTCACTTAACAAAAACTTTCAAATTCTGTCATGGAGAGAAAAGGGGTGTAACTATATCATTGAAGGACTGTTCACATATGAAGAAAACTTTTAAACAAAAAAAAATAAACCGGCGAAAAAACTGAAAAGCAAAAATAAACATTTTTTGTTTAACCTTAATAACTAAGTTCTTAAACTAATGTAAGTATACCTAAGTAATTTTGCGCCAAACAATCCAATTTTCTCATGTAACAAGTATTTCAATTGCCTAGAGAAGATTTCCGGGTATTTTCAAGCATGTGAACTTGGTGTCTGTAACTCAATGTAGTTACAATGTAGGATACCTTCTACTAGTTAAAGAACAACGATGCTGAAGTATTTATTGTAGTAAAATGAAAATGACTAAATTTTCAGTAAACAACATACAATGCATTGGTTAAAAGAGCATAAACATTATTACATTTAGAGCAGTGGTAGCCCAGTGCCACGTGTAACGGCCCCGAATTGTAGGTCGTGGGTTTGAACCCAGGCAAACAGTCTACTTTGTGTAAATAAACTCATCACCAATTCACCACTGCTCTCAACACGGTGAATAAAAACACCGTAAGGAAACTGGCAAGTTCAGTCCAAGTCTAGAACCAAAAAATCGAAGACATGTGAAATTTTCCGAAAAGCATTGTGCCCGCGTGGTAGATAGCAGCTGTGGGAGTGTGTGTGATTTAGTAAAATAAATAAACTAGGCAGGCGAGCGAGAGCACGTTGACGAAAGTCGACCTATCGCGAACCCGATCCGTGAAGAAGTGAACGAGCATTCAATTAAAGATGGCTTCCGAGAGCGCATGCTAGTGATGTTTGTATTTAGTGTTGGGATCCTAACATCAGCCCACTTCCACGAAGAGAGGAAAACTGACCTACCAGCTGAATATTATAAGCTGATTATGATTATGTAACCGAATTCCAAATAAAAAGATGCTCCTAATCATGATAATAACAATTTCCTAAGAACCTATAAAGTAATAGAAGCCTATTAAAATAATAATGACCTAATAACGTTCAAATTACATTATTTAACGAGCAAGCATCTTTTAATTTGAACAAATCATAGTTTACAATTGTATGAAAAATATATTTTTTGTTCGTCTCGAGTTTTTGTTCGACGTTAATGGCTTCGGGTCAGTTTAGATCCGGTTTCTTTTAACTTTTGGCTCAAGGTTAAGGGTGGGCTGTTCGTTTTTATTGTAGGGTCTTCTTGTGGTTTTGCATAAAGGGCTTGGGGGTTTTCGTTAGAGTGCAAAAGGCATTGTGATTATTTTTGTAAAGCGGCGAAGAGGGTGTGTTTGTTCTATTCGGGGCGCTTAAATTCCATTGTTCTTTATCATCATCAGCATCTGCCTAGCCTTTTATCATCATCAGCATCTGCCTAGCCTTTTCCCAACTATGTTCGGGTCGGGTTCCATTTCAACTGGATGCAGCTGCATACCAGTATTTAATATGGAGACCCGTAACGACTGTAAAAGATCCATGAATGACAGCCGGCACCAACAGCTTATTGTAATCCGTATTTTTTTAATTAAGATTTTTAAAGTGGTTTTTTGCTACATAAGTCCGGATTTGCTGGATATTATTTGGCGATCAACTAAAAGGAGAAGAGACACCCTGGTGCATCTTCTCGTTTTAGCTGACCGACATGAACTATGTCAGCATCAACTGATGGGGCCCGCAGGGGCCGATGCCTGCCATGGGTGCGGGTTATTCGAAAGAGATACCGTGGCCCCTGGCACACAGGCAACTGAGGGAACACGGGTAGGTTTTAGTCAGTAAAAGTCTGACACGCCCTCCTACTCCACCCAGAGCGGGATAAGTTATTTGATGATTTCTCAACTTCAAAAAAAAAACCCAAACAAATTCCGATAAAGGCAGGAGAATTATGAATTTTGAACTAAAAGGAATAGTAGACATAAACATTGCACCTTACAATTTTTATGTGTTACTTTTATTTAATTTGAGGACTCATTCTGTTAGAGCTTTGAATGTTAATTTAAACAAAGTGGTAGCTAATAGATTCATTTGCAATTACTAAAGGTCGTGCCTTTAGTCAATATATGAAGCTCTTAACTACCGCTTTGTTTTTGTGTCAGAATAATAATGAACAAGCACTAACTACGCTCTAAATACACAAGCTACTATTCTTGAACCAATTAGTCATAAATAAAACCACAAACATAATAATAACGAGCACAAAGGTCACAAAGGCAGTGACACGTTAGTAACTACACACCCACGTACTCAATTAGTGCACAATTCGCATCGTGTGGGCTAAGCAGAGGATGTAACTCATAAATAATAGGATTACGAATAATTCTCGTTGTAAACGAATCCTGAATAAACTTCGTTATTATAATAATTGTAATAATAGTTAGACTTTATTATGACTGTGTATTATATTTTAGAATGTTGGTACGGTCAGATCGTGACCTAAGTGTTTTATTATAAACATTAGGCTACATTTGCTTTTATTTAATTTACTTTGCAATTATTTCATCATTATCATCGACAGCCCGACTTCCCCACTGCTGGGGACAGGCCTCTCTGTTCTTGTGCCCATCCCCACGATCCTGTGCTAGCCTCATCCAGGTTTTGCCCGCAATGGCAACAATGTCGTCCGCCCATCTAGACACCGGTCGACCGACATCTCATCTTCCAATCCTTGGTCGCCACTCTGTGACAGCCGTACTCCACCAGTCATCACTACACCTGGCCGGTCCTGTCTAACTCCATTTGAGCTTCGTAACACGCTTTCCAATATCGAAGAACTTCGTCCGTCTTCGTATCTCGAATGTTGGTAAAAATTATGCAGTTGACGAGTGTCTAAACCTAAACCGAGAGTAAAGACAGAAATTACAGGCTCCTGAAAAAAGTTTCACTGCTCAGTGTTCAAGTAAAAAATATTACTTACTAACTGTTCCCTTGGTGCCCGACTTCGTCCGCGTGGAATAGTCTTTGGGTAGCATCTTTATTTTACAAATAAGACACATACATAAAAATACTTTAATGACCTATTTGCAGTGTTTCACTGCAAAGGGCTTATTAAATTATTTAAGTATACTTTTTTTAAATTATATATTTTGCCATACCTACCAGTGATTGAGCCAAAGAAAAATTCAATCTAATTATAGAAAAAATAAGACTCAATGTTAAATGCATAAATAAAGTAATGCTTGGGTCGACACGTTTTTCTTAATAATATCAGTTAGCTTTAAAAAAAATAGTTTTGGTCATCGTATTATGCTTTTAACTCAATACTCTAATTGCGGTGTATGAGGTCTTGCGTTAGTTATGTTACTCGTTGTATAAGTACACTAACTTCTGCCCGGGAATAGTTACTTTGGACTAACGCTAACTTTAACCCGCGACATCGTTTACGTAGAAGGTGTTTTTTTTTAATAATACGTACGTTAAGCAGCTATTTTAGGTACATACATCACGCTTTTATCAGTAAGAGTGGAACTTTAAAACGTTAGGTAAAAGTACTGAGTCTTACAATCTTATATCATGTAGATTGTAGGTTATTCTCAAAAAAACTAAAAACTAATGTTATTTTAAAGTACTTCTGCATACACTATATTTTTAGCTAACTGGGGCCACCGCCCTTCCCCCTCATGACTGCCCGCCTTGCAGATCATAAATGCGCGCGCAGTACTTGATCATTATTTTGCTGCGATGTTATTTTAAAACTACGATATTTCCTAAGATATTCATTGAAATCGAATGATATAAATAGCAATTTTGTTTTAAATTAAATAATTGTGATTAATAACGTATTTATTTGGATAAGGATGTTTATAAAAACTAATAATGCATTATTTTAGAACTTATTTGGTTAGCATAAAAAAGGTTATAGTGAGCCAACCTTAAAATATAAACATATTATGCTGTCGCGGACTTTTTTTTTACTTTTAAAGGGGAAAAATTCTATCATACATGATTTTGAGAAACTTTAGCCGTTTACGCAGCGCACAAAGCGGAAGCTCTCAAAAAGAAAACAAACCCCCGATTTTAAAACATTCTTCATTGGTGCTCCGCTCCTATTGGTCTTAGTGTGATGATATATAGCCGATAAATAGGCTATCTAAAACTGAAGGAATTTTTCAAATCGGACCAGTAGTTCCTGAGGATGGCGCGTTCAAGCAAACAAACAAACTCTTCAGCGTTATATTAGATATAGAAGTATAGATAAGGTATATGAGTTTATTTAAGTACATGTTTATAAACTAAATTTTTTTGTTTTCCCATCTTTTGCCAAAACATAAAGATTTTGCGGATTTGATACACGTGAGTTGCCCATGGGATTTTTTTTTTCTAAATGATCTCCTGCAACCTTAAGCGACTGCCCTTGAGCTTTATTAATATACACGCAAACCAAATACAAAATTAATGACAAAAATGGTATTTTATGTATGATTCACAAAAACAAACAAAAATTTTATGAAAAAAAAAATGAACTGAGATTGTTCGTTATTAAAAAATAAACAAAAGGAGTAACCGTTCTCAGCTAGTATCCAAATGTACAACAAATAATAATGACGTAATAACATCTAACTAAATTCGAAAGTAATCTACTTCGACGAATGAAATGAACAAAACAATGACCCAACTAAGAAAAATATTTAATAAGCTAACCCAAAAACTTAAAGTTATTTGTATTTCACGAAGAACATGAATTAAATAAACAAAAATCGTGTAAGCAAATCGAAATGTAATCAATTTGCAGTGAATAATAATGAATTTGCAGCGGAAAAAATCAGTATTCGCATACGTGTGGCACAGTCGTCTGCCCGTTCGGGTTAGCACACTTAGGTATATTTCCCCACCTACACCGCGCCGTACCCCCCCCCCCCCCCCCCCCCCGCGCGGCTGCACAGCGCTCATTGTATACGACGCGGTGTTTGGCAAGAGTCTTACTCGCGTTAACTTCAGCTTCACATTTTGTAATGACTCTGTAAATGTTACATCAGAATAGCTCTAATATTTTGCACATAATCCTTACATATTTCCATACAAACTTTCATCCCCTATTCTCTATTGTTATTTTACACCCTTGAGGGTAAAATTTTTACAAACTTTGAATGTCATATTTATTTATATCGAAGAAACAGCCTAAAAAATATGCTTCTTGCTCTAAAAATGACGATACTTCCATGCAACTTTTCCCCGCCCTTTCAACCCCTTACAACCCCTTTTTCGCATTAAAAAGTACTCTGTGTCCTTTCTCAGACTCTAGACTATCTGTGTATCAAATTTCATTTAAATCGTTTCAGTAGTTTTTTGGCGTGAAAGCGTCACAGGCAGACAGACAGAATTTCTTTCGCATTTATAATATCAATAATAATATATAATATTTAAATAAATAATAAAGTAAGGAAGTAAGGATTTTTGTTCTCGTTTGAGTTTATTCACAAACCACTTTTGATGCGAACTGTACCTACTAAAGTTCAAATTAATATCAGTAAAAGGTAGCATTCACGATCACAATATATTTATGTTTAGCCTCCACTTTAATGACAAACAGTAGGCCATACCGATCTTTTCACGGATCTTGTAATTTTACGAGGTTATTTGAAGAGGACGGACAACTACTAAAATTGTCCTGTACATCGTCATCATCTGCCTAGCGCTTTCCCAACTAACCTTTTTTTTTGAGGTTGGGAAATCATCAAATAACTTGTCCCGCTCTGGGTGGAGCAGGAGGACGTGTCAGACTTTTACTGACTAAAACCCACCCGTGTTTCCTCAGTTGCCTGTGTGCCAGGGGCGACGGTATCTCTTTCGAACAACCCGCACCCCTGGCAGGCATCGGCCCTTGCGGACCCCATCAGTCCGGCGCACCAGGACACATGGCACGCCGTGAACACCCGAGGAACCAAGTAGCACAAGGGCCCCAGACTACCCTGGCACCCTTGGCACCCTTGGTCCCCCTGCGACGGGTCAGCGCAGTGGCTTTGCCGCCTCCCACTTCTCGGCCGCAGGGGATAGGGAGAGCGGTCAGCACTATACCGACACTCCTCTTCCCCTGCGGCCCCAACGCGTCCGCTATCAATCGGTGGTGGTCGCATCCAGGCCAAGGAAGGGAAGAGCGCTACTCAGAAGTACCGGCACTCCTCCTTCGCCGCAGCCTGTAACCCTCAGCCGCGATGCCTCCCATTTGATATCGCGGCCCGCCTCAGTTGCGCTGCGCCTCACCGCAACCTAATTTTTGGCCGCTACGTCGTCGGCTTGGAGACGCCCTGACGAGCGGCCCCACCTTGGGGTTCCTCTTCGCTTCACCGTGGGAGTGGACCACAGCTACTGAGCCCCCCCGCAACGATAATGCGGGAACCCACTGGGGGGTTCCCAACTAAGCTGGGGTCAGCATCCAGTCCAACCGGATGCAGCTGAATACCAGTATTTTACATAGAGCGTCTGCCTATCGGACCTCTACTATCCAGTTACTGGGTAATACGATACCCCTTGGTAAGACTGGAAGTCAGACTTTCGGGCTTCTGACGTCCAGTAACGTCTGTCAAAGATCAAAGAATGACAATGGGGCTCGGTATGTAAAGATGGTCGCTCATCTACGGCTATTATTAATTATAGCCACGAGCTCTCAGTAAACTTGTCCGTTCCATTCCTACCTTATGTATTTACTAGGAACATAATAATGTTTAGCTAATAAACTTTAAACATTTAACATGCCCACTTTTTCCATGAGGTGATAGTTCGCTGGACTATATCATATGTCAAATATACCGAGTTTATACAATGCCTGCTTGGTTACTGAAAATTCAGGCTTCTAGTTTTATCCAGAACGAAGTTATAGGGGGATCGATAATAGCCTGAACTGCTTCCAGAAAAGGATGGTACGGTCGTGCCACTTTCTTGCTCGACTAGGCGGGGGCACTGCCGTGCCCCCAGATGTAGTAAGGAGTGCACGTGGAAGCGTCTGGAGCAAAAAGTAAGTAATTCAAACAAGTCGTGGCAGCTATGGAGCTCTTTGTTTTCGATCGTTATTGATTTTCTTTGGCGAAAATTCCCCGTGGCTGCCTGGAGCTTAGAACTATTGCACTGGCTTTATTTATGCGCAGTAATTTTGCTAACTCTTTCATAGAATACCAAATTATTCAACGAACAAAAAATTATCATCCAAACTATTGATTGACACAATCTGTTCAAAATCTAAGCTAAGCTACGCGGCACGATGTACCAATCCCCAACATACATTTATATCATCAAAATAATAGAGACATGTCAATGTGAAGAGTTCTTCAATATAGGGTGCGGCTACACGATACGGAATAAAATTTGTACATCACGCTCACAGCACGTGACATGCATCAGCTGAGATGAAAGGGCCGCCAAGGTGAGGGCAGAGATTTTCAAATATTGCACAGTATTTAGCTTTAAATGTATGTGTAGTTAGCCTTATATGTACTATATTTGGCAACTATGGAATGTTCACTGTTTAAATCTTCATTCGGCACGAGCGGTATTGGTACGACAATAGCTCAAGTTCTGAATGGTGAAATGATTAGCCAGTTGCTAAGCGGGATAGATTGTCGTTATGTCAGGGCAGAGGATGTCTGTGACCGTAAAGTATTCATGATAACACATACGTAAAAAATCAAACCCCTGTGTTTTATACAGAAATTATACAAAACGTCGGGGAATGGCGACGATGCACAAAAATGAATCTACGATCAATTCATGTTCCAATTTTTTTTTGATAATTCATGATGTCTTGACCAATTCAAATTACAAACACATGTCTTGTTGAGATGGCATTAATTTTAAAACTGTATGGGTGACATGAGTAAAGAATGTAGTTCTGAGCAAGACATTCATCTTTAAGAGACGTGACTAGCATTAGGTACAGTCTAGAAATCAAGACAACAGGGCCACCAAGGTGAGAGTAGCTCCTAAAATAGACTAGTACTTAACGCGTAGATGACTGTGCGTTGTGTCTAGCGTTTATGTGTAGATGAAGAAAGAGAGGGTACAGTAAGAGTGGAGCAAATTTATTATACCTACTGGATTACGCTGAAATGCCCTAAATTTGTATTCCCATGTCAATAATGTTCCATATTCAATGGAGGATCAATGTGTCGTGATTAATATTGGATTTAATTTTTCTATATGTCTATGTTGACTAACCTTGTAAGTGTTAGGATAAGGTGGCAACACTGAAAAGGAGGCAGACAAAAGATGGCGCGAATAAAGCATGGACGTTCTTGTAACTTAAAATGATTTTTATTTATATGACCAAATAAAATAACATGGTGGCAGCGGAAAAGTCTTCACAAGTGAAGTGTGAACAGTTAAAGTAGTGATTGCATTAAAATCGACGTGAATAGTAGTAATACAAAGGTATTGCATACTGGTTTACCACGTGCAAGTCAAGTCAAGACTTGCTTGACCGCTAACTTCGCGAAGTGAAAATGGGCACCATGGAAGGTCAAATTAACTTTATTAAGCCAATTGATCTCAACAACTCAGACACTGTAGCGTCATGGGCAAAATGGAAGCAGATCTTTGACAACTTTTCAATTGCCATGAAGTATGACAAGGAGAGTAAAGACAGAAAAATTGCTATTTTACTGCACTTCATGGGCGAGCAATGCTTGGATGTCTATAACGCCTTCTCTGAAGAAGAAAGACAGACTTATGAATCGGTCCTAGCAGCGTTTGACAAGTATTTCATACCAAAGAAAAATTTGGCTATTGAAAGACATAAATTTTTTAGTCTACAGCAAGGAGATGATTCCTTGGACCTATTTTTGACTAAATTAAAGAAGTTAGCTGCCCATTGTGAATTTAAGGAGCTAAAAGACTCACTAATAAGAGACATATTTATATGCAATCTAAGTAAAAAATACAGTCAAATAAGACAAAGACTTCTAGCGGAAGATGATATAGAACTTAATAGATTGATTACTATATACAAATCAATGGAGATGTCATATAACAACACCTCATACTTGGAGGGTGGGGATGTGGAAATTGCAGCAATTCAGAAGTCGACCAAGTACAAAACGCACAAATGTACACGCTGCGGGCAAGTACACAAGTTTACATGTCCAGCAAAAGGAAAGCAGTGTCACAAATGCAAGAAAATGGGACATTTTGCACTACTGTGTAAAACACAAATAAATACAGTTGAAGCAGTCAAGAGTGAAGACACAGGTAACCTGTTTTTAGTATCCAATAATAGTGACTCCAGCAATGATTTGTTTCTGGGTGTCTTATATACTGAACAATGTCTCATTAATCACATAGATATGAAAGATTGGCTCATAGACTTTAGAATAAATGAACAAAATGTAAAATTCTTAATAGACACTGGTGCTAGAGCTAATTGTTTGTCTTATGATTTATTTCATAAATTAAAATTATGTGATAATGATCTTAAAAGTTGTTCAGCTAATTTAGTAGCATATGGAGGTAATAAAATACCAGTCAAAGGTTGCTGTACTTTGAAATGTCATAAAGATAATCAACAATATGAGATTCAATTTATTGTAGTAAACATACCATGTCAGCCAGTCTTAGGTGCAAATACATGTACTGAATTAGGTATTGTTAAAAGAATATATACAATAAATAATAGTGACAAACAACAACCAGTCTTACAACAATTATTAAATGAACATCAAAATGTTTTTCAGGGCCTGGGGTGTCTACCGGGCAAGTGTCACCTGACTGTGAGATCTGATGCACAACCAACGATAGATGCACAGCGCAAAGTACCATATGCACTTCAAGCAAGACTGAAGGAAGAATTGGATCGGATGACAGGACTAGGAGTGATTGAACCAGTCTCTAAACCGACTAGTTGGGTTAGCTCAATTGTTATTGTTGAAAAATCTAATAAACAGTTAAGAATTTGTTTGGATCCTCGAAACTTGAATAAGGCCATCCAAAGGTCTCATTATCCGTTACCTTCTCTAGAAGATGTAAGATGTAGACTAAATGGAGCCAAAATATATTCACATTTGGATGCCTATTCAGGATTTTGGATGATCCCATTAGACTCTGGTAGCTCGGATTTATGTACATTTAACACTCCTTATGGAAGATATAAGTATTTGCGTCTACCGTATGGTCTAAATTGTTCCACTGAAATTTTTAGCAAAATACTTATAGAATCATTCTCTGATATACCAAACTTAATCATTTATGTTGATGACTTGCTCATTTATGGATCAGATGAGAAATCTCATAATGAAACATTGAAAAAAGTATTAGAAAGAGCAGAATCTATTAATTTAAAATTTAACAAAGACAAATGTATTATTGGAAAAACAAAAATAAAATTTTTAGGTCATGTGTTTAATGCTGAAGGAATGTCACCAGACTATGATAGGATAAAAGCTATTTGTGAAATGCCTAAACCTGATTGTCAAAAAAGCTTGCAAAGATTTTTAGGAGTGATTAACTACCTAGGCAGTTACATTAAAAACTTATCTTCAGAAACAGAAGTATTAAGAAACCTTCTTAAAAAAGATTCACAATGGTTATGGGATGAGAACCATGACAAGGCTTTTCAAAATTTAAAGAAATCATTAACGTCAGCTCCAGTTTTGCGTCACTATGATAATAAAAAGCCACTGACACTGAGTGTTGATTCTTCACAGTCAGCGTTAGGTGCAGTATTACTGCAGTCAGGTCAGCCTATAGCTTATGCTTCAAAAACATTAACTGATTGTCAAAAAAGATATGCCCAGATTGAAAAAGAATTGTTTGCTATTTTATTTGGCTGTCAAAAATTTCATCACTACATTTATGGACACAAAGTTAAAGTAGAGACTGACCATAAGCCTTTAGTCACCTTATTCAATAAGTCATTAAGTCAAGTACCTAACAGATTACAAAGAATGATGTTAGCACTGCAGCTATATGATATAGAAGTCATATACATTCCGGGCACAAAATTATACATTCCTGATACACTATCTAGAGCTGCTTTAGCAGAATCTAAAGAACATGCTATTGATAAAGAAATAGCCATACATGCAAACTTGTTTATAACAGCACTGTCTATATCAGAGTCTAAATTAGAAACAATTAAAGAAGAAACTCACAAGGATGCATGTTTGCAATTACTTACAAAATATTTTAATGAAGGGTGGCCTGATCACAAAAATAAAACAGACTCACTTGTAAGATCTTATTGGAATTATAGGTCGGAAATTCATGTTATTGATGGAATAGTCTTCAAAAATAATAGTATAATAATTCCAATGTCAATGCGAAAAGATGTGTTACATCAGATTCATGCTAGCCATTCAGGTATATCTAGGAGCAAAATCCTTGCAAGAAATGTCATATTCTGGCCATGTATGAACAAAGAAATTGAACAAATGGTAGAGAATTGTCAAATTTGTTTAAAATATAGACCATCCAATACAAAAGAACCATTACTGTTGGCAGAAGATCCATCTCTTCCTTGGGAAAAGATAGGTGCTGATTTATTGCAGTTCAATAATAGAAAATATTTAGTCATTGTTGATTACTACTCAAAGTACATTGAACTTGCCCAATTAAACAATGATTCTACAGCAAAAAATGTAATATTACAATTTAAATCAATATTTGCGCGGCATGGAATCCCTTTGAGATTGTATACAGATAATGGACCACCATTTGAATCAAAAGAATTTAAATGTTTTTGTCAAGAATGGGATATAGATCATGTCACTTCTAGTCCCAATTTTCCACAGTCAAATGGTCAAGCAGAGTCAGCAGTTAAAATTGTTAAAAAAATATTGCAAAAAGCATATGATGAAAATAAAGATCCATATCTGGCATTGTTGCATTATAGGTGTAATGATAAAGAGTACATGAAGTCTCCATCTGAATTATTGATGTCTAGAAAACTAAGATATAACTTACCCATGTCAAAAGAGTTGCTAAAGCCCAAAGTTATAAAATTTGAAGGGCAAAAGGAAAGGATTAATAAGCATAAACAAAAATATAAGTTTTACTATGATAAAGGTGCTAAGAATCTACCTGCATTAAATCAAGGTGATAATATCATGTTTAAGAAAATGCCTGACAGTAGTTGGGAGCCCGGTGTAATTAAAGAAGTTTTAAAAAATTGCCCAAGGTCATATTTGGTAGAAGCTGATAATGGCAAGGTATATCGTAGAAATCGTAGTCACATATTACATGTCAAGTCTCGAAATGTTGATTCAATGCCTAAGGCTTCTACAAGGACTCTGCTAAATAAAAGGCACCAAATATTAAAACAAGATCAATCTTTAACTGTACCAATATCATTATCAAGTATGTATGCCAGAATGTGTCTTCCTAAACCGAGTTGTGAGTGTGACATTCAAGATACAAGCATTAGTCATGATCAATCCATGTCAAATGTACAAATAGATGGTCAAGAGTCTTTGTCAAACATAGAATTAAGTAGTCGTGAGTCTTTGTCAAATGTAGAACTATTGGAGAGTAGCTTGGTTCATGAAATAGTCTTGTCATCTGAAGAATCCTCCATGGCTGGGGAATTTGAGGATGCTGAATCTGAAGAACCATCCATGGCTGGAGCATATGGGAATGTTGGATCAGATGTAACCTCTAGATCTGTAGATGAGGATGCTGGATCCCAGTCAGATGACACTTTGCTGGAAGATAGTCCTGTATATGTAACTAGAGTTGGTCGCAAAGTATATAGACCTAAGAGGTATGATGATTAAAATGTGTCTAATCTAGATACTCAAAATGTTTAATCATTACCTACAAAATGTTAACTTAGATTGTTTTGTTTTTAATTCTAAATTATGTTAGAACTGTACTCAAATAGTTTTAGTTTTTTGAGGTTATATAAAATTCAACTTTAGTCATTTTTAGAAGTGTAAACTTATTACTTTTTCTTTTAATTATAAATTATATTAGAAGTGTATTCAAAGTAGTTTAGTTTTTATTTTTTTATAAATTCAAGTTAAGTTTAGTAATTCCTATGAGTGTAAACTTAGGATAAGTTTTCTTTCTTTTAATTAAGTTACCTACCTACTTTATAAGACTTGTGAAGGAGGATGTTAGGATAAGGTGGCAACACTGAAAAGGAGGCAGACAAAAGATGGCGCGAATAAAGCATGGACGTTCTTGTAACTTAAAATGATTTTTATTTATATGACCAAATAAAATAACAGTAAGAAGAAGAAGGAAATATCAAGCAAACATTTCCACGATACTCGTGAGAACCACAGACCACAACCTATGATTCATTAAAATCCCAGAACAAACCAAAAAGATACCTGCCAATAGCTGTCAAATCTTCGTACATACTCCACAAAATATCAAGGTTGCCGTAACAAAAGACGTTGCGCAATGAACCCACATTGCAATTGTGGCGAGTTCATTTCGTTGGGATTTGACCCGAGAAAAGCAACCTTAGACTAAATGAATAGATGTAGATCGAACAACCGTCTGCTGAATCCGATGGCCGTAGATATTGGTAACGAAATCACGATTCTTAAAGCGATTGTTTTTCTTTGAACAATAGATACGCTTTTGATTTTATAGTTTATCCTTCTTTGTGTTATTTATAGTCAAGTTTAATGGCGTTTTGATGTCTCAATTTATCTTACTTGCATCATTAGATTATTATGGTTTGATGAACTATTGATATCATAAAATGGACTGACAAAAGATGAACATTGTGTATTACTTCTGTATCTAATGTCTTTGAAGCAATCGACTCTGACATAGGGTGAATTGAAAGTATATTTCTAAAAAATACTTTGATTTACTATAGAATATTCTTTATTATGTACACCACATTAATTACAGATTCAGATAGCTTTATTTGCTCAAACATGGGTGTACATACAATGTATATAAAAAAATACATGCAAGGTGTTGAAGGTACATGGAGTTGTGCTAACACGTTTACCATATTGTCATAGTGTGCACATAATAAACAAGAAGAATTAAAGAAAAAATGCAACATTCATTAAGAATGACAATCCCACATAAGAGATTAAATTAAATTAAATTGATTGATTACATAAACTAATTAATATAGAGATAGATACGAGTTACATACAGAATTGATAAATATTCAATTACTTATCAAAAATAAAAACATAATCAGGTCAACGTAGGTCCAAAAATACTTAATACAACATCATTTTCAAATTCTTTATAACATTACATACATTTCAGAATAAATTAATATCTAAAAGAGAATGTCAATTTAAAAATAATTCCCTTAAAAATTGTAATAGCTAAAAAAGATTTTACTTTCCTTTAAAATGGTTCTTCGCTCAGGTCTTTCCAGTTATTGAGAAGTTTATTGTAAATAATGGGAGCCATACAAAAAACACTCCATAAGTGCAGTCTCCTAGAACTATGTTGACGGAGTTGACAATTATCACGTCTATTTCTAGGAAATTGGTCTGCCATACGTGAAAATAGCTTAGGATTAGATTTAACAAACATCGCGATTTCCATAATATAAATTGATATTACAGTCAAGATGTTGTGGCTTATGAAAAACGGCTTGCAGCTATCAGTAATTTGTAATTTAAATATGGATTTAAGGCACTTTTAAGGGGCTTTAAATGCAATATCTCTATCTGTATCCCCAAAAAATAAGGCCGTACCTGATAATGGACTCTGCTAAGCCATAATAGGTGGGTATCCACGATAGTTTAGATAATACGAATGCACTATTATTTTGTTTTTGCTAATGACCTCTACGTGAGCCTTCCAGTTTATATTACGATCTATGGTTAATCCTAAAAACTTATTGGAATTTACTGAGTCAATTACATTTTTATTATATTTAATTTTTTTAAATTGGATATTTTAACTGCCTTTCGCTAAAATGCATTATTACTGTTTTGTTTAAGTTGATATTGAGGTTATTATTTTGTAACCATAGAACCACTTTGTTTAATGTATTATTTATATCAGTTTCATACATATGCTTATTATCACAAGGAATAGTTGTCGTGCTGTCATCTGCAAAACGTGTCATACTGTATTCTAAACATTTAGGAAAATTCTTGATATACAGGGTAAATAGCGGTGGTCCTAATCAATATTTCTGTTGTTTGCCTCCTTTCTTGGAAATATGTTTGTAAGTAAGAGCTTCTGAATATTTTCTCTTACTCCATACGCTTCAAGGTTTTTTATTATGCTGAACATAATCAAATGCCTGCGTCATGTCACAGTAAATTGCACAGAAGGGTGTATTTTTATCCATATTTATCATGATTTTGTGTAGAAAGTCGTAAACCGCCATATTGATTATTTTACTTTTTCTAAGCCCGTTTTGCTCATTACAAAGTATATTATCAGATCAATCAATCAACTCAGCTATCGCAATCCACTACTGGACATAGGCCTTTCTCAAGCTGCCCCACAACACCTTGTCCTCCGCCTTCCACATCCGGTCTATCCCAGCAACTTTCTTAAGGTCGTCGGTACATCTAGCTGGGACGCATCCCGGGCTACGCTTGCCTATACGTGGTCTCCACTCCAGGACATGTCTGCTCCACCGGCTATTGCTCCTTCAACAAACATAATGTTTCGGCACCGTATGCCATAACGGAGAGGACGTACTGATTGAAGGCCGGTTGGTGGATTGGTTGGAATTATAGATTTGAAAGCAAAATTTCATGTAGGGTGGCATAATGACTAAAAGCGAAGTTTTACAGACGACCCTATCTAGAGTATCACTATTAATGTCTGTCAACAAGTTTTGAAGCAAGGATCACGGGAGCCGGGAAACACCTCATATTAACCAAATATTGTAACTCATACCGCCCACCTTGATGCAACATCTAAGAACCTCTTAAGTCAGTGATTTCTTGAAAACGCTCAAAAAGGTGGGTTTTTAAACCAGTGTGTATCTCTTTAACCGTAAATAATTTTGAAAGAAAAAAACTATATGATCTTTTCAAGTCTTTTTTGCATAGCAAACTCAAAATATAATTAAACATACTTTAATGCATCAAAAAAATCATCAAAGTCTTAATTATCTTTAAAACCAGTTTATCCCTTCAATAACAATTATAATTATAATTAAAAATATACCATAAAATTCCAAATGCCAAACTGTATCCAGTGATGGATTATTTATTATTAAATAGTTAATGTCTATTTTATACGATTTTATTTTCATTTTTATGACAATGCTTGCTCATTTATTATTCGAATTTATTACAACAGATTTTAACCCATATCGGAATAAGAACGATTGTCGTTCATAACGACAATATTTAAAGTTACCAGGGCCTTAAAAAGACAAAGATCCGAACCAATCTATCAAAAGCAGTGTTGCCAACATTCCGAGCAACACCTACTACCAATCAAAGCACTTGCCGACTTATAATGATGCACAAAACAACGATGATCTACATCGCATATCGCAACTTTACTAAAGATCCCTCGATTCAGTAATCGGTTCGATAAAGATGTAGACGAGCGACTTTGTGGACTGAAATATGATAAAAGCACGTAAAAAAACTCGAGCGATGCACCATCTTTTAATCAATATTTTTAAATCAAATCATTCTAGATTTACTCAGGAACACTGTTCGGATTTCAAAGTGATATTATACCGCACAATCCGCCTTAAATGTCCCGACTGCTGGGACACAGGCCTCCACTCTCTGAGAAGGAGTGGGCCATAATTCAACACACGGGGCCAGCGCAGATAGGCAAATGCACGGTACAGTTATATTTTTATAACGAATGTTTTATATACTTTCGTCAACTATGGCATCCTTTTTTTAATGAAAAATGTTTTCCTACATATTTCGCAACTGAATTTTTTGTAAAGTTTCGTCTTAAGAAAGTACTATTGCTAATGATAATGTTTGGACATCAAGATAGGCATAGGCAATATGTAATGGACCACTTGCAATTTGTCTTTCGTAACAAGGACGGTTATGAATGGAATCCCAAGCATTTATTACGATGCCATCTTATTTCACGTTATCTTACTAATGTAATAAATGCGATAGTTTGTCTGTTTGGACATATTGATCTCTGTCGATATCGTTGAATCAATGTTGATGTCGACTGAATTGGTTTGTGTGGAATTTGGGACAGAGCTAGGTACCCGTATTTCTAATGTATTTGTAGAAATATTAACAGTGTCTACTTATTCAACTTTATACATCTTTTTTCTCTAAATAGTAATATACATTTTATTTTATTATGATTCAATCAATCTGCTCAGCTTTTTCCCAACTATGTTGGGGTCGGCTCCCAGTCTAACTGGATGCAACTGAATACCACTATTTTATATGCGAGTGATTGCCTGTCTTATGTCCTCAACCAGTCGCTGGGCAACATGATACCCCTTGGTAAGACTGGTTGTCAGTCGTTTGTACTTTTGGGGTGACTATTATATTGGGTCGCAAACACGCTAATAGACAACCTGGGTCGATGTCTGTGATTACTGCAATGTCTCTGTCATAAACAAAGCTGAATAAATTAACGTCCTATACGTTAATTACTTATTTTTCTATCACTTGTTTCTGACCAGCCCACACGCGATTAATCATAATCGGTTTAATTTTGACAGTTCAACAATATGCATTGCGTTATTAACGTTGTTGAGCAGACACATTTTTCGAACGTATGAAGCAATGGTTTAGTCATCTGTTCCAAAACGAAACCGATTATGATTAATCGTGAGTTACGCAATTAGGGTGCTGTTGTGGGAAGACACCTGATTATCCACAAAGCTGTAAGTCAACACTGTTACTACACTAGATTATCATATATGTTACCTTTACTTTCATTTCTCACAAATAAGATCAACCAGTTTGGCCGCAACCATGGGCACAGCTAGTTGATTATGTGTCGACATAGTAATTTACGCTTCTGCCATTTGTCAGCAAGCTATCGATTTGTTGCAATAGGTTTATATGTCTATTTGATCAATTACCGATTTATACGGAATGCATAATATCAGACGCTCCTTGGTTGTTTGCTGCATAGTATACGGTACAGGTAATAGCACCTTATTGGTATCAATTTGACATTGGCAGTGCCTTCATATTGTAGCAGTTAGGGTTTTTATTTGTGCAAGTGTAACCACTGATAAGTTATTTATTGTACAAAGCGATGGATTACAGGTTTACTGGTTATATTTTATATTGTAATTTTTTTTAAAGACTTTCTGTATTTGTGTGTACGTTATTTTACAGACTAAAACGCAGCTAGCTATACTCTTCACTCTTTCTTGAAAATTTTATGAGTGGTTATTTATTAGTAGATTGGCTGACTAACTACTAATCGCTGATTTTCATGAAATTATTAGTTTTCCAAAGAATAATTTTATAATCAAACAAAGAAAAGAAAACCACTCATCACAAGTCGTCCGTCTGCTTAGTTCGACGCATGCGCACAACCGCAGGGTAAACACCGCAGCACGAACTATTACGTAGTGCGATACACACCACATTATGAGTTGCAACAACTGCCCGAATGTAGGGCCACGGAGCTTTGACCTTTGGATTAAAATGTATTTTGTGAATAAATGATTTTATTTTGACAAGGAAGAAATTGGTAAAAGTGTGTGCGTTGAAGTCTTTTCGTCGCGCTTCGACCTCTCATACAAAAGACTTCAACGAACGATGTCAAATAAAATAATATTTCGCAGGTTACCACAAGATAGTTTGTAAACGTTTTCCTAATTTCGTGTTTTTCCGGGTGTGTTTACAAACATTCATTTGACAAACACAAACCGCCAGGCCCGGAATAACTATCTTTTGGCCATACAAATTGTTGCATAGGGGAATGCAGAACACGGGAGGCCGCGACACACAGTTTAACAACCAATTCCTCAGCTCAGCCACTAAAGAAACCATACTGTCGCACTATTATGACTAATTATTCTTAATCAGTCCGCAGTGTAAACTCCCAACAGCTTGAGACAGCGTTATATTACCTCTCATTCTATTGTGTGTTTCTGACAGATTTATCATACGAAATATGTCAAAAATACACAATCTGAATGAAACACGTGTATAAAATAACCCTTCCTTGGCAGTCAAGTAAATAGAGAGGTTGGTTCTTTAGTCATGCCAATCTATTGTAACATTTTGTAGACAATGAACCTGCAGAAAGGGAATCATTCTATGCAAGTTCTATCTAATCGTTTCTATCGATTTCTAATGTTGCCGGCCTTAAAAATACACTATGAAGCAAGTACATCTGCTCTTAATTACCTCAAATCCGCTTGTGTAGGTGAAGGATAACAGCCGGAGGGTGCTTTCGGTAATTATAATTTGTGGTTAATGCCCATCGGTGCCATCAGCCTACGTTATGTCATGTCAGACCCATGGTCAGGTTCTGACAGGTTGACTTAATTGAGTCTATTTTGGTTTTATTTTGAAGTGAAGCGGCAAGATTTTCTTTGTAGAAGTATAGGAACGGTATTAGGTTAAGTTTAAAAAAAAATAGTTTGTGCGTTAACGATAGTTTGGGTGGGCTACGAATCAGTAAAAGAAACGGATTGCGCTAATAAAAAAAACAAACATAAGTATAAACGGAAAATAATAATAAACTATGGAGATACGAGAACAAATAAATAGGAACTTTAGGTACTTTGTAGATCTCCACCTGTCTACGAAAAAGAAAATAAATAAGCACTAGTCCATTAATATTTAATTAATTACTTCAAAAAACTAATACAACTTGACCTGACCCATCAACTTACAAGGCAGATTTTTTACAATTCCCTTCGAAGGAGATGTCTCCATTAGAATGTAAGTATTACAGACATCTTGTGGCCCAATTGTATACGATTAGCACTGAATGGGTATGCCCAACAATTCACACATTCACACCGTATAAGAAGTCTAGTGAGGTCAGACAAATGGTCTCATCTTATTAATTAGGACTACGATTTAGGTGTTAAGTAGAGAGCTTAGAATTTAAGAAGATATGGCAAATAATTAAATATTTTGACACCACACTATATAAATAATAACTCGATAGTGTGGTAGCTCCCACTGAATATCTGCAGGCTTAGCACGAGCACCGATTTGTCGACGGAAGAATATACATGACTATTAACGAAATTATGTACAATAGGAGAAGATAGCTACGTTTTTCTATTAATTATCACAGTTATGCGTTCTAAACAAGTCATGATTTTGTAGATAATCGTATAATATACTTTGTGGCCGTCGAGTAGAAAGTTTGTTGTCAGTATGATTTTGATTTTGATTTTGTATGATTTTGACAGTTTGGGCGGAAATATTCTTCTAAAATAGACCTTATAAGGATCTAGACAAAGATCGTTAATAACTAAGGACAAAATTACATATTGTAGAAGGATATCTACGATGCTATGTCAAAAATGGAGAAACGAAATTTCACTTTTTGTTGACAAAACACTGTCTATTCTTCGTAGAAATAGAAAGCGTCATGCTAAACCTGCAAAAAACAAAAGAGAAACCGTAACGCTTAAAGGGTAGAACTAACAAGGTCATAAAATTGGTAAATAAACCATAGTCATTTCTAAAATTTCAAGTATTTGTCCAATTATTATAGTACGATGTCAGTTTGGCTTCTTCCAATAAAACTAATAAAGGTGTGTTACAAAAAACTGTCACTGTACACAGCGGAGTTTCGCACATAGTGAAAAAAACTGTCACTGTACACAGCGGTGTTTCGCACATAGTGAAAAAAACTAATACACTTAAGACGGTCTTTACATGTATTAGTAACAGTTATTGTAATTATTTGTAGAAGGTGGTGACCGAGTATCGAAAGGCGCAGAAAAAAAGGAAACACGCACAGGAAGATAATAGAAACGTTACAAACAAAAGCATATAAAAAATAAAAATAAGAGAACCGAGGTTTGGCCTGCTTGTCTCGCCTCCCACATGGTGGATCGATGACCTTCTGAAGGCCGCAGGAATCTGCTGGATGCGAGAAGCATAGAACCGGTGGATGTGGTGTGGTGTCTTGCGTCTGCATAGGTGATGATAATGAGTTACTTTTATGAACATTCATAGGACAACTATGAACTACCATATACAAGTGTCATATGAAGTCTTATCTCACTCCTTCTGTGATCAATGTCTGTGACTAACGGGTGCAAGCAGTGTTGTTTCATGCCATTGCAGACGTTATTGGTATAATAGCATAATGTGTGAACGCGAAGCTGTTTATTGACACTTAATTGGCTTTATGTTTCGAATTGAGTTGTATTCAAAATCAAAAATCAATATGTTTTATTTCACATAAACCTGCATGAGCACTTATGAAACGTCAGAAGCTAGGTGCACGGTTCCAATTTGTCGCTTCCTATGGAGAAGAGCCGGCAAGAAACTCCACGGTTACTCTTTTTAAAATAATTGGCTTTTACAATGTTTTCAAATTATAAAGCCTACAACGTTCTCTCATTCCCGATATGATAAATAAAATGAACCTATTTGAACCAAGTGACATGATTTCCATGACAATTACTAATAAATAGTCGATATTAAAATTGATGTATAATGTCAAATAATGACGAGAATATGTCAGACATTGTAAAAATAAAAAGAATTAAAAATTCACATTGTAATTTGGGAGCAATTAATAGACTTTCACATAGTTACGCTGTTAATGAGGTACCAGGGAAGCCACATGTGCAGAAGGAATTATTGCCAAACTTCCCTGTCTTCAACGTAGTCTTATTTTATAATATGATTTTTTGATAAGGACACGTTTGATGTGAGTTTTAAACTTTACATCGCTAAGTTCTGTAACCGACTTTGGCAATTTGTTATAGAAGCGGATACTATTTATTAGAAATGACTTGCTAGTTTTAGTTAATAAAATGTTGGAATTATTGAAGTATTATAAATATTTTCCCGTAGTGACATTTTCTGTTGTGATTCATTAATTATTCTTCTATGTGTGTTATTGTAATTGTACTCATAATTTTTAGGCGTCTTTCTGAAATTAGGTTATGTTGTTAGTTCCGGCTGCCATTCGTAGATATTTGACAGTTGTTACGAGTAATTGGAAGCCCAAAAGTCTGACCACCATTTTTAAGCATGGGTAATTGGGTATCATGTTACCCAGTAACTGGGTTGTGGAGATCAGATAGGCATTCGCTCCAATTAAAATATGTACTAGTATTCAGCTGCATCCGGTTAGACTAAAAGCGAACTCTAACATAGGGGCAGTGGCAGATTGGTTGACTTGTGAATTTTGGGCCGCATTATATGTTAATTACTAAAGTTTGATTGTGAAATACCAGAAAAGGGATGGCACGCTTTGCAGACAAGTTTGTCATGGTAGTTTTGATACCTGCTAAAACAAACTGCTAGCCATGGCAGATTAAAGAACCCTCAGGAAGGCAAGGATACCTTATGCTCTACTGGCACGTGTTATATCTACAAATTCTGCTTTCTCAAATAAACAACTTTAACCCAAGGTTCCATCTTAATATTTCGGAATAACTTATAAACTTCAATTATTTAGCAGAAGCACCATCGTAAATCTTAGCGCATGTGCCATAACTTAGTGTCCAAACTAACTGCCGTCAAAATAGTTCAAGTATTATAATTGTAGACTAAATTTAGTTCGAGTGAGAACGTGCAGACGAAGCGTGTGGGAGCGGTTAGTTGCTACGTTTTGTTGCATCTGTAGGGATGGGACATTGGACAATCATCATCTGCTTAGCCTTAGATGGGACATTGGACAATCATCATCTGCTTAGCCTTAGATGGGACATTGGACAATCATCATCTGCTTAGCCTTAGATGGGACATTGGACAATCATCATCTGCTTAGCCTTAGATAGGACATTGGACAATCATCATCTGCTTAGCCTTAGATGGGACATTGGACAATCATCATCTGCTTAGCCTTAGATGGGACATTGGACAATCATCATCTGCTTAGCCTTAGATGGGACATTGGACAATCATCATCTGCTTAGCCTTAGATGGGACATTGGACAATCATCATCTGCTTAGCCTTAGATGGGACATTGGACAATCATCATCTGCTTAGCCTTAGATGGGACATTGGACAATCATCATCTGCTTAGCCTTAGATGGGACATTGGACAATCATCATCTGCTTAGCCTTAGATGGGACATTGGACAATCATCATCTGCTTAGCCTTAGATGGGACATTGGACAATCATCATCTGCTTAGCCTTAGATGGGACATTGGACAATCATCATCTGCTTAGCCTTAGATGGGACATTGGACAATCATCATCTGCTTAGCCTTAGATAGGACATTGGACAATCATCATCTGCTTAGCCTTAGATGGGACATTGGACAATCATCATCTGCTTAGCCTTAGATGGGACATTGGACAATCATCATCTGCTTAGCCTTAGATGGGACATTGGACAATCATCATCTGCTTAGCCTTAGATGGGACATTGGACAATCATCATCTGCTTAGCCTTAGATGGGACATTGGACAATCATCATCTGCTTAGCCTTAGATGGGACATTGGACAATCATCATCTGCTTAGCCTTAGATGGGACATTGGACAATCATCATCTGCTTAGCCTTAGATGGGACATTGGACAATCATCATCTGCTTAGCCTTAGATGGGACATTGGACAATCATCATCTGCTTAGCCTTATGCCAACTACGTATGTTAGGGTCGGCTTCTATGGATGGACTGTGTGAATGAAATTATGAAATGCCTAGAAAGAGGACGACCAATAGATAAGCATTGAAGAAAAATATATGTTGCGCTGAGCCCAAATATATTGGAATATAGGCAGGAGTATGATTATGGTGTCAGGGTTGGCTTCAAGTCTAACCGGATGCAGTTGAATGCCAATATTTTAAATGGAGCAACTGCCTATCTGAACTTTACAACCTAGTTACTGGAAAACGCGATATCCCTTAGTAAGACTGCTCGTCAGACTTTCGGGGTTCTGACTACCCATAACGACTGTCAAAGATCATTAATGACAACTGAGACCAACAGATAAACGTGCTTTCCAGGGTATGGGGGCGGTCTCGTTTTGTAATGAATATACATTAGATTATCTGTTATAAAAATTTGGATAAGATGTTGGTTGTGTGATGATGACAATTGATTGTTTTGCACGCTTGTCGCGCAACAATATGGTTATTTTTCTTAAAACAAAGTATATCAAAATCAGCATAGACCGACAAATTGTTTTTTTTTTTTGGTATTTCTCTTGTATTGTGGGTGCGTTTACAAACATTTAAACTCACATACACAAACAGCCAAATAATAGCCATATAATTTCAAAAACACGTTTTATTAATCAAGTAGGTTTCTGTAATGAGTATTTTTTTCAGCAGTACATCACCGTGTTTTTTTCAGCAGTACATCACCGTGTTTTGATTTCGGGGTTCATTAAAAAAAGATTTCATAATTAATCTTAGTAAAATTCTTTGCTAGAATTGTGTGTAAAAAAATATTAATTTGACGTTTTATACATTTGCTCAAATTAAATCAGAGGCGAATAGTATGAAGTATCTAAATATTTGACCAATACATTGTTTGAGCCACAAATTATTTCACAATTCTAAACTGAACGCAATACATTATCTTAGAACCCCTCGCAGCATTGAGAGTTGAAATTTGAACCGTTTGTACTTGAAAGGTAAAATGACGTAAAATTGAATTATTGTTTTCCTAATACTGTGTGTTAAACTAAAAATTTGTACATACTCGTACATTACCAAAGCGCCTATGGGTGTAAGAACGAATACCTATTATTTTATATTTTGAACTGTAATAGAACAATTGTTTCGGTATTTCTTGCCTTAAGCGATATAAGTATTCTCATTGTCTTCGATTGCGAAGATTTTCGGATTTATTTATGTATCATCACGCTTTGGTAAGTAATAGGGTGAGAAGAACACGAGGTGTGCTAAAATAGCGGAGCCAGATAAGGGGGCAATAAATTGGATGTAAAGGTTACTGGGTCGTTTTCATGTTTCAGAATAGGTAGGTAAATTATTTGGAGTAGCCAAATGTTCGTCAAATTTGGAACATTAAAAAAAACTGAACTATATAAAATAAACGCACACTGTGGTTTTAATTTATAAGGGAATATTGTAAAAAGTGGTTTAGCAACTGGTAAGTTGCATGTAGTGAATAAATGAGTTTCTACTTACCATATTTTTATTCAGTTATTTAAATTCAAATCTTGTTTCATGGCTCGCTTAAAAAAGTCTAATTAGTCTTACAATTTTTTAGTAAAATTAAAACAATTGAAATCGTCTAAACACGAAGAGGTCACATCACTATTTCAGCCTACACTGAATAATGGAAACACGAACTGTTATTGCGACGCTAGTGTTGTCAATCATCTGGCTTGGTCCCGAATTATCACAGCTATTTCAAAATGGCGGATTGTTCGAATTTGTAGAAATGTGTTGCAGCTTCGCGTGGAATCCGATGATACCTAACTACCTATTTTTAAACATAAAATAATAATTGAAAGGGTTACAAGAGTGCTACTTGTTTTGTTTTGTGTGTTCTCACAAATTGCTTTTAGAGTCACTTAATGTGTATGTCATAGACAACAATTTGTATATTCTATGGTATTTTCCGAATACTGGGCTTTTGGGCTTAAGTATTATTGTGTATGATTAATATTTTTTGAATGTGCGTTTTATTTGTGCAGAGTAACTACCTAAATTATTTTTAATAAAAAAAAAACAAGAAATTATCTAGACAGAAAAAACCAATGTGAAAAAAAACCCATTAATTCCCTTAAATTAAATATGGGTGAACCTGTACCTCGTAAGAGCCTTAGGAATCCACTGGATGCGAGAAGCACAAAACCGGTTGAAGTGACGTTGCTTAGGGCAGGCCTTTGTCCAGCAGTGGGAATCAATTGTTTTAGTAATTTTAGAGGTAATAATTTCCAATATTTTAAAGAAGGAATTAAAGATTATGACCTACAAGTACTTGATCCGGATCTGGCTGTTTGTGTATGTGATGTTAAATGTTTGTAAACGCACCCACAATACAGGAGAAATTCCTAGCACGGGGCAATGTTTAAAAAAAAAGCACTAAGGACCTACTTGTTAGGTAAGGGTGAATATTTAAACGTGTAAAGAATACCAGACACTAAAAAAATATAAAGTTCATTAATTCTTATACACAGCTAATTTAAGTTTATCAAAGAAGCTCCTTGGAATGATCAGTATCTCTGAAGTATCGTTAATTATACCAATCAGTAAGAAGGTCCATACACATCACAGGATATTAACAAGTCTAATACACATAAGTACTATATAGATGATTACACTAAATAAACCAACCTTGTCAGTGAATTGGAATATAAATAATGCTACACATCAATTACATTTCAATACATAAGTAATAATATAAAGTTCATCTCAAACTCTATTGAGTATTTTAATCAGTTTATTTGGTAATATATATGTGTTTAAAAAATATGAACAGTCAAATGCAGAAATTTAACTTTCTACAAAACTGTATTGGAAATTAAATTAGACAATGTAGTTGAGATCATGATTGGCTGGCATCAGAAATGGTTAACCACAACAATCATGTAATTGTTGTAAAATAGCACCGGCTATGATATCTTCCCAAAAACCTTATATCAAAATTGATATAATGTATAAGCAAATGCTTATATGACACAAAAGGGGTTAACTCTCAGGCTCTAACTTGCCAAATCAGTACGTAGATAACTTTTTGGCAAATTAGACTATTAGGTAAGGACACTAAGTAACACACACATTATAATATAAGGGGACACAAAGTCGCTTGAATACTCGCTGAGAGATTTGGTATATACACAAATATAGATACCTATGTAATCTAGTAGTTTCTAGCTCTACTCGCTCTTCGTTAATCGCATGCCGACCGTACGCACAAGCACCTTGGGGCGGCTTTATATAATGTAAGCATAATCTTATGTAACTATTGAACCTTCTGCATGTATGTTTGTCCTCGGTAAACTAAGAGAATTGACCTTAATCAACAAGTGCAGAAAGGTAATAAATTTCTTTGATCGTACATGTTAAGAATCTGGTCTGTATGCGGTTTAGCTTAGATTATATAAACGTGGATCTGTAATTAGTTGTTGATTATTTTCATATTTTTTTATCAGTATTGGTGATATTTTTGGCTGGTTATTCTCTAGTTTTTAAAGTAAAGAGGCTCTCACATTTATACTGCAAGTAATTACAATTAATCAGTCTTTCTGGAAACCAAGTTACCAAAGGAAAGGCAGGACGAAACGAATGAATGATATACGGACCGGCAAAAAAATTACGTAAAATCGTCTATTGCTGCCTCCTAAACTACAAACTTTGTTAAGTTATTTCAGCACCAGGCGTCATAAGACATTCTATAACAAAACTAACTCCTCGAATACCGAATTAAAGCTTCTCAGACTAGCGCGATGCGACACTTTTAGAACAATTTCCATGAAGTTTTCATAGAAATTGTTTTACGAGAGTCGCGTCGCGCCTGTTTGTGGGAGCCTATAACCTTTCTAATCATTAATAAATCAGCAATTAATGTTCCCACTGCTGGGTCACAGGTCTCTTCTCTGTGGGTGGGAGTGGGCCTCAACCACAAAATAAACCACGCGGCCCAGTGCGGGTTCGTGGATGTCACAATGTCATCGAATTTTTGGTTCTAGGATATGGCGGTCCTCAAGTTGTTTCCTTCACCGTTTTTGTCCGTTTCCAATCATTAGTTATTCCATATGATGTACTATCACATCTGCCACAGAGGTCACAGGTGCGATTCCCTAGACAGCCTTGTGTCTGTTCTGTTCCACTTTATCTGTAACACTAACACGACACAATATAGAGGTCGCAGCGAGTTCCAAAATACGTGGGTGAAAATGTGTTACCGAAATTATAGGTTGAATTTTCGGTAATTGCTGTGTTTCTGCTAATTTATTGTGGGCGAATGTATTTATTGAAAATAAAAATAATATCTTATGTTCGGTAAAATATGAATGATCATCCCACTTATATAATAAAATAGGTGGCTACCCACCAATTACATTGTACGGAAGTTGTGAATATTTAAATTAATTGCGTTAAACTCAGGGATGCACTTTTTATCTTGAACGTCGTCGTGTATCATCATTATTTAGGTGCGACTCTTTATAAGTACCTTTAACTATGGTAAACGATAGCCAATTTTAGAAAAAAATATATGTGTGGCTGGTAAATATGAGGAAAACTTAAAATATTAATGGAAACACAAAAGAAGACGAGTAATTTGAAGAACTAGGATTATTGAAAAAATAAACATAGTAGGTACACAGAAAAAAGAAATTTAATTCTGTCTAATGTATGTACCACCACCACCACTACTACCAACACTAACATTCGTATTTTTCCATCTGTCAAAACACATCATCACTCACAACACAATGAGTTTCAACAAATAACACGACCATTGTAACTTCTATCTCCTATCAAACAGCTGATCAAGTCACATGATCCATTAGAACATGTCTATTCTGTCACCGACGACTCATCGCCCCGCACGTATGGTCTGATCACTTGTATTTAGATCAATTTCGATTTAGTATCCTCTGATACTAGTTAGGTACCTGCATAAACAGTGCTTGAGTTTATATTATGTAGAAGTGAAAATGGAGATATTTTAATCGTATTGCTATTATATACTATTAAGTGCTAACTCTACATATTGATGGTTATGCAAATGACATCATTTGAATCGTGAAAATAGCTCTTGTACAAAATAGTGGGTTTTTTTTAAGATAACGACGTAAAAAGGAAAAAATAACCCTAATAAGATTACTTTCATCCGTCTGTCACAGAAATTTTACAAAATATATGCCTATGGTATCTTAAAGAGCTTTCAACAAGCTCTTTAAAAAAGTAACAATAAATTCAAATTCAAAGCATTTATTTCAAATAAAACCAATTACAGGCACTTTTGAATTGATAAAGAAATGGTCAGTCAGGAGATGAAGCTAGTGGCCCATTCCAAAGCGTAGTAGGAACCTATGGAGACGAACGAGCAAGAAAATCCAAGGACGCTCTTTAAAGTAAAAAAAAATTATTGGTTACATCATTCATGTTGAATTTATGCCTATGAGAACTATGTGGAACGTTAAAAGGGTCCATAATATATATATATTTTAAAATTAAATTAAAAGAATCCGTGGGACAGCTAACAGATGATCAGTTATTATTGACGGCGCCCGTTGACGAACATAACGCAATGATTAGCACCGTCTAGCTCAACCGTTTAGGAGGGAAGTAAATGATCCAACACATGCACCGGTGAGACAATAGAGTGAGCATGGCGAACTCTCAGCTGCCAGGGCACATGAAAGGAGTACCTACCCAGCAAATGGTAGCTTATAGATATGATAGCTATAATAGTGTGTAGGTATATAGAGCTCACACGTGTATAATAGCATAATCAGCCTATAATGTTCCCACTGCTAGGACACAGGCCTTCTGTCGGTGAGAGGGAGTGGGCCGTAGTCCACCAAGTGACCCCAGGTGGGTTGGTACATGTGCAATAGTTAGTGCTGTTTCATTTTCAAAACACCAAAAATACGTACGTAGAAAAAGAAGCCGTTCATCATCAACATCATTTAAGCCCGGAATTACTTACTACTGGGCGTAGGCTTTCTATTTTTTCTGCCGTACTTCCCGTCCCATGAGTCCGTCATCCAGCTGTTTCTCGCAACTTTAAAGTTACCATACAAAATTTAAAAAATCTGTCTCGTGACTAGTAAACTTGTTTGCACTTTCAAATTACGTTATGTTATAAAATTAAGTTGGTTATTTTATAATTATTGCTAATAACATCATCGTCGGTCAGGATATAATGAATGTGTTAACTGTGTACTTTTACCATGTAATTATTTAATCACGATGTGTTACAATATTATTTTCTACCGATCTTCACACTTTAGTATCGTGATGAAATTTTAAAATAATTAGGTAAGGCAGCCGTATGTGGTTAACATATGAAAACACACATATTCGAAACTAAGTTTAAAAACGGATGCTAATTTATTTGGAGTTTCTTTGAAGGATGCGATCCATCATGAGCGGATGGCAATGCATCATCATCAATGCATATTAGACTTTTGATTTTTGTCTGTGAGCAAGGTGAACCCCCTTAATGACAGTTAGAGGTTACCTTCAGGCAGCTTGATTGCAAGCCTATTGCACAAGAGGCAAGCCAGACTCCTTGATTTTTCGATAATTGCTTATTGCCATTCTAGCATTGCTCTGTGAAAGTCTAATCAGATCGCATCGTATTGGGATCTTGCCACCTAATTATTCTCTCACGATGTATTGCATTTTTTTCTCTGATCTCTACCGGTAAGTAACCATGACGAAATTATGTGCAATTTGATATTTCTCAATACTTTCAAAAACTCGACCATCCCACGACCTGTGTACCCGTACTTTATTATATATTAGTTATGTAATAGTTGGGTAATTGCAAGTATGGTTTAAACTGTTGCAAAGCTGTGAGACAGCGCAACGGGCCTAAAGTAAAGTCTGCTTCGGTCACTGGTCGGAAACACTATTGGCCACACTCATCGTGAGGTCGTGTGTTCGATTCCCAGGTCGGGAAATGTGTTATTGGGTTTTTTTTTCATATCTCAAATTTCTCAGTAGCAGCCCAAAGTCTGGATTTGTGCCGGATCGATGGCTATAGGGTCGCCCCCTATTACATGGAAATCTTTGCTCAGCCCCGTGGGGAAACAAGGCTTGATGTTGTTGCCTGAAGATGGTGCAGACTTTGGCATAAAGTGTTTATCCCAGTATTTGCACTAAATCAGATGGGTTGACCAACAAGAGTACCAACTAAGTGGTTTGAATGGAACACATCATTCTTTGAAAGCGTACCGCAACTTATGTACCTTTAAGGGGAACCTAGTCGCGGGCTCGAACTCACTGGTGGGCCTGGCTAAAAATCACACTGTTTCACCAGGCTTCTTGTTCGACAGAGATAGTATCAGTGATGAGCAGTTAGGCGCTAGTCTACACACACAACGTTATTGAGTGAGATGCAGGATCATTTATAGTAAAAAATTCGCGAAAAATTTAAGAAAAGTCCTTTGGAAGATCGGGTTTTATGAAAAAGCTAATGCATAAATCAATGACCAATAAAGTTTATTGAACTTTACAATAATTGAAGTTTGTCGGTACTGACTTGGTTTTGGAGATTTTACACTTCTTTTATTACTTAAACACGCCCAAAGTTAAGTAAAATTAGCAAGAAAAACGAATCTTTGTTGGCTCCTAACTTTTTAATGAATTTTTATTTTAGTATTTTGTTTCCATACAGACAATATTAATAATGAGACAAAACAATATCATATTTTACTTAGGATGTGCCATGTCGGACAGTGGAGTAAAACACTCCCGAAGTTTGTATGCAAACAATGTGGACTAGGATCACCTTAAGCAACAGTACTATAAACTTGTTATAAACCAGCAGTCCCGCTCTGCACAGCTTTTTGACTAGAAAAACATTTTCACATTACATGTATGTTAATATTAATGTGTAGGTAGTATAGACACAGATCTTCCGCAATAAATTCTCTGCATGACCGTAAAAACCATATTATGGATATGCATTGCAGACACAAAAAACGACCTCTATTTACACTATGTATCTAGATAATCGTGTCAATCAATTTAATAGTCTGTAGATATTTAGCACAATAGCCAATAATAGCATTTATCTAAAAGATATACGAGCTATATCAATTACCAGTAACACTAGCCAGCAATACAGCCTATTACATCGATTAAATTACAAACGTAGGTGTGAAAATAAATAACAATAACTAGAACACAGTAGTGTAATAAACTTCTTATTTGATATTTCATTATTATCATTGTTTAATTACGTTCAATTAAGTTTTTAATAAACTATATAATATAGACTAATGAAAATTGCAATAAATAGTATTATTTGTAGGAATGCTCCGATGGTCCAGTGGTTGAGTGTAGAGCTTGATGGTTCGATTCTCGGATGTGGAAAAGGAAATTCCCATAGGAGTTTGCTTCTATGCCTAGTAAATAGCAATAGACTCGTTCTCCACATTTGCAAGGAACGGTCTACTGGTCGCAAGCGCTACCACAAACGTGACGTCTTGGGTTCGATTCCCGGGTCGAGTTAACTGTTTTTGTTTTTTCCAAACTGGCTCCCAGTTACATGGAACTTAAACATAACTGGCGAAATTTGGGTGTACTGTAGGCCAGCCATATTTCACTTCGAGGGTATATATAGAGAGCCTGGATTCCCGACAGCTTACTCTGCACAGCCCTTCTAGGAAAACAGACAATGTTGGATTTAAAACTCTGCTCACCCCTTCAACACTGGCGTGATATTAAGTTCATAATACGTTGCATTTAAAACTCTGCTCACCCCTTCAACACTGGCGTGATATTAAGACGACGCATTTCTATAAACTAATGAGGACCATTATTTGCTCTAGCCATATTAATATGGTAATTCCACTGCAAGTTACATAAACACCTATAATGTGTCTATTTACCAATTTAACATAACAATGGTAACTCATCTTCACACTTCTAAGCCTAAATGGTAAAGTCTTTATTTGATCGTATGTCATTTTAATGGTAATTACCATATTAGGATGGTATAACTTGAAGAGACATGTTTGTCGGTTGTCTATTTACATTAAGATTTTTATTGCAATACTTTTACATTTGAAAAGCTTTAATTAAGACGTTCAATAAATTGGAGAAGACGTTTTCTTGGCAGGTACTTACGCAGTCTGGTACTCCTTGCTGGCTTTATTTTACTAAGGCATTCAAAATCAAAACACTTTATTTCAAATAAACCTGCACGGGCACTTATTGAAGGCCAGAGGCTAGGTGCACGCTTAAAATTGGTCGTTCCCTACGGAGAAGAGCCGGCGAGAAACTCCACGGTTACTCTTTTTAAAATATTTGGCTTTTACATTGCAAATACAGTGTAAATAGGTATCGGAAGACAGTGCACCTCATAGGTTGATATGAGGTTCACTGTCTCTGACACCTATTTTACCTAAGAATTGCCATACGAGCCTATTGCCATCAACTTGCCATAAATCCAGAGTCCAGACTGCTACTGAGAAATTTTAGATGGGAAAACATAATAACGGTTTGCCTGACCTGGGAATTGAACCCAGGACTTCATGCGCAGCTGTGCGCTTGCGACCACTACACCAATGACGGCAGTCTTACACTCGGTTATTCTATTGAATATTATTATTTATTTATTCTTCTCTTTTTTTAATCTAGAAAGGTTTGTGGCTAAGTAATAACAGATGCACGGGTCGATCGATCAGGTTAAGCTACGCTTGTCGCGATTAGCACGTGGATGGGTAATCATCTTTACATACCAAGACCCCTCGGAAATGCCTCGGAAATCCCGTTAAGCCGTTGGTCCCGGCAGTCATTCGTAGATCTTAGTTGGCAGTCGTTATGGGTCGTCAGAAGCCCGTAAGTCTGACAACTGACCTTACCAAAGGGTATCGTTATGGGTCGTCAGAAGCCCGTAAGTCTGACAACTGACCTTACCAAAGGGTATCGTTTTACCCAGTAACTAGGTTGTGGAGGTTAGGTAGTCAGTCGGTCCTTGTGAAATACTGATACTCAGGTGCATCCGGTTAGTCTGGAAGGCCACCCCGACATAGTTGGGAAAAGGCGGCAGATAATGATTATATTAACAAATATTTATTCCATAACTGAACAAAAATGCTCGACTATTTCAATTCACTAACACTCCAAAGTAATAATTTTCTCAAGTTCTTTAAAAACCCCGAGGCTACAAACGATTTTAAATTAAATAAATGTAGCATGGCCGAAGATCCGCTTAATAGCAACAATATTAATATTATGAGTGTGATCGCACGCAGCTGATGTGTTCCGGCAATGTGCTACAAGGTTACGACGATCACTTGTTATGGGTGATTTGAGATCGTGTTGTAGTGGTAGCTATGGAATATTGGAAGATATTTCGGTTATTGAAATCCTATTAATCCTAATAATATTGTAAATGTGAAAGTTATCGCGCGAAAGTATGAAAGTATGAAGTATTAAATAAAGTTGATATAATAGTTGATATGGTAGGTTTGAGACAAAACAGCCAGACTGAACTGGGAATGGGCTGGACAGATCGCCTGAATGCACCCGGAGAGATGGGAATAGATCGTCACTCACTGGACGCCAGAGGAAGGACATCGACGACGAGGCAGGCCAAGGCAAAGGTGGTGTGACTATTTGATAAGGTTTGCAGGCCGAGGATAGGCTAACAAAAAAAATGTCGAGTGTAAAGAGTTATCGGTTGCCGGTTCCTGTTAGAAGGCGCTAGTGTTCTAGTATACTAAATGTTCCTAAATGCTCTGCTCTTCCCTGAAAGGGCAGAGCATATAGATTAAAAGTTATAAACCTTTACAGAGTGTTTCTGTGTAAAATAATCTTTCTTTTGCTTCGCTCATTTCTCGCATAACTTCACTTGTTATTAACTAAATCTATTTTTGTTCGCTTCGCTTTGCTCGCTTAGCTAGCTCTGCCCCTCTGCCCTGCGTATGGCGGTGAGCGGTCACATTATGAGCTATTAACAGGCCGCTCTTGATCCAACGCGTTGCTATTAACTGATTCTATTGCATTATCCACTAGGATGTTCTTATTAGATCCTTGTGCATTCCGCACTTATTAGTTGTTTTCGTCTGTAAGCTGTTATTTTTTGCTTTCTGATGAAATTGCGTAACGCCAGAATGATGCAGAACGAAAATCCTTAAAATAATAAATTATGACACCAGCTGATACAGAGAAGGCACGACATGGATCAAAACGAATTGGTGATTAACTATAAGTCTTGGGGGACTACTCTGCAACACCGTCAACGACGATACGGGCCCGTCCAAAAGTCGTTCGAAACATCGGCTGTACAAACACAGCGATAGTAGAGAAAACTGTCAAATCGTGGTGTCATTCATTCGTAAGTTGGGCCCCAAACTAATCTTATGTCCGTAGGTGATACGGAGTTGGAAATGCCCATAACTTCGGTCGAAGTTATGGGGAGCTACCACCAGGTTTCCTAACGATGTTTTTTCCTTCCCCGATGTCAGCAATGGCCAAAACAAACTCAGACAGACCATCTTAATTGTCATTGGTTATTTTAAGCACCTTTTTGAGGTTTTGCCTTATAGTTTTTATTCAGGTAAATTATCTTTTTTGTAAGCACGTGTTTCTGTGAGGGCACAGTGATGCCCCAGTGGTAGCGGCTGGGGCTCACGTGTTTCTGTGAGGGCACAGTGATGCCCCAGTGGTAGCGGCTGGGGCTCACGTGTTTCTGTGAGGGCACAGTGATGCCCCAGTGGTAGCGGCTGGGGCTCACGTGTTTCTGTGAGGGCACAGTGATGCCCCAGTGGTAGCGGCTGGGGCTCACGTGTTTCTGTGAGGGCACAGTGATGCCCCAGTGGTAGCGGCTGGGGCTCACGTGTTTCTGTGAGGGCACAGTGATGCCCCAGTGGTAGCGGCTGGGGCTCACGTGTTTCTGTGAGAGCACAGTGATGCCCCAGTGGTAGCGGCTGGGGCTCACGTGTTTCTGCTTTCATAACAGTAATGGAAAGCATCGTGAGGAAACCGGCATGTCCGTGTCCTACAGCAAAAATTCGGGGACAAGTAATATTCACCAACTAAACAGGGCCCGCGTGGATTATGGCCCACTCCCGCTCACCGAAAGTAGGCCTGTGCAGTGGGAGCATCATAGGCTGATGATGATCTATTTCTGTGAAAAATAAACCAATTTTTCTTTCGTTCTTTCGATTTTATTGTACAAAGGATGGGCACAGCTTTGCCATCGTAACGGGTACAAAGATAAACTAACTTTGTATGTATGGATAAGACATCATTATTTTCCGTTTATGATCCTTGAGGAGAATTTATGGTTCAGGTACCTTACATAACTTGTCCTTGCTTTGAGCTCTTAATTTAATACGGCGAATTTGTATTTTTTTTGTTTAAGTAATAACCTAATATGGTAGGTACTCTATGGTAAAAGCTCTAAACCGTTCGGTTACAAACATCTAAAAGGTTTCTAACGCAAGCTATCTAAATTGCTAAACAGCCACATAAGCAACATAGTTCAGCAGTCAATATATTGGGCACGGCCACTTACTGCAACTAATTGCTCCACTCGATTCAAAGAGATTGTCGCCGAGCAATTAAAATTGCTTGTACAATACAACCAAGCATAAGCATAGCATACTCAGCATTTAGCGTCCCCACTGTTGGGACACAGACCTCATCTCTGTGAGAGAGATCCTCCGTAATCCACCACGCAGGCCCAGAGGAATTTATGGTTCTACGACACGCTGGTTTCCTGGCGATGTTTGGCTTCACCGTAGATTACACAAAGTAAATTAATACTTGTGGCTAACTAACAAAGCTTTATCTATGACATAGAAGCAAAACACTATATACGCCAGTGTCTTCTAGTTAAAAAAGCTACGATAAAGTTTAAACCTGATTAACATGAAATAATTAAAGCAAAGTTAATTAAATCCATCCTGTCGGTAATTGCAGACGTTACTTAATAAAGGTTAAGCGCATGTATTAATGTATAATCGTTACAATTAACCAGTTATTTGCCATGTAATTATCTTCCTTGTTGGGTTTATTGAAGAATCTTGTTCAGGCGGTGTATACCTTTGACCTATGCGGTTGTATTTTAACAATTTGGGAAAATCTATACGTTTAGTCACTTAACTAGACTTGATACTATTGGTTATTAACCGACTTCAAAATGAAGGAGGTTCTCAATTCGTCTGTATATTTTTTGTATGTATTTTCCGCGATATCTCCAGCAATTGTGGATAGATTTAGTTTTTTTAATGGGTATGTGGAGCAGTGGTGGCGCAGTGGTAACAGCCGCGACTTACGAGATCTATGTCTTAGGTTCGAACCCAGACAGACTTTACTTTGTGTAAATTATTTGCCCTCATTTACCTTATTTGCCCTCATTTACCTTATTTGCCCTCATTTACCTTATTTGCCCTCATTTACCTTATTTGCCCTCATTTACCTTATTTGCCTGAGATTTTTGTCAAAAATGAGTTAGATCTCACCTATTCATTAGAATCGCTTTTTAAATCAAATTTGACGGAAAAATATTTGCAGTAAGTGGAGCATTTTTTTACATCACAAAGCATGATTACAGTGGGTACACTTACTGCTCTCAAAACGGTGAAGGAAAACATCGTGAGGAAACCGGCATGTCCTAGAACCAAAAATACGAAAGTAAGCGACATCTGTCAACCCGCACTGGGTCCGCGTGGTGCATTACGGCCCGCTCCCTCTCACTAAGAGGAGAGTTGTCCCAGCAGTGGGAACGATATAAGCTGATTATGCAGAGGTGGTCCTATATAAATTTTACTAACTTAGCTAATTAAGCATTTTTTTGTTTAACTTAGCTTTCGTTTTGTATAAAAAGTTTAAAAGAAATGCAACCTCACGACTATTCTTATCAGAGGGACAGGCAGGGACATATTTATCTTTAGTGCAGGTTTTCGAGATTAAATTTCATGCGTCATAATAATAACGATTAACAGTCGAACTTAATGATGTGAAAAGTAAACTAATTGATCTATTTTTACAAGGATTTCCTAACATCAATTGAAATGCAAGTAATTGTAGGTAATTATAATAATAAATTGATGTTCTGTATAAATTATTTTAGTTTTGCACCCACGGTTTATAATTCATGATCGGCTAAATGTCATGAACGGGTCTTGAAGTAACATTAATTTTACTTATTTGGCTTATAAATATTAAAAGATGTGCAATTAGCGGAATAAGATCGTAAAATTGTTGATTATTTTATTTATTAGGTCACTTGTGCGCACTTGTAATTAAGAAAGGTAGACTTTTGCCCGTGGTTCTGCCTGTTAACTTCGGTGTATAGTCGTCACTGATCTATTATCCATGTGCCAGAATTTGGCGTATTTGAACATAATATTTTGGTGATTAATGTCAATTCGCTTACTTTATTTAAAAACTTAGTAGCGAGTGGTGCAATGGCGACAGGTCAAAAATTCGAGATTTTTGTGCTATATTATCTGAGTTATATATAAATGTTTTATCTTACTTCCTACTTTAATATTATAAAGAAGCGTTGTATGTTTGGATATTAGTTACTCAATCCCGCAAAAACGGCCTAACTAATTTGTATATTAGCACACAGCCTAAATTAACAAATAAGATTGTTTTTATCCCGGTAATATGTTCCTATGGGATAATTTCCAACCTCCACGCGAGCGAAACCGCAAAAGCTAGTTCATAACAAACGTTCTGGAATTAATTACTAAGTAATTGCGAAATTTTATCAGAGTCCATTGAACGGTAAAACATCTGAACGGTAACACAAGTAGTCATGAAAGATTATCCCACCCTTTCTTTTATCCCCCCCAGTGGGTTACCGCATTGTCGTTGCGGGGGGGCTCAGTAGCCGTGGTCCGCTCCCACGGTGAAGCGAAAAGGAACCCCAAGGTGGGGCCGCTCGTGGGGCTTTTGCTTCCAAGCCGACAACATAGCGGCCAAAAAGTAGGTTGCGGTGAGGTGCACCGCAACTGAGACGGGCCGGGATGTCGAATGAGAGGCGTCGCGGCTGAGGGTTACAGGCTGCGGCGGAGGAGGAGAGCCGGTACTTCTGAGTAGCACTTTTCCTTTCCGTGGCCTGGACGGGGCCGCCACCGTTTGATGGCGGACGCGGTGGGGCCGTAGGGGAAGAGGAGTGTCGGTATAGCGTTGGCCGCTCTCCCTATACCCTGCGGCCGAAAAGTCCACCACTGCGCTGACCCGTCGCAGGGGGACCATGGGTGCCAGATACGGGGTCGTCTGGGGCCCTTGTGCTACTTGGTTCCTGGGGTGGTCACGGCGTGCCATATGTCCTGGTGCGCCGAACTGGTGGGGTCCGCAAGGGCCGATGCCTGCCAGGGGTGCGGGTTGTTCGAAAGAGATAACGTCGCCGCGTCGCCCCTGGCACACAGGCAACTGAGGGAACACGGGTGGGTTTTAGTCAGTAAAAGTCTGACACGCCCTCCTGCTCCACCCAGAGCGGGAGAAGTTATTTGATGATTTCCCACACTCACAAAAAAACCCTTTCTTTTATAACCATCATCATTTTCCCAGTAGTTTCCTAACTATGTTGGGGTCGGCTTCCAGTCTAACCGGATGCAGTCAAGAACCAGTATTTTACGTGGACTATGTATAGATAAATAGGTAGCCCTGTAACGATGTCTGCTCATACAACCCTTTTCTATTCATAACTAAAGATCTTTTGTGACTTATCAAATTTCCCATGTTTGGCAAAATAATTGTAATTTACCACCTATGCTGAATCTTTAAAACAAAATGATTAATGGTATCAAATAAATGAATACAAGATCAACCATCATTCCTAGCAATACAGGTTGAAATTGAAAACATGCGACAAACCGAAATGGGTGATTGTACTCATCATTATGAACAACTTTTACTAAGGGACCAAAGATGCAATCGCGAAAAAAAAACATCTGTTCCCTACATTTATGTTCGCATGACTCGTCAAAATGTAGGGAACAGCTGTTTTTTTTTTGCGATTGCGTCTTTGGTCCCTTAGTGAAAGTTGTTCATAATGATGAGTACAATCTCCCATTACGGTTTGTCGCATGTTTTCAATTTCATCCTGTATAAGATTAAGTTTGATTTATCCATCCATCATTTTACATTTCTGACTATTAACAATTTTCTTTATTGTAAACAGGAAGCAAAATGTCCTAAGCAACATCAAACCAGTCCATCACTCCACACGACCGGACAAACAAACTATTTATCATAACATACCACCATAGATGTATCAACCAGTAATATTAATTGCTCCATCTTAACATACATTAGTTTACCGTCGATAATAATTAGTGCGAATTGAAATTCTGTGCAGTAGTCAATATCCTTGAGTTGAGAACTCCTTTCTTATTTAAGAAGATAAAGGTTAGTGCATGTTGATGATTTTGTTATGTTTTCGTTGGGTTAGTAGAAAAAAAATGTAAATGTATATATACCACCGCGAAATTTTAATGCTTGTTTTCCCGCAGCGAAATGGTTCTGTCTTGGTAATATAATCGTTTTATAAACAATTAAAATATTAAAAACAAAAATGGCAGATTAACCATTGTGAGAAATAACTAGGTGCGAGAGTTTATTTTGCTTTGAACATTTGTGGATCGCTGTTCCCTTTGTCGACGGCGCATGCGATTCGAGTAGTACCTACGAGTTACCTCTAGTGTTACTATTGATTCTCACGTTTTCGTTTCGGTTTCGTTTTGATGAATATTTTTTAAATTACTTTCAAACAAAAATATCTTATTTTTTTTACTTTTACTGTGTTTTTATGGCAAGTTGTTCAGCCGTGGGAAAACAACCATTAAAATTTCTCGGTGTATATTATAGGTATATATTATAGTAGATATGTATGCTTGTATGTGTATTATAATTTATGAATTTATAACCTATTTATGTACCAACCTTATTAAATATTAATTATGATATAATTTGTATAGTTTTTCACCTGCCATCTAATCTCTTCACCACCCTTGGTTGACTGGCATGCTGTACTAACTTAATGCCTAAGTCATTAAATCCGCCTTTGTACCTTTTTGTGTGCGAGAAGTCTAAATAAATAAATAACTAATAAATAAATTATACGTTCTGTGTGGTTCAAGTTTTGGGAACATTCTTCTGCAAGACTTGGTCAACGGAATTGCAATCATTTCGTACGGCGGTCACCATCAAACTCACCCAAGCGTGATCACTGTGGAATGGCTTACAAACATACATAAACTCACGCTTTTTGTCCATAGGGGTAGGTAGAAACTGCAAAACACCACCAGTGGACATTTGTTTACTTTGGTTTTTAATTCGGAAACCTTTGTCCAGCAGTCGTTTATTGGCTCATATAATAGGATACCTTATAGCTCTCTCTTGTCAACTTATCTAATAAAATCATTCATGTATTTATTTTGGCTTTTTCATTAACAATTTGCTGTTTTTATGAAAAATCTGGCTGTAAAGCTGTTAAAGAGTATCTTTGATTGCCTGGCCACTCGATCAATTTTGAAAAAACAATCTTGTTTACATCAGTGCTTGTTATTATGGCAACACTAGACGTCGTGCCCAGCCCACACCAGAAAAGCCTTGGCAACACCAATAGCTACACGAACACACATCATACTTACAGATGACTAGCCACAAGAGAATGCTAATCATAACGCTCCTACCTATGTAGTTCACATTATAATACCTACTTAGGCAATATTGCTCCAGGCAATTTGAGGATCGAATTTATAATAATGATGATTAAATATGATACATCTTTTGAAAAGTTTCATAGGAGAACAGCTATGGGCTATGTATAGTAAGAATGGTTTGTGTAATTATATAAGTGTTGATTTGGTCTTCATTTTGGGGTTAGAGATCAAGGAAAGAATGTATGATCGATTGTTTGTGACGTCATCTGGTGAGTTGTATTTCTTTCAGAATTTTGGGAAGAGTAGTTCTGTTATATATTAAGGAAAGGGGTACAGTCTATAAAACAGGGATTCGTCTGCGTTATTGTATGGGTTCGAATGTTGATCAACAAAGGTCAAAGGTCCATATCATACCAATAAAATGAAGATGTTTAGGTGGGCGGGAGGTGTGACCAAGACGACAAAGTTCGCAATCAGTATATGCGATGCTGCTTTAAAGTCGCACCAACCACGGATAAAAATACCGAAAACCGCAATGAAGATCATGTGTTCCAAAACTGCACTAAATCTGCCAGAACAAAAGAGTGGTGGAGGCCGCCTGACATTGACCTGGTGGTCAAATATAAAAAGAGACCTCAAGAAAGCCCAATTTTCAGAACCGACAACGCAAGACCAAATAGCTTGGCACAGAAAAGTGAGGAGACCCAACCCTTAATAACGGGACCAGCAGGCTTAGCATGATTTCTCTTTCTACGAAGAATAGACCGTGCTTTTTCAATACAAAGTGACATTTCGTTTCTCCATGTTTGACATCGTACCGTAGATATCCTTCTACAATCTGTCATTTAGTCTTTCATTTTTAACGATCTTTGTCTAGGTCCATAAAGATGAAGACTATTTTCAGAAGAATATTTGTTCTCAGACTGTCAAAATAACACTGACAACAAACTTTCCACTCGACGGCCACAAAGTCATGATTCGTTTAGAATGCATAACTGTGATAATTAATAGAAAAACATTGCTATCTTCTCCTATTGGCCATCATTCAGTTAATAGTCATGTTTATTCTTCCTTCGACAAATCGGTGCTCGTGCGAAGCCTGAAGGAATGGAAGAAGAAATTTTCAAAATCAAAATAATGAACAACAAATCATATTTAATTTATTAAATTAGTTTTAACCACTGAAAAAAGCCTTTAAATTGTTCAGACTTCGACAAATTTGGCTAAACCACAAAAATAACTAGAAACTGTTCGCCCTTCTTTTGGACTCCTCCAAGAAGATTGTACAGCTCTTCTGGAACCTATGATAATAGGCAATAAAGGAGTACTTTCATTTAAATATTGCTTGGAGAGTCCACTGATTGAACTAACGGTAAAAGAATTATGATCAAAGGTGACACACACCTTATTAGAGATAGTTGTTAAGCTCGTCGGTAATCATTGCCCAGTAATATGATAATTAATTAATTAATAATGCCATTCCGTACACCATGTTGCTCAGTATCGCGTGACTGGGAGTTGAGCTAATCAAGCTCTGTTTATGTTGTCATGGACAACAGTAGCGTGCCGTTTATTAATAATATTAGCTTTAATTTAAAATATTTTATTGCTATGTGATATTGATCTGAATTTTATTATTATGTAAATTGAAACATAAACCCGTCATCTTTAAGACGTCAATCAATTCATATTAATAATTATTATAAATTCGAAAGAAACTCTGTCTGCCTGTCACCTTATTATGTTTTAGCGGCTGAACAGATTTCTATGGAATTTGGCTTACAGACTGGCCATGACATAGCACATAGGATACTGTTCACCTCGGTAGTACAGTCACCAAATGAGATAAGTAACCAGAGTCGTCGGATACACTTGAAGTTTAGTAAGAAACCTATGGATTTTTTTGAATAAAATTTTATTTGATAAATTAACTGCTATAATTATGATGACTAAATTAAATTTTATTTGAAAACCGTCATCAGTTTCTTACCAAACTTGAACTCTATCCAACGACCCGGATTACTTATTTCTTTTCATGACCGAACGTTCCTGTACGCAACTGGGGGCAAACGCTGGTAGCCCAAAGATTAGCGTCAGAATTAATGAATGGCCATCTTAAATAGATGTTTCTATCTATAGCAATGTATCAATTATTTTTCAATTGGGATGTGCTGCCATTGTATTTCCGACCACTGCAAATCCCATAGGTAAAAATCTACAGAGGCGACCAATTAGAACACTAGGTTCGACACCACAAAGCCCGGAAATCCAGGAAAATAATGTTCTATGAACTGATAATTATAAAAAGAAAATTGGAGAAGTAAGATATCAAAGGCCAGATATTTTTATTCTGAGGGCCTACACGAGTGATAATCGCTTTCAAAGCGTTTTGTACTTGTACACATACTGAGATGTGTACAAGTACAAAACGCATCATCGCAAATCATTATAAGAAGCTATATATTTTCAGTTTTAGCTGACCTCGCATTGTGTCGGCTTTTCCTACAGTGAAAAGTCAGCTTATACTGGAAATTTATAGTTTGATAAATCTCGCCGTGCTTACAACGACCAGAATTGACATATGCTTTTCGGTAGAAACTGCTCATATTATGTCAATCCAATATTTTTTTAGTTTTCCATCATCGTTATCAAAAAAAAAAAACACAAATCAAATCATTTTTATTTCAGGCATTGTATAAGTAGGTACACACAAATAAATTTCTCCCGTAGTGACTACATGTCATAAATAAGCAGATATATTGTTATTACTAAGTTATATTAAGTAGGTATTTTAATATCACTTTATCTAAACTCTCCGGTACTCGAATGTTTCAGTTTGAATTCAAAGAAGCATGTTTTACATCATAACCACACTTCGATAAAAGCACTGATAAAAATCGATTTAGTTGAATGAATGATTACAATTCTCATGAATTATAAACTTACAAGTCATGATTACGCGATTCTTTGTTTCCTTCTATGGTCTAACACAATTGAATCACGCAATTTGCTCTTTAGGCTAAATTCATTGTTGTATAGTAATGTGCTGGGTTAAAGGTTGCTAAAGTAGTCGATTTGGCAATATTTTAGCCCAAAACTATTGACTTTTGGCATGATTGAATCTCCTTGTACACTTACTTTGTGTTAGTTTTGGGTAAGTAAAGGCCGGACCTACTTCATAATCGAGGTAGCTACTTAGAGTAGCTAATACCTTTTTATTTACTGAACAAGCCATGTGCTCGGTGAGATTTCCCATCCGCAACTTTCTTCTCAAGCCACGCGTAGGGGATGAGATTTCGAATACTATGACATAACTAACTTTTATTTATGAACAGAGTGTAAATACCTACCAAATTTCATGTTGCTAACTTTAAAAACTTCCATAGAAAGTTTCATCCCCTATTTAAACCATTAAAAAAATCTTCCTCGTTGCTCATCTTCGTTTTTAAAGAAACTCCTGTGTAAAACTTCAACCCAGCTGTTTAGGCTGTGTTTCCTGTCAGTAAATTTAAGCTTTTGATAAAGAAGAAGAATAGTTGGTATATACTATATAGATAGTTAATAAGTAGGCGATAGTTTAGGCAACCATTTTGAGTTAAGTTTTCCCACAAATCCCGTAGACCGTGCATATATGTTGTACGTGCGGAAATCGAGACCACCAACCAATGACTGGCAAAGAATGCTATTGCCAGACCACTGCGCCAATCAAAATCAAAGCATTTATTTTAATTACCCTGTTTACTGACTTTGAATCAAGCCGTCGTCAGTTTTTTATAAGTCGTCTACAGTTTGAACAACACTACACACATAGATACGTGGGCACTGACACTCAGAATTTTTTGCGAAAATATTAAAAAAAAATGTTCTCTAAGCAAATATTTTTTTATAAAATCTTTTCAAAGTACTCTCCACTAGCCTCTATACAAAGTTTCATGCGTCTGAACCAGTTTTCGAAACACTTTTTGCAGTCCGCCGCAGACACCTCGTTTACAGTCTGCTCGAACGCTGACAACGCATCTTCCGGCGACGGATATTATCCCTTCGAGCTGATCTTTTATTTTCGGGAATACAAAGAAGACACACGGTGCTAGGTCAGGGCTGTAAGGAGGGTGACCCAGGAGTTTGAACGGCGTGCTGTCCAGGAAGTCCCTCGTTTTGAACGCGGTGTGCGAAGGCGCATTGTTGTGGTGGAGCAGTAGCCCGCGGAGCCCTGTGTTTGGTCGCTTATTGCTCACAACAGTGAAAACTTCTGCCAAGTATTTAATAGTATACCATTCAGCGTTGATGCTTCTTTAGTTCCGTAAAGAAATTGACACCAAGTAGCCAGTCAACTCGAAAAACCTCGCGATCAAAATCTTCCCCCCGCTTCTAGATCGCTTCACTTTGGTAGGCGTTGATTCATTTTGAAACACCCAAACCGTCGACTGGCGCTTCGTTTCTGGATCGTATTGATAAATCCAAGACTTATTACCTGTAATGATGTCGTAAACATGCTGAGACGAGCCTGCTTCAAATTTGTTTATCGTATCACGGCACCATTCCACCCGGGCCTGCTTCTGAGCATCAGTGAGGTGGTGCGGCACCCAGCGTGAAACTATCCTCCTCACGCGAAGATGCAAGTGTAGAATTTCATGAAGGCTTCCCGGTCCAACCTGCAGTAATTGCTGAATCTCTAGATATATAATTCGCCTATTGTCATGGATTAAATTTTTCACTGCTAGCACGTTTTCTTCCGTAACAGCCGTCAAAGGGCGACCACTTCTTTCTTCATCCCCCAAAGTTAGTCGACCGCGCTTGAATTCGTTATACCAACGATACACGGTTGCCTTAGAAGGACCTTTATCCATGAATGCCATTTGACTATCGTAGGATTCGTCCGGTTTCAGGCGACATTTGAAATCGTAATAAATCATAGTGCGAAAAGGTTCCCGGCGCAGAACCATTTTTTAATAAGACACGATAATTTAAATTAGCTCGCAAACATAGTGGAGGGAAATTTTGAAATTGGAACATACCTTTTTTACTTACATATACTCAAATTTTCAATGTAGATTATAACTGGCCAGTCTCTCATACATAAAAACTTTTTTTCGCAATACTTTCTGAGTGGCTTGTATGTAACACACTGAATGCGGAAAGCGGAGGACAGGGTATTGTAGTGCAGCCTGGGAGAACCCTATGTCCACAAGTAGACTGCGATAGGCTGAGTTGATTGTATTGTGACAGTTATTTTAGGAAATCCACGACGGTGGAATGTTATGCAAAATCATTTGATTCTAATTTTGCAAACACTAGATCTAGCCCTCCAACATTTGATGTAATAATTATAATACATGCAACTCAAACGTATAGGATTGGGTTTGGGTTGCAAGTTACATCTAATTAGTTAGTTTTTGTGGAATTAAAACATATATTTTTGCACAACATTTTACGAATTATGTAAGTCTATGTAAGTATCAATAAACTTAATCACCATCACAACAGGAACTTGCGACACCGTATCTGCTAACACGATATTTTGACCCTTCCACCTTTGTGGTAACACGAATTCAAAACTAACAGCCCCACTTAAAATTATACGGTCCAATATCTTTGGTATACATTGCATGTCTGTACTAAGCTTTACAAACAGTGTTAATGTCTTTACAAGTCCATCACGGTTAGTCAAGCTTGATAATTAAGCTTTGAGTACATGAGTAGACATGCTACAGAGACCGAACTTGTAAAATCGGCGGTGACGATCTCTTTCTCATCGTGACGTGATTTTTCAACGTAATTCTCAGAATCAGAACTTTATTTGCTATGAATGTAGGTACAGGTATAAGATGTTGTACATGAATTAATTAGATCGGCTACATGCAGTCTACCTTACGGCGTAAATTAAATTATTATTAATACAAATTAAATAATGTCAGCAAAACAAAACAGAAATTAAAGTGAAGTCAATTAATGTTATTATAGTCAGGTACATAAGTCATCAGCCGGTGGGCAGGGCACATTGCTTGCAGAACAGATGGCCGATGGGGCCGAAAACTTCTGGAATGGCGACTGCGCACCGGAAGACGTAAAGTTGGAAGGCCGCAGGAGTCCACTGGATTCGGGAAGGACAAAACCGTCATAATATGCCGTTATAACCGTGACTTTTTGTATTTTTAAGACTTCTGATTATTTTAGTTATATCGTCTGGTATTATTGGAGAAATAAATATTGAATTCGGGATGCTGTTTAAACGAATAATTCTTTCGGATTATTTTTTCCCAGATGTATTTTGAACTGTGAACTGATGTGTTTTAAATTTTTTTTTTCTATTAGTTACTGTGAGACTGGGTAATATTAGTATGTAATAGCTGTAGTGATAGTGGAATTTAATTTATATTTTGTATGTTAATTTGTATTTTGTATGTTATTGATTTTATTGTATTATGAATGTGTTAGTTTATAATTTTAATGAGCCTGTTTATTTATTTATTATGTATGTTTTCAAACACAATGTGGATTGTTCCTGAAATAAAATTGAATGGAATTGAATTGAACGTGTGAAAAATACCGAAATACGGAGACGAACGAGACTCACAGACATAGCGGAAGTGATAGCAAAAAGAAAGTGGAAGTGGGCGGGCCATATATGTCGTAGACTGGATGGGAGATGGGGGAAAAAAGTGCTGGAGTGGAGACCACGAACGGGACGGAGGAGTGTGGGAAGACAACCGACTAGGTGGACAGACGATATCATTAAAGTGGCCGGAAGAAACTGGATAGCCACGACACAAAACCGCCAAAAGTGGAGAGATTTGGAAGAGACCTACACTCAGCATTGGGTGGCCAAAGGTTGAAGAAGAAGAAGAAGAATTGAACGTGATCAATAAAGAAATCATTGAAAGATGGTGTTATGTCATAAGGATCCGTAATCAAAATATTTTGCTTAATGATTTTCGTAATTGGTTCTTTAATATATTTGGTCTTATTAATTATTTGCCATGACGCCTTGCATGTATGTTGAGCATTGTTAACTGTGTAGTTATTCTGGGTTTTTTGTGTCGGTTTTATAATCTTTGTGAATACGTCTTGAATGTGGTTTTATTCCATATTTCCTTTTGAGATCCATTTATTTTTTCCTTCTGATCGAATTTTAACCCATTTCATAGGAAAACTTTGATTGTGAAGTTCAAGATAAATATCTATAAAATTATCATATGCTTCATTAAAATGGTTCTCACTATAAACATCTGAAAAAGATAAATTTGTTAAATAATTTTTCAATTTAACCAGGTTTTCCCTTCCCTTTATGGAGGGCCGTAGTTTCATCATATATTCTGATGACGACCGCGGTGGCTCGAGCTTTTAATGGTCCTATAGGTATAATTTTATTTCACACTCGGGATCCATGAGAATTTGCGCCTTCAAAAAAGTTATACCTACGTAGACTGCCTTGGCTACATATTTGCGTGACTTGGCTTAGGTACATATAGAGTACTTTTTAATATGTAGAACATAAAAATTACAGATTACAAAAATGTAGACATTTTACGAAGGGTGGTCTTACTTGTACTGACTATTTTGATGTACTTGTACTCATCAGTATGAGTACTTATGCTGTCTACGAGTATATACCTGTGGACAGTATAAGTCAGTATGTGTCTTGGTCTCTGTATATTACTTTCTCCGTGTTTTTGTGCTCTAAGAACCCTGCTGTCCGGATTCCTAATGTTTACCATATGGGATTGATATGGAAGTTACGTTATAAATTCTATTGAGTTAATTACTTTATAAGCTAACTAGTTTAAAACTCTGATTTGTTGATCCTTTCTATTTTGTTAATAATTTCAAGTCATACTAGCGAGCATAGAGAAGTTAAATTTTTCGATTCGTGGTGGTTTTAATTATTCGAAAAAAATGGACTATTCTTGTAAATCTCGTGCCGATACAAGCAGTGAGCAGGCGCAGACAGCGAGCGGTGGTCGTGGAATCGGCCGCACTTAGTGACGTGACCCGCTAGGCATGGCGGGCTGATACCAGTCTGGGGTGCGGCGGATGTACGAGTATCTCCTGTGCCCGTGTCTCATGATAGTAGAGGAGCAGTGCTGTTTTAGTCGGTAGGAGTTCGACATAACCTTCCGTTTTCCCTAGACGGAGGATTTCCACACGAAAAATAAAGATGTCAAAAGCACACTATGTCCTTCCGTGCGAGTAAAATAAAAACACGTTTCTCGTAAGGAGTATCCTTTAATTTTGTAAACTTTATTTTGATTAGGAGTTCTAGCGGCAAGAGAAACACACATTTTGGGGCAATTTCAACTGTCTACATATTACGGTTCATGAGATATAGCCCGCAGACAAACAGACGCACAAACGGACAGCAGAGACTTAGTAGGCAGGTACTGTTGGCCCCCTTTTTCGGAATGGACCCCTAAAAATCATCTTTCTTTTTTTGTACGTATTGCCGATTGTTCCGCCAATCGACAGGGTCTATAATGATGTTATATAATTTTATATACCATCTACACACAGGACAGATTGCGGATTGCAAAAAACTATTGAGCAAATTTATCATAGAAACATACCACCAGTAAACGTCTTCCTGCCATAATATCTCGACCCTTTTACACCACATTTGAACCCAATGGTAGCAACCTACCACAGGTCATAGTTTCTCGTAGATTCCGATCCCAACCTCAATAAATCAATATATAAACGTAAACCGATAAAGTAAAATCACTATTAATTAATCTACGTTTACTTAATTACTCTAGGAGTTATGTTTTCAAGACCTTTTCTTTTGGTGGTTTCTACTGGTAAATCTTACTTCCCGTACCCATTTGTCAGGAGTGGGATCAGTGTTTTTATAAATAAACAAAGTTTATTAAAAAAAAACTGTTGGGGCTGGCGCGTACCCTGCGCATGATGGAGGCGCATCGCTTGGCAGGTCCTCACCGGACATGGTTGTTTCGGGAGGTTCCTGTTTCGCATAAGGCGGGAGGAAACGCCCGGGTGTTTCCATTGCGAAGATCACCCTGAGGACACGGTGGAGCTTACGGTGGAGGTCTGCCCGGCTTGGGCAGAGCACTGCCGTGTCCTCGTGGAGCCGATCGGCGGCGGCGATCTCTCGCGTCCGGCCCTGGTCCAGGCCATGGTACGGAGCGAGAGTGCATGGTTAGCCGTCACCTCCTTCTGCGAAGCAGTAATGCTCGTGAAGAGGGAGGCGGCGCACGTAAGGGAGAGGCAGTATATGCGCCCTCACGGCCGTGGTCACCGCGGGAGACGCCCTGGGCGTCGGGAATCCCAGGCTGATTCCCGGCCACAGTAGCTCGCTGTCCGGTAAGGACCAAGCCCGGGTCGACGGCGCGTTGTGTTCCACGCGCGCCTCAAAGAGATGTCAGCACCAACGGGTGGGGTCCGCAAGGGCCGATGCCTGCCAGGGTTGCGGGTTGTTGGATAGAGATACCGCGGCCCCTGGCACACAGGCAACTGAGGGAACACGGGTGGGTTTTAGTCAGTAAAAGTCAGACATCCTCCTGCTCCACCCAGAGCGGGAGAAGTTATTTGATGATTTCCCACTAAAAAAAAAAACCGCCAACATGCATTAGTCTAAAATGTTCCCACTGCTGGGAAATAGGCCTTTTCCCTGTGATGGAAGCTTTTTTGCAACAAAGTTTTTATTTTTCTCTTTTTAGTTATGGTACATAACCAGAGATTGGATATTCGGATGCATATTCACCTAAAATTGAAATGTTGGCTAACATGGAATGCGCTTTTGTATCGAAAAAGTCTTAATTTAGGTAAATAATTTGTTTATTTTTTGTTTTAACTAATACAAACCACCCCTCCTCCAGTACATACACATATTTGTATCGGGTTAAACATTAATTTAAAATTAACACACATCTGAATAGTTGTGCAATCCAAGAATCCCGGGGTTTCTAATAAATATTACAAATAATTTATAAAGCCGCTTCCATACTTTCATAGCTAAAAAATATCTTTAGGTAAATATGCATCCGAATATCCGATCTCTGTACATAACCCACACCAATTCGTATACCACTACTGCCCGATACACAAAGTGGATTGAGTACGTATTATCGAAGCTAACGCAAAAACTACTCATGCAAAGGTGATTAATGAAACGTTAGAAACAATTATAAACTGGCTTGATACAAATAACTTAATACTAAATCTAAAAAAGATCAAATTAATGCACTTCTACCAAAGGATACGCGCTGATGGATTGGATAACCGACGAACAATTTCTATGCTGAATTCATGGTTACAGTTTGCGCACTGGGTAAAAACTTATCCTGTATAAGACCACCTCGGAAGTATACCCTATCCATGAAAAACTAATATTTTTTCGAAAGCGAGCCACGACTGCCAGAAATATCGCAGAAGAGCCATGCAAAATAAAATACAGACGAATTGAGAACCTCCTCCTTTTTGGCGTTGGTTAAAAATTCAGTTAGAGAGGTAATCGGGCCCAAATTCCGACTAAATAGATCCGACAGCCGACAAGTGAGAACGAGTCGTTGAAACCTTTGACATTTTCTATAGGAAGTGATCTTGTTCAGTGGCCTTCATTCGATGCAAAGGTGTTGTGAGATCCGCGTGTATTCCGGACCTTTGCGGACTATGGGTAAAGGAGGCTGTTTTTGTGGAGATGAATGGCAGGTGCAGTTAGTGAAGATGACAGGCAGATTGAATTGAACGTTTTTGTGGAGTATTTCTCGAGATATTCTGTGATTTTTTTTGTCAGTTGCTACCATGAATCAGGTCCAAAACTTGAAGGAGAAATCTAGCATTCACTAGCTTCTGCTCGCGACCTAGTGCTCGTTAAATTTTGGTCTTTGACCCACTGCGTCGTATCTCATCACCCGCCCATAATGTATTCTTAATGCTCCGCTTCTAAGGGTTGCAGCGTGATGTTAAATGGCATAACTATAACCTTCTTCAATCATTTGGCTATCAAAATCTAAAATATATTTCCGAATCCAACAGGTAGTTCCAGTAATAAGATCGTTAAAAAAATCAAACAACTCTTTAGCTTTATTATAGTCGATGCTTCCAATAAAGTATCGACGGCTAAAACTACGTTCAGAGGAATTTTGAAGCATCCGTTTAGATTTTTCAAATGATAATAATCAAACTGATCCGTTTTTTTTTTCACACATAGAGCTCTGTGAAAAAAACTCTCTCTCTCTGTTATGACTTTGTTAAACCACTGCGCCAACCGTGCTGATTCTATCTAATATAGGCACTTTAGTTGATAAACTTACAGAAGTCAAGAGCCAATCGATTTGTGTCAAATAAGCTAGACAAGAAGCCGACAAATTACATACAGATCCGTGTCTGATTAAACGTTGACATGCACTTTGCACTCAAAGCTATAAATTATTATAATTCTTGCGTTAGCACCTACATGACGTCTAAACGGCTAAACGGTCTAAAGGGCCTCTCATACACATCCTGTTGAGTAATGTTGATTGTTTCAACTTATAATTGATTTGAATAATTATGTTATTACTTACTCATTCTAGAGGCTTGCCAGGAGGTCACGTTCGGGAGATGTGATTATAAAACAATTGTCTAGATCCGTATCCGGTAAGATTGAAAATCGTCGTCAACGTGGTTGAGAAAAATAATGTCTAATTATAATTTGTTAGGTTGCTTGTAGGATAAAGTATAATTACGGAAAACTTGAAAACAGAACGCTGAAAGATATACAACGGCTAAGAGCTCCATTTCCTTCAGAATTACATACAGTTTACAGACTTACGAGTTTTTATGTAGGTAGAAAAATTAACCGCATTTTAGCAGAAGGAGGCCGGAGTTTGAAATCAGGGCCTGAATAACAAATTACGAATTGTATTTCACCCCTATTTTACTGACCGGCCATACATTCATCCTACACTTCGGTCTGCTAACTATATTAGCTAAGCCTGGAGTTGAAAATTGGTTCAAAATACCAAATTATGTGAATAATTTCACCTCAATTTTAGTGGACCTTGAGGTGGAATTATTCACAGATACGTACATACATAAATCCTTCACAAAATGAGTGCAAATAACATGTTGCTCTAAGCAAACTTATAATCTAACCTCTTTCAACACAACTCATACAATTAGGCTTTATTCAGGCTGCCGCAAGACGAGATAATCTTTCTAGTACATGCCCATAACAAATGTAGTCTGTTTGCCATATAAGTGATTATCTGAAGAAGTGTTTTGCTGCGATAAACCTGCCTCAAATATGGTAATATGGTATGCATAGTAGAATGATGGCTGTTTGACATTTACTGTAGCGATCTGGAGAGTGAAGGTGACATGCACGCACAAAGAACTTTGTGCGCTTTAGGGCACGTATGTATAGGGCGGATGGAACGCAGGCTTTTGAATTTATTTTACTAAACTGCTTTTTATACATTTGAATCAAAATCAAAAGTCATTTATTCAAACTAGGCTGAGAGTCCGCTCTTTTTGAACGTCAATATTACATAAGACAGTCCCCCCAAAACGCCCACCCTTCACCACTTCCTAGTGCTTTAGCTGGGAAGAAGTAGCGCAACAAACTCCCCAGCAGCACAGCTGTCTGTTAAGTTAGAAGAACTTGATTCTAGACAATAGCAGGTAATTAAAATTACGAAAAACAAAAAAAAATACATTAAGTTTGCCATATGTCAGCTAGCACACGCCAATATACCATCAAAACATTGAAAACTAAAAATAATAAAAAAATAAAATAAAACGTAAACAGAACTTACAATCTAAATAAAAGCCTCCAGGCATAAAGGGCATGCCCGCTTACATATGCAATTCTGCATTATGTAAATATAGCTATAACTTGAAGTAACAAAAGTTAAACAAGGGCCTCTGGACTAAAATTAATAAAAACTTAATACAGTTAACAATAACAAAACCATGGTCAGAATAGATCGTATCACTCTTAACTTAAGAATTGCTGGGTTTCCGATACAAACTTCCATCGCCTATACCGTACGTATAAGGACTACTTTTCTGACAAAAAGCAGCTTATTGCTTTTTGAAGGATGCAATTTATATCCTTGCAAATCTAGTCATTGATTAAGTGGTCGGTATCTCCCCGTCGTCGTCGGTTGATTTTGACGGCCAAATTTAGTCCGTGTAAATAAACAAATTAGCGCCCATCCACGTGTTGTCGTTGTGATGAGGTTGTGGTACCTATGTGTGATTGGGCCCTAAGAAAGCAAGTATGAATTTAGATTATAATCTGCACCAATGTTTTCCACAAAAGTTAAAAGATAAGAAATTGCATGATTTTCTTGGCTAGCATTTTCCTGCAAAGCATGAAACCTAGCCAAGTACATACATATATCTAATTCTTCACATAGTAGCAGAAATTACAGAACGCCTCCAGCTACGATCCTTACATACTCCCTTTGCTTCGTTCTCGTTCATACATCGTTCCATACACACGCGCCGGTTGCGAGTACTACGCACCTAACCTTTCTGAAGAACTTCACCAATCAGGTCAATACATGTCATCCTAGGGCGTCCCTATCCGGCGAGTAGTGATCCAATTAAACCATAAATATTAGTTTACAATCTACACGCCTTTAAATTGTAACCATTAGTTATTTATGTAACATAGAATCTGCATTCTACATCGTAACGACCCGTTTTACTCACATCCGTGAAATGTTAAGTAAGTAACTAATAAGTTAAAAACATTTCGTTTAGACATAATTAAGTATTACATTTAAAAAGTCTATATTAGTTAGAAAATGTAGTTATCACTCTTAAATAAAAGACCCCGCAGAAAGGCGCGACGCGACTCTATGGTAGAACAATTTAGATGAAACCTTCTTGAAAATTGTTCTACCAAAATCGCGTCACACCTTTGCGTCGCGCCTGTCAGCGGGAGCTTTAATACGGATAGTCTATTTTTATAGATACGATAGCGAAAAAAAAATGAAGAACCAAAAGTCATTCATAAAAATTAGGCTGGGAATCAGTACTTTTTGAAAATCAAAATTTGACATATAATAATCCTAATTGTTCCTTGTTATACAGGGTGATTGGAAGATGGGTGCAAAGCTTTAAGGTGAAGATAGTATAGACAATTTAGAACCATTTAAGCCATGGTTGTCTTAGACGAAGTCTTACCAAATTTTTTTTTATAAGGTTTAAAAGGCGTATTGTACAAATCTTTTATTTTTTCTGAGCTTTAAATGTCTGTAAAAAAAATGTCTAATGACACAGAAGCCTAAAACATGTTTTGCTTGATTGCTTACACATTACTTTAATTAAATAAATAAAAAATGAATTCATTTATCATTCAATTTGACCATAATTATGCCTTCAAAACAGTGATGCTTAGGGTGGAACGAGCTCAGCGGGCTGTTCTTAAAGTTATTTATTTTCGCAAAAGGGACTACCCCACAGCTCAGTTGTACTCAGAAGCCCAAGTACTAGCGGTGAGAAAATTATACGTTCTTCGCTCTATCTTACGCCGGCATTCCACGATGCCACTGGATAGCAAGCTATGTAATCGGCGGACTGGCTTTCCTATCTGTGAGTCTGTCCAATGTCGTACTGCGCTTGCGCGACGACACTATCGTGCCCAAAGCGCAGTAATGTATAATAGAATAAACAAAAACCTTTCAATTTATAAACTAACTATACATAAAGTCAAGCAGACTCTTAAGCCATGGCTACTGTCACTGAACTATGACGAAACAGAGAAAATCATCGTTTCTATTTCGTAACATTAAAACCCCTCCTGATTAATTATTAACACACACACACACACATACACACAGAAACAATCACCCACATACACAAACATACCCTCTCATCCACATACACACACACACACACACATACACGCGCACACACACTTATGCTCACTCTGAGACACAAACATACACACAAACACTCGCAAACTCATCAAAGGCTTCTTTTAACCGTTTTTAGTTTATTTTACTTTTTTTTTGTTATCACCTTATTCTTTTTATTTTTGTTAATCTTTTTGCATAAGATTCTGTACATCTCCTACTGGGAGAGGGCACTGGCTCTTGTAACACAGGTATATCACCTAGCACAAGAGTCAGGGACTTCACACTATTGTAACCACTTTCTTGTGTAATAAAGATTATTATTAAAGATTATTATTTATCATTCAATTTGGCCATAATTATGCAGTTTACATTAAATTTTGAGAATTTCCGAAAAAAAACTTAAAAATTTGGTTAAAAATATTTGGTAAGACTTCGTCTGAGACAACCATGGCTTAAATGGTTCTAAATTGTCTGTACTATCTTCGCCTTAAAGCTTTGCACCCATCTTCCAATCACCCTGTATATTTAATATGTTTGTATTTATGTATCTATTATATAGGATATGTATATATCTGTCTATCTCTTTTAGTATATTGTATATTTATTATTTGCACCAATGACATCCCCATTTTATGTCCAGGCTAATCACTGTCCATGCCAATGTTGCCTGGAAGATATAAGGCCGCCCATTTGTATATTTTGTATTGTACCTTGTTTTTTGTTATGTATTTTTGTGGTGTACAATAAAGTATACATAAATAAAGTTAGATAAGACAGTTCGCCACACGCCTGTCCTTCACCACTCCCTAGTGCCTTTACCTGCCTGCCTGATGGTTACCGCTGATAAAAAAGCATCTTCTCGAATTTCTTTAGACCATTTACACACGGATGTAAAAAGATCGCGCCGGGATTTTATCGTGCTGGATTTTCAACTCTCGGTGTTGAACTGAACATTGGCCTCACGACTATTGAGAATGCATGGAAAATAGCTGGGATCATGACGACAACGCGAATGGTATATACATCAATACATTGTCCAAGTTTTATTACTCTATCAACTGATATATCTATTAACTGATACGTCTATTAACAACATTGTTTCAATTAATAGTTTGGCCACATCGATATTGTCTTCAATCGAATCAATTTAACGGTAGAATTGAATATCTTTGATAATGCTCTTACTTTGTGTTGATGTAAAAGCCATAACTAATTTGAGCTTTATGATAGTCACTTGTTATGTGCACAGTTGAGTCTTCATCATCTGCCTAGCCTTTTCCAAACTATGTTGGGGTTGGCTTCCAGTCTAACCGGATGCAGCTGAATACCAGTATTTTACAGTGATTGCCTATCTGACCTGCACAACCTAGTTACTAGATTATACGATACCCCTTGATAAGATTGGTCATCCGACTTTCTGGGTTCTGACGACCCGTAACGACTGTCAAAGATCCACGAATTACAGCCGGGACCAAACGTGTATTCCGAGGCACGGAGGGACTCGATATGTAATGGATGGTCACCTATACACAAACCGACCATGGAAAGCGTAGCTTTTAGCTTCGATTGACCCGTACGGCTTTTATTACTTAGCCAAGACCCTTCTCAATAATCACGAGCACAGAACAGAGATAGTCGACAGCTGCACGTGGTCGTGACTGTGACAAGAAGGCTTCCACTCAGTGTGATGCTGTACTCCGGGAGACCCGCTGCATAGCGCTGAACACACATAGTAGATTCCGTCTACCTTCACTAGGTAATCGGTCCACCACATGAGTGACCTGCCCAATATTATCTAAGCATTGGCCAATATTTAAGTAGAGTTCAGTCTAAGACGATATAATATTTTATAGCCCCTCCAATAGTAATTTATACAGAACGGAGTCTCATCAACTCGATGGGCTAATTAAAAAGTCTATTTAGCAGGCAAGGCGTAACGACAGCATATACCTACTTGAACCGAATGTTAAGGGCCTAAGTCCCGTTTGGTAGCGTAACACGGTCACTTTATGAACCGTAGGTACTGCTCATTAACGGCTCGTCTTGAAGATTTGAAAAATATATGAATTTGCAATAGATTCATATAGATCATTTTGCCGAGGGTACTTTTTTTTGTATGGTTAATACTTTTGCTGCAAAAAAATATTTTGCAACACGCAATATTTTGGCTTCTTTTCCATACTCCTACTAAAAGGCTTCGTTATTTGGAAAAAAAAATACACTGAAAAATAGATAGTTAGAGGTACCATAGAATCGCTAGAGCACAATTGTAAGCTTATTTATTTATTTATTTATTCATTCATTTACACATACAATTATTTTTACAGGCAGAACCCAAGGTAATAAGAGTAGCCTTATACAATACGACACCCAGAGACGCCACTCAAGAACTGATCACACACCTACACGGGTCCATGACTGACCAGTCCCAAGTAACGGCTCCGTGTGCCCCAAGTTATTAATCAATATTTGCCAAGGAATATCCCCATTTTGAGATAAAGGCTCAGAGGTGCCCTGCGCGGGCGCGGGCGGCAGCCGTGCTTTAGCATTCAGACGGGAGATGAGGATATTATGGGCCTTAAAAAAGTAGAAGACGAAGTGATAGTCAAAGGTCGTCCACTTAAAATAATAGTTCAATTTACAACTTTAATCGTAATAGTATTAGGTACTATTTCATTATGATTAATAATAATAGCCCTATTTGATGTATCTAGGCTTTTTGGTGTTTCATGATTGGTTGAGGGCCCTTCCCGATCCAAACCAATTGTCAACGCGAGCGTGATTGAAAAGCATCCAATGCAATGCAAGCAAAATGCGAGTGAGAATACGATAACATTTAACGAAAATTGTAGCGCAGAGATTTCACAAAACTTGTTCCAGGAAATATATATGTCGCAGCCATCTGTTTAAATTAGCCAGCTAATTAGATACCTAGGCCGTTCATTAAACGCGCCGGCCAATCTGACTGACCAAGACTCAGCCAAGTGATTCAAATTTCGTCAGTTTTTTTTTCAATGCGGCGCTAGTAGTCACCAAAACAAATATGGCGCCAATAGCACAAACCGTGATGTTATTTCTCGTTCTTGTGTGCAATTTTAAGTGAAATTATAGTGTGATATTGTCAAAATAGTATGAAAACATGGAAGTGCAAAATAATACTACGTCTTCTGCAAGTTTTCGCGAAATCAAGTATCAAGTCTAAACTGACTGACTTTATTATTGAGTAATATTCGTGTTATGTACTTTGTTGTTAACCAATATTTCACTATTACTAGTTACTTAGTGGTAGGTATTAGTAAAAAGTAGTCGTACATAATTCGTGAATTCATAGTCATCCAAACCAAACATCACAAATTCATTCATATCCAATTTAACTAAATGACTACACGACATTCAGCCATCTGGTTAAACGTTGCGTTCATTGACTTGGCTAGTTGTCCTTCAGCTATTTAATTGGATGCCGGCGTTTAATGAACTGCCTAGGTGTCCAATTAGCTGGCTAATTTAACCAGATGGCTGCGACATATATACAATGTGTAACGGAAAGGGTTTATACATACCAAGGGCACGGCTTCTTTGGATGATATCAAACGATATTGGAAGGGTTTTTTTTTTATTTTATCTCTACATGTTCGGAAGATAAGAGAATTTTTAATACATTGATACGAGAAACCGAACTTTTCAAATAAAAATAATCACATCACTCGGAAATGATTTATCGTGATATTGGCGAGTATTGTGGAAAGTTATTGACCTACGTAGTGCGGTGACACGTTTGTTATGATTTGAATTTAAGAAACATATAAAACTGAAAATTTTGTATAAATTCTTATTGAGCTGAAACTATGTATAGTGATTGTATACCAGCTGCAGTGCTTAAGGATAGCAATAGGGTTTCTGTTACGCCCTGTTTATCACACAATAATATTTTTACTTTTCAGTGTGTGAGTACATTATGAACGACTAAAGTTCAGATAAAATATTTTGTGCAAATAACCTGATTTTCAGATGCCTTTACTGAATTTGTTTCTCAAAATGATTTTTTTAATTACTGAGAAACATATACGACAAAATACCTGTATGTTCAAAATATCTGGTGGAACGTTTGTTATAACGCCATAATCACGTAGTTTGTATAAGAATTATGACGGATTGGCCGCTCTTAACCAAGCGTAGTCGCTTAGTCAGTTTTGCTTTGGAAAGCACCTGAATAGGATGGGATGCCAAACTACTGGTATCACTTTGCTACTGCTATGAAAATAGGCAGCGTCATTGGTTTAATTATCACAAGGGCGAGTGGGTTTTGGATTCGATCCGGGTCAGAAAAAGACAAGTGTTATTCAGTTTTCCAATAGGAATTTCTAAGTTAGACTCATTTCACATTACTTGTAACTTAAGTAGGTATACCATAACAGGCGAAATTTGGATGTAGATGCTGTACGTACACCATTGCCCATCTTTTCGTAACATACAGGCGTAATATTTGTATTATGAAAATAAACCAATTTAGCAACTACATAGATTGTACCCATCAATCCATATACTCTCATAATTTAATTGAGGGGCATCTCATGTCGTCATAGTATTACAGTAGGTACCTACTGTTGAAATATTAATTAAATAATTGCCACGTATGCAGCCATTAAGTGAGAAGCTAGAACTATCCTAATTACTTAATTACAAAGATATAGACAATTGGTTGATCGTCAGTTTGTTTAATATCATCCATCCAACAGTTAGTTTATTTTTCTGTATTTTCTGGAGGCAGATTAATTCATTCATGAACCTTGAGTTTGTTTTGCCATTTCTTCTCAGAGGAGGATAGGAAATGCGACTCCATCGAGCTTATTTTTATAATATGACGTGAAAGTGGTTCCCATATCCTATTTAGACGAGAATCTCAACTCACGTCAATGAACTGGCATTAAAACTAGTAGGCACAGGAAGTGTCACACATTCCCGATTGAAACGGCAGAGTGTCCCCACGCTTACTGCGAGATTTGATCATACCATGATATGAAACGCGGAACACTCAATTCCTTCTGCTAATAATACACAGAACGTGACACTTCAACTGAATGGCTTATTGTGTTCAACACAGATCGCCAAGTGACAGAATACAGAAAAAAAAATGAGATTAGCTCCAAATTTTGATAAATTTTTCTTCAATGACAGCATTTCTTTGATATTTATGACTTGAAATACGTAAGACATTTTATTTTTAGGTATACCATTCCAGCCCTTGAAACCATCCCCGTAACTTTCCAGGCCTTAATATCTAGCCTACATGAAGTAAAGTGATTGAGACAGCATTAGCAAATACGATAATAATATTCAATGGCCCGTCTTCCAAACTAGGCACTGCGCTAAAACCATAACTTAATCTCGAGCAAAGCAGCAGGCAGATACTAGTTCAATCAACTAAGTTCAATAGGTTAGTTCACCATTTCACTATCATTAGACATTTTAAGTGGTCGTAAATTTTGTAATCCTTGCCAATACCAGTAATAATATTTCGGACTGCATCTTGTACATTCACCTTAGAGCTAATTAATTCATTGACTTTGCAACTTTACAATTACTTACTGTTAAGTACTGTTGTTTAAGTATTACTATTGTAGGAAGGTATGTTTTATTACGAGTCTTCTCTTTGTTTTATAGAAGTGGCGACCGTTCCAAACTAATCAAACTCTCTGCCAGCGTCTGTGTTCCCTTCCGCAGTTAACCCGTGTACCTTTAAAGCAGGAATATGCAACAGGATTCTTCTGGGCACGCTCTTTCCATCATAGAACTCATCAATCGCTTTCCATTAGGCGTTATCGAGGTCAAGAGCAGGCCCATTCAGCAAAAAAAAGAATAACAGTGCATGGCAAAATTCCAACAGTAAGAATGCCCTTATTATTTTTTCAGTATGCTCAAGATGTAGACTAATCATTCTGTATACTGTAGATTTCTAGATCGTTTTCTATTTTAATAATTACCTGATTCTTGTTGGCAGGCCATACAATATATATTAACACTGTTATTTGAAAACATTTTATAAGCCAATTATGTTGAAAAGAGTAACTGTGGAGTTTCTGATGTGTTATAAGTGCCCATATAGGTTTATGTGAAATAAAATATTTCGTTTTTATTTTATTATTTCTGGTTAGAGGAACACGACACGACTATAGTCTTTCACAGCTTAATTTTTGTGGCCACATGATTTGTCGTCGTGATTCTGACCACATTCACTAGCTTATATTTCTTTCTGTTGACGTTTAACACCACAACATGACAGCATTGGGCCCGTTCCATCCCAACGTATTTTACAAAAAGTACATAAGTATTGAATTTAAGCATCATTAAGCATAAAATAAAATTATGGACAAGGGAGTGGGACAAATCACCAGTTAAGATGCCTCATAGATTACGTAATTAAAATTAAACGGAACTAATTTAGTTATAGGTTTACAAAGTCAGCGCATCGGTGTTTTCGTAGCTGACATAATAGTTTTGATAATGTTTATTAATAGAAAATGAATAGACAACGGGCTCGACAAAGTAATGAACTCTTTCATCAGTTATCTATAAAGTCTCATGTAATAGGGGGCAAGCCCAATAACATGATTCCCTACCTAAGTAGTGAGTTCAGGACCCTACAGTCATAATGTCGCTTACCACCACTGAACCAATGAGGCAGTCAAAACCAGCGACATTCAATAGTTAGTTTAGTAACCTAACCTTAGTTCTATAACCTAATTTATTATAGTTATTAACGTGACCATTATATGGCACAGAGATTAATGGACGTCGTTATGACGTAAAATTGCTACCTGGGACGGAAGCTACACCAAAGATAGTTTTTTTTAATCCTTTTCATGGCTAAGGCGTGGGCCTTTCCAGGAACTTTTTTCTCGCGTCACATCGAACCAACCCTGCTTAAGCAAAAAAAAAAACGATATTATATCATTTTTAATGACAAGCATTTAACGTGTTACGAGCTCTGATGTCGTATATAATGTATAACGAGCCGGTGTCTGCAACTCTACGTCAAAGCGTCGGGACGGGAGCTTTGATGTAATAACCATTTGATCACTACAACATGCAACATACCGTGTTTGATTAATTTTAATTATATAAAATGTCTTTAGAAGAGGTGTTGGTGACATCAACTACTAAGTTTTTTTAAGGATGATTGAATTATAATTTACTTAAAGTCATGAGCCACCTCGGTTAAGTAAGGTTTGAGGTGGGGCGGGAAAAGAGTTCCTGGAAGGACTAGGGAAAGGATTTTGTCCAGCAGTGGGACAGTATAGGCTAGTGAAAAGAAAAGTTAGGCGAGCAATCAAAATCAAAATATTTTATTTCACATAAGCCTGCATGGGCACTTATGAAACGTCAGAAGCTAGGTGCACGGTTCCAATTTGTCGTTTCCTATGGAGAAGAGCCGGCAAGAAACTCCACGGTTACTCTTTTAAAAATAATTGGCTTTTACAATGTTTTCAAATTACAGTGATAATAGGTATGGGAGGACAGTGCAGGCCAGTCAATAAGTACCAGGTACTTAGAGGAATGAAAATACAGAATAGAAAAACGTCTACAAATCTAGTCTCTAAGGCCTACAACGTTCTCTCATTCACAATATGTAAAAGAATCTACCTATATAATAGGTCTTTACCTATGAAATTGCCGTTTTGTATGAAAAAATTTAAACGAATTTTTTTCATGTATTTTTTATTTGTATTAATCGAAGTAATCACCCATGCAATCAATGCATCTTTGCCATCGCAGTGGCAGTTTATTGATGCCCTTCTTAAAGAAATCAGCTGGACGGGAGGCAACAAATTCTTCAAAGGCATTTTGTACTGCCTCTCGGGTATTGAATTTTTTTCCCGCCAAGAAGTTATCCAAATTCTGGAAAAAGTAGTAGTCTGTAGGCGCAAGGTCTGGTGAGTAGGGCGGATGACGGAGAGCTTCCAACCCCAGTTCTTGCAACTTGGAGACCGTCTGCTGTGCAGTATGAGGTTGCGCGTTGTCGTGCAGGAGCAGCGGAGACGAGCGATTGACCAATGCTGGTTGGAGATGTGCCAGCTTCTCCATCATTGTGTTCAGTTCTTCACAGTACACATCTGCAGTAATGCTCACCCCGTTTGGTAAGAAGCTGTGATGAATCACACCGGCGCTAGACCACCAAACAGTGACCATCACTTTTCTAGGGGTAAGTTTTCGTTTAGGGCATTGTTTAGGTGCTGAACCAGGATCCAACCAACTTGCTGAGCGCTTGCGGTTATCAAACAGAATCCATTTTTCATCGCAGGTAACAATGCGGTTCAAAATTCCTTCATTTGTGTGTCTGTTGAGCAGTGCAAGGCACGTCTCGACGCGTACTTCGCGCTGACGATCATTGAGTTCGTGGGGCACCCATTTGTCAAGCTTTTTTACCTTGCCAATTTGACGCAAATGGACCAATATTGTTTTGACGCTAACGTCGAAAGCTGCTGCTAATTCAGCCGTAGATTGTGTATCATCAGCTTCCACAATCGCCTTTAATTCGTCATTGTCGACCAAAGTCTTCGGACGACTGCGAGGTTCATTTTTCAGGTCGAAATTTCCAGAACGGAAGCGAGCAAACCAATAACAGGTGGTGCGTTGGTTTGTAGTGTTAGCTCCGTAAACGTCGTTGATGTTGCGTGCCGCTTGTGCCGCGTTGCTGCCACGACGGTACTCATATTCCATAATTACTCGAATTTTTAACGTATCCATGATGACGAAAAAGATTGAAATGCGATGAAAATGTAACACTAATCAATAAACAAATGACTACTTTTGGAAAAAAAATCCATGTTTTTAAAATAAAATTAATTTGAAATTAGAATTCTTACCCAAACAAAAATTATTTTGATTTGAAATGGCCAGTACTGCAAAACGGCAATTTCATAGGTAAAGACCTAATAAAATGAATCTATTTGAACCAAGTGACATGATTTCGATGACAATCACTGAAAATAAATAGTAGGTAGTAAAATTGATGTATAATGTCAAATAATGACGAGAATATGTCAAACATTGTAAAAAAAAAAATAATAATAAAAAGAATTAAAATTAACATTGCAATTTGGGAGCAGTTAATAGACTTTCACACGGTTTTGCTGTTAATGAGGTACCAGGGAAGCCACATGTGCAGAAGGAATTAATGCCAAACTTCCCTGTCTTCAACGTAGTGTTTTATCTTATAATATGCTTTTTTGATAAGGACACGTTTGATGTGAGTTTTAAACTTTCCATCGCTAAGTTCTGTAACCGACTTTTGCAACTTGTTATAGAAGCGGATACTGTTTATTAGAAATGACTTGCTAGTTTTAGTTAATCTAAATTTTGGAATCACAATTTCATCTTTACTACGTGTATTTAGATTATGGAAATCGCATCTTTTTTTGAAAAGACCTAAGTTTTTGCGAACATACAAGATATTTTCTAGAATATAAAGAGAAGGCAGAGTAAGTATATCAATTTCGTTGAATTTGTTTCTAAGAGACTCGCGAGGCCCCATTTTATAGATTGCGTTTGACCAAATGACAACATCCATATTTATACATCAGGCAGCCAGCCACATTATTGACGATTTTATTCACGATTCATATACGTCGGATTTTCACGAGCAGATGTGCAATTTATGTTTTTCCAAATAAATACAATCGGCGAAATTGCACTATAGGTACACCTCTGCCTAAACCTTCGGCAAAAAAAGGCGTGATGTTATGTTATTTTAAATACAATCGGTTTAGAAAGCATACATTAATTTATGTTATTTTTTGCCATACTGTAGCGAGCTATACTGCGTATGTTGTCGATGCACAACGTGCTCGTGGAGACCAACCCTGGATTAAAATTGTTTGTCGTTAAATGGAAGACGATAATGTCGCGGAAGGAGGTGATGGCGTCCCATGCACTCTCACTCCTTACCATGGGCCTGGACCAGAGCCGGACGCGAGAGATCACCGTCGCCGATCGCCTCCAGGAGGACACGGCGGTGCTCCGCCCAAGCCGGGCAGACCTCCACCATATGCTCCACCGTGTCCTCTGGGTGATCTACGCAGTGGTAACACCCGGGCGTTTCCTCCCGCCTTATCCGAAATAGGAACCTCCCGAAACAACTGTTTCCGGTGAGAACCTGCGTCAGGCGAAAGGTGAGGACGCCGTGGCGCCTCTCAATCCACTTCTCAAAGAGGGGACTTGCTGCCGCAATTGTGGCGTGCCCAGTACTGGGTCGGGACAATCGCATTCTCCATGTCGCTATGATATCCCGCCGGAGCACTGTCCGCAGTGCCGCGATTTCTCACGACAGCGGAGTTACGCCCCGGCGTTTTGCCTCCTCGCGCCACTCCTTTGTGTACGCGAGGACCTTTGCCTCTAGATCCCATGACGGATAATGTTAGCGGTTCTGTTAGATGACAGAGAGAAAGAATTATCTGAATTAAGTATTAATCGTTTCTGTACTAAACTAATAAATCAAGGCGTAGGTAGACCACAAGTGATTCTACATCAAAAGCTGAAATTATATTACATAAAATACATGTACATAAACTCACGCCTTTTTCCGTATGGGTTAGGCAGAAACTACAAAACGTCACATGCAACGATCTTAACATACTCCTTTTGCCTCTTTTACATTCTTACATTTGGTCACACACGCACGCCAGTTGCGAGTACACCTGGTATTTCTGAAGACCATCACCATTAAGGTCACTATAATATGTCTTCTTAGGGCGCCCCTCTCGGCTTTCCACTCACTTTTGTTAGCCGCCCATCATCCATCTTCTCAACATGAACAAAGCATCTAAGCATACCTTCTGTTTTCAATTGTTGTCACTACATCTTTCTTTAACACTGAAAAAAATTACAAAAACAATGAAGTGATGCTGAAATAATTTGATGATGATAAAACAACATTGCTTGGTCGAATAGGTATGTCTTTTAATAATCAAAGAGAATGCCAAAAGCCATAATTATGCACAACAAAACGCCTAGAAATCTAGAGCTTTCCTAACTCACGATTGATGTCAGTAAAAAATCCTGTCCAGCTGAACATTCGGCCCATCATTGTACCAAACATATGGCTAATCAATTGTACTCCATTATCTACAATGGCTACTGAGAAGTCATTACTCAGAAGATGAGTATTAAAACAAAGTTTCAAAATCTTTCGTGTTCTCACGACACTTGGAAATACACGGGAGGGTTTTGTGTCACGCTAAACGTTGCTTTTACGTTTATGAATATTTAAAATTATTATCTTTTTATATTTGGAGTTCAATGCTTTATGTATGATGGTGGTTTTGCCCAGCAGTTGGAGGAACTAAATTACCTAGGACAGTCCCAAAAAAACGCCCACCTATTACCTCTTCCTAGTGGTTTGGCTGGGAAGAACGAGTGACGCAAGAAAATTCTCAGCAACATCTGTCTCTTAAGTTAAAATAAATTGGTTTTATGCAAAGTAACATTACAAAACAAAGAAAAGGAATTTACGAAGAAAGTGATAGACATGAGTATGACTTAAAACAACACCTTGATTGGATGCATAATTAGGTATTATTCAGTTCATCAACAATGTTAGGTACGATCTATCGCCGGAAAATTTGATATAGCCAAAGATCGCCAAATGCGTTTAACGGAAAATAGTATTTAATCGAAAGGCAGGCACCCAATCCCAACGTACGCATAGGCGATTATTTAACGCAACGGTATTGTTTATGGATTCTCAAGTCTCGGGCTAAGGACGCTGTGAGCCAAACATTGACAATCCAACAGAGTTACTCCCAGCATGTCTAAAAATACAAAAAGCAATAAGCCTGTGAAGCCCGTGCTGTGGGTTTTCATTATGAGTAAAAATTCCAAATGTTATGATACCTTATGTTACTTTAACTATTTCTCTTACTTTACAATAAACATTCAATTAAGTTCTGACATCTTAGTACATGAACTTTCCTGATATTAACAAAGGAATAATTTATCTAAGATAGATAAATTATTCTTCGTAAATTAACATCGTAAACGCTAATAGAAATGACTAAGATCCCAGAACAGTCAGTAGGCCTGTATCTGCGCAGTAGCCACCTCATCATCTGCGCAGCCCTGTCTCAACTATGTTGGGGCCGACTTCCAGTCTAACCGGATGCAGCTGAATACCAGCATTTTACATGGAGCGACAGCGAGCAGTAGCCACCTGCCACCCTTTAAAGGGAAGAAAACCTTAATGATGAATACAAATAGTTTATTATTAATTAATAAAGATGGGCTATGATCATTAACGGATATCCTGGGATGAATAATGAGATCATTTGAGATCATCTGAGATCATAGCAAATCAAATGATCTCATGTGAGGTCACCAGATCTTAATCTATAAATTTTCAAATTGTTGCTCCTAGAATAAATAACACTGTTATTGTTGAGAGCTCTGAAAGCGTATCTTGATTGAAATTATGTAATATAAAAAAACTTTTTCCCAAAAAAAAACAACAGACTCCCGGAAAAACATTATTTTATAAGTTATTTTTCAGTTTGTGGTATTTTTCCGGAAGTAGGTTGTTTTTTTTTGGAAAAAGTTTTTATTTTCACTTTTTGATTATAGTACCTACCCCACACCAATTCGAAATTTCATCATCCTTGGGGTCAAAACAATGCATATATTAGGCGATAGCAGTAATCGCGGTTGATTTGCTGTCATTTTTTGAAGAGTTCCGTTGTCTGTCTCCGAAACGCATCATCAGATCTATATGAAATTTAAATGGGACCATTTTGAAAGAAACCCCTTTCGACAAAAAAATAATAATTTTACAAATCCGTCTATACAGAGTGTAACAGAAACCTTTTTGATATCTTTAAGCACTAAAGATAACATGGTATAGAATCATTATACATAGTTTCAGCTCAAAATAAAATACTCTAAGAATTGATACCAAATTTTCGGTTTCATGTTTCTTAAATTCAAATCATAACAAACGTTTCACTGCACTACGTTGGTCAATAACTTTCCACGTTACTTGCCAATATCACGATATATCTCTTCCGAGTGATGTGTTTATTTCAATTAGAAAAGTTCGGTTTCTGGTAACAATGTTTTAAAAATTCTCATAACTTCCGAACATGTAGAGATCGGATTAAAAAACCCTTCCAATATCGTTTGATATCATCCAAAGAAGCCGTGCCCTTGGTATGTATATACCCTTTCCGTTACACGTTGTATATGACGGAGTTATGCCCGAACATACATAAAAGAAAATAAATAAACATGTCGAATTGATAACCTCTTTCTTTTTGGACACGGTAAAAAATTTAAAAGCAACATTTAAATGTAACGATGATTTGCAAATCAAAACGTGTAAGCTGTCAACTGTTTATCATCTTACTTTGTGCGAGCATATATTTTTTTGATTTTGATTTTGGTCGCAGGCCTCCCCCAAGTATCGGCAGAACGACAGTGGTGCCGATTCTGTTGTACACCGAACTAAACTAACTAAACTATCACTAAAATTCCTTACTTTTGGCTATGAGAATCTTAAAGCTATTCTGCAAATAAAAATCTCTAAACTTAAAAAATATTTTGACACAACTAAAATCGAATTTGACAATCGTGACTACTGCAGGCTTAGCATGACGCTTTCTATTTCTACTCTACTGTAGAATAGAAATCGCTTGTCTACATTTCTCGGTGAAAAACTGACAAGTGTCTACACGGAAACGTAATTTTTGTCTAGTCTTCCGTCGACAAAACGCTTCTCTACGGTTGTCGTGCTAAGCCTGCAGGTGGTATTTTTTTTTTCTTTTGGCTTCGCAACGTGGTACTTGTGTGCCCTACGCAATGATTTTTTTAAGAAGAGCTGAATGAAGCGTGCGCAGGGGCCAGCCTCGACGTTTTTATATGGAATTTTTCACTTTTTGTACGAAAAAAAAAAAAATTACCTACATACATGTTGAGATTATGGGGCTTATAGGTTTATTAAAGGGGGTCCAAATTATCATCATTTTTGCGATAGGACACACCATTTTCGAGATATAAGCAAACGAAAAGAAAAAAAAAGATTCAATACTGTTTTTGCACCTGAAGTCGAAGTGTTGGTGTGAATTTTAGTTCATGACCACTAGTTTTATTCCACACGTTTTTAATCGCGATTAAAAATAGTCAGATTTAGTTAGAAAAATTAATATAGTCAAAATTTTTAGTGAAAAACGGCAAACTCAGAATAGCAAAATTACCATCTTCACTAAACTAATAATTCAGTGCAATCTTAGTGCTGTCAAACTAAATTATAGTTAAGTTGTGTCACTTTAGTCAATTTCAGAATGGGAAATCGTCGTTTGACAGGAATAAACTAAATTTTGGTGATTTTTAGTTTAGTTTAGAGAATTTTGTGCCAACAGAATCGGCACCATTGCCTCCGGTTCTCGTATAAGCAGTTCTCTGCTCGGCTGCACATAAAACTAACCCGTATGTTACTTCTAAAAGCAAGCATAATTATTTTCGTCACAATAACTAAATAGATAACACAAGTTCGCGTCTGCGCAGTTTCCTAACGTGACTGTAATGGGCGCTTATTTATAGGGTTCCGTGCAACCGCCATCAAAACGCTCTAACTTTGTCATATGTAAACTAATTCTAAGTTGCGACCTGTCACTTACAAAACCATTGTTATTTTATGAGTGAATCATAAATGAAATAACTTAAAATGTTTATTTATAACTATAGCATTTTTTTTAAAGATAATGAACATCAACAAATGTCAGTTTAAAGAATGCGTCGTAAGAAATGGAATGGCCACAAAACAGTGAGCAACATTGGTTATCAACGCTTGTTCCTGTTTGAGAACAGGCATTTCCCTCAAAGTGGAGTAATTTTAGGCTAATAAAACAAACACATCATACTAGATCGTCAAATACATACCAACATACAAATTATGCCAATCCCTCAAAAAACGTTTAAATGCAAGAAATTTCAAGAAGCATTCACGTTTCTTTAAGAAGAAATAATTATAGAGCCTATTAGCTTTTAGTGAAATATTGATTCAAATCGACAATAGGCCACTAGCTACGGTTGACTGGCCATTGAAAGGTCACAAGTACAAATCGAAGTAAGTTACATAACGTTACATTCCAACAACTTAGTAACTTATGTTGTGATCCCAATCTTAAGTTTAAATGTAAGTTTAATTAAGTATAAACAATTGTAAGTTATTTAGAAAACAAGAGATTTATTGTACTTACCTTCTTGTTTACAAGATAAGGCTGACAAAATTTATAACTTTAAGGTGCTAATAGCCAATACAAAATAAAGTAACAACTATTTTGAATACTTACTTTTTTCGTATTTTTTGACCAGCCTTGCTGATTTTACCACAGCATAAACTGTTCCTGCGTAGCTTGTGCCGACAGAAGAAAAAAGTACATTTGCAAAGGAAAATATGCAATTGATCCTCTAAAAAAATATTGACCTTCCACTGCTGTACGCTTTTTTGTAATAAACAAACCTCTAAAAACTAGCCAGCAAACGCTACATCCAAGTTGGTCGCAGTTACAGTTGTCGCAGACACCAAAATGGGAACCATTTGAGGCTTACCAAAAGAGCCACATTTATTATATTCGAATTTCCTTTCATATTTTGGGCAAACAAACGGAAAATACCAAAAAAAAAACGTTTTATGAAATTAAAAATAGGTATGCGGGACCTTCCACCAATATTTAAAAGCACACCATTACCTCTTCTATAAATTGACATAATAAGCTGTTTGCAGGATGATGGACAGTTGGCAAAAAATAGGCAATATTTAGCTGCAGATCGGACTCGGCTACTGACCCACTGATTCAGATAACACGTGTTTGTAGGATTTTGTAACGTTGCATTTTATCGTAGGCTGGTGTGGCAATGTAAAGTGGCTGTAGGATGTGAACAGGCTTCGCGTTTTGTTCCCATGCGTAATGTATAAGAGACTTTTTTCAGAGTTAAGTTTAGGGCGCAATGGACCTTGGCATTTTTCTGTTGCGGAAGTTAAGTATCCTCTGCAAAGTGGCTGCGGTGCTTTGTTTTGAAAACTATTATTTTCATACAGGTGAGCGTCAACGAATCATGGCAGGTAGAAAAATATTAGGCAAATTGGAATATTCTGGGTAATAAAGGGCACATCTGGTTATGAAGTGGTGTCAAAACTATTAGCCCTAGAGTCTGGGCTTATATTAGTAGGTGATTAAATCTATATTTTTTACAAAATACAGTTTTGAGTACCAGTACTAATAAGTATTTTTAAAATACCTGCTCTATTTAAAACATCTGAATGATCATGATATAAACACCTAGCTTTATTGGAAAATGATCGACCAAGCATAGGTAATTAAGGAGACCTATGGAAACAGTAAGTACACAATCATTGTTAGATTACATTCATATTTTTATTATTAACTAACTAAAAAGTTTATAACATTATAGATCTAGATTTAATTCCCTCAGTTCTCAGCGATATAATCTTAGAACTTAACACATAATTCAATAGGAGCAGTGCAGTGGCGGAGAATGCCCGATTGTTATGCGCCCGCGCCGGCCGGGCCGCAGGTCAAAGACATTGATAGTCAATGTTTTGTTTAGGTTTTCTAGAAAAGTCTTTAATTGATGGTTTTGTATTATTATCCATCACGCGGACCCAGTTCGGGTTCGTGAATATCACACGTCTTAATTTTTTTTATTTCTAGGACATGCAGATTTCCTCATGATGTTTTCTTTCACCGTTTTGAAAAAAGTGGTGATGAAACAATTGACACAATGAAAAGTGATTGCCTGGTTTTGAGCCTACGACTCATAAGTCGTGGATATTTCCACTGCGCCACCACTGCTCCAATGATGTGCGGCTCATCTACTCATACCGACTCAGCTCGCCCTAAGTCACAGGGTTTGCATGGTTTCCATACTTAGTCCTCCAGTGGACCAGTGCGTAGGCCATAGCGGCCCTCAGTGGTTATTACAACCAGCCCACCTCCCTCCAGAAATTGATTATGTCTACTGGTCAGTTAAGAAAATGTGCAACTGTGTAAGGTTTGAGTGCCCCGAGGGTTTCTTTCCTAATTTGGGTGACTCCCGTGCATTCAAAGAGCACATACGATACCGTTTTCTCAGCCTCCATGCAAGCCCACCATAGAGCCCTGCATAACTGTTTGTTATGCCTATTGTGTAGAAGTGTTTGTTTAGCGAGCAGGATCCAAGATGGTGCCCGTCACCAAGCGCAGGCTGTTCCTGTGCAGGCGTACTAAACGTCTGGTTCGCCTGTCATTCAAAGATGGCATGGCTTCCCTGGACTGCCTGAATAACCCAACTTAGTTAATGGTTTGATAGTATCTGTTGATCTTAATTTCGTTATCAAATCTAGTTTTCTACAAAAGACACGGCTACTGGTTATTCTATCTCTACTTAGCTGAAAACTTGACACCATACTCATGACATGACAAAGAAATACCAAACGTGTTATTAATACACTGTTCTAAGTTATTGTTATTTAATTCTCATGGATTTGTTTTTTAACAACCACTATGATTAATGATAGTACTAAACAGTCTGGACAGTTTGCTTCAAAATATTGGACTTGATTTATTAGTCTGTTTGTGTAGGAGGTGAGGCTCATAAAAAAGTTTGCTGTTCTTGGATTAGTTAATTAATAACGGATATTTCTCGGCCACAAAATAATATTTATCGGAACTGGAGGCCCATTGGAGCTGGGTGCTAAGTTCTTCACCGTTGAATATTTTACTGGTCGTAGATGTGTGTTGCGGGCGAGAAGAAAAGCTCTGAAGGTAATTACTGATTTTTAGGATAAATTTGAACTTGACAAAAAATGTAAAACGAAACTTTGGACGGTATCTAGGCAAGAGCCCAGAAATTGTCCAACAAGTACAAAAAGTGTTGTGCAAACGATGTCTAATGATCACGAGAGCTGTACCACGCCACTGTAGGGCTCTCGTCGGCTCGCACGATCGTAAGGCTCGACTCTGTCAAAGCGCGTCAACTTCACACTTGCGTTTCGTTGTCAATTTACATACCGTACTCATGACTCTTTCGATATATAAATATATCTTTTGTGTGTGACATCTCGCAGGTCAACCTAGAAAATGGTCGGTTGCTTAACCGGGGTATCCTGTGGATGCCTTAATAATTTAAGGCCTCTAGCCAAGGCATAACTAAGCGAAAACATAATTCGGTTTATTAGTCGATTACATTACATTCTATAGACGACTCGCACGAAGTTAATTTATTTGTGGGCGAGGCCTAATTGTAGACATAACGTATTTCTGGATTTGCTTGATTGGCAAATCCAGAAATACGTTTTGAATTTTATGCACAGTGTATATTTATTTATTTGTTTAATGTACAATGTACCTACTCACCATAGTTATCAATCAACCCCGCCTATCGCAGTCCACTGCTGGATGTCCAGTAGTGGACTGCGATAGGTCTGGGATAGATCTGGGAGAGGCCTATGCCTCTCCCAGACTGCGCCACAACGCCTTCCGCATCCAACCATAGTTACACGGCTTAAAACTAGTGAGTATTTGACCCTGTTAGGGCGCAGCAAGATAACTTAAAACTAATAATATTACAGTGAGATCTAACATGACGTAGATTAGGGACTTCTGCAATTAAAAATATTATATTAATTAAACTTATATTGCATGTAGTTGCAGTGACTTTTCCACATAACTTTATTGACTAAAATTCAAAATGTGCCAACTCCCTAATATGTATTGCTGGAGTTGTTGACTTTCCCACTAATAAATTAACGTCGTGTGAGTCGCCTTATTATTTAAAAGTGTCGATTCGCCTTATTTGGGCGAGTTAATTCATGCGAATCGTTCAGTATCAATTTAAATTTAGTGGTAAGTACAAGGAATCATAGACGTAATAGATCGTATTGTTACAATGACAAGGCTACATGTTCAGAAAAGCCATGCTTTATCGACATAACCATCGGCTTTAGAATTGAAGGATTCATAGCAGGCGATTGATTTGTGACCTTTTTAAAGAATGAAAACGATTTTAATATTGCCTTTAGTATTCACCTGTTTAAGTGTTCAGTAAAGAAAAAGATGGAAACAAAATCTAGGAAAACTAATTTTAGTCTAGATCTAATATGGTCTTTAGACCTCTAGACTCTAATATTAGAAATCTACTATTGTGGTCTCCTAATATCTAATGAACTCCTAACTATTGCTGCAAGCAAAATGACGCCATCTTGTTAAAATATTACTTCGAACTCTATTTAGCCTGCTTGTAACAAAACGTGATCAGCCTAGGCTTCTAAATAGTCGTAATATTTTACTAAGTACGTCATATTGCTGGAACAAGTAAAATAGCCTATAAGGTAATATAGCATAGTGTCTTAGAGTCCGACCGAATTTAGTTTCGGTTTTCGCCAATTTTTGAACGAAATCTAGGGATTTAAAATTGAAGAGATAATTAAAAATACGTTTTCTCGCTTATAACAACAGAGTATTCGTTTTTAGAGATATTGCCAAACGGTTGCACGACTCTTCTCATAACCTCGTTTAGTTCACTATCGGCCCCTCGACCCCTAAAAAAAGATTTGTTTATTTGTTTCCTCTCAACCCTTAAGCATAGTTCACACTCGCCCCTAGGGGTGAGACTGAATTTTCTTACAAAGGACAGGCATACCTCGTCCACTTTCAACCCCTAGTTCGGTAAGTACCTAAAATGTATATTTGCACACCACATGTAATGGTAGAATGTAAATGGGCCACCTTTATAATAACATCATACTACTTTGTACACCTACATTTTGGCAAATAAATTACTTACTTACTTACTTACTTACTTAAGGTACTACAACTGGGGTACCCAATTGATGCTGCCCACTGTACAGTCCCGGACTTTAATTGATAAGCGACTTTTAAACTTTTCAATTTTGCAGTTTTACACATTCACGAGATTACACGATTAACCACGAACTTAAACCGCATGCTCGTAAACTAGATGACAAATTACTTATAATCGGAAATAGTCTTATCCATAGAGGTTGAAGGTTGAGTAATAAATTGTCAATGATAAATCAATTCACTGTTGCATAAGTTTATCCAATCTATTTGATACTGACCTCCTTTGAATTACAGCTCATTAAATACTCGTTATTTCTGAAAACCTATCCGAAGACAGTGACAGTTGAAATGTCAGAGACGATAATTTCGAATTTTGGTGAATCGTAGCCGTAGCTAATGTGTATGTGCAACAGTTATCATAATTGTCATGAACGGTATCTTGGACGCTACGCGTTCGGATAAAATCGTGGGCACGAGTTTTTCCGATGTCGAAATGACTAATCATAACGTTACTATCGCTACGCTAAAACAATTGTCGCTAGGTTATGGTTGCTAGCCCTGCAATTGGTTGACTTTGGGTCGTCGCTCTGGACTATGTACCAGTATAACCGACTAAACCCGATTTGCATTACACGGCTAAAATAGGAACTGTGGCAAGTGGCTTATCAATTAAAGTCCGTGACTGTACATACTACTTTGATCGTCGAGAGGAAACTAAAACTTGGCTGGCTAATAAAATCCACTTTCGACCCCCATAGGTTCATAAACTATTACAGGGTTCCAATGGACACATAATTTATTGGGCATCGAGGGGCCGAGAGTAGACTAAACGCATGACTTGACCTGGGTTCTCTTTTGTGTTCCCTAACTTTTTATCCATAATCTAAAGTGCCATAAAAAAAAATTTGTCCTAATCATCAGTTTGTTCGAATGATAACTTGCCCGAACTTAATGTCACATATTATATAACATGCCATAAAATTAAAATCCCTAAATACAATATGTCCTAAATTTGTTTGTCATAAATATACAAAATACCTAAAACCGTTTTCAATAAAAGTTATGTTCAAATGATTTAATGTTTATTTATCCTAATGTTTTTAAAGTAAATTTGTATTACATAGCTTTTGCTATGAACTTCTCTCAAGCGTTACGTATGTAGATACAAGTTAGGTATATGACAGCGGGCAATATTTTTATGACTTTATTTCATACAAAATTAGGAGATTCAATTATTATAGTACTCGATATTATGACATAATAGTTTTAGAAGTAAAGATAATTATGTAAAACAAAATTTAGAATTTTTTAACATTATGCATGGTTACTGAATTTGCAAACGTGTTATGGATAGTGATTTTCAGACAAAAAAATTTAGGAGAAGAAAGGGATTCAACTGCCTGACCCGCACCCTAATTGCGTAACTCACGATTAATCATAATCTGTTTCGTTTTGGAACAGATGGCTAAACCATTGCTTCATATGTTCGAAAAATGTGTCTGCTCAACAACGTAAATAACGCAATGAATTTTGTTGAACTGTCAAAATGAAACCGATTATGATTAATCGCGTATTACGCAATTAGGGTGCAGGATTGGCAATTTTTTTTGCCAAAGATTGCATTGCCATTCAACGTAGCAATGCTGCCAGCGTTTTGAGCACTTTCCCTGTTGACAACGATGCGGACGAATTCTTTAACGCCTTATGATTCTTTTCTTTTTTATACACTTTTACTTACATTTTTATTACTTTAAGAATTGGGTTTTAAATTATGTGAATATTTTAAGATATTTCGTATCACAACATATCTTAAGTCGTATCATTGTTTACTCATTATCATTGTTTGAGAAAAAATCTAAGCTCCGTGTTATTTAAGTTTGAACGGTTAAATATAATTATTTATAGATTAAAACTGCATTTCTTTTGTTTTTACAAAGAAAAGCCTTTCGATAAACATAAAAAACAGGCAAAAATGCAAATGAGGCCGAATTTCGTTTTCGTTTTCTATTAATCCCGAAAAATAAATTTTTGATCACACTCTAGTAGTTATACAAAAGATTCTGTCGCCTAACACTAAGAAACAGCGATCACCAATCTGTCAGTCGTAGTGTTTATTGCAATATCAATAATTATCCTACTAATATGTCATTTAAAATGTGAAAGTTTGAATGTTCAGATGTTTGGTCCTCAGTCACGCAAAACGACTATGCAGGCGAAGCCGCTAGTAAAAGCTAGTCCTTTAATAAATTAAACTATTAGGAACTAATAATAAATATAATTAATAATGATTAAAAGTCATCAATCTTAGGTCATCTCGGATTCATGAAAGTCGCCAATCTTTAGTTGGTATGTTACCTTTCGCTTCATAAAAAGCGCAGTCAGTTAATAAAATAATAGTTTCCCCACAGGTACCTACATACTTACTTTTTTCTTTTAAATCTGTAACAAAATACAAATTTAGTAAAATGCAGCATGAAATCAGGCCCGGTGTCCTCTTCAGTACACTATTAAAATTCGAGAATTTATTGAATGGATCCTCTAAAAACTTTTTGACCTTCTAATGATGTACAGTTTATTGATTAAATTAGCCTTTTTTTAACATTCCAGGCCTTTCTTCTAGATAGTCCACTAGGCTAAAGCACCCTGACCAATTGGATTAGGTCAGAACAGTGACCAACCGCTACATCTAAGTTGGTAACTTGGCTATTTGGTATGTTTAGGACAACAAATGATAAACGACGTTTATTTAACTAGAGAAGGTCGGGAAATCAATAAAACGGAAATTATTTGAGGCTCACAAACATTTACAATGTTATAGTTCTACTCTCTTTTACTATCTAGGTATATTATTATGTTCATATAGATAGTAAATCAAAATGAAAAGACGTGCCCTACAATTCTGTGCGGGAATCAAACCTTCCACAAGCAGCGCGGCAATACGCCAACCATGCGTACCAGTGGTGGCCCAGTGGAGCCGGCCACGACTTGCAGGTCGTAGGTTCGAACTCAGACAGGTGTTAAATTTCATCACCACTGCTCTCAAAACGGAGAGCAGAAACCAGCATATCCTAGACCCAAAAGTTTGAAAACATGTGACATCCAACCTGCACTGTCCAGCGTGGTGGTTTACGGTCCACTCCCTCTCACAGAGAGGAGGCCTGTGTCCCAGCATTGGGAACTTTATAGGCTGGTTATTATTTTAGGCACCATTGTAGCAATACAATGTTGCAGCTCTTATTGCTATTGGGTGTCTATGCTATTGTAAATTAAACATCATGTTTATTAACATTATAAATGCCACACTTAAAGAGTTAAACGCTTCGCTACCGTTGAAATTACGATCTGGACTTAACTTTATTGCAAAAGGTTCTAAGTTGTGACTAATTTATTTATTCTGTCTTATAAACGTATCAAGTTGCTGACTTAAAACTTCAAGAAAAGTATAAAAGATCGTTTGTAGTAATAAATAAATGATGCGACTCTACCAACACTACAAAATATTTACACGTGAAATGCTTCAGTGATTGCATAAAGCATATAATATTATAGGCTCCAGGCTCTCTTTCCCATCTTAAAATAGTATTTTGGAGCTCCCGCCCGTCGATTGAAACTCAGGGGTCATGGTCTGTTAGAAAGTCCAGTCATTTCTGATATCGCCAAAAATTGAGGATGTCGGTTTCATGTATGTTTGAAGGAACTTGATTCGGTCTAAGCGTGCCTATCCTATTGACAAAAATGCAAACAAAAATAATATCTAACAAAAAGCCTTAGCAACCATTATTCGCAAAATGACTTTACCAATGGAATGTAGTGCCGCATATTACTAATTAATAGGTCAAATAAAATAACGAAATGTCAAAAATCAACCCTCTAAACAACACGGATGTCGACACAAAAAAAAATGTATATCTGCTGTCGATCACATTCTCTTAATAAAGGAAGAGCAACCTTCTTACCACGCTACAGCGGCCCTGATATCATTCTCAGAATGATTCTCACTCATCTAGAGAGGTATATATTGGTCGGAACGCCAGTGAACATCACAGTCAGCGCACCATCGCTCAAGACACAAGTCGTCTTCCTTAGAAATATTATATTTTAATATAACATAATGAAATTGGTAAGTCGATTTCGTTTATCGGGAATAGTGGTGCAGTTTGGGGTTAAGACGGTAAAATCAAAAATCAAAATCAAAAGTCATTTATTCAAATTGGGCTGAGAATCAGCACTTTTTGAACGTCAAAATACATAAGACAGTCCCCCACCCTTCACCACTGTCTAGTGGTTTAGCTGGGAAGAAGAAGTGGCGCAACAAACTCCCCAGCAGCACCGCTGTCTGTTTAGTCGGATAGACTTGATTCTGTAGATACATAGGCAAAGCAATAAACACGTACAAGCGTCCCTCACGCTTAACTGGCAAGATCGGCGACATAGTCCCTGATACTTGACTGACAGGTTGTCCTAAAAAGTAGTCTAATTAATCTGGACAACCTTTCAAGTTTTGGAGTTCTTAAAAGTTAAAGATGCTATTTTTCGCAAACAAATGTTTCCCTCCCTTGAGTTTTCTTCTTCAGTATTAAATAGTAATGTAAGACTCTATTGCTAATTATGATAGTTGATAGTTCATTTACATATCCCATAACTTTAACTAACCGCAAAGCCGTAAAATTAGAGCCATATTATCATGACCGTTACGAAAGCTCTTTCAGCGGTTCAGCGGCTAATTATTGACGCTTACTCAACTACTATAAACTCTTCCCTCTCATATGTTCATGTTGTTTGCATTCAATGTGGCAACCATAATCTCTTTCATATCTTCATAAAATTCCCCATTAATAATACAGTGATTTCAAAAAGTTACTAAAACCCATTGCACACGTTTGCAAACATAAAATCACGTAGAAAAAGAATGAATGGCACTAGAAATCCTCGTCATGAATGCATTTATCATTCGCAACATGAAATCGACATTTCGACAAATAATTACGGACATACACATAAACTTAGGAGTGCAATTAAATAAAATGTCTATAATTAAAACATGCTCATCATTGATTTGAATTTCAATGAGGTAATGGCCATTTGAAGCAAAAAAAACTGGGTTAAATAGAATCAAGGCAGGGTTGAATAATAAATTCACTTGTTTGTGTATGCAGTGAATCTTGACATTCCCTAAACAAGGAATCTTGATATTGAAAAAGCTGTACCATCTCGCCTCGCATTTACCAAAGTATGTGTTTCAACAACTTCATCTATTAATCAAGTGTTTTGTCCTAATTACAGCTCGTGGTAGCCGCTGTCCTCGGTGTCTGCTTAGCAGACCGCCTTGACAACAAATACCTCCCTCCCAGAGGTAACGCTGGCGCTGGTGGTTTCGGCCCCGGCTTCGGCGCTGCCGGTGCCCCAGGCTTCGGCGGTAAAGCTGGAGGTGGCTTCGGAGGAGCTGGTGGTGCGGGTGGATTCGGCGCTGGAGGCGCTGGTGGTTTCGGAGCTGGTGCTGGTGGCCGTGGAGCCGGAGGTTACGGAGGCGCTGGCTCCGGTTTCGGTGGTGGTGCCGGATCTGGATTCGGTGGTGGTGCCGCACATGCTGGAAATGCATACAACGCTCCCGCCGGTGCCGGTGGAGCGTACAGCAGTGCTCGTGGTGGCGCTGCCTCCGCTGATGCTGGTGCTCAGATCCTCAAGCTGAACAACGAAGTTACCGCTGAAGGATTCTCTTATGATTTCGAAACCTCAAACGGCATCCGTGCCGACGCTCAAGGTGTTGCCACCAACGGAGTGCAGTCTCAAGGAAGCTTCGCGTACAAGGGTGATGATGGCCAGGACTACAGCATCACGTACACCGCTGACGAGAACGGCTTCGTTCCCCAGGGTGCTCACCTGCCCACTCCTCCCCCGATCCCCGAAGAGATCCTGAAATCTCTGGAGCAGAACGCCCGCGATGAGGCCGCTGGCATCGTTGATGATGGTGAGTGATACATTTATATTATTTCTGTTCAAGGCACCGAGCTTATTCTGTTCATAAAAATACGGTAAAAACTCTTCAGTTTTATTAAACTAAATACCACGCTAGTATGTAAGCTAAAGTTCTGTGATAAAATCAAAACCTAAAGTTACGATTTGAGCTCTAAACTTTTTCTCAATCTAAAAATACCACTAATGCATTAATTATTTTGAGTCTACTTGAAAAAATGTTGACACAACTGATTGGTAGAGAGGAAGATATAATTTAATTTAAAAACGAACACCAATTTTTTTACGCTAATTTGCTCACATTAACTACAAACCAAATTTTACTAAGTAGAAAAAATATGCTAACCGCAAAAACTCATCCTAATCGCGTTTAATAACCTCACAGCGGTACAAAACATTAGTAAAGAGGTCAAAAAAGCTATAAAGCATTACGCAAAATTATAACTATTAGGATTAAAATGCCTGAACAAGAAGTATAAATTAATAGTATGAAAAAATATAGGGCTAATCTTTAAAGTGACCGCAAGTCCTAAAACTACGGGATTACATTAACCTCGTCGATAATGTTATAACTGAATAGACATCATTGTGGTTTTCCAAAGATAAAAAAGTAATCATTGAAAAAAAAATTGCACAGTACTTTAAAAGTCAGAAATGGCCAATGCATCAATGACATGAAATCTAAAACAGTAGTATGCACATACTGTCGATAAATGTAATACAGTGAACTTATCAGAAGAGCATGAATGTCTCATAAAAGTCTCATAAACATAACTTGAATAATAACTCTCCAACAGCGTTAGTATTAAATTAAAATTAGCTACTATTAATCTGTTAAACTTTGCCAATACTCTAGAAATATTTGCGTCAAAGCATCTTCATAAATTAATATAACCAAAAAACCATCAAAACCGACCGTAATAACCTAAGCTCTGCCATTAGAAAGCCATCCATTTACAAATACATTATAGTTTACTAACAAAACACTGAGCAACACTAGACGTGTACTTAATCTTGTCAAGTCCCAACATTAACTCAGTAACTTGAATCGGAGATAACTCACAATGCAAGCACTTGACTCCTTTCATAGTACGCCCTGCACACACATAGATACATCACAAAATCTGGCAGAGACACTGCGTGTGAAAATCTAATTGCTTCCCCGTAAAATTCTGTATAGGTGACGGTTTCCTATGTGTGCGTGCATAGAGGTAGGAATGTAAGGAGTCATTGCATCAGTGTAGCATGTAATTTGTTCCCTGAGTACACTAGTACTGATGAGTTACCAAATGACGTGGGATCGTTGCATCATGCATCGTGATCTAGCTTGAAGCAAAGTAAGGCACTGCATAGGTCGTATTTTAATTGATTTCACAGCTATTCTGGGTGAACATTGCAGATGAACAGATAAGGGAAATAAATGGGCTTGGTTGCAAAAGTTTAGAAACTTGGGTGTGAATTTATTCTAATATTGGACTATATTTTTTTGGTTTGACCAAAAATTTGGCTCACATTAAATCTTAATTTTGTGTCTGCTGGATTAAACAAATTATAAAAAGATATAATGAGAAAGTTCTCTCAGAAATATTCTATAAAGGAGAGTCAATTCACAACCAACTCATGAATTAAAAACCACTAGATATTCCTTTTTTAAATTCTCTCAATTATCGTTACATAAAGCAAGAGCCTTGTCGAGCCTACGAAGTCAAGATCCTACAAATTAAAAGCAGATGCACTAATTAAATCAAACTGTTTGCCTTTGATTGACCATAAATAGGCTTTAAAATGTAAATTATTGGGTTAGAACGCAGTCATAAAATGTGCAGCCATATTCAAAGGCAGATCTTCTCAGCCTTGCGAAATGAGGATTCTTGACCATCCCATATTGCATACTTTATTGAAATGGTCAGTTCAATAAATATTGATAGGATTTTCATTTATAATTCGGTAGTAAATTATTTATATGAAATATGGAGTTACAAATCAGATGTTTTATCATGGCGTGTGAATTCTCGAGTACCTAATTGATATTCGCAGGCGTGTGTTTCTTTACCTATTATCTAAAGTTGAACTCGATCTTATAACAAAACGTTCTATTGTTTTAAGCGTCTTCCAGTGATAGTAAGGGCCACAAACGAAGATCTAGCCGCATTCACTGCATCACTAGTACTTCTATTTCATTCGTTATTGACAGTTTTGTCACCATTGTGTGTTATATTAGTTTATCGATGTTTAACGAGCGATCAAGTACTCGTTGGGTCGCAAATTGATCGTGTTCCTAACGTTGATACTTAATCTGGTCATCCAGGCGTCATCATCTATCTTGGGTAACCATTATTAATAAATTTTCAGTGTGTAATATTTCAAGACGGATATTGCTCGATCATAATTGAGGCCTATATAAGATTAATGACAGATTCATTGAGATAATACAACATGTCTTGTACCTAAGTTGTACAATTTTATTGTGAGAAATAAAGTGCATGTGTAATCCAGTGCTCCTTCAACCTGTCACTTTGCCAATATTTTATAAAGCAAATCTCATTTTTACAAAAAAAAATTGTCTGCTATGACTTTTTCCATTTATTTTAGATTTTCTTGTGAATCGTCAAGCCTTACAAATCCAAATTATTTTACATCTGTTTCACTGCGTATCGTAGCCATTGATTTGTAAAGACTACCGCTTTTAATATTATTATATTCTACTATTTTCGGGTCACTACTGTAAGAATCTAAGATTTTTCCACGTCCCTAGTTACTATGTCAAAGGCATAATGTCACCAATCCCTTTTCTAATAATCCCTATCTACTTATCCCGAACTATTTCAACATCTTGAAGAATTAACCGACCGTTAATACAATTGCGATCAAAACAAATACCTACTAATTCTGAAGTTCTAAACCAAAAGTCATGATATTATCTACAGATACATCTATTATGTTACTAAAGCGACGAGTTTGGAGATTTAGTGAACGCGCAGATGAATCATCTGATAACGTCGACGATATATAATATAATCATTCTGTTGTATGTTGACGAGATGATTGCGATTATGAATTGATTCATGCATTTTGTGAATGGATCAATGCTTTTTCGGTGTTTGTATTATTTTTTGATTCATTGTCACTTATTTCTCTTTTCTTTACCCATTTTGAAAAATACTTCATCATATCTTTTAATTTTCAAATAATTTTCGAGAGAAAAATATTTTTAAGTTATTTAATGTTATTTAGTTGTTTACCTTACCCTGAAAAAGTTCTAAAATCATAATAGAACAATCATACAAAATATAAGGAACAATACTCAGAAAATTGCATAGGTAATCAAAAACAGATACCGAATGCATAAACTGCAGTACTCAAAACAATTCGAAATATAACATTACCCTCAAATCATTGAAATTCACACCTAGCTAGTTCGCAAAATTACCAATTTCTCAATAGCTCTGGACGATAGGTAATATTAATGTTTCTACTTACATGAACTGTAGTACTTCAAAGGTTATTTTACAATCTTTGCTACAATTAACCCGGTTTACACTCCATTTCTTCGTGGAATAACCAACTTCTTTATAATGTCAAAATAGGGGCACATTAGGATCGTCTTAGAATACTAAAATAGATACATCGTTTCCAGAGCGTCAATTTTAGATCCTTTATAAAAAAGCTACTAAAAATATTTAAAATAATATTCAGGTAAAGAAATTAGTTGTGTGCGTGTAAGAAGAAGAAATACAGTTCAATCACTTTAGAATAATTCGATGCCAAAATATTACCTACCAATGCAAAAAATATATCATCACCATCATCTGCCTAGCCTTTCCCTAACTATGTTAGGATGGCTTCCAGTGTAACCGTATGCAGCTGAATACAAGTATTTTATCTGGCCTCTACAACCCAGTTACAATCAACGCAATTAAATATTATCACAAAGCAAACCTATACGTACAATTCAATTAACCAAAATGCTTTAACAAACAACAACTTAGAACAGTTTGTACCAATTATCGCGATTCACACAGAGTTCTTAGAATGACCAATTTCTCAACAATATAGGACGATACTAATGCTTTGCCTTCTTGCACTGGGTCACGACGTGACCGCACCGCTCACTGTAAGGCGTGGAGCACATGATCCAGACTACAGATAAACTAAAGGTCAGACATGTGTAGTCTGTCTATTGAGTGCAGAATGACATCTAGTATCCGTGATTACTTGTTATGGTATTAGAGAGAGAACTGCATCTTTTGTTGAATTCAATTTTGTTCATTGTTCAAAATGGTTTTTTTTTTTCATGATAGTCAATAAATTTAATGCAAAGATCAATAATAACATATATTTTTTTAGCCATGATGAACTTACCTTACAGCATATAAGTTCCCACAACTGGGATACAGGGCCTCCTCTCTTTGAGACGGAGTGAGCTATAATCTATCACGCGGGCCCAGTGCGGGTTCAAGAGACAAATAAAACTGAAACAATAAAAGAATAGGGCATCATTAAAAACAATAACTAAAATCAGAAGACATATACACCACAAAGCCTAAAAAGCTAGACCAATTCATTAGATCAATCTATCTATACTAGAATCGATTAACCAGCTCACCTAGTTACCAGAAAAATACCAAAAAAATACATGTCCCAGCGTTTGCATTACCGAATTACTCAAAAGCAAACGTACCATAATGAGTGCATTTACGAGAGATGGGCGGTAATCGCGAATATTAATGACTTCTGCTACAGTAATAAAGGTTTCATCTAGATAATGACGCGATGCAACACCGATGTGCACTGAGCTTTACATTTTGTAACTTTTGCTAAGTTTAGCGAAAGTGTTTGCGGGATCTTTAAGTTAGACTGGGAATAAAAGTGATGTTTAGAATACTTGCTTGTAGCTATACCTAACCAGTTCGGTCGGTAAGCAGTATGGTGCAGTTCACAATTTATCGACAGTTTATAATCTAGCGAGATAAATTATAAACTGACGATGTTGATAATGTTACGGTGACATATATACGTTATGTAGTCAAAGAAGTGTGGGAGAAAAAGACATGTTGCGCCGACCCCAAATAAATTGGGATAAGGGCAGGAGAATGATGGTGATGATATATAATGTAGTCATTTCACAACATTACCATGGGCAATAAGGTCTCAGGTTCTAATCAGGGTACAATAGATAACAAACACAATACCTAGATTTACAATACACACAGAAAAAACCGCTTCAAGAAGTTTTTCTCCCACTCTAAACAAAGGAGGTCTAAAGTCACAAATATTAATGTTATCAACACATATCAAAATGTAATAAAGAATATTTTCTTACAACTTTACATGTATGTTAGCAGTTATGGTGCTTTGTTCGCCATTGTCATAGTTACAAAATGTGGGAACATTACATGGCAAAATATTTCGCACTATATTAATTACCTTAAAATTTACAACGGCTTGGGAAAATAGAATCAGTCTTAGATCTAACATCGGTTAAAGAGCGTGAAGATTTTGTTAATGTGTTTGATTGTTATCTGAAGCTTTATAATGATTCAATTTTCCTGCTTGAGTATGAAGACTAATTATTGTGTTGACTGCCGTATTATCTACATTGATGTAATTATGGCCGACTTTTTCTTTTCTTATCTTGTTTCTGTAACTAATCCATAATATTTAGATTCAAAGTCAGTGAAAGATACATAATATAACATCACGCCTGTATTCCTCGAAGAGCTAGGCAGAGGTGCACTCACATTTCAGCAAGTTATATTTAAGTAATATGGGGCGAGCCTATCGCCTTCAACCGGCCACAAATCCATACTCAGTGAAAGGCACCCCGTCTCTATATCTCCGTTATTTAGATCAATGTTATTTTAATATTACCATCGTCTTCAGCATAACGATGACCATTCATATAAATAGATCTTTCTCGAAAATTCTGCAAATCGAATAATCATTACCCTGGATTCTCAAATTTATGTCATTTGTTCCATCAAAATCGAACACGTACATAATGTCTAATACCTGTTACTCCATAATGATTTTCTAATCTTAGACCCAGCATTACTTTTACGCAAAGAGTATGCGCACAAAAACGTTGTGTGAATATGACTATATCTTTTCGTAACTTGTCAAACTGACAGATAGATTATTTAGCAGTCTTACTAAAGTACTTACATAACAGGTCAATGATGAGCTAGTTAGAATAGAGATAGTAACTGATAATGAAGTTAATGCAATTTCTGAGATAGTTAGATTATAATTACGTCATGTTAATGTAATTTTAATTGGAGAATTTGAGTTAGCAAATTGCATCGCGTGGTGAGTTTTAGATGAAACTACAAAAATAGTCTAGTTTTTTAAAATTAAAATGTAGCCGAGTAGTGACGGTTTTTTATATGCAGATAGACACACATTACAAACTTATAGCCAAAGGATTTCTGTATCAATAATTCAGAAATGAAACACCAGCACCAGATACCCTTTAATATTCATACCAGGAGTTTTCAATCAGTTATTATGTAGACCTGCGCTTAACCTAGAACCAGCATACCCATACAGTGCGATCATCTTCGCATTCTAAATAACTCGATACTATTAAATAATTCGAGCGAACGTTAACGAGAGCGTTCATTGCTAGCCTTGGAGCTTTCGATGAGTCGAGTGTGGCCAAGAAATAAGCGAGTGAAATAGGGAATATTGCGGTTAGACAAAAGAATGTAGTTCCTGCTGCAGAGTTTGTTGCGCCGCTTTTTCTTCCCAGCTTAACATGGTAACGGGCGAGCGTGTCTTTGTAATTTTTCTCAGCCTAGTTTTAATAAATGACTTTTAATTTTGATTTTGAAGAAGAGTCTCCACAGACTCCTCTTCAAATTAAAATTAAAGTTGACCACTCAATAGGAATAATAATCGGTTGTCATTGATACATACTGAAGTATTTAAATTAGATAAGTTTTGTTTTCTTCTAACTAGGTACCTAGGTACCTAGTATAATTAAATAACAAAACTGGGATTACTATTTAACGCAACACAATTTATAAACGACGAATTGTAGAGGCAGATTTAAATAATGACAATAAAATTGACAACAACTATGAGAATCATTCTAAACAACAACAATTTGAAATAAACGTCCTACAATTATAATATTTGCACGCAACGCTTACTTTACGGCTGCCAAAGTAAACAACAGAAATATTATGTGCGTGATCGAAATTACAGAATTATTTCGTAATTGAAAATGAACAAAAATTATGTCTCCCACTTGTTATTGTTACTATATTATAAAAGGTCATTTTAAATACACATAATTTTAATCATCATTTTATGTAGACATAGCTTGTAAGACGATTTTAGTAATATACCACTTTGCTTTGTCTGGCATAATTGTTTTCTATGACAACTGGGAAAACCAAAATTAACAACGCAAAAACGGTCAAAATGAATGGAAAGTACTCAATTCTGTCCCATTTTTTTGTCATAATAGCTTAATGGTAAGATCACTCCCTTGTGAATTCACACAATTTACGAAGTGAGACGAATAAATAAATTTTAATATCATAAACCTGCCTGCCCTTTGCTAGGCCAACATTTTACCGCTCCCGACCAACGTCAACATCCAAAGCTCCATGTCTAATGCTCAGCTGAACGTTGGCATGTTGGTCGATGTTGGCAACCAATCTGTTAGTCGTTAGGCTTGTGAACCCGGTGCATGCGGTGAAATGCCCTGAGAACGACAGGTTGCGCATAAATTACCTTGTCTGTAGCTGAAGCTGATATATTGAGAGCATTCACTGTAATAAGCAACATCATAAATAATATAATATTGTAACAGGATTTAGCTATACGTTCGATTCGACGACGTCTTCTCACAGAGATCTACAAAATCATAAGTTAAGCACCGGACCAAAGTCTCCGATCTAACTTCACACTCGTTTAATACCTATCGAAAAAACTGGTTACCCTGAAAGTCACAAAGCCATTGAGCCAAATCCACTATTCTATGACCCTTAAATTTCCAATTTCCAAGAGTTTATGATGATTTCCTAATGACTTTCTCACCAACTCAACCAATAATCTCATTATTCCAGGTACCTACCGCGGTGAGGGCGCTGGCGCCGGCGGCACCGGCTACGGATCCGGACCCGCTGGTGTAGCCGGTGGCTACTCCGGCGCTGGAGCAGGAGGTTTCGGAGGCGCTGGTGCCGGAGCAGGCGGTTTCGGCGGTGCTGGTGCCGGTGGCGCCGGATCCGGATTTGGTGGAGCTGGTGCTGGCCGTGGTGGAGCTGGTGGCTTCGGAGGTGCCGCCTCCCGTCAGTACCTCGCCCCCAACGCAGGAGGCAGGGGATCCGGATCAGGAAGCTTCAACTCCCAGACTGGATACCGATACTAAGATGGATACTCTTGTGGTGATGCATGGAGGTGATGACTGTGCAAATGTAGAACAGAAATTAAGAAAAAAATCAAGGGTTTTGTGAAAAGTTCTATCGAAAAATTATGTGACTGAAAAAATACAAATAATTACGTTGATTTTTTATAAAAATTGATGTAACTGTAAATATGTTTTTTGTCACAAAGTCCTACATTTCAAAATGTTTTGATTTGCACAGTCGTTAATAATATAATTTTCGTTTATCTTTGTTATTGAACATCGTATTTATTACTGAATTTTTTTTTCGCACTCTTTTATCGAATCCCCTCCGCCATCATTCACTGGTATGTGATGTAAAAATAACGAATATTTTGCTGTGAACCGATACATGTGATGATTATTTTTAATAATATTGTTATTATTTTTGTTTATATAGAATAATGCTGTCTCTCTTTCTCTTTATGATATGATCTCAAATCTTTGTATAAAACTCTTTTTTTCTATTATGAAATTAAATTCTTCCTGTTAAAAAATGATAGTTATAAGTTTTTAAACAGCAATGCAAGGACAGTATAGAGTAAGATGGAAAATGTATAAAAAAAGTTACATTTAGTAATTAAGTATTGTAAATATGAAATGAAGCAACGAATATACGACTTAATGCAAAAAAGTGATTTCATTTCGACCACCAACCACCTTTGTGTTTTATAACACCCTAAATGATATATACCAACACTAAATAAACTTCTCTGTACAGCACTGCTCACGGCATTTTTTGTGAAAACAGTTTAAAATGGATGTTACCAATTTTTGGAAAAAACAAATTACTGTGTTCCAAATCATCGAAATAAAATGGCTCAGCTAATGACATACCCTCATTCCCTAGGTATAGCACAAATTGATTTTGTGACAACATAATATATCCCAGTTGACTTGAAAAAGACTCATCATTTAAACAAATGAAAAAAGTAAGTTCAAAAACCAAAAACGACTATTAAAAAATTACGCAATAAAACGGATAAAACAATAAGATATTCTCAATTGAAAGCCATGGTCATATGCTACTTTGCACTACAGCTATTGATCGATTACAAATGTGATATAATGTATTGTTTTGTTAGGGTAGGTGGCAACTATTTGAACAAACTATTACCGAGATGCACTAGAATAGACCAAATTCCTGATGAAACAAGAAATGGCAATTATCTCCATTTTTAATTATTATAATTATTACAAAACGAATTTACCTCATCGCCTGCCTGAGAAATAACCATAGTAAGACAAATTTTTCGTCTGTGCTGAAGAAAACCAGTCGCTCCATGTAAATACTGGTATACAGTTTTATCCAGTTAGAATGAAAATCAGTAAAAGTCTGACGCGCTCTCCTGCTCCACCCAGAGCGGGAGAAGTTATTTGGTGATTACCCACACAAAAACAAAACCCCATTATACTTAGTAGGATAAAGGCAAAGCTGATGATGATGATGAAGGTGTATTTAGGTGCAGTCAAATCACAATTTCCATAACTTACCTAATATTTGGGTCTAGTTTTGTATCAATTTTGTACATCATCATAATTTCAGCTGAAAACGTCCAGTGCTGGACATAGGCCTCCCAAAGTTTCGCCACATTGACCGGTTCTGTGGTTCCTGCATCCAGCGGATTTCTGCGGTCTTGACAATGTCACCGGTCTACCTTGTGGGAGGCCTTCCTACTCTACATATCGGTCCCTACCTATCAGCCCCATCGGCAATCTGTTCTGCTAGCACTGTGCCCTGCCCATTGCACTTAAGTCTGGCAATTCTTCGGGCTATGTCGGTGGCCTTGGTCAATGGCCATTGCACTTTTCTATAAAACAGCAAATCTTGTCTTTGATCGCCGACGAAAAATTTCTACTATAGGGGGTCAGACTCATGTGCTGAATTCTTAGTTACAGTTTGCTTGCGCGTAGATTTCCCTGACACCCTTTATGTGGGTGGTGTGGGTGGGCCTTGACTTACGAGCTTAGAACCAAAAATTCGAAAACATGTATGTAACATCCAACAACCCACCCTGAGTCCGCGTGGTAGATTACGGCGCACTCCCTCCCACAGAGCGGAAATCTGTGTCCCATTTGCAGCAGTGGGAACATTTCAGGCTGATTATGCTGTAGGGAAAATAATTATTCTCACCTTAACGTTTTTTTCAGTCGGACCCTTACAACAGTTAATATTATTAGTAAGACTATTTAGGCTAAAACAACGGCGTTTTAACAAAAATAAGATCCTTGTATTCGATCGATTGAATAAAAAGGTACAAATCAGAAAGGCAAACATTAGATGTTGGATCTTGTATTAGAAAAAAACTGGTCCTATCGCCCCGGCATCGACTCATCATGCCTATGTTTGGAATCGACTCTTAGCCAAGTTTAAGGTACAAAATAATAGTAATGTATAGGGAATTGAGTGAATATAGATTTGTCAACGGTGACTAACTTGGATTGAATGGTAATGTGATATCGCAATGTGTCCAAGCTCCGTGTTAGGACATTATTAATCAATGGTTATTTGATTATAATGTTAGAAATGTAATAAGTAGAATAATGGTATTAGGCCTTGTTAAAGTTGCACCACTGCGTCCCATGTTTCCCCACATGTTGTCCCAACTGAAACTAGGTCGTGACCGCCTTTACGGTCACGACCTAGTTTCAGTTGGTAAAAGTCCGTATACACCCTTACTTAAACGACGGGTTATCATACAAATTACCACAAAAACGCATTGAGTTGGTTAAGGAGCAAATACTGTTATTGATATATGGTCAGAAAGAGTTGCATAAAAAAACATGCCTTAGCTTAAGTGTGATATAATAATAACCACGGTTCACCACAAGTCACGCACCTCAAGCCGACGAGGGGAGTGTTGACAGGGTTACAAACGTAAGTACCCAGTGCAGTGAGGAATTGAGTAGTGCTTTGGAGGGTACGACTCGAAAATATCGGTTCATGTTGCCCGAACTTAGGCCACGCTTACCTCGTTTGCCCATGCATAACAAAAATAGGGCGCTGGTGGCGGCTCTGGATTCGCAGTTGTCAAACTATTTTGATGACTGCGAAGACCTCACCGATACTCATTCGATTCTGTACTGCGCGGCTGTAGCTGCATGTCGTGTAGCTCATGTCAAATTCGCTAATGATTAAAAAGCTACTTGGCCGAAACCAGCCGTACCAGCTTGGCAGTGCAGGATTGAACGTCGTATTGGTGGGGCCAGAGCCCTCATCGGCAAACTAATCTGCTTCAGGGAGGGCAACACTCGCCCTAGAGTGATGCGCTTTGTGAGACGGGCGTTCTCGGGGACTAATATCAGTCCTCAAGACTATAAATGTCCTGTGTCACAGAGCGTATCGACTTCCTGAAGCAGAAAGTGTATGCATGGGCGAACCGTATTCGTAGGTACAAGCGGCGAATGGACCGATACACCCAGAACCGCGCTTTCCAAAGTAATGAAAGATGAACATATAGAGCTTGGGAGCGACGGGAGCAAGGTGTGGCTGACACGCGCCTACAGGATGATGATGCCATGTGTTCTTTTTGGCGTAGTATCTGGTCGGTGCCTGTTAGTCACACCGAAGGTGATTGGGCTGGGGAAGTCGAGCGAGCCTGCGATCCAATATCAGAAATGGGGGCTATTACCATCTGCCCCCAAGATGTAACTCGTGCAGTCCGTCCGCTGCCTAACTGGAAATCTCCAGGGCCGGACGGGCTGCACAACTTCTGGATTAAATGGTTCTATAGATTGCACGGCCGCTTGGCGGCTCAGTACCAGATTGTTTTAGAGTCTGGTTCGCAACCGCAGTTTTTCACGACAGGAGTAACCCACCTGCTCCGTAAATCAGGTAGTACCGCGGAACCCAAAAATTATAGGCCGATCACATATTTACCGACGGTCTATAAAGTTCTTACATCCATTTTGACAGCTAAGCTAAGCTACATGGACCCGATATAGACCTACTAGCGTGTCCGTAGCCTGGCTGCGTTTCGGTGACCTCTTTGGGGAAACCGAAGGTTTTGCCTGTGCAATTATGGACGAAGTTATGATGACGAATAATTACCGGAGATTTATTCTGAAAGACGGCACGGTTGACATCTGTCGGGTATGCCACCGGCCGAGTGAATCAATCAGACACATTATCTCCGGGTGTTCTCATCTAGCTAACGAGGAGTACTGGCATAGACACAACCTAGTAGCCAGGATTATCCACCAGCAAGTTGCTCTGAAATACAGCCTTGTGGAATCAGAAGTGCCGTACTACAGGTATGTGCCCAACCCAGTTCTCGAAAATGGACATGTCACACTGTACTGGGATCGATCCATCATCACTGACAGGACTATTGTTGCCAATAAGCCTGATATAGTGGTGGTGGATCGACTAGAGTGGCGTGCAATGACCGTTGATATAACGGTCCCGCATGACGGGAACCTCGTGAAAGCCGAGAAAGATAAACAAATCAAGTATCTTGACTTGGTTCGCGAGGTTGTCGACATGTGGGATGTGGACTCAGCGATCATTGTACCACATCAGCGATCATTGTTGTTCATTGTTTTACACGGGGAATCTTTGGGTTAACTATACCATAAGAACGCTGGATGACCTACGCATACAGTATAATAATATTTTTAGGATGCTGTTGGGACTGCCACGGTGGTGCAGCGCGTCTGCGATGTTTGCGCAAAATCGAACTGACGGCTTTCACGCCGTCATTCGCAAGAAAACCGCGTCGCTGTTGTCAAGGTTGCGGGCGAGTGGCAACAGCATTTTAAAAACTATGGCTGAGAGTATTGACTCTCCATTCATTAAAACTTTTGTGAGAAGGACAATCACTAAACATTAATTTGGGGGTTATCCTTTTCACACTACTATGTAATTCATTTATAAACTAACACTAGTAATAAGTTATAATATTGTTTACTAACACGTTGGATCATTGTTGTCCGATAATAAAGAAATAATAATAATAATAATAGTCGTTACAGCCAATGGTTTGATAGCCAAGTCGACCAACATCTGAGGAGGCTCACGTTGGGCAGCTGGGTCAAGGGCTTGATCCAGAAAGCGGTACTCCTGGACACGGCTCGCATTGTTAGGAGGTTCCTCTCTCTGGAGCCCTGACCGCCGGTAGCTCCCTGAGGACACGGTGGAGCATACGGTGGAGGTCTGCCCGGCTTGGGTGGAGCACCGCTGTGTCCTCGTGGAGGCGATCGGCGGCGGCGATCTCTCGCGTCCGGCCCTGGTGCTGGCCATGGTACGGAGCGAGAGTGAATGGTTAGCCAACACCTCCTTCTGCGAAGCAGTAATGCTCGCGAAGAGGGAGGCGTCGCACGTGAGGAAGAGGCAGTATATGCGCCCTCACGGCCGTAGTCGCCGCGGGAGACGCCCTGGGCGTCGGGAATCCCAGGCTGATTCCCGGCCACCGTAGGCGCGGGCTTGCGGACGGCGAGTAATGGGTAGCTCGCTGTCTGGTAAGGACCAAGCTCCTTACTAACGTAGCTTGGACCTTGTTCCCGATACCGGTGGGCAACTATTTTTTATATTTTTAAATGTTTTTATATTTGTATACTAATATTTAAAAATGTAATTTATATGTCTATATGTTGAATATAAAGGAAATAATAATAATTCATCAAACAAGGTGTTGTTGAAATAATACGTAACTAAAAACTTAAAAATGGGTCCAATGATCCATAAAAATAAATCATGATGATGAGTACAATGACCCTTTTCAGATGTTGAGATTTTCACCATGTATTACGATATGATACTAAATTGGCTTTAGCGCCATCTATTGCTCCGAGGCTATACTACTAACGCTTCGAGCTCAGTAAACTCACAAAGCACTGCGTGACCGCTGCTTAGATCATGCATTTACTTTAATAGTTCCAAGGATTGCAAACTGCTCCAACAGCGCAGTGGCGCTTCTTTCCGTCAAACTGATACATTAAACTAGTAGAATTACTCTTTATTAAGTAGGTACACCATAAATATTACAGTTATAAATTGGGACATTTAAACATAGAGTGACACAACGGGTGGTCTTATCACTAATAGCGATATTTTACAGACAACCTTTGGATGGATTAAAGGGAGAAGGAGAGATAATGCTTCGAGTATCTAATTATGTACCATTTACATAAACAATTAAATGCATACAGAAAACATATTTATCTGTACGTATAAACACTAATAAACATGAAACAAGAGCAAGGAACTAAATGTTATGATGATGTTTAAGAAGAGAGGAAGTGTTTTTTTTACCAGAATTTTTAAAGTAGACAAATATCATGCCATGTCGACACGTACAAGGCATTCCATATCCGTACTGCTTGAGTTGTAAAATACTTGTCATAGAAGCTGTTGAGATGCATCAGCATCTCTTTAAGTTTTCCGATGACCTCAACTATCTATTATGTGTGTGAGTAGTAGATTGACTCTCAAAACTCTGTGAAGGGATGTGCTGCAGGCCTAATTAGTCCACGGACCCTGGTTCTTATTGATCGTCGTTTTTCACGATGTTTAGTTTTCTCAAGGCTTTTTGATCGATCGCAGGCTGTTTACAAAATTAAAGTGGATTTATTTATTTAGGTTAGCCAACAATTATTTACACAAAACATTTACAGCTGATTCCTAAAAATTACGTATGTAAGTGCAACAATTACTTACAGGCTAACACACAGGCACCACTTTTGGTTTTAAATTATTATAAAGCTAAAGAGAATAGTTATAATCAAAGTTATTTAGTCATACCAGTTTGGTAATTTGGGACACTAATAACGAAAGTTCAATTCTAGACAATTAAAATAAAAGATTGATAACAGTAACATTATTAGATTCAGTAGGTATCACCATCATTTCAGCCAACAGACGTCCACTGCTGGACATAGGCCTCCCCCAAGCGAATAAAATCATTTCTCATTTCAGCTACACTTGTCACGGTCGTTTCGTAGATAGGTGACCATCCATTACATATCGGGTTTAACGGTTTAACGAGCTTTCTGAGGCACAGAGGGGCTGTGCCTCAGAAAGCTCGTTAAACCGTTGGTGTCGGCTGTCATTTGTAGATCTTTGACAGTCATTACAGGTAGCCAGAAGCCCGAAATTCTGACAAACAGTCTTACCAAGAGATATCGTTTTATCCAGTATCTGGGTTCTGGAGGTCAGACAGGCAGTCGCTTCATGTAAAATACTGATATTCAGCTGCTTCTGGTTAGACTGGAAGCCGACTCCAATATAGTTGGCAAAAGGCTGGGCAGATTGATTGATTGATGTAGCAACAGTGCATACCTCACAAATATCGTGATCATAACCAAAATGATTGATGTAGCAACAGTGCATACCTCACAAATATCGTGATCATAACCAAATTGCTCTGCTTTGTTGCAAAGTAGGTCATCAACGAAGGTCTAATATCATATCAATTTGGCAAATGAACAATATGTATCTGACTTCATTAGTTTTTATCAGATACCGTGTGTTCACGATTTTGTAATCTGTCTGTGTGCTGATCTCATTTGTGAGAAGCAATTAGGTTATTTCTATTGGTGTAGCATTACGGTTTGACTTTCAGTAACTTGGCTGATTTTGATTTATTATTTAGGACGTGGTTAAGGTCACTTTGGATTTTGGTTGTCTTCTTAGCTGCGATAATATGGGCTCGTGGTTAAATTATAACAGCTGCACGGGTCGATAGAAGGTTTACTTTGTCGGGGTTGGTTCGTGGATCCATCCATTACATATACTCATGAGAACTTGCCGTGCCTCGGAAACCACGTTAAGCCGTTGTTCCCGGCCGTCATACATGGATCTCTGACATTCATTACGGGTAGTCAGAAGACCAAAAGTCTGAAAACCAGTCTTACCAAGGGGTATCGTGTTTCCCAGTAACTGCGTTGTGGAGGTCAGATAGGCAGTCTCTCCATGTTAAATACTGGTACTCAGCTGCATCCGGTGAGAGTACAGTCAAGTTGGGAAAAGGCTAGGCAGCTTGATTGGTATCAGCCTCCACAGTTACAATAGGTACCTACATAACATTAGTGACGTCAAATCATGTTCCAAATGAAAGCCCAAGAACTAGCTTTTATTACGACTTACGGCTTTTTTCTGGGCAAAAATTTAGCCGTGGCCGACAGGGTCCATAATTGTTTCTATCTATTACAGTAGGTACGTACAATGAATATATTTGAATTGAATGGAGTTGTAACAAGATAGTCTCGAAGCAAAGGTTTATAATTACAGTCGATTATTATACAAAGGGGTCCCTTTTCTACAAATAGTCCACAAAGAATATCGAATGTTGGACTTTTCGCATTCTTTAGTTTTAATGAAAAATAATTGTGTCCATCAATAATCAGTAATCTGGCCTGAATTTCAGTTCTTATAATATGACTATGTATAATGTATTAGAACTCATAATAAAAACAAATCTAGGCCAAATCCTATTACAATCTTATTTCACGAACAACTGACATCATTTATTCTGAATCAGATAAGGGTTAGTGCTCATCGTTCTCTTATTATTGCTTATTAAATTAATCCTTTTATAGCGTCACGTCTACGGTCAAGGTTTATGATCTATTTTAATATACTTTAGATTTGCACGTAGCGTGTAGGTCTAATCTACACGTAGTGAAGGCCTGGGAATTTTGATAATTCGCGACATCTTCGTAGTTCGGTTACGTTTTCATGCTGTACGTTACGGTTAGCGCAATGGCTGAGCGATTATCTGAATAACGTTCAGGGTTTTTGGGTTAGAATAAATATGTTAAGAAACAGGAAATACTATAAAAGGTCTTCTTCTCTTCTTTTCAGCCGAAGGACGTCCACTGCTGGACATAGGCCTCCCCCAAGCTCCGCCACTTCGACCGGTTCTGTGCTTCCCGCATCCAGCGGACTCCTGCGGCCCTCACAAGGTCATCGGTCCACCTTGTGGGAGGCCTTCCAACTTTACGTCTTCCGGTGCGCGGTCGCCACTCCAGAACTTTTCGACCCCATCGGCCATCTGTTCTGCGTGCAATGTGCCCTGCCCACTGCCACTTAAGTTTGGCAATTCTTCGGGCTATGTCGGTTACCTTAGTTCTCCTGCGGATCTCCTCATTCCTGATTCGATCACGCAGGGAAACTCCAAGCATAGCCCTCTCCATTGCCCTTGGGGTGACTTTAAGCCTTCTTATGAGGCCCATTGTGAGCGACCACGTTTCGGTTCCATATGTCATCACTGGCAACACACACTGGTCGAAGACTTTCGTCTTGAGACACTGCGGTATGTGGGACGAGAAGATATTGCGAAGCTTCCCGAACGCTGCCCAACCGAGTCGGATTCGACGATTGACCTCTTTCTCGAAGTTGGACCTACCTAACTGGACAGTTTGTCCTAGGTAAACGTACTCGTCCACAACTTCGAGTGCAGCGCCTCCGACCGTCATGAGAGTGGGTGTTACACGGGCATTAAACATGACCTTTGTCTTGTCCATGTTCATTTTAAGATCCACTCTTTCGGAACCTCTACTGAGGTCATCGAGCATTGTACTGAGGTCCTCCATGGTCTCAGCCATGACAACTATATCATCGGCAAACCAAAGGTGAGTGATGTACTCGCCATTGATGTTGATGCCAGCCCCTTTCCAGTCCAGAACCTTGAAGACATCCTCCAGTGCAGCAGTGAAGAGTTTCGGAGAGATAACATCTCCCTGTCTAACACCTCGCTGCAGAAGGATAGGTTTCGAGGTCTGGTCCTGGAGTCGGACTGACATAGTGGCGTTTTCGTACAGACACTTCAACACCTCGATGTACCGATAGTCGATCTGGCACCGTTGGAGGGACTGCAGTACAGCCCATGTCTAACAAAAGGTCTAATAAAAGGTCATGCCAAACTTAAATAATGTAGGTATCAGTTAACTATTGCATAGGACCGATTGAGTTCCCTGAGGAAACTTTAGGTAACGTATTTTTTTTGTATAAAAAATTACAGCAATTAATTAACTAACATATTAGGTAACTGTCTACTATTTTATTTCATTTCATAACTAACATATTAGGTAACTATTTCGTTAATTTTCATAGTTAAAATACATTGTATTAATATTTTTTTTTAAACATTTAAAAAGATAAGAAAGGTCCGCTTGGGAGCAGGGTCCAAGCTACCGGTGGTTAGAGCTCCAGAGACAGGAACGTCCTCACGACACGCGAGCCATATTAAAGAGTACTGCCTCCTGAATCAGGCCCTTAATTCAACTGCCTAGCGAGAGCCTTGCGGGATTTTAATCCAGGCTTTCAGCCATCAGGCCATTGGCCGATACGACGATCGCCACAATGACAGCCGACTTCACATTCCACATGTCACCACCTCGTGGGGTAGGTCGAGATATTTAATTTTGTTCTCTTTCTCAGTAGTCACGAGATCATCGTCATGTGGAATGGTAACAGCGACAAATTGGAACCGTGCACCTATCTACTGACGTTTCATAAGTGCCCTTACAGGTTTATGTGAAATTAAATATTTTGATTTGGTTTGATGATTGTGCGGCGCACTAATCGATCTATTAATGTAACCTTTTCGTCCTCTCAAGCTTAAAAATAGAATGTGTTTGAAAGGATACTTTCAATTTATTTTGATTGATCTTTACTGCCAATAATTATCCAGTAATTAATCTAAGGATATTATGAGTTACCCATTTACCAAACTATAGGTCTCTGTAATTAACTGGCACTTCTTACCACTTAAAGATGAAACAAACCGATTTGCCAATTTGCAATCAACCATTAATCCAAACTATTCCCTACGTGGGGCTCAATTTTATCGATAGATACGCTTCATTATTAGCATTTCAATAAAACCAGCAGCCTAATTGCGTAACGTATTAACTTTCTGATTGCGATTCCGAAACGAAGCAAACTCCATTCGAAATTAGGTAATTAAAATGAATCAAATTCTTCCTCATTTTATAGGGATGTTACTAAAACCTCGTCCAATCTATTACGTTTAGGCGTTTTGTTTCATCACATATGAACAATTCGCTTCCGAATAATTTTGCTATAAATTAATATTGTTTGAATTACGACTGGTGGTCTACTATTGCTTATAAATGAAAATATACAATGATTGCCTAAAAAATGTAAAACCAATGTATAAACACTTTCTACTAAAAACTACCATAATTGAAAAAAGCAACGAAACGTTTAACTGTTCACGTTTTAGTTATCTGTGGCCAATAAAAAAATCTTAGAAAAGCAGTGTTGTCAACTTAGTGGGATTTCCGCTAAAACTGAGGGTTTGGATACCCCAACTAGCAGACTAAATTTTGCTTTTAGCGGCTACTAGTTTTGTTTTGGTTAGTTTAATTCAGTTTGTGGAAACAAAACAATCATCTACTAAAGCTTTAACTCGAGAAATTATTATAATAACACGATAATGGCATGGTTTTTTTTAGTGCTTGCGGCCAACCTGTGTTTGTAATTTTACGATTAATTTCATTAAAATGTCGAAATCACTTTGGATTCAAACGCTAATATGGAAAGACTGTTCAGTATGACAAATATAGTGAAGTCACACAGAGGCTGTGCCCGTGTTGAGATCGAAAAACGTCATTTGGACAAAATATAGAAACATACGTCCAAAATAAATAAAAAACCGCTAAGGCATTATTGTGTATCTAACAAACATCCAAACATCTTTACTTACCTTTTCAGTACTTATTTTGTGATAATCTATAGTAGGTGTAATGATGTAAAAAAAATACTATGATTATGATGACTTAATACGTTTTATTTTCATTCTCAAATCTTCAATTGGACCTTCAAAACTACGACCGAACGTCAACAATGCGAATATAAATAAAATTTAAAAATTGCAATTAATCTATTTTATTTTTAGTTGTTTGAAGAATCGCCGCTAGTGGAATCGGGAAAAAGTTGGCAACATTGAGTAAAAAAACCATAAAATGTAATTTTTATTGGTTTGCCTTGAATCTCCTTGAATTTTGTTTTAAATTAATTGTTTTATGTTTTTCAATATGCTAAATTATATTTACTATTCGAATACAAAAACATGAGCCTATGATACCAGTATTGGAATATTTATGAGTGGTTCCTGCACACCACACGTAGCTGGCAAGGAAATAGGGCTCTGTCTTCGTTTTGTAATGGCTGCACTACGACTTCGGCTGTTTTGCTTACTAGCGAAAAGGACGAACCAGTGTCCCATAAATCAATTTCAGCAATACAAGTAAGTAAACCAATATTAACAGGAATTATGTGTGTAGGAGTGATTATTGTAGTTGAGGTACACTATTGGTCAATCTACATACGGACAATCATTTCCTTACTGTGTAAACTTCTGTAACTTACTTGAGGTCCGCCCCTAAGACGACCCACTGACCGAGGTCAACTATTTATTGTGGTATAATGCCGTCAACCTCACATTCTAACAACTGCGATATTGTTATTTGATATTTTTATATGTATGTAATTGTATCAGCATCTACATAAGAAGCAGATACAATTACAAACGGTAATAATCACTAACCAATAACAACTAACAACAAAACATTAATTATTATATTTTCGCAGACGATGCTAGAGCTACCAACTTCAATCTAATATTGACCTAGGAGGCTATGAGCCACCAAATTCTTTGTAGGAAGATCTCCTACAAAGAATTTGGTGGCAAGGCTGGACATGGATAACCAAGCTTCTGTATTAATCATCGGAGGTAAGCTTTTAACACAGTTAAGCATCCAGTAGCAACTCATATAATTATGAATGTATTTTTCTATGGGCGAACTCTATACATAAAATCACATAATAAATTTTATGTGTACCTATTTTTTACCATTTTAATTTAGTGTTTTGTTAAATAAAGCAATAGCCATGGGCTGAGGACGGCCTACTAAATATGCCTAGTTTGCCCCATAATTAGGTAGGTACTTTAATTGAGCAGAAAATAATTTGATTTTGTTTTAAAATTGCAGGAGAGTCCCGGGGCGCTTCGCCTGCGTGGACATAAAAACAGCATGAATGATGTTGGCGGTTGCCATTTGCTTCGGCCACTGCTGCTATCTACTTCTGAAATTACTGTTACTGCTACTGCAACTACTTCAGATTTCAAGCTGCTCAAGTGCAAAACTAGAAACTGAAGATTGTTCATAAACATTATCATTTTTATTTAAGAGAACTGCTGACTACTTTTGCTCAACAGCAATATAAACATAAATATGTACTTACAAAGTGTTTTAATTTTGAATTAAAAATAACTTTTTATGAAATACATATTTACCAGTTATTGACAATACAGTGATATTATTTAGAAAATAGCAATGTTTAGCTAAATTGTCATTTATTTGGTACGTAAAGGTACATACAAACAAATATATAATGGTTAACAAAAAAAACTGTTTTATAATTACCTATATCATTTCAACCTTCTGACGATAGAATTAATTGTTCACATTTCACTTGAAATCGTTGGCACTATGGCAAAAAGAAATTAGAACAATAATTAGTGGAATTTGGCAAGTTTGGGCTAATGTTTTCCTGTGGAAGTCATCATTTATAATTTAAATACAGGTTGGTAATGTTGCTGTGAGCGAATGAGAGAAAGTTATTTTTTTTTTCTGTTTATTATAGTTGAGCCACCTGAAAGAAAAAAAAATTAAGTACATCCTCATATTCCATCATCCATTACTCATTCAGTCTTTACAATCTATCTACTTTACAAAACTATAATATTCTGCTATCTATCTTTATACATATATATAAAAAGAAAAGTCCTGACTGACTGACTGACTCATCAACGCCCAGCCCAAACCCTTGGAACTAGAAAACTAAAATTTTGCACAGAGGTTCCCTTTATAATGTAGACAAGGATTAAGGAAGGAGTTTTTGAAATTCAACCCCTAAGGGAGTTAAATAGGGGTTGAAAGACCCCCGCGGGCGAAGCCGCTGGCTAAAGCTAGTAAACAATAATTAGACGCCTACAATTCTATTGATGGATGAAACAGGTACTTGACTAAAAAGCATAAAGTATCTTTGTTTAGGTACTTTTCTTCATCAGCAAGTAATTTTATTAAGTAGGTACCTAATAGATAAAAGGTTGATGGACCTATGATATAACTACAAACATTGCTTTATATCAAGCAAAACCAATTCATTGAGAAATATTATTTTGTACTCCACATAATAAACATTAAAATAAATATATTATGATTCTTCAATATTTAGAAAACAATGTTCAAGACTACCATAGTCTGATGCAAGTAGAGTACAATGCTGATTTTGTAAATTTCCACCGAATGTAAAGAATAATATTGTACGATTTGCATTACTTTGCAACATGTGTGATAAACTTGACAGGCATTAGCATAATCAGCCTATGAAGTTCCCATTGCTGAGACACAGGCCTCCTCTCTGTGAGAGGGAGTGGGCTGTAAATGCTGTAATCCACGGACACACAATAATTGAATTGGATATTCTTACTAACTTATTATTTACAATAATGAATTGTTTTTTTAAGGTAATACTTACTTAAATATATTTATAACACATTTGCTCGTAAAGGGTCTCTTATTTCACCAATATCGTAATGTATGTCATTACGTACTTGTGCGTTATTGTCATGTAAAACACACGAGTTTCTTTTTAATAAGGTAACACGCACGGTTTATCAAGATGCTCCGTCTAAAACGAACGGTACTTTTTAAAATCTTAGCAAAGAGTTTATATGTCAGAAAAGTGGTCAACATTTTATGAATAAAATTAATTTTGGGAGATAAAATATAAAAAATAAACATTTAATTCTTTAATTTAATTAGTTTCGACAATAAATTACAACCATTTATCTGTAACAAAAACAAAAAAAAAATAATTTACTTTTTTAGTAATACTGGCGGTTTTTGTGCCTTTGCCTTAAAAAAAAAGCGCTGATACGCGCGCATTGTTAATTTGTGAACAAGTAAAAATTATTCCGCACGCTTTTTCTTTTCGCTGTATTGTTTTTATTTGAAAATGTCGTCAAGTAATGATGAATTTATTAATTCTACACCGCCAGAAGTCTCAGAGGCAGCAAAAAAGGCTACTCTAAGCCTCTTGCACGAAAAATCGACCGATAGATACTTACAAGCGTATCAAAATTTCATCTTATGTAAAACAAGCAAAGATGCAAATTCATTTTCAGAAAGTGTGTTTTTAGCCTATTTCATGGAACTTTCTCAAAAATATAAGTCAAGCTCATTGTGGTGTTACTATTCTATGCTAAAAAGCACTGTAAAAAAAAACATGGTGTTGATATCAAGTCATACTCCAACTTGCTGGCATTTCTAAAAAGACGCTCAAGTGGCCATGTGAGTAAAAAGTCGAAAGTATTTTCGGCTGACAATGTCAAGAAGTTCCTAAAAGAAGCTCCGGATTGCCGATATTTGGCAACAAAGGTCAGTTGAAACTAAATTATTGTTATTAACTTCTTTCACTTTCGTATTTCTTTACAATATAGGTGTTTTGTACGCTGTTTTTATCTCTTTTCAGGTTGTATTAATATTCGGCAAAAATGGTGCATGTAGACGTCAAGAGTTGGCAAAAATCACAACTAATGATGTCGAGAACCATGGGCGGGTTCTTCTTGTCCAGGTCAAAAACACAAAAAATAAAAGTCCAAGATCGTTCACAATACAGGGGCCTTTTCACGACATAATGAAGAAATACGAAGCGCTTCGTTCAACAAAAGCGATGTCTAACAGATTTTTTCAAAATTACCAAAAAAATGCTCTAGCCAACCCATTGGCATAAATAAATTTGGAGCAATACCAAAAAAAAATGCCGCTTTCTTAGATTTGGATGATCCACATGAATACACAGGACACAGTTTCAGAAGGTCCTCGGCTACATTGCTCGCCGATTCAGGTGCGAACTTATTGACACCAAAACGCCACGGAGGGTGGCGGTCGAACAGTGTAGCCGAGGGCTACATAGATGACTCGATGAGAAATAAAGAAGATATTAGCTCCCGCATTACAAGGAATATAAATTTGGAGCCAAGTGTTGACTCTCGACCATCTACGAGCACACACGCGTACATTCCACCATCGTCGCCGCCGCCACAGCCGCCTCCGTCGCCGCCACTGACTGCAGAACTCTGTGGTCTCGTTTCTCCTACTTTCACTCAAGAGAGTGAGAGAGAGACTGGTGAAATTATAACTAATATTAATAACTTGACAACATTAAAAATGCCAACTGGCAACGTAATAATCAATTTTAAAAGTTGCTCAAATTTTTCCAACTGCTATAACAAGTGGTTAAAGATTTATTCGTATAAGAAAGTCCGAGTTTCATTTATTTCCTCGCAAATATGTTATAAAACGTCGTATGACATACGTGCGCTTCGATAATTACAGCTTCTGCTTTCTTGTAGCCCGAGCCGTAGGCGAGGGCTAGCAATATCGCCCCGGCTGTAATTTTCAATTTACCGCACTCATATCATAATGTACTATTTCAGTTTATATTATATTAAACTAAGTAATTATGCATTGTCTTATCTACATTTTGTATTGACAACCAACAATGTGTGTAGATACGATATTTTTAGGCATATTCAATAGGTTATTTTAAAGGAAATAATATTGGTATTACCTTGAACAGACAATCATGTGGAAATAAGTCTATACCTACCACAGATATAGATAGACCTAGATAACGCAAGTATCATGATCTGTATGAAAACCAAGCGTGCCATTTTTTTACTATCTACTATGACGTCACAAGCACTATTTAGTGATTGAAAAACAAATCGATTCTAAAACGCCGTCGCGTTTGACACTCGTCTCGCCCCACCACCCGCCTACCGCCAACGCTCAAGCAGCCAGCAGTAGGTACGTAAAATTCAACATTAAAAAATACTCGAAAAGTTACCAACTTTATTAGTTGTGATCTTCAGTACCTATATCATTGTCCGATGCTTTTTCCCTTCTACAAAGCTTTCTTCCTCAAAATGTATCGAACAAATAGTGCTATACTTTGTTGGGAACCAATCTTTATTTCCCGTCGCCTCAATCCATTGTTCTTTTAAATTGAGATTATGTGGAAAACTAAAAAATCTCGAAACATTAAGATTACCTACTTATTAAAATTGTCTACATAATAAACATAAAATACAAAATAATTCCTGTTTCCGAAATCGAATCTTGAGAATCGATTTGTGTTGCATAGGATGAACAGCACTTATCGCTAAAATTGACAGAAAAATTATAAAAGCGCCTGTACTCCGAAAGCGAAGCAATATACGATAGTATCACCTGTTTTGACTGGTCGTCTTGCTGACCATGGTTTTGTTATTGTTAATTGTATTAAGTTGTTATTAATTTTAGTCCAGAGGTCCTAGTTTAACTTTTGTTACTTATAGCTATATTTGCATAATGCAGAATTGCATATGTAAGCGGGCATGCCCTTTATGCCTAGAGGCTTTTATTTAGATTGGAAGTTCTGTTTACGTTTTATTTTAATTTTCTATTATTTTTAGTTTTCAATTTTTGATGGTATATTGGCGTGTGCTAGCTGACATATGGCAAATTTTATGTTTTTTTTTTTTGTGTTTCGTAATTTTTATTATAGAATCAAGTTCTTCTAACTTAACAGACAGCTGTGCTGCTGGGGAGTTTGTTCCGCTACTTCTTCTTCCCAGCTAAAGCACTAGGAAGTGGTGAAGGGCGGGCGTTTTTGGGGGGACTGTCTTATGTAATTTTATTTTGACGTTCAAAAAGAGCTGACTCTCAGCCTAGTTTGAATAAATGAGTTTTGATTTTGTTTTATTTTTTTTTATTTTGATATTCATCATTTGTTAACACAGAATGTCACATCAACCGCTACTAGTAAAAGGCGCAATGTGTTACGAATATACAGCATGCTTTAGATTAAAAGATCTACTCTGTATCTCTCAAATTAAACGAAGATTAATGTAATATAAACGGATTTATATTCTAACACAACTGTTTGGTTCAATCGTTGAACAAGGGAATGGCTCCATTTTACCTCGCTTTTAAACGTCAAAACTTTATATGAAGTGTTGCCATCAAAAATAATGAAGTCTGATCCGATACAATTAAATAATCGTTTAAATATTTAACTAGAATAATAATAATAACTACTGTTGTAATATTTACTCATTTTAATACCAATATATTAAAATGAGTAAATATCATAAAATATGTATCGTTCTAAATATTAATTCTAGATAGTATTTTATAAAAATACCCACATCTTGGCATAATAACCTTACAACTAGGCCATCCTGTTTAAGTGAGTCCTCTCACTTGTTTGGTGTACATAAAAATACAGTTTTTTTTTTACAAAATAAAGTACATAATATCTTGATTAAAATACATTATCATTCAAGTTTCTACATCTAATTTCATTTTTCAATAATTCCTTGTACAATATTATTTTACTGTCTTTATAGTTGAACTAAGGTACAACATTCTTATAACAATCTATATCTGTCACAATTCTCATCACAATTTAAACTCCTGAATCTGGGTCTGTATTCTCATTCTTTGTTTCTTGCACAATCTGTCACGATCTTTGGTCAACTGTGCGGAACCGTTATCTTGGTACCATTCATAATCTGCTCTGACCTCACACATAATCATATAATGAATGTACTATGTAAAATATTGTACTTGAAACATTTTAAAAGAGTAACGGTGGAGTTTCTTGCCCATTCTTCTCCATACGAAACTACACTTTGGAAGGGGCGATTAGAATCAATTCTATTTTAATGTAAATGTTGACGTTCAAAAGTGCCTTTTAAGTTTAAATAAATGCTTTGACTTTGACTTTGACCTCTATGACAAACTGTGGTCTCATCTAATCTTATCACTAATCTTACTTATTTTATTTTAATTATCCATAATGTGCCCTCACAGGGTCCATAACTGTATCTTAGCTTTAAGCCTATTTGTAACAACTTCATTCACATTATGGTATCCAAATAAATGAAATGAAATGAAATTCGTGGTACAAGATCCCTCTTAGTTAAGGTGGTCCGAAGAGCGTTACAGTCGGTGACTATTTTAAATCTTAGCCCCAATAAATAGACTCGGAAACGATTTAAAGATGCGACAACCGCTAAAGTTTCCAACTCAAAAGAGTGAAGTAAGTAAACCGTCTATGCCTCGCTGTAGGAGAATTCCTGCAATACCTAGCTTCGAAGCGTCCGTCTGAATTTCGGTTTCTAAATGGGGGTCGTATAAAGCTAATATAGGGCGTTCAACTAATTTTTCCTTTAGCATTCTAAATGACTCCGCCTCATCCGCCGTCCATTTCCATTCGAATTTAGATTTTAAGAGGTCTGTTAGTAGACGAGCAATAAGTGCGAAGTCCTTTACAAACCTTCGGAAAAAGCTAGTTAGGCTGATGAATCGTCTGACATCATGGACGTTTTGCGGAGTTGGGAAGTTTTCTATAGCTAATATTTTGCGCTTTCCTGGGCGTATGCCATCACCGCTTACGTGAAATCCTAGGAACTCTAGTTCGGCACAAAAAAAAACTACATTTGTTTAGGTTAAGTGTAAGACCTGCGTCTTTAATAAGTTGAAGCACCTCCTCTAGCCGTCTCATTCCCTGATCAAAAGAGCTTGAAGGGATCAATGCGTCATCCACATAAACGATCGTATAACAGACTTTCGAAAGTATTTTATTCATTGCTCGTTGAAAAATAGAAGGAGCATTGGCCAATCCATATGGCATGCGTTTAAACTGATATTGCCCATCGGGAATTACAAATGCGGTCTTATCTTGAGATTTTGCCTCTACTAGAATCTGGTAGTAGCCAGATGCAAGGTCTAAACTTACAAATAAAAAATTACCAGCTAATCTGTCAAGTTGATCATCAATCAAAGGTAGCGGAACGTGTTCCCTTTTTGTTTTATTATTTAATGCACGATAATCGACCCATAATCTGCTTTCGCCGGTCTTTTTCTTTACCAGTAACACTGGACTAGCCTAAGGCGAGTTTGACTCGCAAACTATGCCCGCATCGATCATTTTCTTTACCATAGATTGAACCTGTCTACGCTCCGGAAAGGTGAGCCTATACGGGCGATAAACTACTGGTTGCGAATCACTTAATTTAATTTCTATTTGAACTACATTAGTCAACCCCAGTTCTTTTAGGTTATCCGAAAAACACGTTTCATAACTTTTGACCAGCTTTTTAAAATTTTTAACCTCATCTTCGCTAAGTTGTTTGCCATAATGGAAAGCAGAATTAGTCTCAGCGTTCTCAAGATCTAATAAATTTACACTTAAATAGTCTCTGGTACAAGGAGCTTGTGTAATGAGCGTATCCTTATCTAAACAAACCATACTATCACTAAGGTTTTGAACCAGTATCCTAACCTCTCCGTTTTCTATTTCATATTCACCTGGCATCAAATAATATTCATTCTGTGGCTTGCCGCGTAAGGAGCCACTGACGTGAACTACACCCGAATATTTGTTTGTAGAAATACACGGTAATGAATACATTTCCTTAGGGGTATTACAGTACCAGTATTCAAGCTTAATTGTAATTTCAGTGAATTGTCACGAGTAAATATTAACGAATGCGTATTTTTTGTAATGACTATATCTGGTTTCTCTGTGACACTATGTCTAATTAAAACTGAATATTTAATAACGCTATCATCAACAACGTACGCGTTAACCTTCTCCACATTACCTTGAATTTCAATAATGACATTTGCTTCACCTAATGGTACTACAATACTCTCACCTATACCCCTCATAGTCGGTAAGTTGCTATCAGTCCACGTGATTGCCCTCTTAAGAGCCTCACTATGACGAATTAGTGTACATTGGCTACCCAAATCCACGTAACCTTTGAACAACCTCATCGTTGAGTTTCAAATACATTTAATATTTATTGTCAATATAATTATTTGTTTCAATACGCATCACGTCTTTTTCTTTCGGTTTATCAATTTTACTAGCTGGGTCAGATGGTAATCTGGGACAGTTAATTGACAAATGCCTTAATTACACTTCAATATCTTTTTGTGCATTTGGAACTGTTATGCCATTGCAACATGTTATGTTCATTGTAATTAAAGCATACAATTGACGCATCATTGTGTGACTTCGAAGTCTTAGTCTCACTGCCATTAGCCGTCTGCCTAACACTATTACTAGACGATGAGGAGGTAGTGTTGTAACGCTTATCATAGTTGACCTTTGATCTATCGGGTTCACGACGCTGTTGCATGATTGATTGAAAATATGTGAGGACCTGCTCCGGCTCCTGACATTTTGCTGCTTTCGCGCCTAATCTCAATGACCGATCCTGAATCCCATAAAGTAGGCAATCTACCGCACGTTTACTACGTATTTCGCATCGATTAAGTAGATTTTTTTTTTCATAATAATAATGTTCTAAGCAATCGTTAAATTGATTTGACAAAATCTCGGTTTTGACAACATCTCGGTAAGTAATTCAGCATAGTCTTCACTATTCGGAAATAATTGCTCCAGTTTGCCCCTCCACTCAAACCATGAATACGACATAGATGGAAGAGCCTGGTACAATAAACAATGATATAAAGGAACTCATATGACCTGTCAGTAGGTAAGCTAATTCTGGTGAATTAATCACAGCGACCAACAATTCTTATCGTTTAAGTAGTCGTTGATAGAATAGTATGCTTTAGAACAAAGGTTAGATTTTACTTTAGCTTTAAAAGCATTAAAAATAATGTAAATCTAGCTAAGAAGAGGGAAGCTTCTTATAAAAGGTTATACCAAGCCCAATAAATTAGTCATAGACCTGACGTACTCGATATTGCCATTCTGCAGCGAATCAACCTTCGGTTGAATTCCTTAGAAGCATTAGACGAGCTCAGCTCTGACCATCGCCCCGTCGTCTTGCATCTGGCCCCCCGGACGGATCTCCCAGATCCTGACTAACCCCCCCTTACCAAAGTGGTAACAGACTGGAGGAAAGTAAGCGATTCGCTGAAAACCAACACATCCGCCCACTTGGAAACTATACCCGATCGATTCGACTCACTCGCCGACACAATGGCGGCGATTGACTGATTCACGGGTCACGTAAAATCAGTCCTGGACGAGAGTTCAAGGCGGGTTCCGGTGGGGGAAGACCCCCACTGGAAGTTGCCGGACGATGTACGCAAACTGCTGAATGAGAAGAACGCGTCTGTTCGTGGCTACAGCAACTTTTCCTGAACAGCGAAAAAAGCCCACATGCGCTATTTACAGCGAGCTGTAAAGACACGCATGTTGGAGCTGCGCGACGCGGGCTGGGACAAGATGCTGAGCGAGCTCGAGGCAACCCATCTAGCCTTCTGGCAACTTCAGAGGAAACTCAAGTCCCGAGAAATTGCTTCCATGCCCCCCCTGACCCGTCCCGATGGCACCATCGTCTTCGATGACATTGACAAGGCCGAATGTCTATCCACCAGTCTAGAGGCCCAATGCACGCCCAGTTCTCAACCAGTGGACCAAGCACATCTCGCTTAGGTGGACGCTGAAGTCGAATGTAGAACCTCCCTCCCGCCCGTCGAAGACCCCGATGACCCATTACCTCTCGTCACCCCGGACGAAGTTCACGAGGTCATCAAAAGTCTGAAACCCCGCAAGGCCCCCGGTGCTGACGGAATCACCAAAAAGGTGCTCAAAATGCTGCCCGCCCACCTGATCATGCTCTTGACCACCAACTTCAATGGTGTCCTGAGCAATAACATCTTCCCCGATGCATGGAAGCAAGCCACGGTCATCGGCATCCCCAAGCTGGGCAAGCCCAAGTCCGAGCCCACGAGCTACCGCCCCACTCCGCCGCCACTTGCCGCTACTGAGCAGTCTCGGCAAGATCTATGAGAGACTTATTTATAAGCGACTCAGAAATTACGCCGAGACCAAAATCCTCATACTCAACGAGCAGTTCGGGTTCAGAACTCAACACTGTTGTGTGCAACAGGTCCACCGCATCGTAGAACATATAAACGATGGCTTCCAGCGCAGTACGATGACAGGTGCAGTATTTTCCGACATAGCGAAAGCCTTCGACAAGGTCTGGCACACTGGCTTGTTATACAAGCTGTACCAACTCGGTGTGCCCGACCGTCTCGTGCTCATCTTACGAGACTTTCTGTCGAACCGCACTTTCCGCTATCGCATCGAAGGGGCGCTCTCATCCCCCCACCCCGTTCACTCCGGCGTCCCTCAGGGCGCGGTGCTGTCCCCGCTCATTTTTACTCTATTCACGAGCGATATCCCAAAAAGTAGAAAGGCACAGTTGGCTCTATTCACAGACGACACAGCCATCTACTACTCCGGGAAAAGTCAGGACGCGATAGCCTCCACTCTCCAGACCACGGTCAACGTCCTTGGTGCATGGTTTCGAAAGTGGAGGATCGACATAAATCCGGATAAGAGCCACGGCCGACTGCCCACGACCTAAAGACCGCACCCTCTGCACGGAGCCTCCGAGCTGCGTGCTCTGCGGTGGGTCCGGTCACCCGGAGAATTACAGGGGCTGCTCGAAAGCCCCAAAGTCATCTTCTCCCAGGCTGACGCCCGTCATCAAAGGGAAGCTCCCTCCGCGGCTCTCCCAGACCAACTCTAGCCCCAGAGCCCCAGTCCCTGGAACAGACTGAACCAGCAGCAGGCATTCGCTGCAATGGCGTCAGCTAGGCCTATCCCTGCGCCCATCCCTCTGCTAATGGACCCGCGTAAATGAATGCCTAACAAAAAAAAAACAACAAATTTGTTATGAACTTTATAAAGCCGGTGAAAGGGAGCACGTAGTTTTTTGAAGTTCAATAATAGAGCTGACATTATTAGGCATGGGATTATTGATATTAAGAGCGCAGGCATTAGGCTGTGAAGGTTGGGGAGAACTCACTATCTGTTGATGAGCAACTCTATCATAAGATGGGGAGAGTGGGGCATGGGTCCTTGGTTTAAGTGTCACAGTTTTGCGATAGGACTGAGAAATTGGAGTTTTGACAATGTTAGCGTATTTACGGGAAGCTGCTGGGATAATCTCGCTAGCCTCAGCATAGGGAATAGTTTTCTCAGCCATGACAGTATTAATAGCCTTTTGCCTGCCATACTCGGGGCATGACTTGCTGTCAGCAAAGTGATCACCCGAACAAAGCACACAGAAGGCCTTGCCCTCAACAAAGTTGCAACCATCACCTAGATGATCGTGGCCACATTTACTGCAGCATGGTTTAGACCTGCAACCCATCACTCTAATAAGAGTTTTGGGGTGCAGGTCAAGTTTACCCCTAGCTTATTAATAATTAAGCTAGGGGTAAACTTGCACTATATTAATTAGCATCACATACACTTTGCCCCTTAGGCCAAATGTATTAAGTAACCAGTTTTCGAAATTTTTCACCTCATGAAGGTAGCTAATTGATTCCTTTGTTGTTGTAACTTACTGACAGCAGCCGATCGATTCACAGTACGTTGTTACGGTGAGATTGTTACAGAATAGAGGGGATTGTAGCTAAGTAATAATAGCATGATTGACCCGTGCGCTCGATCCATCTGGTAAAACTACGCTTGCAGTAGTTGGTCCGTGGATGGATGACCAGCTTTAAATACTAAGACCCGTCCTTGCCTCGGAAAGCACGTTAAACCGTTGGTCTCGGCTGTAATTCGTCGATCTTTGACAATCGTTACGGGTCGTCAGAAGGCCGAAAGTCTGACAACCAGACTTATCTAGAGGAATCGTACTACCCAGTAACTTTAAAATACTGGTACTCATGCAGCGGCATCCGGGTAGAGCGAAAGCCCACCCCATCGTTATTGGGAAAAGTCTAGGCAGATGGTGATTTTTACAGAATAGACCACCTGTTCTTGCAAAAATAGTAGTGATGATCTAAGAGAGACGGACCACAATCAAAGTGATCCCAAACATCAATGACCCATCATTTTATACACGAACCAGTTCCGTTTAGACTTCGGAGCCTTCAGATGTTCACGACATCGTCATAAACAACCGATCATGAACCGATTGATCGATAAAAAATGGTTAATTGATCCCATAAGAGCTGTTAATTAAAGCGTGGGATCATTACGTACGCGGAAATCGATTCGATTTACGATATTTGATGAAGAATCGGGTAAAAAATCGGTACTGTTGACAGAAGTGTTATAAAATAGAAGATGTTTTAATGATGATTTAAAAAAGAGCTATATCATTTTGCAACATCTTAATGTATTTATTAGATAATTAATCACGTAATTTTTCTCAATACACTTTTTTACTGGTAAACGATTACAAATTATAGGTTGTATCAATCATCGGTAATCGTAATATTTATAAATAGACCATTTGAACTCAAAATGTATAACGCCACATTTGTTTTTAGCGCTGTCATAATGATGGTAAAATTATTATGAGATTTAGTAGGTTCTTCTTCAGAAATAGTAAAACTTACAACCCCTATTTTTTTTTACTAATTTTGTATTATTTTGACTAATCTAAAATACATTATAAAAACTCTCTACATACATATTTATACTATATTCTTAATTAACCAACAATAGCGCCGTTCATCCACTGCTGATGTAGCGATAAGAATATCCCTCGGTAACTCCCAATAATCGCGAAGGCTCGTACTGATACACAGGTCTAACTCCAGCAGTGAACTACTTTCATTATAATACATCTATTATTTTTTAAAGCAGTGGTGGCGCAGTGGCAACAGCCGTGACTTACGAGTTGTTGGTCGTAGGTTCGAACCAAGACAAGTGCTTTACTTTATTTAAATTATTTCATCACCACTGCTCTCGAAACGGTGAAGGAAAACATCGTGAGGAGACTAGAATGTCCTAGAACCAAACACTCGAAGACATGTGCCATCTATCAACCCGCGCTGGGTACGCGTGGCGTATTACGGCCCACTCCCTCTCACAGGAAGGAGGCGGGAGCAGGCCTGTGCCCCAGCAGTGGGAACACTAAAGACTGATTATGATGATGATTATGGATAACCATTACTTAAATAATTATTTGGATCTCAGTAACACCTTCTATAAACCTAGGAAACAAGTGTGAAAATAATATGCGTAGCAAAACTAAAGATCATACACAAAAAGTGGAATAAATGATGCAAGGAAGACATTATGTGGTTATTTTAGTATGTATTAAAGTAAACAAAAGCTAGATTTTTATAATTTCCGTGTCCAAATCAACAAAAATAGTCACGCATTTAAAAACTAGATATCTGCAGAAACATAAAAAAACTTCATTTTAAGATTCGGATTTTGGTGTTGAACCCTTCGCTCTGAGTCCTCGAACAAAATTAACATAATTTGTTAAAATGAATGAGGATTAATATTTTTAACAAATTATGTTAATTTAAAACTTAGCGGTTTTAGAAACTTTACCTACTTACAGGCACACGAGGAACTTCAACTTCTTCTCTGGGATATCTGCAATACGAAACGCACTTGTGTTTCCATTGCAGATATCCATCATAGGCAGCTCTAATCACTTAGCTCCCCTAGGCCCAAGCAGGAACGCACGATCAAAATTTAACGTTAATTCATACGACTTTTGGATTGAAAATACATCAGGCAGGAGTCAGGTTTGTGACTAAAGGCGATCCCGTCGTCTCCCATAGGCTCTATGAATGGACGACTCATCGTTTTGGCTCACTATGTATCGCCGCTTGGGCGCACCTTGTGTTGCTCCGCATCGGTGTTACTACGGTTTAACTGTCGATAGTCTTAGGTACCATGGCCTGTCCTGCTGCAGGAGCGCAGGTCGCATAGCACGGCACCCCAGCGTCAGCGATATTATTCGTCAAGCCCTTGTTACCACGAAAAAGCGAAAAGATTGTTTGTATTTATTTTCATATTTAGTTAGTTGGTACCTAATGTAAACAGTTAGTTGCGTAATATGCTGTCGTGATTTCATGGATTTAGTTTTGTAAAAATGTATTATTTTAATACCGAATTACAATATCTACTGTGGCAGCACCATTAAGTTAGCATCATGAATTACCGCTCACGACTTTCTTTTTATTTGGGTCGGCAAAACCCTTAGATCCCCGCGGCGATATCTGACAACTGAGATGATTACGACTTCGCTCAGAAATAAATAATAGTTTAAAAAACTAAAAAACACGCTTTAAAAACCAAACTAAAAAAGGAGATAATAATTTAATTCAATTAAAAAGCTAAGTATTTGAGGTATTTTTATAATCAATTAATGTCAAGCACCCCACTCCTTTTTTAGTTTGGTTTTTAAAGCGTGTTTTTTCGTTTTTTAAACTATTATTTATTTTCTATTTTTTAGTTCTGCTAACTACAAAAACGTGTTTTTTTTTTTAATTATTGAATTGTCATTGAATTTGGTCCTCGACAAGTTTACAAAGTTTCAATGAAATCTGACCGTTTAAAGTGGGTCAAAATCGCGCTCAAATGAGTCGGTTACATACAAACAAACATACAAGTGAAGCTAATATAATGCGTGGGCAAAATATCCACTCAAGTTTCTATTGCATGTGGCTACATGCAATAGAAACTTGAGTGGATATTTTGGCCACCTGAAGTAAAATGTTATGGGCTCTTGAATTATCAGACCATATTATAAATCCTAAGGCGTACTTCAATTACGTCATTTTGTATTCGAAAACAAATGTTGAAAACAGAAAAGTGGTTGAAAGTGTATTTGTTCCCGTGTTATGATGATTTCTGATAAAATTACAATGTTCATTTGCACGAAATTTTGCTTGTTTCTTTTAGAATAACAGCAGTTATTTTATGAGAATCCTACTTAACATTTTCATAATATTGAAACTCAAACTTCATATCTCGCGGAGGTCAACGACCGTTTTGTGCACTCGATTATTCAAAGAATTTATAAAAATAGTTATCGTATGAAATATACATCGATTGACAATTATATAGGGTTAGAGCTTTACAAACCTTAAAGATACTAGCAATTCACTATGAAACACTCAAAATAATCAAAATTCATGAACGACTTTTTACAACGGTTTGTTTACGTAACATGTTTTTTCAAAAACATTTTTTTTATGATGCTATTTGATGCAAATATTATCTCAAACGATGTAATAACTACTTTTAAATGAATATTTATCCACTTAACGTCGAATATGCACAAAAAATAAGAAAAAAAACACTAAAAACTAGAGAGCATAACACGAAAACGCCCTGTTTACAAACGAGTTCGAAACGTCATTTCAACTTTTTTTTTTAGGTTGCCAGACAATCCTTACTCAAAAATTTAAATGAAATTAAAACCGTGGGAAGTCGGGCCGGGCCGCGGCGTGGCCCGGCGGGGCTTGACAGAACGCGACTTGCCGGGCCCACTGGGGATGGGGGCCCGCTCGGGACGAAAGCGGTCGGTCTTTTTAAATATGTTTTTGTACGATGGCAACACTGTATGGATGGATGGGGACAAAAATGTAATTTTAGATGGTAAAATGGAGTGCGGATCATTAATAGGTGTTTCTTTTTTTGAGGCTGGGAAATCATCACATTCTCCCGCTCTGGGTGGAGCAGGAGGTTGTGTCAGACTTTTACTGACTAAAACCTACCCGTGTTCCCTCAGTTGCCTGTGTACCAGGGGCGACGCGGCGACGGTATCTCTTTCGAACAACCCGCGCCCCTGGCAGGCATCGGCCTTTGCGGACCCCACCAGTCCGGCGCACCAGGACACATGGCACACCGTGACCACCCCAGGAAGCAAGTAGAACAAGGGCCCCAGACTACCCTGGCACCCTTGCCACCCTTGGTCCCCCTGCGACGGGTCAGCACAGTGGCCCCGCCGCCTACCACTTTTCGGCCGCAGGGGATAGGGAGAGCGGCCAACGCTATACCAACACTCCTCTTCCTCTGCGGACCCACCGTGTCCACCATCAAACGGTGTCAGGCCCGTCCAGGCCACGGAAGGGAAGAGCGCTACTCAGAAGTACCGGCACTCCTCCTCCGCCGCAGCCTGTAACCCTCAGCCGCGATGCCTCCCATCCGACATCGCGGCCCGCCTCAGTTGCGGTGCACCCCACCGCAACCTACTTTTTGGCCGCTACGTCGTCGGCTTGGAGACAAAAGCCTTGACGAGCGGCCCCACCTTGGGGTTCCCCTTCGCTTCACCGTGGGAGTGGACCACGGCTACTGAGCCCCCCCGGGAACCTATTGGGGGGGTCATTAATAGGTGTTCGACAGTCGAAGAGAACAGTTGTGAAATTAAAAGTATAAGCAAGTTTTAAGTGTCGTTTTCTTTAAAATATCGTACTAAAAATAATAATAAATGTCTTTACTTACTATTGTATTTAGATTTAAAAACATGATACCAGATTACCTACCCATAGATATGATTATGGAGTTTTTGGCGGGATCGGGTTGGAACATGTCGCACGAATTTTCATTTTCATGAAATTTAGTGAAATAGCGAATTAAATTGTATAATTTTGGTAGTGAATTATTCAATTTAGTTACATGTGAGTGCACAAGTGTAGTGAAGGTGAAAATAAGTGACTAACGTGGACTTTTCGTGTTCCCCCAAAAACTCATGTTAGGTTGTTGTAAAGTTGCTACCGCTTTACAATAACTTTGACTTGACTGGACTTGACTGACTAAAGACGACTAAGACTTTTTCGTAACTTCGTGCCCGATTTCGGGCCATTTACTTGATCGAAAAGAAAAATTACTTGACACTGGCTAAATGCACAAACCGTGCGAAGCCAAAGCCCAAAAAAAAAAAAAGATATGAATAAAGTCTTAAAAAGTTAAATTTACGTTACGTCTACTCCGCGCGTTCGAGCTAGGCTCACAGTTTGTTTCTGATCCAATAAAATGATAATTAAGTCGTTCTAAATGCCAATGTTAATAAAACATGAGGATGCTTTTTCCTGACTTTTAAGGGACTTTTGAGAAACAGGAAGCATCATCATCAAAGATACTTCTGAAACTCGTGACCGGACACCAACTGCCCACTAAATAGTACCTACCTATGTACTTATGACATCTATATAACACTATGTACTTTAGCAGCATAGTGTACGTACATAATTCGCAACAAAATATTCATTAATCTTTTGTTGTCCGGCAAGACACGAGACAGATCACTGGCAACACTTTACTTATGGTGCCTGGGTATACGAGTACCTAGCAGACTTACATGGTATTGAAATTAGATGCAACGATTATTTTCTACTAAGGATCATTGCTGAAAGGGTCCCACAAATATTAGCACTACAGCCACCCGTTAAGTGGGTAGTTAAACTATACAGGAGCGGCTTTGAGTCTTACAGGATACAGCTTAATACCACCATGGAGGGACTACCTATCTTAACCAGATACCTGGTAACACGAAACTCCTTGATGGTCGTCCATACCAACATAGGTACATAAGTCAGCCGTTAACCTTTTAGAGAGATAAAGATCGTCAATAATGGCTCTGCAGCGCTTACCCCAAATTATTATTGGTCGGCGCGACATATCTTTTTCTTCCACACTTCTCTATTAGTCGTCATCTCGGTAGTCACACCCTTGCTAACCATATCGTCATTCACACAGTCCATCCATCGTTTCTTTGGTCTCTTATAGCCATCGACATTTTATCTCAAAACTTTCCTCACGACATTTTCCTCATTCCTTCGTATCACATGCCCATACCATGACAACCAATTTCCACACAGCTTTTCAGCTATCGGTGCCACTTTCAGACTTCCTGTTATGATAAAGATCGTTTATGTTCTAAGATTCTTCGAACTTTTGTTTACTAGCCTAGGCTGTCCCACTCTTGGGCAAAGGCTTCCCTCCTCAGTTTATATATATTAGTCTATGCTTCCCTCCACTCTGTTGATCTATCGCGAACCCGTGCGTCTTTCTTCCAGTTTTGACGGAACCTATTCAGCTCGTCTTGCCATCCCCTACGTGGTCTAAAAATTAATAGTTAAAACAAAGCCTTGCAAAATCAGAAATGCTACATATTGCTACCGAAATAGTTATAGGTATGAGTAAAGTATTAAAATAAGTGCTTCAAAAACTAGTGTTAAATTCGTGTCTAGTTAATCAATCCGTGTTTTTACATTTTTAATTACTACCTATTAAGCTGTGTAATGATTTTTTACCGCCAAGGTGCCTTCTGCTTAGCAGTCTAATGGTCTGTCAATCACGAAAAAGAATCAGGTTGAAAGTAATAGGTCCCGGTTTTTTGAAGATTCTTAGGTTGTGTAAAATTAATTAGTCATAACTGAAAATAAGCTACAGCTTACCTTATTTAAATATTAACAGTAAAAAATCAAAAATCAAAACATTCCTCCTATTTTGGATTTAATTTACGTATTTTAATGTTTAGTGTAATTGTTTAATTACTTGCCCGCATTGTCCCGATTTGGTCCTGTGGCCTTTCAATAATTAATAGAATTTGTGAAAAACTGTTGGAAAATGGTAAAAATGAGAAAAACGTTTTGCCGTGAAAATTTTCCGAGATTTTTCATTCCATCAAAACCTAATGCTGAATATTTTGAATTAAAACGAACTTTCAAAATAAGATTGCGCGCTTACCAACGAATAGCATTTCATTTTAATTTCTATAGATAGTTAGAGTTTTGATTTTGAGATTGAAGTTCTACTCCTATTTCATTGTTTCTGTAGTGTTATGTATGAGAGAGGGTTGTATTTTGTATGATAAAACTGAAATGAATTGGTACCTTTAGGATTTCGACGCAAACCTAAATAAAAGATGTAGAATGTACCCAGCTATAATATCTTTTAGTTTTATTGCTTGCGACATAAGATCTAATTTAACTCTAGGTACTAAAAAAAAAATACTAACTAAGTATACAAATAAGTACAAAACAAAAGGACACTTGGGCGTCGAAGTACTCGTCCGCATCGCTGTCATCCGGAAGCGTGCCCAGAAGACTGACAGCAATAATAAATCCATTAGGTATATGAGATCTGCTAGAGCAACTAGTTAATTGAACTAAGCTAATAAGTGGTCCAAAGACTCAAAGTACTTCCTTAAAATCTCTTCTAGACTTCTGGTTTTACAATAATTAGGACTAATGATTCTAAGGACCGAAATACGTGCCTTATCTGGAAAAGCTTTTGAGTATTCACGTTACAGTGTTGTGCATGTATTACATAGTACAAAGAAAATATGTTAAAATTGCTGTAATATTGTTAATATAGTGTTAAAAGAAACTGTTTTACTTTTATTAGATGGCGGAATGAAGTTGACGTTTACATGAGGGATTGGTCTTTATTGACCCAGGATCGAGTTGAGTGGAAAAATTAAAGGGAGGCCTCTGCCCTGCAGTGTATAGTCCATACAGGCTGATTTATTATTCTTTTTCCCTCTTGTATGTTTTGTGAATCTAACTTTTACTGCATGTCATAACTTTAACTTATCTAATTTTTGTCAATAACGGTTCTTTAACATACACCCTAAAAATGTAGAGGTCTGGCTATTGTGCCACTGGCACTCCTAGTACAAGGGCCACGGCTACACTAGACTTGAAGTAAAAAATAAATAAATAAAGAAAGTATTTTCAGAGAAAACTTTATATCTAGTCTATTCTATTCTATCTATTTTATTATTGTAAGACTGTTATAGTTTACTCTTAAAATAATAAGACTAATAAAATATATACATGTATAAAAAAGGGGAGAGGAATCATTGGCCATCAAAAATTCATCCGCATCGCTATCAATAGGAAAAGTGAGCAAAAGGCTGGTAGCAATAACACGTTTATTAATGACAATGCTCCTTATTCCACAAATAAAAAAAAAAACGTTTTATTTTTACACGCTTTATATTAGCTTCACTTGTATGTTTGTATGTAACCGACTCCTTTGAGCGCGATTTTTACCCACTTTAAACGGTCAGATTTCATTGAAACTTTGTAAACTTGTCGAGGACCGATGACAATTCAATAACTAAAAAAAAATTGACAAAAAAAAAAACGTTTTTGTAGTTAGCAGAACTAAAAAATAGAAAACAAATAATAGTTTAAAAAACTAAAAAACACACTTTAAAAACCAAACTAAAAAAGTATAAAATAATTTAATTCTATTAAAAAGCGGTGGGATGCTTGATATCAATTGATTATAAAAATACCTCAAAAAACTTATTTTTACACGCTTTATATTAGCTTCACTTGTATCTTTGTTTGTTTGTTTGTATGTAACCGACTCCTTTGAGCGCGATTTTGTCCCACTTTAAACGGTCAGATTTCATTGTTTGTAAACTTGTCGAGGACCGATGAAAATTCAATAATTAAAAAAAAAAAATAGAAAAAAAAAGGTTTTTGTAGTTAGCAGAATTAAAAAATAGAAAATAAATAATAGTTTAAAAAACGAAAAAACACGCTTTAAAAACCAAACTAAAAAAGGAGAAAATAATTTAATTCAATTAAAAAGCGTGGGGTGCTTGACATTAATTGATTATAAAAATATCTCAAAAAGCACCCCACGCTTTTTAATTGAATTAAATTATTATCTCCTTTTTTAGTTTGGTTTTTAAAGCGTATTTTTTAATTTTTTAAACTATTATTTATTATTCCTTGCGCTCCAATAACAAAGAAGCAAAATCTGTAACTAATACCAGCTTGCTGCCCGTGACTCGGTGGAACGCAGAACAAAAAGGCTCTTAGGCGACGAAACGTTGGTAGCTAAGCTTCACAGCTATGTAGGTTCGTCGGCGTAATGTTGCTTGCCTGTCGATCTTCTATAGACTGTACTTCGGTGTGCGCATGAGCCCCACGACCTGATCCCATCATCAAACTCAAACTCAAACGCTTAGCATTTATTTCAATTAAACCATTTACAGGCACTTTTGAATTGTCAAAAAGTCAACCAGTTGGAAAGTTGAAGCTAGTTGCCCATTCCAAAACGTAGATCTCTATGGAGAAGAACGGGCAAGAAACTCCATGGACACTCTTTTTAATCATGTTAGGTACTACAAAATCTTGGGAACATTATTCTTGTTGCTTCTATATGTGAGAACAATGTAAAAACAAAAAAACAATTCTAAATTTAAGATTTAAAATAAGCCATGGAAGTTAGGAGATGACCAGTCTCAACCGACGGCGCCCGTTCACGAACTTGACGCGTGGATCAGCACCATCCAACTCAAACACCATCGCCCTTTTACTACCGGACTACCAGACTCACTGCGGGGTACCATTCGCACTTGGTCGATATCAGCCGTACTCAGCGCTTCTCCTCCACATTTATTATGCGCACAGCCAAAGTGTGGAACTCTCTGCCTGCGTTTGTGTTACCTTCCACATTTAACCCGTCTACCTTCAAAACAAGAGTGAACAGGCATTTTCTGGGCACACTCGATCCATCATAGACTGCAACAATCGCTTTCCATCGGGCGTGATCGAGGTTAAGAGCTGGCCCATTAACTAATAATATAAAATAAATAAAATAATAGGTAATACCTAGCGCTCAAAAGGGCGCTAAAACCGAATCCTTTAAATAGAATGGCAAAACCCAAATAATCAATATGAACAAGTCAAAAGGTTAACAAAATGTTACTAAAAGCAACTTTCGACCAGGATCTTTACCTGGGTACTTATTTTTTCCACATTAATGTTGTAATAGCATTCTTAAAATATAAAATTAATCTTTTATTGTATGAACTTTAAACACAACCAAATCAATCACCTAATCGAAATCGTCTGTTCTAAATCTAGATTTATAGATACTACAGCAACTTTTGAAAGTATCTAAGGTTTAGTCCAGACAAAGGTGATGAGCGAATAATAATATTGTTATTAAGGGCCTGTGATTAAGTAATATCAGCCATACGGGTCGCGGTTGGTCCATGGATGGGTGACCATCATTACATTTCAAGTCCCCACCGTGCCTCAGAAAGCACGTTAAGCCGTTGGTCCCGGCTGTCATTCGTGGATCTCTGACAGTCGTTACGGGTCATCAGAAGCCCGAAACTCTGACAACTAGTCTTACAGTAACTAGGTTGTGAGGGTCAGATGGGCAGTCGTTCCATGTAAAATACTGGAATTCAACTGCATCCGGTTAGAAAGGAAGCTGACCCCAACATAGTTGGAAAAAGGCTAGGCAGATGATGATATACAGGGTGGCAGGGGATATCACAACTTGTTACCTTGGATCAGTACATGCACCTGGACCCACCTTCATCGGCTATTAAAAAAAAATGTTGTTCCATATGTTTTGGCCGCATAGATATTGCACTTTTCTATAATTTAAGCCGAAAGACTTCCACTGTTGGACTTAGGCCTCCCCCAAGCTCCTCCACTTCGACCAGTCTTGTGCTTCCCACATCCAGCGGATTCCCGCGGCCTACACAAGGTCATCGGTCAACCTTGTGGGAAGCCTTCCCACTCTACGTCTTCCGGTACACGGTCGCCAGTCCAGAACCTGTCGGCCCCATCGGCCCTCTGTTGCCCTGTGCCCTGCCCACTGCCACTTAAATTTGGCAATTTTTTCGGGCTACGTCGGTTGCCTTGGTCGGTGGCCATTGCACTTTTCTATGAAACAGCAGATTTTTTATTTGATCGCCACGAAACATTTTTACTCTAGGAGGTCTAGACTCATGTGCTGAATTTTTGGTTACAGTTTGCGTGGAAGTATCCCTGTCACCCTTTATGTGTGTGTTTTTTTTGTATTTTGACATGTTATTTTAATGTTTGTAATTTGGCACTTTGTAATTTACTTAATATTCATGTTATTTAATATCTTGTAATTGTGCTGTTGTGTGTGGTGCTAATTCTTCTTCGTCCACTTAATTAATCCTACTCATGTTATAAAGTAGCTTTTGCCGGCGGCTTCACCCGCGTGGAGGTCGTAGATTATCTCACGGGGCCGTACTGTCGGGGTAAAAAGTACCCTATACGTTAATCTAGGTTATAAACTATCTGCGTGCCAAATTTTATCCAAATTCGTTCAGCAGTTTTAGCGTGATTGAGTAACAAACATCCAAACTTTCACATTTATAATACTAGTAGGATAGGATGTGAAAGTTTGTATGGGTGGTCGAAGTTTGGCATGCATATAGTTTATAACTTGGATTAACACGTAGAATGCTTTTATCCTAGAAGTCCTACTAGGTACTACGTTCCTGCGAGATAATTTCCGACCTCCACGTGGGCGAAGCCACTGGCAAGAGTTAGTGATATATATTTGTATCTATCTCATTTGTAAAACTTACAGATATATATTTGTATCTATCTCATTTGTAAAACTTACAGATGTACTCGTTGATTTCACCTACGCGATTAACCTGACCATTGTTCGGTGCAACGGTGTGACTTTGACGATTGACAAATGACAGGCTAATCATGCCAACTAGCATAGACACATATACAGAAGAGGCTAATACGGTAACCTGACTTAACTTTGTATGAATGGTATTCTCTACATAGGTATAGTCGACTTCGTTATTGTTTTTCCACTTTTGGTAAGAACTCCCAGTAAATTGAAACTTCACTAAGGTTGTACTGACATAGCTTGCGGAGCAAGCAAGCTTAAGTGGCGGTGGGCTGGCCATGTTTGTCGAAAGACTAATGGCCGGTGGAGCAAACGAGTCTGGGAATGGATATCGCGTATCTGCAAGCATGGTGTGGGCTGCCTACAGCTACATGAACCGACAACCTGAGAAAAGTGGCTGGGATAGACTGCATGCGGAAAGCGAAGGACAGGATGTTGTGGCGCAGCCTGGGAGAGACCCATGTCTTCTCTAACGGACACACAGACAAAAAGACTTTGTCGTGTTATGACATTCAGCCTTAGGGTGGTAATACAAATAGGAGGTCAACATATTATGAAAATGAGTATGAATTATGTTTTTGGCAAATCATACTGGCCCGTAAAAGGGGCTCGTGGCTCAATGGGAACAGCTTCACTGGTCAATCGAAGGTTAATCTACGCTTGCCACGGTCCGTTTGTGGATGGGTCCACGGGCCATCCATTCGCTCTAGAGTGGTCTATATTTAATGGATCTTCTGTCTACCCGTAACCACTGTTCTATAACAGTGGTTACGGGTAGACAGAAGCCCGGAAGTCGGTCAACCAGTCTTACTAAGCTGGATCGTGAAACCCACGTACTTGGTTGTAGAGGTCAGGTACGCAGTCACTCTATGAGAAATACTGATATTCAGCCTCTTCCAGTTAGACTGGACCCAATATTTGGGAAAAGGCTAGACAGAGCGATTTGATTGGTGGACCGAGTCTAGAACTATCCAGCGAATAGGTATGTAGACATTATTTTGCTCATTATTACACCTCATCTGTACAAGATTTAAACATTTAAAACTAACATAACAAGCAATCCAGAGATCACGAAATAATAATGATATTGATTCACGCAATGCAATTAAACATTCAAGATCACGACCCAGACATTGAACTGATATGAATCGATTTGAACCGATACTTTCGTTTGGAATCGATATCATAATGTGATATTACGAGTATGTTATTGGCCAGATTTGCAAACGATTATTAAGATGCATGAATAACTATAACTGATAGATAACTGTAGCTGTAAACCATCACGCTTGTTATCTCCTAAGGGTGAGCAGAGTTACCTGTACAGCACAGCAACATTTCTCCAGTTATGGTTGCGACCCATGTGATAGGGGGAAAGCTTAAATCCAGAATAAATCATTCATAAATCAAGACTCCGGGCTGCTACTGACAAACCCAATATTACTTTGCCCGACTTGGGAATCAAACCCAGGACCTCATGCTCAGCAGTAGCGCTTGCGAATATGATCAATCTAAAATAAGAAGATAAGAAAATAAAATAAGAATATTTTGATTAATTATTGACGGCACGGTTGGCGCAGCTGCGCTGCGTGTCGCGGGTTCGATTCCCGCACGGAACAAATATTTGTATGACCTACAAGTAGTTGTTCCGGTTCTGGCTATTAGTGTATGTGAGTTTAAATGTTTGTAAATGCACCCACAATACAGGAAAAAATCCTTGTGTGGGCCAATGTTTAAAACATTGTTTTATGCATTAAAAAATTTACAAAAGAAGTAAAAGATTTTTTGTTAACATTTAATTTTGATTTGCATTTATTTAATTGCAAAAATACATGGGCACTAAATCATAGGAAGGCAATAATTGCTTTTGTATTGACTGGTTGAAATATTAAGTCAAAGTCCAAATCTAAAAAAATATGCTCTAATCTGGCGCCAAAAGACCAATAGTCCTTTTTCCCATGCCAAGTTAATGGAATCCTTGAAAAATATATTGAGACTTGACACACGAGGTCAATCACGTTCGGTAGCTCAAAAAAGCTTCAAACTAATTACTTGAGGTCTCATAGTTTTGCTTCATTATCTTCGCTATAAAGTGACGTCAGACGCGTGTGTTCAGGATCGACAGCAGATGGTATATAATAGGTCAGTCGACTCGCAGCATCACAGTTCAACTTGAGCTTCATCCACATTAGGTTTTGAGTGTTCCGACAACTACTATACAAAATGAAACTGGTAATTAATTTTTGTGCAAATATTTAGCGTTATTAAATGTAATGAGCTTAATTTTCCTATCCGTCAAGAGTGTGTAGCTATTTAAAATGGAAAACCGTCTTATAATATTAAAAATGTTAGTAAAAAATGCCTTTATCTAATTACTGGCGTCGTTAAAAAAGAGAAAATTATCCTTTATTTTAGAAGACATTCGAAAGTGTTTTAATGTTCTCAATATATCGATTAGGATCTCACTCATTACATACATCCATCACTGATTATCTTTCTCTCTCCACAGTTCGTGATCGCCGCCCTCGTCGCCGTGGCCGCTGCAGGTCGTCTGGAACATCTGGAACGCTCCTACCTTCCTCCTGACAACTCCATCGACGTTGCCAGGTCCTCCTTCGGATCCAACGGAGGCTTCGGTTCTCCCAGCTCCCACGGATCCTTTGGAGCTAGCTCTGGTGCCTTCGGCGCCACTGGAGCTGGTCATCACGGTCACAACGCTGGCGGTGACTTCGCTGGAGCCACCTCTAACCAGTACCTGCCTCCTGACCACGGACCTTCTGCTGCCAATGGTGGTTCTCAGTTCGGTGGTTCTCATAACGGTAAGTCATACCAAAATAAAATGATACTTACAGACGTCCATCACGCCCGTGATCTCCGAAGGGTTGAGCACAGGTGTGCCTGTAGTACACTTACATTTCGCCGCAAAATTCACCAAAAATATTTCAAACAAAAACTTAAATTGAGATAGCAGTCACACAATTTACATCGGAATGTCAATTAAGGAAATAAAATATTGCGTTTTAATTATGACTTCAAAACCAATATTGTGATGTTTTTATGACTATTTGGTTTTAATATGATTAATGCGTTGTAAATCGTAAGCTTTATTTTTTAAAGACCGCAAAGTATTGAATGAACAGATTTAATTCAGTTACCATCCTGTCTTTGACAAACTTCATAATGATATCACAATTTTGACAGCAGTAAGTTATAGTTCTCATCTTCAAGAAACTAGCCGTAAAAGCTGTACCAAACTAAAATGTATAGAAATAGTAATATAAATAAAAATAATATTTATTTACATTCAATTATTTTTATTTATTTATTTATATTCTTTCCTTCGCCACAGGATTTGGTGGACAGCAGATTTTCCGCAGCCAGCAGTACAGCGGTCACCAGGCTGCCCCTGCCCAGCAGTACGGTGCCCCCAGCTCCCAGTTCGGATCTCCTCAGCCTGGCAGCTCGTTCGGCACCCCCAGCTACCAGCAGTACCCCCAGCAGTCTGTGGCCACCAGCCGTCAGTACCTGGCTCCCAACACCGGCTCCTACCAGCAACCTCCTCAGCAAGCCTTCGATGAACAAACCGGATACCATTACTAAGCGCATGTGTAAAATGTAGTTGTCTTAGTCAATTGAATTGTTTGTTTGTATGTATATTAAATAGCTGTATATATTATTTTGGCCAATATTTTTCTTCACTTATACACCTTAGTCTTATTGGAATAAATAATGCTAGTTATCGTTCAATCTATCATGGCTATAACGACCATGCATCCAGGCGTGGCGTCTTTCTGGAAGGGTCTATAAATAAATAATAATACATTTTATTGACATAAAACAGTGATACATTTACATATTGAAGCCCTGACTCCTGAGCTAGGTTTTAACCTGTGTTACAGGAATCAGTATCTTCCCCCTTTTTGTTACATACATAAATCAAAATCAAAAGTTATTTATTCAAATTAGGCCCAGAATCAGCACTTTTCGAACGTCAAAATACATAAGACAGTCCCCCCAAATACGCCCACCCGTCACCACTTCCTAGTGCTTTAGCTGGGAAGAAGAAGAAGCGGAACAAACTCCCCAGCAGCACAGCTGTTTGTTTAGTCTGATAGACTTGATTCTATACATACATAGACAAAGTAATATTAACATAACGAGACACAGAACTTTAATTAAATAATTAGTCACACATTTGTCAGCCAGTCATGCCAATATACCAACAAATAAAATTAAAACCTAATTCGAGCACAAAGAACAAAAATGTAAATCAAGCATAATACCACAATAAGAGCCTCCTGGTATTAAGGGCGTGATAGCTTACATATGCAATGCAATGTCCACATAGCTATTACTACCCGAGTTACAACTCGAGGCCACAAATGATAAACTAGGACGACGACGACGATAAAATCGACGTAAAATATATAAACGGGTAGGTAATTATTAGTAACAATAACAAAATCATGGTCAGCAAGACGACCAGTCACCACAAGCAGCACCCGTTCAAATATTGTCCCTGCCATCATTCTTAATGTTGGAATAGTGCTGTCTTTTCCTTTAGCTTCTTATACTTTGCTATAATTGTCAATTTTTATATAGAATATACAAACCTACTGGTCTAGAACACACTGTTATAAAAAAGATCCTTACAAAAAATACTCTTTTCGAAAAATGTTGAGTGTGCAATTATCAAATGAATGACCGCTGATTTAGCAAGGTACGAAGTTCAATGTATCTTTAACGTACGTGTTACACAAATGACCTGTGTCATTAGGCTACTTTAACAAATGGACTGTTATCACCTACCCATCCGAATGCGGTTTTAACTTAGCGCTAATGGATTCTTGTTACCTATAGATTCAGTTTTGTCTAGCATATTTACCAAAGAAAGTGTTACAGTTATAAATACCCCTTAACCCATACATAGGTTTCCCTTGAAATCGAAATTGATTAAAAAGAAAATAATGGCACAATTAATGTTGAAAATGTATTCCGCAAAGAGTCGGTACCTTCATACCGGACACTATAAGTAAGTGCCATATGTGTTCAAAATAAGAATAAAAACCCAACAATTCACACTAGGTATCCCTAAACTGAAAATGGGTTTGAGTTGAAATTCTATTGCAAAGAGTACAATATTCAATTCGAATAGCATAGTACCTTAGCATTCAGTGATAATGAAACAATAATGATTTCAACTTGGACTTCGTACATTTTAATTTTTCTAATACACGAAGAAAACACCTTGAATGCAGGTAGTTTTTAAAACAAACTGGTACAAGACTGAAACAAACCCAGTTGCCAAGTGCAGATAGATAAAAATCATTCATTTAATTTGCACTCAACGTAATGTTCAAAAGAGTTGGATAATTATTTCCTATTTTAGATAAATTAAATAAAACAAGCTCTGTATACAATTTTAACTATGAGGAAGTCTTTATAAAATCAAACACTAAAATTAGAATGTCTATTAAAATTGACAAAGGCGGTGGTCTGACAATCAGTCTTACCAAGGCAAGGGGTATAGGTATATGGTGTTATCCAGTATCTAACTGGGTTGCCGAGGTCAGATAGGTAGTTGCTCTATGTAAAATACTGGTATTCAGCTGCATCCGGTTAGACTGGAAGCCAACCCCAACATAGTGGGAAAAAAGCTAAGCAGATGATGATGATGAAAGGCGATGATGATTCGGCAATCTTCTTAAACGACCCACACCTACTCGTATATGTTCAGTATATATAGTTTCATTTTCCGCTGTCATTAAGGTGCAATAACGCAATTAAGATAAGTTTTGTGTCAGGTAATATATTCTGAACTGGTAACTACTTCCATTCATTATTTTTCTTGCTGATGTCAATTATAACCTACGTCATCAGAAAATGCGTAGTGATGTAATCCATTCATGAGTATCCGAGACCACACGTCATCAAGCAATTTAATAAACCATAGCAACAGACAAAAAAAAGGAAACAAGAAACATATTAAAAGGCCTATTAGGGATGCCCAATCTGAATCGATCTTCCAGAAGATCGATTCACGGCCATACGATCTACCGATTTTTTTAGTCGATTCAACAGAATGCGATCTCCACCCAGGTCGAATCGTATGCGCTTATAAGATCGTATGAAAAAATCGTATCAACTAAAACCTAAACGTACCGTACGAACTACAACAAAGTAAAATTATCTACATAAACATTGAATGAGATTAGTTTTGACTGTTTCGAGTTACATTAATTAAAAGCGGTATTGTACGAAATATGAAGGTAGGTGATACCGTGATAGTATTTTGTTTATTTTAGTGTCGGGTATGTTAACATTCTCTGATTTTGTTTTCTTTCATTCTTTTTATTGCTGCAATAGGGAGAGTTCTATCTGTGAACGTGGCCTATTGTTTTAAGGATTTTTTTTTATCAAATGTGACACTAGTGGACAATTATAAATGTGTAAGCAGTTTGCTAAAACGAAAAAAAATACTTACTGCCAATTTAAAAAAATCATCTCAGACGTCATCACATTAAAATAAATAATTTTGAATGCATACCTACTGCGCTTGTGATTATTTTTCTAAAACTACGATACAATTTTCCCAGATCGAGTAACATTGATTAAGATCGTGAATCGATTCACGAGGTTATACGATCCATTACGATCCAAAAGATCAATTCAAAGCAAAAATTCGGGCATCCCTAAGGCCTATTCATCATGCCTATATAGTCCTCGTAGACCCATACAACCCATGTAATACCTAGAGGGTAGCATCACAAATGGCTTCAGGCTGCTACTGAGAAATTCCTAGTAGATAAACCAATAAACCTGACCGGAGAATGAAACCCAAGACCCCACCAGAAAGTAGTACTTGCAACCACTAGTCACATGACCAACGATACAGTCTAAAGTAGTACTTGCAACCACTAGTCACATGACCAACGATACAGTCTAAAGAAAGTAGTACTTGCAACCACTAGTCACATGACCAACGATACAGTCTAAAGTAGTACTTGCAACCACTAGTCACATGACCAACGATACAGTCTAAAGTAGTACTTGCAACCACTAGTCACATGACCAACGATACAGTCTAAAGTAGTACTTGCAACCACTAGTCACATGACCAACGATACAGTCTAAAGTAGTACTTGCAACCACTAGTCACATGACCAACGATACAGTCTAAAGTAGTACTTGCAACCACTAGTCACATGACCAACGATACAGTCTAAAGTAGTACTTGCAACCACTAGTCACATGACCAACGATACAGTCTAAAGACGCCTACAAGATTACACAATATACCTATTGCCAAACGATGCTTAATCGATTTCATTGAACGGAATGCATCCAAGAGTTCAGTGTCTGGGTCGTGATCTTGAAAATGTTAATTACCTACGATGCGTGAATACAGGTCATTAATGATATGAAGCAGCGTTGTATAGAAACGTATGATTTATTAATTACGCAAACGTCTCATTTTGATTGAAAGCCAGCTCAATGAAAGATTGCTAGATGAGAGTCAAAATATGTACCTGCGTAAGGAATAGAAGGGAACGGAATGAAAAAAAATTAAGCGTGATTTTAGTCTAAACTGATTTGGTTCTGACTATGAATGAGTAGCATAGTATCTACTCTATATGTAATAGATATTACCTATTCAATTGAAAATAACAAGACAGTTAAAGTTGAAGCACTAATAACGTTATGTTCCGTGGTTTACGACAAAAGCTCTTTCAAGAACTTAAAAGCTTTCGAAATTTACTTTTAGATCGTGCTTTTTTGGTTAAATCGTTTTTTTTTTATTCATCGATCATCATGATCGGCAGATGTAACAATTTTTTTTTCTTTAGACGCACAATTATCAAATTTTTTAAATCATGTTTTTTTTTGCGATTTCGTCGGTAGCTGAACCACATGCCAGATCCATTATAAAATGGCCACGATAGCAGCGGTAAGTCCCCTCTTTGAGGAGTGGCTTGAGAGGCGGCACGGCATCCTCACCTTCCGCCTGACGCAGGTCCTCACCGGACACCGTTGTTTCGGGAGGTTCCTGTTTCGGATAAGGCGGGAGAAAATGCCCGAGTGTTTCTACTGCGAAGACTGCACTGAGGACACGGTGGAGCCTACGGTGGAGGTCTGCCCGGCTTGGGCGGAACACCGCTGTGTCTTCGTGGAGGCGATCGGCAGCGGCGATCCCTCGCGTCCGGTTCTGGTCCAGGCCATGGTATGTGGCCAGGCCGTGGTATGGTAGCCGTCAGCTTCTTCTTCGCAAAAAAGGAGGCGGCGCACGTGAGGGAGAGGCAGTATATGCACCCTCACGGCCTTAGTCGCCGTTGGAGATGCCCTGGGCGTCGGGAAACCCAGGCTGATTCAAGGCCACCATAGGCGCGTGCTTGCGGACGGCGAGTAATGGGTAGCTCGCTGTCCGGTAAGGACCAAGCCCGGGTCGACGGCACGTTGTGTTCCACGCGCGCCTCAGAGAGATGTCAGCATTAACTGATGCCCACAAGGGCCGATGCCTGCCAGGGGTGCGGGTTGTTCGAAAGAGATACCGCGGCCCCTGGCATACAGACAACTGAGGGAACACGGGTGGGTTTTAGTCAGTAAAAGTCTGACACGCCCTCCTGCTTATCCCAGAGCGGTTATTTGATGTTTGTTGAAGCGGTTGTTTGAAGTTATTTGATGATTTCTCACCCAAAAAAAAATCCATTATAAAATCAAATATATCTTCATGACTGCTATTCAATTTTTTTGTCTCTCTTTTAAACACAATTTTGATTTAAAACAGTTTCCGTGGAGTATCCTGCCCGTTCTTCTCCCTAATTACCTACAACGCTTTGTAATGGGCGACTAGCTTCATGTTTCTGACTGACCGACCCTTGACAATTCAAAAGTGCCTGTAATTGGTTTATTTGTAACTAGCTTTTGCCAACGGCCTCGCCCGCGTTAACCAATTTACACAAAACCTTAAAAAATATACATTTAAACCTTCCTCATGGATCACTCTGTTTATTGGTGAAAACCGCATGACAATCCGTTCAGTAGTTTTTGAGTTTATCGCTAACAGACAAACAGACAGACGCGGCGGAGGACTTGTTTTATAATAATATATAAAATATGTAGTGATAAATGCTTTGAGTTCGACTTTTTCGAATCAACTTGATTTTTTTCTTAAGTGCGTATTACATTATCCAATTTGTTCCTACAATCGACTAATCTACTTAGGAAATCGGCAGATGCAATCGAAGTTAACAGTTGGATCCGATTTAGTGAGATTGGTAGGTCCCAACGGCACTACATTTACTAAATTGTTGCATCCCAATGTAATTCTACTGCTGCAGCGCATATGAGTCATCTGTCCGATTTAGAATTCAATTTAGTCCAGTGTGATCAATAGCTTCCAATTTCCTACTTAGAATGTCCCTAGTTAGAGTCTCTATAAATTGGATAGTGTTATACGCACTTTACTTTTGATCTAGAAGATGATTCCTTCTTATTTGTGTGCTTAACCATTATGATTACAGATGTTTAAAAAATAATATTATGGATTTCAGTAAAATTCAATATTAATATTACACACAGAAAATTTTATTAAACATCCAAATAATTATTCAATTGACTAAATCGGTTACATTAAGAACTACAACATCAATCACTTAGTAATGGTATCCGGTTTGCTCATCGAAGGCTTGCTGAGGAGGTTGCTGGTAGGAGCCAGTGTTGGGAGCCAGGTACTGACGGCTGGTGGCCGCAGACTGCTCGGGGTACTGCTGGTAGCTGGGGGCGCCGAACGAGCTGCCAGCCTGAGGAGATCCGAACTGGGAGCTGGGGGCACCATACTGCTGGGCAGGGGCAGCCTGGTGACCGGTGTATTGCTGGCTGCGGAAGTTCTGTTGGCCACCGAATCCTAAAGAACAAAAAGTTTTACGTAAGAAAAGATATCTCTTAGAATTAAAATAACGAAATATGGAAAAGGTTAAAACAAGCGTCTTTTTGATAACCCGTTTGAAAAAAGTAGATGCAATAATACGATTCATGATAGCAATAAAAGTAATAACTGATCTGAAGTCAATTCATTCTAATACAATAAATGTATTAAAACATAGTAAATTGCCATTGTAAATGAAGATGAACAAATATCACTTTTTTTTTTGGGTGGGAAATCATCAAATAACTTCTCCCGCTCTGGGTGGAGCAGGAGGGCGTGTCAGACTTTTACTGACTAAAACCCACCCGTGATCCCTCAGTTGCCTGTGTGCCAGGGGCCGCGGTATCTCTTTCAAACAACCCGCACCCCTGGCAGGCATCGGCCCTTGCGGACCCCAACAGTTGGTGCTGACATCTCTTTGAGGCGCGCTTGGAACACAACGTGCCATCGACCCAGGCTTGGTCCTTACCGGACAGCGAGCTACCCATTACTTGCCGTCCGCAAGCCCGCGCCGGTGGCCGGGAATCAGCCTGGGATTCCCGACGCCCAGGGCGTCTCCCGCGGTGACTACGGCCGTGAGGGCGCATATACTGCCTCTCCCTCTCGTGCGCCGCCTCCCTCTTCGCGAGCATTACTGCTTCAAATATCACTTGGTTTCTCATCGACAAACAAAACTCACCTTGAAGGGAACCAGCGAATTGGGGCACACCATTAGAAGAAGGACCGTGGTCAGGAGGCAGGTATTGGTTAGAGGTGGCACCAGCGAAGTTACTGCCAGCGTTATGACCGTGCAGACCAGCTCCAGCAGCGCCAAAGGCACCAGAGTTAGGTCCAAAGGATCCGTGGGAGCTGGGAGAACCGAAGCCTCCGTTAGAATCGTGGGGAGGAAGGTATGAGCGTTCCAGGTGCTCCAGACGACCTGCGGCGGCCACGGCGACAAGGGCGGCGACCACGAACTGAGGAAACAAAAACGCCATCATTTAACTTGCTAAGTTTTAATATGTGTTAGGTTTATAATAAGTATGTTTTTGGACCACAATTTTCGTAATCCGAAATTCTCTTCATAAGCAATTTTTCAATTTTTTTCAAACACTGTTTTACTAATTCACCAAAATTCAAAATAAAAATCGAAATCAATCCTTGCCAATATTGCCAAATATTTGCACTAAAGAAATATTAAATTACCAGTTTCATTTTATATAGTAGTTATCGGAACACTCAAAACCTAATGTGGATGAAGCTCAAGTTGAACTGTGATGCTGCGAGTCGACTGACCTATTATATACCATCTGCTGTCGATCCTGAACACACGCGTCTGACGTCATTTTATAGTTTAGATCATAAAATAAAGTTATGGTAGGCCAGTAATTAGTTCGAGACGCTTGAAGCTACCGAACGTGATTGACCTCGTGTGTCAAATTTCTCTGCAATTTTCAAGGATAATTGTGAAGTTTATGGACAAAGGACCAAAACAACGTGGTCTTTTAGTACCATATTACTAGATTTTGCAAGTTTTCATAAAATTTATCTCGTTTTACATTACTTTAATTAATAAGGCAAATTTTCCTTCTACGAATTCATGGCTAAATTAAAAACTGCTTTAATACTTATGAGGATGTAAATGACCTCGTAAAGTACGAAAAGCCAAAGATATTTGCGCCTGGTTGATGGCAATAGGCTCGTCCTATTACATGGTACGTAAACATAACTGGTGAAATGTGATTCCATAGCTTAAGGTACACACTAGGTATATGTGATGTAATAAATGCTCTATTCTTTATTGCATACATCTAGATCATCGTGCCACAGAAGCAATCACGTTCAAAAAAAAAAATACAGACGAAAGTATTGCAAGTAATAAAATTGATCCGTATCAGTAATCAGATCACTCTCTGGGTCGCGATCTTGAATATTAGATTACACTGCATGTGAAAACATTGTTTGAGTGGCTATTTCACAACTCAGTGACAGCGGCTTTACAGTGGTTTTATTCATTTACTTACTTTCCATTTTTAACGCTCTTAGAAGTCAAAAACCTTAAAGGAACAGGACATGAGACTTCCATGTCCACTCTTATGCCAAGTATTAATACGTCTTCCAATTCCGTATAATTTTTTGGAGATCTTTCAAAAGATGAAGCCTTAATAGCTTATGCTTTGTGTGTGTAATTCTAAGAGACATTTTGGGAGGAAATTATTTCATTAGTTGGTTTGTGGTTAGTTGCACTTAGTGCACATTTGAATTATGAAAAGATACACGTCATAATAATCTGATAGACCAGTGGGTCTGAAAAGTTCTGGAGAAGTGACTGCGAAACGGAAGGCGCAACTAGGAGCTTATAAACACCAAGGTGCACAGGACCACCAATTGCTGTGGAGATTCTTGATAAATGATTCCCGTGGGTGTCGTAGGAGTTGACTAAGGGACTTACTAGAGAATGGGCAGCAGCGTTCTCTATGCATTTTACCACCATACTGCGATCGCCAACTCGCCTGCCAAAGTGTGGCGATTAGGGGAAACCCCCCAAATTGGCGGAGGTCTATATCCAGCAGTGGACGTCTTTCGGCTGAAATAATGATGATGATGATGATGATTCTCTTTTTGTAAGTAGGTTTGTACAAACAGGCGTTTACTATCTGACTACTCTGAGAAGAAAGGCTGAAACAAACACTCTCTCTATTATAGTCCAGCAAAAGCTTAGTCAGATCATGTGAATACTATGTAGATTGGTCTCTAAAATGTTTTTTTTAGTTTGAGTGGACCTGTCCTGTCCTGTCTTGTGGCTTACGGTGAACTCTGGAACACGATATCTGCTCAATAGCAAACCAGAGGGTTGACCAAGCCAAAGCACACCCACATAAATACATATTATCAAGTAGACCGATGGGTCCTTGGTTCGGTATTAGTTTGATTCTGTGCATCAAACAAAATTTCATCCAACCGCGACTTCACTTTAAATGATGATGATTTTTGGATAATTTTATTTGATAAGTTTTGTCCATTGAAATCATCAAAATTATGATTTTATTTGCATAAGGATAAGGTTCAAGGTTCATTCACGGTTTATGCGTTATGCCCATGGTTCCTACCAACCTGACGAAGAAAGTCTGGAAGCCAGTTGACGTAATATCTACATAATTTTGTATTCTGATACTCTGTTAGAAATATAGCTTTATGTACAGTCACCAAAAGAAGACATCACATACACATCTACATTTGCCAATTACATTCAAACATATAAATTAAACGATAAATATTGTATAATTATTAAAATATAAATATATTTAATTTAACTTCAAATTCAAATTCAAATTCATTTATTGACATAATAGGTTATAAATCTTCTTTGAAGCCTCTGACTCCCGAACTAGGTGTACCTGTATGTCAGGAGTCAGCGCCCTCTCCCATTTTATTTGGCTTAGAAACTAATGTCAACATAGGAATAGGCAAACAAATGTGCTACAACATACAGTTTTAAAGGAAGTGAAAACAAAATAAAAAATATTAAAAAACAAAAAAATAAACATCAATAACGTATGTAACTTATTCTAAAATTATTATTATATCGTGCTGTGTGTGTGTGTGTGTGTGGAAGGTGTACGTGTGCGTGTTGGTGGGTGCCAATTCGTGTTTGTGTACGAGTAGGTGTATGAAAGAAAGGTGTGTTCTATGTATGTGTTCCTTAGTAGATAGAGATTAATTATTCATTATTTTCTCTACATCCTCATAATCAAGAGTAAATAGCCAGTTCTTTACTTTAAGTTTACATTCATGTAGTGTTAACGGATAAAAATGTAAGAAATTATGTAAACACTGCTGAATTTCACTCATATGTTAGAAATTATTCTAAATTATTTAAAAAAGTTTGTTGGATGGCCAAGTCGCGTTATTTGAGTTCAAAGATTAAAAACAGTAGTAATGTAATTAAAACGACTTGGAATATTATTAATAGTGAAACGGGAAGGTCTAGTAACCGAAATACTGACTACAGCCTGTCTATCAATGACAAAATAATAACAGCAGACTCACAAGTCGCTGCGGCTTTTGAAAATTTCTTTACAGATATTCCCGTTTCAACTACAAAATCTCTAAACTCATCACCTTCTGTTGCTGAGTCTTTGCTTAAGGAAAATGTTAATGTTTGTGATTCAGAATTTCATTTTGAACATATTAGCTGTAGAGATATAATTAAAACCTTTCACACTTTGAATGTAAAAAAGACTGCAGATCTATGGGGTAATTCAGTAGAAGTCGCTTAGTCAATTATAGACATTGCAGCACCTACTTTAGCTCTTATATTTAATAATTGTATCGACTGTGGGGAGTTTCCTGACCTAATGAAGAATAGTAAAATAATACCTTTGTTTAAATCAGGTAATACATCAGACCCCTCTAATTATAGACCTATTTCAGTACTACCTACCTTTAGTAAAATTTTTGAGAAATTAATTTTAGACCAACTGCAAAGATTTTTTAATAAACATAATTTATTACACAGCAAACAGTTCGGTTTTACAAGGGGTCGTTCAACTACCGATGCCGGTGTTGAACTCTTAGGGCATATTTACAATGCATGGGAAAACAAATACGATGCCTTGGGCATCTTTTGTGATTTATCTAAAGCATTCGATTGCGTGCTTCATGAAACTTTAATCAGGAAACTCCGCCACTACGGGATCCGGAACACCGCACTGGATCTTCTTATTTCATATTTGTGTAATAGGATTCAGTGTGTTGATGTAAATGGAAAAAGATCTCCCGGATCCTTAGTATCAATGGGAGTCCCACAGGGCTCGATTCTTGGTCCTTTCTTGTTTCTTATTTATATTAATGACTTGCCTTACCTCATAAAGGATAATCATGAAATAGTGTTGTTTGCGGATGACACTTCACTTTTGTTTAAACTTAAACGTCAGCAGCTGGTTAATGACGATGTAAATAGCGCAATCTCAAAAGTAGTTCACTGGTTCAATGTTAATAATTTACTTCTTAATGAAAAAAAAACCAAATGCATTAAGTTTACGCTACCTCACGTTAGGCAGGTGAAAACTAATGTGTTGATAAAGGGCGAAGAATTGAATCCTGAAGATAGCACTGTATTCTTGGGCTTAACCTTGGATGCCAAGCTTCAGTGGGGCCCACATATAGATAAATTGTCGAAAAAGCTTAGCTCTGCAGCATACGCTGTTAGAAAAATTCGTAATTTAACTGATATAGAGACAGCCCGTTTAGTGTACTTTAGCTATTTTCATAGTGTAATGTCGTATGGTATTCTGTTGTGGGGAAATGCCGCCGACATTCAAACTATCTTTGTGTTGCAGAAAAGAGCTGTTCGATCAATTTATAAATTAAGTCCGAGACACTCTCTCAGAGAGAAATTTAAGGAGATTAATGTAATGACTGTGCCTTCACAGTATATTTTTGAAAATCTTTTATATGCCCATAAAAATATTAAATTGTTTAAAAAATACAGCGATATCCATAGTATAAATACTAGGAACAAACACAAATTTGTTGTACCATCAACAAGGCTCAAAAAAATAGGTGGATCATTCAGATGTCAATGTATACGCTTTTATAACAAACTTCCAAGCCATGTTCAAGATCTAAGTCTCAATAAATTTAAATCATTCATTAAACGTAAGTTGTGCCTGAAAGCCTTTTATACCGTTAAGGATTATATTGAGGACAAAACATCTTGGGATTGACCTGCTCCAATTTTTGCATACTGAATGTGGTTCTTTTGTTTTTTTGCAAACTTATACTTTTCGACATTTGATTATTATTATATACACTTTGACATGAATATTTACTTTGAGAAGTATAATATTATTATTGTTTTAATTATTGTGAATGTGAGGACTGTGTGGGTCATGTTTTGTTTTGTGTTTCATCTATTTCTCAGTTAGTTTTAATGTTAATCTGGCAGTTTGAGTAATTTATGCGGCCTACCCAAATGTCCTTTCTTTGGTATTGTTCGTCAAATCTTTGAGCTCCTCAAGTTCTGAGTTGAGCTGCATGATTATGATAAATGCGTGCACTGATTGGACAGGTCCACTCAATCTGTGTGGTTCTTTCCTCAAAAGACCATTTCAGACACCAATCCACATGGTCTTCACATGATCTGACCAAGATTATGTCTGGACTTTAAAAGAGACTGTGACCTCTGAGTTTGTTTCGGCCTTTCTTCTCAGAGTAGTCAGATAGGAAACGCCGACCTCATCTAGTTTAAAAAAAATATGATTGACGTGTAAAAGTGTTTGTACAAACCTACTTACAGAAATAAATCATTTATCATTTATCATTTAAGGTTCTATTAATTTTGTTGTATAAATATACAGACAGAAAAGCGTTTTGTCGTCTTGCAAAAGCCGTGCGACATTTAACAGATTCAACTACGTTTGGAGTTGTTCGCTTATTTCGAAGTTTATCTGGATCATATGGGGTAGATACGTGTTTTTTAGCAATTATCTGGAAAATAAAAAGTTGTCTTACTGTAAATACCCGGCACAACTCGTATAATGTCTTTGTGGGAAATCTGTATGGTTTGAACAACATTGTTTTAAGCAAGGACCGTTGTGCTCTTTCCAGGCGTAAGAGATGCGTTTTACATGCACCTCCCCAGACCCCAATACAGTAACCAATAACTGATTGTGCCAATGCAAAATATACTGAACGGAGGAGATCACTGTCAGCCACATGCCTCAGATTTTTAAAAACCCAAACAAGTTTCCTGACTCGTGACGAAACCATGTCGATATGCGGTTGCCATGATATTTTCCCGTCTAAGAGAACCCCAAGGTATTTGACTGTATTAGATTTGCTCAGAGTTGTACACGAGCACTGTTGTGTGAAAGGTAATTTGCATGTGTGAATCCGGACCTCCACATTGGGCTGTTTTATGCGAGCGTTAGTGAACTGTACAAATGAGGTTTTGGATATATTAAGTGTTAATAGGTTATGCCTTAGCCACAAGCAGACTTTATGGAGCCCCACCTCCGCATTTTATTGGACTACATCCCAAGTCTCTCCCTGAAACACCAAGGCTGTGTCATCGGCATATGTAAATATTTTGCCTTTGTTTAGTGTCATTTCACATAAGTCGTTTATATAAATCAGGAAGAGACTGGGACCGAGAATGCTACCCTGTGGGACTCCATATGTGACTCCGACATCCGAACTAATAGCACTACCCACTTTAACCCTCTGCAAACGGCAAGTAAGAAAGTCTTTATAGATTTTAAGTGCCAATCCCCTAATTCCACAGTTTTCCAGCTTGTCAACAAGAGCAGGGATCGAGACAGTGTCAAAAGCCTTGGCCAGGTCAATAAAGACTCCAACACACTTTTGTTTATTATCAAGACAAGCTGCAATATAATCTACTAACGAGCTAACGGCTCCATCTGTATTTTTACCTACCCTAAAGCCAAATTGGGAGTCAGATAATACGTTATTTTTTTCCAAGAATTTCATGAGTTGGTTATTCAATATTTTTTCTAGTAATTTAGAGAGCGCTGGCAACACAGAAATTGGTCTGTAGTTTGTTACACTGTCTCGAGCTCCACTCTTGTAGACAGGGGTGATGAGTGCCCTTTTAAATACACTAGGAAAAACGCCCTGCTCTATACATAGCCCAACGATCGTGGTAAAGTGTGGGACGATAATATGTTTTGACATTTTTAGAAACCTGTTCGAAATAGAGTCCCAGCCCGTTGCAGAGTCATTTTTTAGATTCATAACAAGAGATTCAATTTCTGATTCGTTTGGTGGGAGCAGTACCATAGAATTCGAGACGCGAGGTCTACTGAAATCATTTAAAGTAGACAGAGTGATTTCGGGATTGTCAGAGCATTTAATCTTGTCGGCGAGTAGCTTTCCGGCATCCGCAAAAAAATGGTTCACAGTTTCAACGGCATCGTGTGAGCTATTACAGTTCTTCAGTAAATCATCAGCAGGAGATTTTTGCTTGGCAGTACCAGTGATAGATTTTATGGCAGACCACGTTTCCTTACTACTTCTTGCATTTTGTAAAAGACTTTTTTCATAATTTCTTTTAAACTTCCGCAATAGAGCGTTACAGAAATTTCTGTAGCGCTTGTACGTTACTTCGAGAACAGAGTTATTGGGATTTTTCCTCACCTTAACATGTAGCTTATCACGGTTTCGGATACACCGAACCAAACCAGGTGTAATCCATGGTTTTATGGTTCTCTTACGACCAGAAACAATACTAGACGTTGTGTTAGATTTTATCGCAGAAGTCAAGTTTTCAGTAAAAAGAGTTGCAGCTTCTTCAGCATTCGCTGAAGGAGAAACAAAAGAGAAATCCATAGATTCTAATTGCTTTATAGTTGCATTAAGATCTGTCTTAACTAATATGTTCGATTTCCTTATTTGTTCACGCCTACATGATAAACTAACAAGGACCGAGTCGTGATCAGTAACTGTGGACTCTATGACGATGACTGTGGCTGACCTATTTGTTTTGATCATGATGTGATCCAAACAATTATTTAACCTAGTTGGCAATGTATGCCCTGGGAGAAGACCCAGCTCTGCAGTGAGATTTAAATATGGTGAACTATTTCTGTCACTATTGTCAGGCTTAATATCTATATTTACATCTCCAATAATAATAATATTATTGCAATTAATAGGACGAAGTATGCTGTCAATCGAGTTCAAAAAGTTGTCGATGCAATAAATTGACGGAGATCTGTACGCAGCCAAAATGGTAATATCGTTGTTAATTGTAAGTAACATAAAATTTGCTCCAAAAGGATCAGGTTCCTCTACAGCACACTTGATATCACTGGTGACATAAATGACGATTCCACCATTTTGATTTAGGCTTTTCTTGGAAAAGTAGCATGAGTAATTGTCTAAAAGTGGTGGTGATTTGTGCTCACTCAACCAGCATTCAGTTAAAATGATTATGTCGGGTTTAAATTTAAGCCTAGCCAAATGAACAATAAAACCATCCATATTTTTATAGACACTGCGAATATTTTGTGAGATTACAGTCAATGCTTTAGAAGTAGACTTGATTAAATTGAAGTTTATATAATTAATTGAAAGTTTAGATACAAATACAAGCGCTGGTATCGACGGAATAACTACAAAGATGATAAAATGTATTAAGGATGAAATCGCGGAAAGTTTAACACATTGTATCAATAGGTGTTTAGCAGAAGGAAAGTTCCCAGATTCCTTGAAAGTTGCAAAAGTCAGTCCTATTTTCAAGTCAGGCAACAAAACGGATCCAAGTAATTACCGACCAATATCTGTATTACCAATACTGTCAAAGGTGTTTGAAAAAATATTACACAATAGATTGAGTGAATTTCTTGCATCAAAAAAAATTCTATACGAAAAGCAATATGGGTTTCGACCTAAATCAAACACTGTCACAGCTGTAACCGACCTAGTTACAAAAATTAAATCCAATATTGATAATAAGAAAATTACATTAGGAGTGTTTGTAGATTTAAAAAAAGCATTCGACACTGTTAGTCACGAGATACTTCTGTTAAAACTAAATCACCTTGGTGTGACAGGTTCCGCATATAAAATGTTTAAATCGTACCTCACAAACAGATTTCAAATTGTGAAAATCTGTGAAACTCAAAGTGATCCTCAATTAATAACCTACGGTGTTCCTCAGGGGTCAATCCTTGGGTCTTTATTGTTCTTAATCTACATACACAACATCCATGAAATCGGTCTAAAAGGGGATATTGCATTGTATGCTGACGACACAAGTCTGTTTTACTCAGGTGCCTCAATTTGCTCAATTATACAACAAGCCCAACATGATCTAAACCTCTTGCACACTTGGCTTAAATCAAACTTACTCACCATAAACATAGCCAAAACAAATTATATCATATTTACTGCTAAAAACAAAAAGATTGGTCAGCATAATAACTTACATTTAGATGGTCAAGTACTAAACCGCGTGCATCAAGAAAAATATCTTGGTCTTATACTCGACGATCAATTAACGTGGAAACCACATATAGAATATATTAAGAACAAGCTCACATCGCTAACAGGTGCACTGCGTGGTATTGTGCGATGTCTGCCTAGACAGGTATGTTACACTATATATAATTCCATGATTAAGTCTCACATAGATTATTTGATTGAAGTTTGGGGAACTGCTGCCAAAACTAACCTAAAAGTACTACAAGTGGCCCAAAATAAAATAGTTAAAACACTATTTAGATACAACTACTTAACACCTACTGAAAAAATTTACAAAGAAAGTAAGCTTATGAATCTCTTTCAAATATATAAGTATAACACATGTTTACTTGTCAGGAAAATACTAACTAAAGACATACACTCGCAGATAACATTTACAAAAAGGTTACAAACCTACAAAATCTTAACCAGACAAGCTAACGATATCTGCTTAGCCCAGCCTAGGACTAATTATGGAAAGAGGAACATTAGATATGAAGGGGCCAACTTTTATAATAAGCTGCCTGAGGACATAAAAGAAATCAAATCGTTTAACATATACAAGAAAACTTTAAAAAGCTACATACTAAGAGATCTTTCCCGACCAATAGACTAAAAAAAAGAGATAAAAAAAAAAAATATCAATTTAAAAATATACAAATCCTGGACGATGTCCACATAAAAACTCCTTGCACGTTAATTTACAAAGTAAATAAAACAAAGTACATCACATCATACTTTTTCGTTTCTTGTTATGTTCCGCACTGTGGTATAGGCCTTAGTAAACACGCTACAACCGATGAAATGCACCCTACCCGCATCACCCAAAGGTCTACTGTGTTTCTTGCGTAGAACTACCTACTTCTTATTTGTTTTTTGTTCTGTATAATAACTTGAAAAGACAATACTAATCTTGTTCAAAATGTTAATTATTGTTAGTTTAAGTTTTGTAAGCTGCGCTTGTTGGCATATTCTTTAAACGTATTTACTATGTTTTTCTCTATAAGTGAATTTGTAATTCTTTTGAGAAAATAAATATCTTTAACCGTAAATTGCCACATGTTTCCGGGTCACATTTATAAGATTTAGCCACCGATACATCATCAATGTCTTGAATGATGTTATTTATGGAAGCCATTGGTGAAGCGTAAGCAAATTAGTCACAGTTTTAGGCACTAGATTTCCCTTATATATAACGCTATTTGATTTAGGTGAGACGTACAGAACAAGGATATGTTTATTTAATTGTTGAGGAATATGATTTTTCGTATTCAATATTCCAATAGTGTAAACTTGAATGTGTGACTGCGTATGAGAGTGTAATAAACCTTTTTATATATTATATAACGTTATTAGCACGACATTTACATTTATGCAAAATATACATAAACAATGGATAAAGGGTTTAGTAAACATACAAGAAATCTTACATGAGAGCAGTATCAGTCAAAGACAACTAGCAGGTCTAAGCTAAGAATTATTCATGTTCTAAATACTATTACTTATTTTATTTTATTTTAATTATCCATACTTATGTTGCTGTGCCCTTACAGGGTCCATAACTGTATCTTAGCTTTAAGCTTAATTGTAACAACTTAATTCACATTATGGTATGCAAATAAATGAAATGAAATGAAGAAGAAGTTTGTTAAGAAACCGATGGATGTTTTTTGTGCAAAACTTAATTTGTTAAAGAACTGTTCGTTTTCTATTAATTAAATTAAGTTAAATTAAAAAAAAACCTCCATCGGTTTCTTACTGAACTTCAACTATATCCGAAAACCCTGGTTACCTATCTCTTTTGGTGGGGTGTCCTCTATCTGGCAGAAACCTGATGCTCCAAAATATATTAGAACCTGAAGACGCAGTGACTGCATTCGAAAGCTGTGATAGGTTCCTACCAGGCTAGGTCGGAAGATTCTTTCTTTTTAATGAAGGAGTGGTACCTACACCATCTGAGCGACACAATATTGTTTTCCGACACACACGCGAACGAAGTCGCGGGCACAGCTAGTTATTTAATATAATTATTGTTTTGCCGAATGTTTATATATCCGAATTTACAATGGCATACTTTTAAGATGGCAGAATTCAGTTAACATTCCGCATAATTTAGTTTAGCATAACTTTTATTTTGAGCGACGATTATTTGGTACAGCTTCATTTGGCATACTGTGAAGATGGCAGGATTTAATTTGGAATAATTTTATTATTTATATATATTTTTTTCTATAAAATGTGCTGCAGGCATTTTTAACCTTAAGTTAAATTTAAATCAAATCAAATCAAAATATTTAATTTCATATAAACCTGCATGAACACTTATGAAACGTCAGAAGCTAGGTGCACGGTTCCAATTTGTCGCTTCCTATGGAGAAGAGCCGGCAAGAAACTGCACGGTTACTCTTTTAAAAATAATTGACTTTTACAATGTTTTCAAATTACAGTGATAATAGGTATGAGAGAACAGTGCAGGCCTGTCAATAAGTACCAGGTACTTAGAGGTATGAAAAAACAGAATAGAAAATCGGCTGCAAATCTAGTCTGTAAGGCCTACAACGTTCTCTCATTCACAGTATATAAAGGAATCTACCTATATAAAATGAACCTATTTGAACCAAGTGTCATGATTTCCATGACAATCACTAATAATAAATAGTCGAAATTAAAATTGATGTATAATGTCAAATAATGACGAGTATATGTCAGACATTGTAAAAAATAAAAAGAATAAAATGTCAGACATTGTAAAAAATAAAAAGAATAAAATTTACATTGTAATTTGGGAGCAATTAATAGACTTTCACATAGTTATGCTGTTAATGAGGTACCAGGGAAGCCACATGTGCAGAAGGAATTAATGCCAAACTTCCCTGTCTTCAACGTAGTCTTATAACTTATAATATCCTTTTTTGATAAGGACATGTTTGATGTAAATTTTAAACTTTCCATCGTTAAGTTCTGTAACCGACTTTGGCAACTTGTTACAGAAGCGGATACTGTTTATTAGAAATGACTTGATATTTTTAGGTAATTTAAATTTTGGAATTACAATTTCATCATTACTACGTGTATTAAAATTATGGAAATTGCATCTTTTTTTGAAAATACCTAAGTTTTTGCGAACATCAAGATATTTTCTAGGATATAAAGGGAAGGCAGAGTTAGTATATCAGTTTCGTTGAATTTGTTTCTAAGAGACTCGCGAGGCTCCATTTTGTAGATTGCGCGGATTGCCCTCTTTTGTAAAATAAAAATTGAATCTACGTCCGCTGCCGATGCCCACAGCAGAACGCCTTAAGACATAATATTGTGAAAATAAGCAAAGTATACTAACTTAGCTGTGGGTACATCAGTCAACTGCCTTATTTTTCTTACTGCGTAAGCAGCTGAGCTTAACTGCTTGAAAGAGCTCTAATGTGAGCACCCCATTGCAATTTTGAATCTAAAGTAATTCCCAAAATTACAGTTTCCGAAATAGCATCTAGTTTCTTGCCATCAAGTTTTAACTATTGTCTTAAAAAGTCAATATGTTGTGCTACAAAAGTTAGTGACAGAAACGAATCGCTGCAAAACCGACTCCACGTAGTCTTGTCTGCCCTACCCCTAGTGTGTAATTTAAACCCGCGTAAGCGTGGAGGGGTGAGGGAGCCAGAGAGCTGGGGAGCAGGTGGTGAGCGTTAAAACCATCTGCGACAATAAGCTTACTTCTGCATGCTTGCTGCATGCATGGTGTATGCTTGTTTGTATGTTTGCATGCTTCTTACAGGGAAATAAAAACCACATAATTATGTTCACAATCAACTGTTTTATTGAGTGATAAATAGTGATAGTACACGCAGAAAGTTTATTAAATAATAAATTAAACAAAATACATAAACATGAAATTATGTCAAACTAATCTTAAATTAACTCCTATTACCTTCATAAACCCAGTTTCAGTGTTACCTGACTGCCTATTTAATATAATTTCTATGTGACACTTTTTATCCAAAACTTTTTTCTGTTTGCTGGTACCTACTGGGGTGCCTGTACCTAGTTTATCAATTTCTATGATTGAGTATTTTATTTCTTTAATTAGTTGATTTGATATATTGTAGAATCCCACATGATTTGCGGACACTATGCTATTTATCCTGTGATGCCACGGTTCAGCATAATTTTGTGTTCTAGGGATATCCTGGTCGATTAAATCTTTTGTATTCCAATGGCTAGGCTGATATTTTGGTGGCGATTTTGTTCCCCAGATGTAATTATCGCTAAACCGTTGTGCAACAGTTTCCGCCTCAGGGGATATATTTTTTGCACCATTCATCAAAATATTTTGGTATATCACTAAGTGATAAGTAAGAAAAAGCAAATACATTTCATTTCCATGGCAAATTTAGCATCATTACCGTATAGTTTTTGGAAGCCACTTTTCTGTGTTTACCGGTATATGATTTGCCCTAAATGGAAATTGCATTCTTTGATTATAACATTATCGAAATATTTTTTTTAAGTTATTTGGGGCGCTTGTTCAAATTCCATTATTATAAAACGGGGTGATAGGACTGTATCAGCGGATGCACAACATTCCAACAACATACTTAATTTGCTAACAGGAAAGTTCTGTATTTTAGTAGGCTACCCGGAACTGAACTAGGCCGCTCAGACCCCGCTGGTTCCTAAAGGAACCAGTAACTAATGTAATATTATGTTAAATACTCGCAAAAAAAGATTAGGTTAGGTTAGAACTGCAACCCCTGCGCACGAGCCGAGCGAGCGAAGCGAGCGGTGTCGCGGCAGCGGCCTGTGAGTGCCAGAACCGAATTTTACCTATTTTACTTGGTTAGGGAAGCGTGTATTTTAGGTTAGCTTAGCTTATATTATGGACTAGCTTTTGCCAGCGGCTTCGCCCGCGCGGAAATTTCATCCCCTATTTAACTCCCTTAGGGGCTGAATTTCGAAAAATCCTTTCTTATTCCTTGTGTACATTATAAAGGGTACCACTGTGCAAAATTTCAGCTTTCTAGGTCCAACGATTTCGGCTGGGCGTTGATGAGTCAGTCAGTCAGGAATTTTATTTTTGTTTATATAGATAGATAGAAATGAACTGTATGCCAATTTCTTTTTTTTTTTTTAAACAGCGAAAAGCATAAACTTCATGTCGGAGAAAATCGTTTGGCACACACATTTATAGCCTACATTCAAAACTAATAATTTTGTAAGTCGGGATCATCTTTAAGCTTATCCATAATATTTAAAATGTAGAACCATCATATCGCAGAAAGTTCACGGTCAATCTTTTGGAATAAGTAATAAAAAAAGCATATTATAAGATAAAAGACTACGTTGAAGACAGGGAAGTTTGGCATTAATTCCTTATGCACATGTTGTGGCTTCCCTGGTACCTCATTAACACCAAAACTGTGTGAAAGTCTATTAACTGCTCCCAAATTGCAATGTTAATTTTTATTATTTTTATTTTTTTACAATGTCTGACATAATCTCGTCATTATTTGACATTATACATCAATTTTACTACTATTTATTATTAGTGATTGTCATCGAAATCATGTCACTTGGTTCAAATAGATTCATTTTATATAGGTAGATTATTTTACATATTGTGAATGAGAGAACGTTGTAGGCCTTAGAGACTAGATTTGTAGACGTTTTTCTATTCTGTATTTTCATTCCTCTAAGTACCTGGTACTTATTGACTGGCCTGCACTGTCCTCCCATACCTATTATCACTGTAATTTGAAAACATTGTAAAAGCCAATTATTTTTAAAAGAGTAACCGTGGAGTTTCTTGCCGGCTCTTCTCCATAGGAAACGACAAATTGGAACCGTGCACCTAGCTTCTGACGTTTCATAATTGCCCATGCAGGCTTATGTGAAATAAAATATTTTGATTTTGATTTTGAGTAAAAAACTTTTTCCAAAAAAAAAATAACCGACTTCCAAAAAAACACTACAAAGTGAAAAATTACTTTAATTTGGGAAGGCGGTGACAAAAAATTCAAATACAGCTAGAAAGACACCGACTTCCGAAATTAAAGTTATTTTCCACTTTGAAGTGTTTTTTTGGAAGTCGGTTGTTTTTTTTTTCAAAAAAAATTGTTTCACTTTTTAGTGGTTCACGTGTGCTTACGCCTTCACAGCATACCGGCGTGATGTTATGTTATGAACTGGTGTAAGCAATAGACAGACATGAGATTTCAGCAATCCCAGTCCATTTGCTATCATTTATTGAGGAGTTCCGTCGCCTATCTCCAAAGTTCTTCATCAGATCTTCACCAAATTGAAATGAGACCACTCCGAGAAAGTACTCTTCCAAAAAATACCTAAATCGCTTCGTGTGCCTATGAAATTTGAAGAGTTCTCTCTATTTCTCCAGGATCCCATCATCACATCCTGACTTGATGATCATGGGACCACCTGGGAAGTATACCCTTTAAAACAAAAACAAAAAATCCAAGTCGGTCTAGCCATCTTCGAATAATCGGGGAACATACATAAAAAAAAATTAAAAAAAAGATTCCGCCGAATTGAGAACCTCCTCTTTTTTATGTCGGTTAAAAAAAAAGCTAAAATCGGTTCTGGCACTCGCCGGCCGCTCCCGCGGCACCGCTCGCTGTGCTCGCTCGGCTTTAGCGCAATGTTTCGCAGTTCTAACCTAACCTAATCTTTTATTGCGAGTATTTAACACAATATTTAACCTGATCTAAATAGTTCGGTTTCGGGTAGCCTACTAAAATATATTCGCTCTAAATAAAAGTTATGCTAAACGAAATTATGCGGAATGTTAACTTTGCCAAAGGTAATTATGCCAAATAAAATTCTGCCATCATAAAAGTATGCCAAAGTATGCCAAAATATTCATATAAAGAAGATTATGCCAAGTGTGTTACGCCAAATGAATTTCGGAGCATCAAGATTCTGCCAGATAGAAGGAACCCCTTTCTGAAATATGATGTTTCTACTTATTATAAAAATAATATTATGACATACAAAGTTCTGCTATAAAGGTTAGACCCGTGCTCTTTTCATTAGAAACTTTGAAATGCATAGATAGTAGGTACTACTGCCTTATATATGTGAGAGATAAATTATTTAATGTTTTTTTTAACAAATGTCACTTATTATTCTGAACTACCTCCGGTCTATAATAGTATTGTGACTGACTACTTTCCCTCCATTTTGTTCCCTCCATTTGGCGGGCTAGTTGTGCTATAAAGAGGGGCGTACTGTTTTTCGACGGATCAGAAGCTGTCCGATAGTGGGCACGGCACAACGGTGCTCTGAACTGTCAGGTATGTTTTCTTGTAATATGTTTATGCTGATTGTTGATTTCTTTAATGTATTATTTTAACTGTGGTTATTTTAAACTATAATAATGTGTTACTGGTTATTGTTAATCTGTATTATTGTCATTTAGTGACTGAATATGTTAATGTGTTATTGGTTTATTATACGATTGTGTTACTGTGTTATTTTGATTTTGAATATAACGAACAAACCTATTTATGCCTTTCTGTTCTATCGTCTCCCACATCAGAAGTGGGATTGGTTAACAAAAACTACGCCTACATATGTTTGATTTCAGGAAAGTTTAAGGATGAACAAAGACGAATCTGAGGCGGTCGAGACTGGGGTCCTGCAGAGTGCTGCAAATATCACTCGAGGGTCTCGTGAAAGGCCTACACCTGGGCACCAGTCGCCAATATTGGGACAAAGGACAACGCACTATGCAGCTGCAACCAACGAGACGATGGCATCCCCAGCCCATGACGATGCAGCTCTTGGCGGTTCAACGGCAGCCAGTAGCAGCCGTGATTCAAGGGCAGTAGAGTTTGTACCTGTTAATGTTATGCAAAATATGATGCAAGAAATGATGTCACAATTGATACATACTACTGCAAAAGCTTTTAACCCACCAAATGCGCGGCCTATTCCCCGCATGCGTAGCCTTGAGCATATCTATGTACCAGCTTTCGACCCTGATGATCGGACCGATACTGTGCAAGTCTGGTGCCGAAACGTCGAGGAGCTTAAAACTGAGTATGAACTCACTGACAGAGAAATTCTTAATCTTACTAGAAAAAACCTTCGCGGACGCGCGGCAGAATGGGCGCGTCGTAATTATTCAACACTTACTAGCTGGCCAGAACTTAAAGCAGGTCTGATCGAAACTTTTTCAGATGAAGCTCGTTACTACGATGACCTGTCGCTGTTTTTGGATTATACTAGCGAACAAGCCGCTAGTCTTGCTGAGTACGCAACTCGAAAATGGGAGTTGGCGAAGAAAGTGATTGGTGTGGAGATGACTGAGCAACGCCTTGTCGAAGCAGTTATTTCAGGTATGTCCGACTTTCGTATTCGTTCTGATTTGCTACGACTTACACCGAAAAACTTGCCACAATTAATTCAAAGCCTAAACTCATATAAGCGGAAGAGGCCTGGTAAAGAGTCTGATCACAGTATTCCATCCAAGCGTTCTAAAAACATGTCTAACCCAGATACTTCGTCTAGAAGGTGTCATAAATGCCACAAATTAGGGCATATTCAAAGAGACTGCCGTTTAAATACCAATCGCGGTTCTAGTAAAGATGTGACTTCAACTACTACTTCTAATAATTCAAAACCAGTTGATTCGGGTTCGAAACCCCCTGTAACATCTTGTACTTTTTGTAATAAAAAGGGGCATTCCAGTGAAAACTGTTTTCACCGCTTAAATAAGAAAACTAAAGACGAAAAGTCTTCTCAAGTAAATAGCCTAGTTTTAACCAACAAAAAATTACATACTATTCAAATTGACAACCATGATTATTCCTGTCTGATAGACAGTGGTGCGGAATGCTCTCTAATGCGCGAAAGTATTGGCGATTCAATTAGGGGTAAAATGACTTATGAAACAATTCTTTTGAGAGGTGTTGGTGAAAATGCTTTCAGTTCGTCGCGTAAAAAGCTGTGTATGATCGGTGTTGACGGTATAAACATTGAATTAGATTTTATTCTAGTACCTGATAGATACATTCAGTATGACGTATTACTTGGTCAAAATTTATTTGAAATACCTGGTATTCAGGTGACTTTTTCGGGGAATTTTGCTAGAGTATATCGCAACTCTTATAGTGTTAACAGTGTTATAAGGGATATTGATTTTGATGGGGTAGATATTAATCCTGAATTAACTCCAGAACAAATTGTACAGCTAAATGACTTGTTAAAATCATATTCTGAAATGTTCACGTCTGGCAACGCAGTTTCTCAAGTAACTACTGGTGAGCTAACTATTCGATTGAAAAATTCGGATAAAATAGTTCAACGACGACCCTATCGATTAGCTCCTGCTGAGCGTGAACATGTCAAGAATATAATTAAAGATTTAAAGGACCATAATATAATTCGTGATAGCAATTCTCCATTTGCAAGTCCAATATTACTGGTTCGGAAAAAAGATGGTAGCGACCGAATGTGCGTTGACTACCGAGAGTTGAATAGCAACACCGTTCGTGATAACTTTCCACTTCCAATTATTGATGATCACATTAGTAAATTGTCACGTGCTAAATATTTTACAATTTTGGATATGGCAGCCGGTTTTCATCAAATTCCGATTGCAAATAATTCTATTGAAAAAACTGCCTTCGTCACGCCTGATGGGCAATACGAGTACCTAAGGATGCCATTTGGGCTCTGTAATGCACCTTCTGTATTTCAAAGGGCCATCAACGCAGCCCTTAAACAGTTCATTGACAATTTTGTTTTAATTTACATAGATGACGTTATAATTTATTCAGAAACCGCTGATCAAGGTATCGAACGTTTGAAGTTAGTTCTTGAAGCTTTGCAGACAACTGGATTTTCTCTCAATATAAAAAAATGCAAGTTCTTAAAAACTGAAATCGAATACTTGGGAAGAATTGTTTCAAACGGTCAAGTTAAACCAAGCCAGGGTAAAGTTTCTGCTCTTTTAAATGCTCCTATCCCAACGAATGTAAAGCAAGTAAGACAGTTTTGTGGACTAGCAAGCTACTTCCGAAAGTTCATCCCTAATTTTTCTCTCATCATGATACCCTTGTATAATCTAACTCGCAACAATGTCAGATGGCATTGGACAACTGAGCAGGAATCTGCTAGAAATAAGATTATGCAGTACCTTGCCTCTGAACCTGTACTCACTTTATTCGATCCTGCTAAACCTGTTGAGCTTCACACTGATGCCAGTTCAGCAGGTCTGGCAGGAATTCTTTTTCAAAAACATGATGACCAGATGAAAGTCGTAGAGTATTTTAGCATGCGCACCACTGATACGGAAACCCGGTACCACTCTTATGAGTTGGAAACTCTGGCAGTTGTTAGATCTATAAAGCATTTCCGCCATTATTTGCTTGGCAGACCATTCAAAGTCATTACTGATTGCAACTCGCTTAAAGCCTCGCGTAACAAAAAGGAATTGCTTCCTAGGGTTCATAGGTGGTGGGCTTATCTACAGTCGTTTGATTTTAGTATCGAGTATCGAAAAGGAGAACGTATTCCCCATGTTGATTACTTAAGCCGTAACCCGTCAACTGTCAACATAAATAATGTTCAAAATTATAGTGAATGGCTGGAAGCAGAACAAAGTAATGATTCAGAGACCAAACATATAATTGAATCAATCAAAGACAAAACTATTGACAAAGATGTTGCTTCCAGTTATGAGATTCAAAATGGACTGTTATATCGTATTATTTCCATTAATAATAAGGTTAAGAAACGTCTTTATGTTCCAAAAAGTTATAGATGGCATATTATACAAATTTATCACGATGCTCTCAAACACTTTGGTTGGGAAAAAACCCTTGACAAAATAAGAGAACAATTTTGGTTCCCAAATATGTCGAAGTGTACACGTAAATATGTTGACAGTTGTCTGACTTGTAAGATAAATAAAAGCCAATCTGGTTCACGACAGATTACATTGCACCCTATAGATAAACCCCCTACTCCATTTCATACCGTTCATATGGACACGACAGGTAAACTGAGTGGCAGTAAACCTACTAAGCAATACGCAGTTGTTTTTATAGATGCATTTACAAAATTTTGCTACATGAAACCCGTTACTAATTTGACTGCAGTGGCTACAGTAAATGCCTTGAAGGAATTAATTTATACTTTTGGTACACCTAAACGTATTATTTGTGATCAGGCTGCTTCTTATACTGGCAAAGAATTTACAAGTTTTTGTGAAAAATGGTCTATAGAATTGCATTTTATAGCTAGTGGTGTGAGTCGTGCAAATGGTCAAGTTGAGCGAATAATGAAGGTTCTGACAAATTGTTTTACGATTGTTGAAAATACGACCAAAAGAAGTTGGAAAGATGCTGTTGGTGAAGTACAGTTGGCAATTAACAGCACCTTTAGTAAAAGTACTGGTCATACTCCTTTCCAACTTCTGATGGGCTGCGATCAGTCACCTCCCGCTATATCAGCTTTACTAAATGATGTTGAACGTATGGACCTCGATATGTGCCGTCAAGAGTCTAAAGTCAGAATGGATGAGCTTGCTGAATCTCGAAAAGCCGATTATGATAAAACTAAGGCTAGAATTGTACCCTTCAAAGTCGGTGATATTGTACTAGTCAAACAAAATCCGCGAGTGATTAACAAACTTGACAGCAAATTTAAAGGTCCATGCGTCATTACTGAAGTTAACGATAACGACAGATATACAGTTAGAGTTAATAAAACTGGCAATGAGTTGTATGTATCACACGATAATTTAAGAATCGTTACTCCCAATATGGGATGTGAGTTAACTGATTCTCTTAACATTTCTGAGGACTCCAACGAAGATAATGAATTAACTTCCTAAAGCAACATATTAAAATTGTATGTTGATTATGTAATTTGTAAGATTGTCCTGCATATCTCAGAACGTCCGGCCAACGATCATGGTTATGCTTGACAATCGTACCCGTGTCATGTGATTTGACAACAGCCATGTGATTTGGTGGATATAAAATCATGATGCCATGTGACTTGGCAGATATAAAATCATGATGCCATGTGACTTGGCAGATATAAAATCATGATGCCATGTGATTTGGCGTGTTTGGTCATGCGATTTGGCCATGGTATTTAGAAACCATTAGATGATAAGTTCATGTGATTTGAGCAAGAATAGCAATTGATAATTTTTTTGAGTCATGTGATTTGACATGCTATGATTCTACTTTAAATGAGTTTAGTTCGCGAGCCATAGTGGCTGCTCGTCAGTATGGCCGTGTGAGAGATAAATTATTTAATGTTTTTTTTAACAAATGTCACTTATTATTCTGAACTACCTCCGGTCTATAATAGTATTGTGACTGACTACTTTCCCTCCATTTTGTTCCCTCCATTTGGCGGGCTAGTTGTGCTATAAAGAGGGGCGTACTGTTTTTCGACGGATCAGAAGCTGTCCGATAGTGGGCACGGCACAACGGTGCTCTGAACTGTCAGGTATGTTTTCTTGTAATATGTTTATGCTGATTGTTGATTTCTTTAATGTATTATTTTAACTGTGGTTATTTTAAACTATAATAATGTGTTACTGGTTATTGTTAATCTGTATTATTGTCATTTAGTGACTGAATATGTTAATGTGTTATTGGTTTATTATACGATTGTGTTACTGTGTTATTTTGATTTTGAATATAACGAACAAACCTATTTATGCCTTTCTGTTCTATCGTCTCCCACATATAAGCCTTTTATAAGCAATTCTGCTCATTATCAAGAATCAGTTTGATGAAGTGCTTGCCTTATTCGCAATTCTTTCTTTTTCATGATAATCAACACAATATATAACATGTCGCGGAGTGTGACTGACTCGCTTTGTAAAGTAATAATATTAAATGTAAAATGTTTGTTAAGTACAGCAATTTATTCAACAATACAATATTGACTAAAACAACTACATTTTGTACTGAATACACTTAGTAATGGTATCCGGTTTGTTCATCGAAGGCTTGCTGAGGAGGTTGCTGGTAGGAGCCGGTGTTAGGAGCCAGGTACTGACGGCTGGTGGCCGCGGACTGCTGGGGGTACTGCTGGTATCTGGGGGCGCCGAACGAGCTGCCAGCCTGAGGAGATCCGAACTGGGAGCTGGGAGCACCGTACTGCTGGGCAGGGGCAGCCTGGTGACCGCTGTAGTGCTGGCTGCGGTAGTTCTGCTGGGCGCCGAATCCTGAAGCAATGAAATATTTTGGTCATAATATGTATTACAGGAGTGTAAACGTGTTAGTAACAAGAGCTATACCAGCGCTGCGACACCTTTAAATGTCGCAGCATCATGGTGAGATAGGGGCCTTTTGGCCTCGTACAGTATTTTGTTTTTTAATTTTTTACTTTTTATAATATTTTAAATTTAAATTTTTTGTTAAGCTTGTGTAGTTAAGTTTGTGATATTCCTGTGCGAGTCTAATAAATACTTTTTCTTTCTTTCTAGCTAGAGGTTGTCTTTTGCATTAGAGGTACCAAATTAAATCGCCTCGCCAATCGTTGCAGATGAGCAGTGAACAGTTTTTTTCGATCGAATAACATTTTATTCAAATATCTTGTATTACAATCTGATAGCCATTTATGACAGATTAATGAATTACCACTGTTAGCTGTTCTAATGAAAAAACTCATCACGTTGGGTATAAATCACTAAGTAAACTTTATAAGTGGTCTTACCTTGATGGGAACCACCGTTGGAAGAAGGTCCATGGTCAGGAGGCAGGTACTGGTTGGAGGTGGCACCAGCGAAGTTACCACCAGCGTTGTGACCCTGCAGACCAGCTCCAGCAGTGCCGAAGGTACCAGAGTTAGCTCCAAAAGATCCGTGGGAGCTGGGAGAATCGAAGCCTCCGTTGGAACCGTAGGGAGGAAGGTAAGAACGTTCCAGGTGTTCCAGACGACCTGCGGCAGCCACGGCGACGAGGGCGGCGATCACGAACTGTGGACACAAATGACACTGTCTTAAATTAAGAGCTGAACACCACCAAATACCACCAAGAGTGAATGTCATATCCAATAATCTTCTTCTTATTAAATTTTTAAAACACTAATAAAAATAAAACGTTATTTTTAAAGTGTAATATAAACCACTGATTGCGAAAATAGCACAAAACAGATAATATTTACCAGTTTCATTTTGTGTTGGTAGTGTAGTTGTCAAAACACTTAAAACCTAATGTGGATAAAGCTCAAGTTGAACTGTGATGCTGCGAGTCGACTGACCTATTATATACCATCTGCTGTCGATCCTGAACATACGTGTCTGACGTCATTGTGTAACTTAGATAATAAACTAAAGTTATGATAGGCCAAGTAATTAGTTCGACTCTTTTTGAGCTACCAAACGTGATTGACCTCGTCTGTCAAATTTCTCTATAATTTTCAAGGATTTCCGTGAAGATTATGGACAAAACCAGAACGTGACGTAGTCTTTTGGTACTAAGTTAGTAGATTTTTTTGATTTATGCATAGGTATGAAGACAAAACGTTCCTGGTACGTCTTGACGTAATTCAAAACTACCTAAATACGTGTGAGGTATCTAAATGACTTTTACAAAGTATCACAATACTGTGGATCGGTAAGGTCTCGGTACTGAAAGTGACGTATACTGGACAGCCAAAGCCGAAGATACCTTTTTACCCGACTTCAAAAATGAGGAAGTTCTCAATTCGTCCGTATGTTTTTTTTAGTAGGTATATTCCGAGATATCTCCGGCAATTGTGGATCGATAAAAAAAAATCCTTTTTAATGGATGGGTAGGTATGCCTCGTAGAATGAATATTATACAATTTATAGACCAAATCAATTTTATTCAATTTGCTTGGGTAGTTTTTGCGTTAGCTTTGATTATACATTTTTAACCCACTTTGTGTATCTTGATGACATTCTACTACTTTCCTGTTGTTATTTACAAAGCAAGTAGTGGTATACAAATTGGTGTGAGGAAGGTACCATAACTAAAGCGGAAGTCGATGACAAATAACTAAAAGACACCGATTCTAGAAGTTACAGTTATTTTTCACCTCGTACTGTTATTTTCGGAAGTCGTTGGTTTTTTTGTTTTTAGTTTGGTTTGGTTTTGGTTTTAGTTTTTTTGGAAAGTTTTTACTCGTATTTGTGCCCAGTTGACAGCAACGATCACCACCCATTATAAGAGACTAAAACATAACTGGCAACATTTTACCACAACCTGAGGGCCTCGTGGCTACTAATAACAGCGACACCGGTCGATCTTCATGGTTAAGCAAAGTTTGTCAAGGTCGGTCCGTGGATGAATGACCATCCATTACATACAGAGACAACTCCATGCCTCGGGAAGCACGTTTAGCAGTTAGTGCCGGCTGCTGTCATTCGTAGATCCCTAACAGTCATTACGGGTAGTTAGAAGCCCGAAAGTTTGCCAACCAGACTTGCCAAAGAGTGTTACCCGTAACTGGGTTGTGGAGGTCAGATAGGCAGTTGCTCCATGTTAAATACAGATATCCAGCCGACCCCAACATAATTGGGAAAATGATATGCAGATTGATTTAGCAACTGCCAAACCTTTGGAGAAAAGCAGGCGTGATGTTATATGTGATTTAATTACTACTCAATAGTTTATTTTTATTTTTTATTACTAAATGGGCCTACTCTTGACCTCGATCACGCCCGATGGAAAGCGATTGATGAGGTCTATGATGGATCGAGTGTGCCCAGAAAATGCATGTTCACTCTTGCTTTGAAGGTAGACGGGTTAAATTTGGCAGGGAACACAGACGCAGGCAGAGAGTTCCACACTTTGGCTGTGCGCATAATAAATGTGGAGGAGTAGCGCTGAGTACGACTGGTCGGGATATCAACCAAGTGCGGATGGTACCCTGCAGTGCGTCTGGTAGTCCGGTAGTAAAAGGGCGATGGTGGGATCAGATCGTGGAGCTCCTGCGCATACTCTCCGTAGTACAGTCTGTAGGAGACCGATAGGCAAGCAACATTACGCCGATGAGCCTAGCTGTGAAGCTTAGCCACCAACGTTTCGTCGTCTATGAGCCTTTTTGCTCTGCGTTTTACCGAGTCAAGGGCAGCAAGCTGGTATTTTGCTGAGCCATCCCATAAGTGGCTGCAATACTCTATACAAGAACGCACTTGAACTTTATACAGGTTATATGTTTATTCCACTAATTCAGTTCATTGTACACAGAAGCAGAACAGTAGTAGCACAGTGGTTACGGTTGCAACTTTTGAGTTGTAGGTCATAGGTCCGAAACCAGACCGACGTTTTACTTTGTGTAAATTATTTTGTCAACACTGCTCTCAAAACGGTGGAGGTAAATACCGTGAAGCAATTGGCACGTCCTAAAACCAAAAATTCAAAGACATGTGACATCTGTTAACCCATACTGGACCCGCGTGGTGGATTACGGCCCACTCCTTCTCACTGATACGAGGCCTGTGTCCCAGCAGTGGGAACATTAAAGGTTGATTATGCACAGAAGCAAAAACATTAAAAGCCACACACACATTGATTTCAGATGAAAGTATTTCAGATATTGATACATATCAGTACTCAGATCACTGTCTGGGTTGCGATCTTGAATATTAGATTACATTGCTTGTGAAGACATCGGGTAAGTGGCATATTTCATAACTGAGTAACGGCGGCTTTTTTATCGTATCCTGTTACATTATTCGCATACACGGATAACTTACTTAATAATATTATTTTTTTTTCATTTAGTTTTTCTGTCCTACTGCGGGGCAAAGGCCTCCCTCCCCAAGTCCTTCCAGGAACTCTTTTCCCGCGCGTCCACGAACCAGCCCTCGTGGTACGCGTCCAGGTCATCTCATCACCGCTTTCTGGGCCACTCGCAGCGGTGCCATCCACTTTCAGGCACCCATTGTGTGGAGATTTTTCCCCAGCGGTCATACTGCATGCGGCTGATGTGACAGCCAGTAGGCTTAGCACGAGCACCGATTTGTCGACAAAAGAATCGACAGACTATTAACTAAATGATGTATAATAGGAGAAGATAGCTATATTTTTCTATTAATTATCACAGTTATGCGTTCTAAACGAATCATGATTTTGTAGATAACCGTATTATCTTTGTGGCCGTCGAGTAGAAAGTTTGTTGTCAGTGTGATTTTGACAGTTTAGTAAGAAATATTCTTCTGAAATATTCTAAATTTATAAGGACCTAGACAAAGATCGTTAGAAACGAAAGACAAAATGACAGATTGTAGAAGGATATCTACGGTGCGATGTCAAAAATGGAGAAACGAAATGTCACTGTGTATTGAAAAAGCACTGTCTATTCTTTGTAGAAATAGAAAGCGTCATGCTAAGCGTGCTGGCGGCCTTCTTGTAATTATCTTAAGTATTTAAAATTTGTAAAAATATCGATGAAATAATAGGACTTGACAGTTTTACGTTTAACTTACCCTTGAGGTAAGCAATGATGTCTTCCAAATCCAAAAAATCTTTTGTTTGATGGAACCCTCTAATAGGAAGTTTAAAGTAGGTAAGCCTGATGGCTTACCTACTGAGAGAATGGTGATCCATTCTCCTGCCCTCATCCAAATATATTTAGGTTCGGTGCAATATGTCTTTTTCTCCCACACTTGTCTATTAGTCGTCATATCTATAGTCACACCCTTGCTAACCATATCATCATTCACACAGTCCATCCATCGTTTCGTTGGTCTCCCCCTACTCTTATAGCCATCGACATTCTTACTCAAAACTTTTCTCACGACCTTTCCTCGTTCCTTCGTATCACATGCCTATACCATGACAACCGATTTCCACTCAGATTTTCAGCTATCAAGTTTCAGGCTTCCTCTTATGTACTAATTTCTTATTTTATCCATTCGTATAACACCACACATCCCTCTTAACATTCTCATCTCAGCTGCGTGCCTTTCATTCATCCCTTTTGTGGCCCAACATTCTGACCCATACAAGATCGCAGGTCTAACTATTGTTTTATATATCTTCCCCTTAAGTTTAAGGGGAATTTTGGAGTCGCAGATTATTCCCGTGACCTGGCGCCATTTCATCCATCTAGTGTTAATACTGTGCTTAACCGTCCGATCCACTTCGCCATCGCTGTGCACGAGTGAACCGAGATACCGAAAGTCGGAGTAGACTGGGAGAAGCGCGCCATCAAGCGCAATGGCTCCAGAAATGGAGAGACCACCGAATTAAAAGAGGTAAGTATTAGAGAAAAACATTTTCACTGGTTTGTTTGCGGGTTAAATTAATGCTGCAAATAATCTGATCAAAACGGATCAATGGAGGAGAAAGAATCCGGAGTGGCGACCACGTACCAAAGCGCGCATTGAAGGGAGATCCCCAAATATTAAACGGGGACTGATGAGAAAGAATAAAGAAGTAAGAATCCACTGGAAGTACCTCAGGATGAATCGTTGTGGCAATTCTTAGAGGAGATCTATGTTCTGTAGAGGACAAGCTTTTGGCTGAATGAAGACAATTGTAATACCGTAATACCTGATACTAATGCTTTACTTAATTTTATTATCTATATATACAAATACATCTGACAAACCAGTCTTACCCAAAGGGTATTTAATTTACCCAGTGACTGGGTTGTGTAGGCCAGGTGGCCAATTCTCGTAAATAAAAACTTTTTCCAAAAAAAAAACAACCGACTTCCAAAAAACCACTACAAAGTGAAAAATAACTTTAATTTCGGAAGTCGGTGTCTTTGGAGCTGTATTTGATTTTTTTGTCACCGCCTTCCGAAATTAAAGTTATTTTTCACTTTGTAGTGGTTTTTTGGAAGTCGGTTGTTTTTTTTTTGGAAAAAGTTTTTATTTTTCACTTTTTAGTGGTTCACATGTGCTTACCCCTTCACAGCATACCGGCGTGATGTTATGTTATGAACTGGTGTAAGCAATAGACAGACATGAGATTTCAGCAATCCCAGTCCATTTGCTATCATTTATTGAGGAGTTCCGTTGCCTATCTCCAAAGTTCTTCATCAGATCTTCACCAAATTGAAATGAGACCACTACGAGAAAGTATTCTTCCAAAAAATACCTAAATCGCTTCGTGTGCCTATAAAATTTGAAGAGTTCTCTCTATTTCTCCAGGATCCCATCATCAGATCCTGACTTGATGATCATGGGACCACCTGGGAAGTATACCCTTTCAAACAAAAAAAACAAAATCCAAATCGGTCCAGCCATCTTCGAGTAATCGGGGAACATACATAAAAAAAAATAAAAAAAAAAAATAAAAAAAAAAAAAAAAAAGGTTCCGACGAATTGATAACCTCCTCCTTTTTGAAGTCGGTTAAAAACGTTCAAAATCTAGTCTCAGTGTCATCTCTGCGACAAGCAAATGTCAAAAATTTAAGGAAACTCGAAGTATTTTGACAGATTGAGACTGAGATCAGACTGTGAACGTTCTTTTAATTACGAGAGTTGTCCCTCTTATAGGCAGTCACTCCACGTACAATAATGGCATTCAGCTGTATCTGGTTAGACGGAAAGCTGACCCCAACGTAGTTGGGAAAAGGCAGGCAGACTGATTTGACATACAAATACATATTATATTCAATACATACAAATGAATAAAATTGAAGTGTATGTTTGTAATGTCAAAATAACTGCTTTTTACTAAAAGCAAATGAAACTGTATGTATATGGTAGGTACTTATAGCTAAAAACATTTTATTACAGTTTCGTCTGACTGTGGGTTGCACCCATTCTCCGAAGCGGCCGATTTTGACGGGACATTCACTGGCAGATAGCTGATAATAGGAGTAACATAGGTAGGACGTTCTATTAAGAGAGTATAACGTACCTGCTACTGGTATAAAAAATACCCTATGTAGTACCCTATGCAGGTTATAAACTATCTGTGTGCTAAATTTCGTGATTGAGTAAAATCATCCAAACATAAAAATCACATTAATACTATCAGTAGGAAGTAGGATAGGATAATTATCTGCACGCAGGACACTTTTTTTGGGTCACCTTAATGTGGAGGGTAAAACACAAGTTCAAATTATAGTTATGTACAACAATTTATTACATTATTCAATTGAATAAACAACTCCATGTTGTATTCAACAGATTTAGTAATGGTATCCGGTTTCTTCATCGAAGGCTTGCTGAGGAGGCTGTTGGTAGGAGCCGGTGTTGGGAGCCAGGTACTGACGGCTGGTGTCCGCAGACTGCTGGGGGTACTGCTGGTAGCTGGGGGCGCCGAACGAGGTGCCAGCCTGAGGAGATTCGAACTGGGAGCTGGGAGCACCGTACTGCTGGGCAGGGGCAGCTTGGTGACCGCTCAACTGCTGGCTGCGGAAGTTTTGCTGGCCACCGAATCCTGAAGTAGTGGAATTTTTTTGGTAATATGCATCACACGAGCATCTGCGTATTTGTCACAGGAGCTAGGGTTTTCCTTCTGCATTTGAGAGGTACTACAATATATCGTCTCTGATGAGACGATATATTGTAGTATCGTGAGCAGAATTAACTATTTCTGAAGACAAGTAAGTGTCTTATATTTTTAAACTAGAGAGATCATCAAATTGACACAGTAAATTTAAATAATTAAAGTCTTAATTCACTTTGTAAATTGTAAAACACAGTGACACACAAAAATAAAGTAAATTTTCTCACCTTGAAGGGATCCAGCGAACTGGGGCGCACCGTTGGAAGCAAAAGGTCCATGGTCAGGAGGCAGGTACTGGTTGGAGGTGGCTCCAGCGAAATTACCACCAGCGTTGTGACCGTGATTACCAGCTCCAGCAGTGCTGAAGGTACCAGAGTTAGCTCCAAAAGATCCGTGGGAGCTGGGAGAACCGAAGCCTCCGTTGGAACCGTGGGGAGGAAGGTATGAGCGTTCCAGGTGCTCCAGACGACCTGCGGCAGCCACAGCCACGAGAGTAGCGATAACAAACTGTAGAAACAATATATAGTCGTAAATACACGTTTCCTTTGAAATCATTAAAGGAAGAAGAGAGTTAACTTCTAAACAATTTTGAACACTGCCGAAATGAAATTCAATATCTCAAGTACAATATAAAAAAAAATCTGATCGTAAGACTTTACGCCAAACAAACATCAATTAATTACCAGTTTCATTTTGTCTAGTAGTTGTCGGAACATTCAAAACCTAATGTGGATGAAGCTCAAGTTGAACTGTGATGCTGCAAATCGACTGACCTATTATATACCATCTGCTGTCGATCCTGAACACACGCGTCTGACGTCATTTTATAGCTAAGGTAATAAACTAGAGCTATCATACCTCATGTAATTAGTTTGAGGCTTTTTAAGCTACCGAACGTATTTGACCTCGTGTGTCAAACTCTGTAATTTTCAAGGATTTCATGAACTTTGTATGTTTTGAGGCGGTAGTCGTGTCCCTTAATTAAATGGAGTGCCTATATATACAGTGGCAATAGCCGTTTCAGTGATTTAAGAAGCGTGAATGAAAAGAGATGACGGTTTAAAAAACTTAAAAGCTCTACTTGCTTAAACTTTGATTCCTCTAAGTCAACTTGGTCTTGTCAATGGCGAAAGAATTTTAAGGCCTGGAAATTGGGTTGGTTCAAGTATTTGCAATTTATATATAATATTATTGAATGTTTTTGATATTCAATCCCAAAGGATTGAATATCAAAAAATATTTAACTTGCTTTGACTCATGGGTACAATTTTTCGTAATTTTAACAGAAACAAGGCATTACAATTTTTTTTAATGCCTTCAATATTTGCGTTTATCCCACCCAAGCACATCACAAGAAATCAATGAATATGGTGTAACGAATTAGGTGATTTTCATAACGAATTAGATGAATTGAATGGGTTCAAACGGCTAACGTGCAATGATTACTTAATTGGATAATTTGTACGGGTGACCGACGTATGTGAATTAAAAAAAACGTACCAACAATATCCATTGATAACTTTTGAAATACAAAAATTGTTTGTCAGAACGAAGGGTGTTTACAGTGATCTGCGGGGTGATTGCGTCACACACTAATAGTAGGAATAGCTTTCATTTTGAGAGTTCAACAACATCCATTGCGTTATTTACGTTGTTGAGCAAACAAATTTTGTGAACATATGAAGCAATGGTTTAGCAGCCCGTTGTTTATTCACAATCTTACAAGTTTTTAATTATTAAAATGTTGGTACTTACATATATAACGTTTGCTGGCTTTAGAATCTTAAAAGACCCATCGCTAATCGATTCTCATTCACCACAGTAATTATTATTTAGAGACGGTTCATATCAAACAAAAATAGTTCGTTTTTGTAGTAAGTTTTTTTATAAATAAACACCTGGTTTTTAATAGCTTGCCATCTTTTCTCGAGTTTTTTGTTTCAATTTGTATACTTTATCAGTTTTGGAATTCTGTTTCATCATTCAATAGATGTTGTATATTTTTTTCCCCTGACGTGGATTTGGTCAATGGTGCAATGAGACTTTTCAAACAATATTAATAGTAATGATTTTAAAAATAATGATTATTACATTAATTTGTTTTTATCAAATCTAGTAATGTTTTTTTGAAACAATTAGATCATGTGTGGACTGTACGAGTAAAAGAGGCTTTGACCCTGAATTTTTTTCCCCTCCATCTAGTTTTTTTTAAAATCAACATGTAAATGTAAGTGTGATTCCGATATACTATTTACAGAATAAACAATTTTAATGGTATTACGTAGTATTTGAAGAACATTTGTACTGCGCGATAACCTGCAATTTGACCTTTTTTCTGAACTATGGTTCTGAATTTAATCTCTAATTGCAGTGATAGGAATAGGTAGTGCCTATTTGCCTAAACTTCGAAGAACAGAGACAAGAAACGGAGACTTCCTTAGGACTAAATTTTTTCCGAGACATCTGTCCCGAAATTTCGAGACAACACATAAATACATTTAAAAAAATGTTATTTGGAATAAGTAATTCGTCTATATTTACCTAAAGTTTGCGACTAGATATATCATAATAAAATAATAACATACACAGTCGTTACAACCATAAAATTTTCTGAATTTTTTTTTCTATTGTTTTTGTATCCCATGGGAACTATACTTTTTTTTAATAGGAAGTAGCATATGTGCTATTCCACACCTTAATCTATATCACTACCAAAATCAGCATTTTCAGTGGAATTGAGTAATGGACATCCATATAAACTATCACATTTATAGACAAACTTTAGATAAATATAGACGAATTACTTATTCCAAATAACACATTTTTTTAAATGTATTTAAGTGTTGTCTCGAAATTTCGAGACAGATGTGCCGGAAATAATTTAGTCCTAAGGAAGTCTCCGTTTCTTGTCTCTGTTCTTCGAAGTTTAGGCTAATAGGCACTACCTATTCCTATCACTGCTAATTAGTAATAAAACGGACGTTTTCTATTCTACCAATTAATTAAACATAGATCTTTGCCATCCTTGTCCCATGTATAGTTAGAGGTAAGATAGCCAGTTCCTCTATGATTGAGGTTTCCGGATGAAGCTCGCTTCCCCGTTTGGCCTGATCTTTGCTTATCACCAGGTTAGCTGAATGCCAAGAACTTCCCCGTTGTAGGTTAAAGAAAATATAAAAATGCTCATTATTTAACCTTTCATACCTACGTGCAGATAAATTCTTGTAAGGATAACCTTGAGCCACAATACATGAACATGATCATATCTTTCTACATGCACATGTTTCTGTGACAATAAATTACAATAATTTTTCATTATTTATATGACTTTCTAGCCCGTTGTTCATTTTAGAAATCAATTAGGAACTGGCTAGTACAATATAAACCACCAAAACACCACGCAGGCCTAGTGCCGCTGGCGATAGATGACTCGTTCATTCACTTACAGACAATCCCAACTAGCAAAAAAGTTGTATAATATTAGAATTGTACAACTTACAGACATGTAAGGCCTTTATAACAGTTTTGCAGCAACTAAACAGTTGTAAAGTAGTATTCAGTTCAACGCATTGGCTGGGAAAATTTTAGCCCCTTGCCTGGTTGACTCTTAAGTGCCGTGCTTGACTGATGCGGTGAATGCCTGGAAAATGGCTTGCCCGGATACAGATCTGCCCGTGAACCCATCTTCCCAGAGACAGTGGGCTGAGCCGCTCTGCAGGTTGGTACGGAATAAACTAATTAATACGTCCACCAATACTGCTGAGCTCGCTCGCCTTCTGGCTGTGGGTGAGTGGGAGTCGGGCCTCTGGCTGCAGGCACTACCGTCACCCAATATAGGCACCATGCTGAGTGACTCGACCTTCCGGCTCGCTACTTGCCTGCGTCTTGGCGCTCCTTGCGTGGCTCTGCATCGCTGCCAATGCGGTGAAGTTGTTGACCGCCTCGGACACCATGGCTTATCCTGCAGTAGGAGCGCAGGCCGAATAGCACGGCACGCCAGCATCAATGACATCATCCGTCGTGCTCTTGTCACCGCCGGGGTGCCAGCTGTTTTAGAACCCTATGGCTTGGCACGCGACGATGGGAAGAGACCAGACGGAATGTCCATAATGCCTTGGAAGTTAGGTCGGCCTTTGGTGTGGGATGCAACATGTGTCGACACCCTTGCGCCATCCCATCTTTCTAGTACGGCGAATTGTGCTGGGGCGGCTGCTGCAGGTGCGGAAAACCTCAAACGGCGCAAATATTCCAATCTTACTGGAACCTATATATTCGAGCCGTTTGGGGTTGAAACTCTAGGGCCATGGGGTCCGAGTGCCCACTTGCTTTTCCGAGAAATTTCCAAGCGGTTGGTTGACTCTTCACGTGACCAAAGGGCTGGCCTATATTTCGGCCAAAGAATCAGCATTGCCATACAACGTGGCAATGCTGCCAGCCTTTTGGGCACTCTTCCCGTTGACAACGATGCGGACTTATTTTTTGATGCATTATGATTATTTTCTTTTTTATATACCTGTACATAATAATAGCTTTGCTTTGTGTTTATCAAATAAGTAAGTAACTATATAAATGTTTGATAAATTATAAAAAAATTAAAAAAAATATGATAACGCATTAGTTATATTTAATTTAAGTCACATTAATGTGTCTGGTAAACGTCATCTCAATAATTTATATGACAGTCATATATAGTTAGGTCGAATTAACTTTTCAGTCAGGAAATAGTGATGAGTCGCCATGTTTTATAAATTAAGAACCTTTTGTTCAACATTTAAATAAGTAACAAACTGTTATGTAATGATTTTATAGTTAACTATTATAAAATCTTCATAATAGGTCGTATACTACCACCTTTATGTAACTTTCAGTTTGAAACGTTGTTCTAATATAACTTAAATAAGTCAATTGATTGTTTAAACGATAGTTGTCATCTTTTATATAACTCAGTCGCCATTTTTCACTAATAAATTAAAATTTCTAAAAGTGGAAAAGAATTGAACGAAATGGTGGTTTTAGAACAAAAGTAAATAAAAATTATCGATTATTATTTTTATAAACAACAACGAAACCTACATTTAATCTGGAAGAATATATCCCCGCCAAGAAGAAAGTAGTAAAAATTTAAGTGGTTCCTTGCATTTTTTTTCTGACAAGACTTGTCAACCAATTTGATTTGTAGAACACAGTGTTCTACAAATCAAATTGGTTCCGCTCATCTTCTTTTACCAGAAACCACACCAGATATCGAAAGTAAGTTTTTGCATAAAAAGCTCCTTTAGCAGATTCATTCATAAGTTCATATTACTCAAATCTTATATTTTTAACCGACTTCAAAAAGGAGGAGGTTATCAATTCGTCGGAACCTTTTTTTTTTTTTTTTATGTATGTTCCCCGATTATTCGAAGATGGCTGGACCGATTTGGATTTTGTTTTTTTTGTTTGAAAGGGTATACTTCCCAGGTGGTCCCATGATCATCAAGTCAGGATCTGATGATGGGATCCTGGAGAAATAGAGAGAACTCTTCAAATTTTATAGGCACACAAAGCGATTTAGGTATTTTTTGGAAGAGTACTTTCTCGTAGTGGTCCCATTTCAATTTGGTGAAGATCTGATGAAGAACTTCGGAGATAGGCAACGGAACTCCTCAATAAATTATAGCAAATGGACTGGGATTGTCGAAATCGCATGTCTGTCTATTGTTTACACCAGTTCATAACATAACATCACGCCGGTACGCTGTGAAGGGGTAAGCACATGTGAACCACTAAAAAGTGAAAAATAAAAACTTTTTCCAAAAAAAAAACAACCGACTTCCAAAAAAACACTACAAAGTGAAAAATAACTTTAATTTCGGAAGGCGGTGACAAAAAATTCAAATACAGCTCCAAAGACACCGACTTCCGAAATTAAAGTTATTTTTCACTTTGTAGTGTTTTTTTGGAAGTCGGTTGTTTTTTTTTGGAAAAAGTTTTTATTTGTAGACTAGTTAAATAATGCCGATTTCTTTGAATATGTTAACTCCATGGAAATGAGTGACGAAAGTTCTGACGATAAAGATGATTAATTCCGTCAAGATTTTTAAAACTGGGCAATCACTCATGAAACAATAAGAGAACGCTTCTTCAAACTAAAACAGTATCATTAATTCCGTTGGATAAATGCTACTATTGACACAACGGTATAACTGAACCACTTAAAAAATATTCAGAACATCTTACCCTCATACCAGAAAGTATATCGTTAAAAATAAACATTGATGGATTGCCAATAAACAAGGTTCTAGGGAACAAGTGTGGCCTATACTCGGCAATATATTTGGAATACCCTACCTGCCACCAGTTGCAGTAGACATAATTATAGTCAGGAAAAGGAAAACCTGCAGATTTAGAAGCTTACTTCAGAACATTTGTTGCAGAAATGAAAGAACTGTTGCATAATAGCCAAGCTGTTACAACAAAATATGGAAAAGAGTTATTAGTTAAGGTTACAATTAGAGCTTTTATCTGCGATTCTCCTGCAAGAGTACTAATTAAAGGATTTTTTTTTTTACTTCTATGATATGATTGTACTCATATGCATATTATACTCGTACTATATCGGTACCAGCGAAAAGGTGGCCCTTAGTACGTTTTATATGAGATGCTTATGCCCGTTTTCACCGACATCCCCTAAACTGCCACCTACGTATGGGACTTTTAGCTTAAAAGCTCCCCTAAACTAGCCCCTAAATTAAATTTCGTTTCACCATCATTTTTACCTCCTAATTAGGGGACACATATCTATGTGACGTTTTGTTCTCGATAATAGTGACTGATTCGTCTATGAACTTATCGATACTTTGTAACAAGATAGCTTTTTATAAAATTCTCTAAAGTATACGCTTATATGGATACTGATATTTATAAATCGTGTTTTGATAGCAATATTATATATTATTTCATTCATATTTTTAATGAATTTCATGTTTTCTTACTTATTTACTCTGTGTACACATTACGAAACGTCGCGTGTTATCTGTGGTCTTATTTGTATTTGACACTTCTTTCTTTTATGACGTCGTGACGTAAGATTTGTTTGATTGTTGGCATTTGCAAAGAGTTCAATAAGGTTAATCTAGTCAAAAATATTTCCATACAAACTTCGGGAGTGTATACTCCACTGTTTGACAATGTACATCAAAAATTAAACATGGTATAGTTTTGTCTCATTATTAATATTGTCTGTGCAAAAATAGAATACTAAAATAAAAAGCCATTAAAAAGTTATGAGCCAACAAAGATTAGTTTTTCTTGCTAATTTAACCTAACGTTGGGCGTGTAAGATGTTTAAAACCTTCAAAGCCAAGTCAGTACTGACAAAGCTCAAATATCGAAAAGTTCAATAAACTTTATTCGTAAATGATTTATGCAGTGGGTTTTTCATAAAAGTCGATCTTCGGAAGAACTTTTCTTAATTTAATACGAGCCTGTTTTAGTACAAATGATCCTGCATCTCACTCAATAACGTGCGTGTAGACTAGTTTCCTTTGTCGGACACGATGCCTGATGAGACAGCGTGCTTTTTAGCCAGGCTCACCAGTGAGTTCGAGCCCGCGACTAGATTTCCCATAACTAGTTAAGATTGTTTGTTTGATAACATAGTGAATGTGCATCCTAAGATATATTTTACCAATTTAACGTTAGGTTACCAGCAAATTTTTATTTTATGAGCTACCTACTTATAAAAACTTTAATAAGTTAAGTTAAGTAAGTACTTACCCATTATCAGGAAATTCTAAGTTATGTTCAATCTTTTCCAATAAATATAACACTGAAGATTTATATAATCTATATCTCCGAAAAAATAATCCTATATCTGACAACCAGTCTTACCATGGGGTATCGTATTACCCAGTTACTGGGTTGTGGAGGTCAGATAGGCAGTAGCTCCATGTAAAATACTGGTATTCAGCTGCATCCGATTAGAATGGAAGCCGACCCCAATATAGTTGGGAAAAGGCTAGGCAGATAATATCTCCGAAAAAAGTCAGTTTCATTAAAAGTTTCGAAGTAGTTTGGTCGTTTCCGATATATCTTTGGTCTACGACTGTCATTTCAGTCGAATATAGTAGAAAAAGTTTCAAAATTTTCAACAAATTCTAATATATCATCCATGTTCGTTGCTTGAGAGATCACATACTTAAATGCCGGTTTATGGGCCCACATTTCGGCCACCTAAATTTAGGGGACCTTTTAGCGTTTAACTGACCCCTTACTGGTTGGTGAAACAAAAACCACCTTTTAACAGCCCCCTAACCATACTTAGGGGATCCCATAAACTTAGGGGATGTCGGTGAAAACGGGCATAGTGTTTCTTAATATTTATTTTGATTGTTCTACAAATAACGAATTTTCTTATATTTTGAAAATTTCTTTTCAGGAGTGTGTAATTTCAATGGAAAACCTGGATGTATAAAGTGTACTGTGGTAGGCGATTATTCACACTAGTCTAATACAGTCATATTTCCTAAAACTGATTACCCCACATGCAATAACGACGACTTTCGCCCCAAAATGTATGCTGACATATCTTTGAGGCGCGAGTGGAATACTATGCGCCGTCGACCCGGGCTTGGTCCTCACCGGACAACAAGCTACCCATTACTCGCCATCCGCAAGCCCGCGCCTACGGTGGCCAAGAATCAGCCTGGGATTCCCGACGCCCAGGGCGTCTCCCGCGGCGACTACGGCCGCATATACTGCCTCTCCCTCACGTCCACCGACTCCCTCTTCGCGAGCATTACTGCTTCGCAGAAGGAGGTGACGGCTACCCATGCACTCTCGCTCCGTATCATGACTTGGACCAGGGCCGGACGTGAGAGATCGCCGCCGCCGATCGCCTCCACAAGGACACGGCGGTGCTGGGTAGACCTCCACCGTATGCTCTGTGTCCTGTGTTTCCTCCCGCCTTATCTGAAACAGGAACCTCCCGAAATAACCGTGTCCGGTGAGGACCTGCGTCAGGCGGAAGGTGAGGACGCCGTGCCGTCTCTCAAGCCACTCCTCAAAGAGGGGACTTACCGCCGCTATCGTGGCGTGCCCATCTCTAAAGGGGTTAAGTAGGGAATTAAAGTTTGTAAGGAAGTTTATAATTTTTTTCCGATGGGAAATCTTATCGGGCGCAAAGCTTGTATTTAATAATTTTGTGATAAACTGTAAAAGTGCTTGACAAAGGTGCGATTAATTCCAACTTCCCTACTAATATTATAAATACGAAAGTAACTCTGTTAGTCTGCCTGTTACTCTTTCACGCCTTAGCCGCTGAACCGATTTCCATGAAATTTGGCAGAGTCTAGGAGCCTGGGATATGGAGAAGGACATGGGTACTTTTTTACGCGATAACCGATATCCACGCGGGTGGAGCCGCGGGCAAACGCTATTGTGTTAAAAAACTAGATTTTTCGTATGTGTTTGGACAATTTCATCATTTTTATTAATTAAAATAATATCTAAATCGTGGAAGTAATAAAACATTTCTTGAAACTTATCGATTAATACCTAATAATTGAAATCGTGGTATCCAAGTATTGCTAATTATTATTTCTTTCATTTTAACAGTCCAGGTTTGTAGTATTACGACGTGGTATATTTTATGGATATTGCAATTATGACTGAGGTCGTCTCCAGAAGAATAATGAATGACATCGCTCATTATCATGATCCTCCTAGCCTTTATCCCAACTATTTTGGGGGTCGGCTTCCAGTCCAACTACATGCAGCTAGTATTTTACATAGATCAACTGCCTATCTGACCTCCACAAACCGGTCACTGGGTAAAACAATAGTCCTTGCTAAGACTGGTTTTCAGAAATCGTTCTTCTAACGCCCCGTAACGACTGTCAAAGACCCGCGGCAGCCGGGACCAACAGCTAAACGTATTCCGAGGCAGCGCGGGTAGACTACTACGGTCTTAGTATGTAAAGATGGTGACCCATCCACGCGTGGCAAGCGCGGCTAGCGCAGCTTGACCTGATCGATTGAGCCGATTAATGACATCAATATAGTTCGCAATTTTCATCATTATTGTAACCGTATTTTTATCGTGAGTCAGGTTGTAATAAACATCTCTGTATGTCACAGGGTCCTTAAACCTCCAATAGAAAATAAAGTGAGAATAGATTGCGCTAAAGTTAAAACATTTAGACCATATTTTGGTCAATGTCCTTCAAAAAGATCAAGATCGCAATACTTAGGTACAGTTTATTTTCAGACCGAAATAGAAAGTACTCAAGTTTTTGATATTTTTTTGTCAAGTACAACTTATTAATTAAGCATTCAAGGCTCCCGATATGTAGTGTCATCCAAGATTATCGTTTTTATAATAAAATAAATGATTTTCGTCCACATATAAAAGAGGATGGAATTCTTGAAAACGACGCAGTTCGAGTTAAGTAGTGAAAAGCTGAGGACAAATATACCAACAAACCAACAATGAATCTGGTAAGTATATATTTGGAAGAAAAAAAAAAGGATTTAAATAATAAATGCTGACTGATTGAGTTAACAAGGGTCTATGAAAATAAGTTTAGTCCCATGTCACAGCGGGCGAGCCTATCGCCATCAACCGGGCACAAATCCTGACTCCCAGCTGCTATTGAAAAATTCCATATAGAAAACCCCATTAACATTTTCCTCTTTTACTTGTTCCAGATAATCATCAGCGCAGTCTTTGCCATAAGCGCAGCCCAAATCCCGTCTAGGAACTACATCCCCCAAAACCAAGGGGGTCAAGGTAGCTACCAGTCCTACCAGGGGTCGCATACCGCTTTTGGAGGAGGCGGAGATGGGAACCGACGTCCCCAGCAGGATTCTGAGAAGAATGCTGCTACCCTGAAACAGGACCAGGCTGCTAGTGAAGATGGAAGTAAGTTGCGTGATAAACATATATTTTCAATTTTGTGAATATTGAGAAACATAGCCAGAAAGGTCAAATCAAAGGCCTGATTCCCAGCCGTGGGAAAGGACAGATAAGGGAGGGATAATGTAGAGTTCTAATGGTGAAAGAATGTTTGAAATCGGTCCAGTAGTTTTTGAGTTTATTTGCTACAAACATACAAATCTTTCCTCTTTATAATATTAGTGTAGATGTAGATGTGTGGTAATGGTGGTTCAAATCAATGCTAACTATGTCCAACCAATTATTTACGTAAGTTTTATCCAATTTTAATATCTTTTCCAATATTCTAATACACTTTCAGGGATTTTTCATCATTTCTGATGCAATGTAAATTATTGTTAAATGTGTGCGATATGCAGGGACCTAGAAATAATTCAAGCATTACTAATAGAATACCTAATTAATTGATATTGTGTTGTATTCACAATCAACTAAAGCTTTATTAAGACAAAGCTTTTGAACTGAATAGAGTTTTTTTTATTTCACGAAACAATAATGAAAGTGCCTTTGCTGAGTATCGGTAATGTCAAGGTTAATAGTAAGTTAGTGCCCATCGCGTACGTGCTCTCAATGAACCTATTCACATCTTTGCATATAATGTTACAAGTTTTATTTCGAAGAGAAGTGGTGGCACACTGCACACTGCACACTGGTAACGGCTGCGACTAAAGAGTTGTAGGTCGTAGGTTCGAGCTCAGACATGCGCTATGCTTTGTGCATATTATTTCTTCACCACTGCTCTCAAAACGGTGAAGGTAAACACGAAGAAACTGGCATGTCCTAGAACCAAAAGATCGAAGACATGTGACATCTACCAACCCGCACTGGGCCCGCGAGGTGGACTACGGTGCCTCTCATCGAGAGGAGGCCTGTGTCCCAGCAGAAGGAATATTAAAGGCTGATTATATAATATGACCACTTTTTGTATCACTACTAAGTGCTTCTGTTTTCTTTCGATATAAATGTAAACACTTCAATTCAATTCAATTTCAATTCCACAAAGCAGGTATTATAAGCAATTAATGTCAAGCCACTGCTTTTAATCTTCTAATGATGGGTCAGGTTTCTGTTCAATTATCCCATTCTTTACGCTCCTGTGTCAATGGTTAAGCCTATTCAGATAAAATATTGATTCGACTAAAAGACAATTATGTAACTGATCAGCCCCATAAACCGAACAAATGGATTTTTCATGAATTTTAATCTAGTTATCATTAGTAAATTCGTTTACATTGTTTGTGCTAAGGCTGACTATCTTATTCTATCGAAATCCTGATTTCAACCACTTACTTGTTGTATCTATATGGCATCTTATAGTAATCTAATGTTTTACAGGTTACCACTTTGGCTATGAAACCTCAAACGGCATTCGAGCTGAAGAAGCCGGAAACCCAACGCAGGCGCAGGGTGGATTCTCCTACAAAGGTGACGATGGCATCACCTACACTATCACCTACGTCTCAGGAGAAGGTGGCTTCAGGCCTCAGGGTGAACACCTGCCGGTTGCACCTCCTACTCCTGAAGCTATCCTGGAAGCGCTGAAGAAGAACGAGCAGGATGAGGCTGCGGGCATCTTTGATGACGGTAAGCAGGAGTTTTAGTAGCTATTTCACCGTATACAAAGGTAAAGAAATTGAACGATTTACATGCCAATGCATGTAAGATTAAAGTTTATCGAGAAACCTTCAAGAAGTTTGTACGAATTAGAGTATATTTATTTGTAAGAATTTAGTTTGTCATTCTTATTTAACTATATGTACAGTTAATTTCAAGATTTGTGATTTAATAGGTCCAATATGGCTATGGGACAATACTTAAACAAAAAAAAACGGCAAATAACAAAAGGTACCTTAAATCCCATAAAATTAATTAATTCAATTCCCATTCTGTCTTCATCAGGTAAATATCACCCAGAACAGCATGGAGGTGGCCAGAATACCGGATTTGGATCTTCAAATCACCAGGGAGGATTCAACTCCAACAGCGGTTATCAGTACTGATTTTATATGCCTCAGATATAATATGTGTCAATATTAGGACTTCGGAGAGGCAGTTAGAAGTACAGGTTTGAATGGTGGAAATGCTAGGTAGAATGATGAGTGAAAGCTTTAGTAAAGTCTAGAGGACCACATAAGCGTGTAATATGAGGAGGTCAGGCTTGCAGTTCAAATATTGACAAATGTTACCTTGTATTTTTTTACAAAACTGATTATGACTGGATATTAGTCCTAAGGTTTAGAAGTAAGTAGTTAACCAATATGATTGTACAAACAAAGTAAGAATGATTTAATAAAGAAGATCACAGCTATAAAACCACTGAAAGTGAGAAAAGTTTATTTTACAAACCCCAATCATGAAAAGAGTTATATTGCATACCACAGAAACACATATTGTTACATAGCACACCAACTTACAAAGATGTGTTCAAGCCAGCGTACGCGCAAGGCTAACTAACGCCATCTATCTTGTAGACGGCAAACTAATACAATACATAGTCTGCTAGCTTACAAAAATTTACACTTGAACTCATGCTACACTTATTATCATAAATCAACAAGTTTTATACTTTCTTTTGTAAGATGCAGTCTATGAATAAAACCGTCATCATTCAACAGATTCCCTCACACATTGGTATCATGGAAGAAGGAAGCAGACTTAGCAGCCCAACAAGCATCGTATGCGGGTATTACATATGCACACACATCGTTATACTGAGATTGGCTTGGTCATGTCAAGATCTATGCAGACAAAGATGGTACGAATATTTTGATGAACGATAAAAGTTCAAGGGAATCTGGTGTAAAACCATCCAGTTTGAACCGCTTCGTTACCCAGGGTTTGAAGGAAGGGAGATAGAAAATATGCAGATGATATTTAGAATGTGACTGGAACATACTCGATAGACATTTGCTTGGTGAGGCATTTGAAGTGCAGAGCATGTAACAGCATCCTAGCGTCCCCTTTGTTGGAGGAGGCTAGCATGTTGCGTCGACTGGCGTTGGCTATTTACCAAAACGAATAGGGTCAACACTATTGAGTAGGTCATAATTATAATAATAACTGTTTATTACCCATTGTTTAGTTTTAAGTTGTTGTATGATTTTTGTTACGGGTTCTAGTGTTATTACACGCGTTGTCTACATCTCTGTTATCTTCTCTCCTATCGCAGGTGTGCTGGAAGAGATTTCTGTAGAAATAAGCATTACCTTTGTACGTATTTTTCTGTTCCTTTCTTCTTGTCTGTTTATATGTGTGTGCATAAATGGTTAAATAAATAAATAAATAATAAGATAAAAAAACTGATAGTAGTATTATAACTTACGACCCAGTGGGTCCCGCTTACTGGCAAACTACATCACGGCAGCCCAGACGGAGATGGCGGGATGAGCTGGACTCCTTTAGTAAAGATTGGTTCTTGTCAGCTCTGGACAGAGAGAGGTGGAAAGAGAGAAGGGAGGCCTTTGCCCAGCACTGGGACGTTAATGGCAAAAAATAATATAATAAAGTAGTACTTTGCAGACTAAGGAATCATTCCTTCAGTACGCAACAGTGGAAGAGTCACAGAACATACAGCGTTATTTTAAATTGTCTAGGTAAACTCCGTAGACGCGGTGGGATTTCTAAGTGCAAAAAAATAATGTTTTTCTTGGGAGGTCATCAACCGCTGTTAAAATTGTTACATGAATAAAAGTCGAGTAAAACTGTTTTCTTATGTTTTATCGTGTTTAGATATCGATACCCAACACGTGTATGAAATTGATATTTCAAGAGACAACAAAAACGGACGGAGTATGAGCTATGTGAACATTGCATCGCATATGTAAGCTATCACGCCCTTAATACCGGGAGGCTCTTATTTTGATAGTATGCTTTATTTACATTTTTTTTCTTTGTGCTCGAGTGTTTTAATTTTCTTTGCTGGTATAATGGCATGGCTGGCTGACATATGTATGAATAATTATTTAATTAATGTTCTGTGTCTCGTAATGTTTATATTACTTTGTCTATGTATGTATAGAATCAATTCTATCCGACTAAACAGACAGCTGTGCTGCTGGGGAGTTTGTTCCGCTATTTCTTGATTCTCTGCCTAATTTGTATAAATGACTTTTGATTTGAATTTTGGACGATGACCACACAAAAAAAATCATCAAAATTTATTGTTTGTTATAATTATCATGTTTAGACATCGACACCTTCGGCGTATGTTTTAGTAGTTTTAGGTAGCCAATTAAAAATAACCCTGTAAAAAAATTATTAACTATAAGCACTTCCAAAGTATCTGATTAAAGCGTCAACAATCCCCGCCAGTGGGTTCCCGCATTGTCGTTGCGGGGGGGCTCAGTAGCCGTGGTCACCTTCCTACGGTGAAGAGAAGAGGAACCCCAAGGTGGGGCCGCTCGTCAGGGCTTTTGCCTCCAAGCCGACGACGTAGCGGCACAAAAGTAGGTCGCGGTGAGGTGCATCGCAACTGAGGCGGGCCGCGATGTCGAATGGGAGGCATCGCGGCTGAGGGTTACAGGCTGCGGCGGAGGAGGAGTGCCGGGGCCGCCACCGTTTGATGGGGGACGCGGTGGGGCCACAGGAGGAGAGGAGTGTCGGTATAGCGTTGGCCGCTCTCCCTATCCCCTGCGGCTGAAAAGTGGTAGGCGGCGGGGCCACTGCGCTGACCCGTCGCAGGGGGACCAACGGTGCCAAACACTGGATCGTCTGGGGCCCTTATGCTACTTGGTTCCTGGGGTGGTCACGGCGTGCCATGTGTCCTGGTGCGCCGGACTGGTGGGGTCCGCAAGGGCCGATGCCTGCCAGGGGTGCGGGTTGTTCGAAAGAGATACCGTCGCCGCGTCGCCCCTGGCACACAGGCAACTGAGGGAACACGAGTGAGTATTAGTCAGTAAAAGTCTGACACGCCCTTCTGCTCCACCCAGAGCGGGAGAAGTTATTTGATGATTTCCCAACCTTTCCCAAACTTTTCCAAAGTCTTTCGGTATGTGATTGAAAGCGTGTTAAAGCTTTTACAGACATGCGTGACGCAACTTTTGTGGAACAATTTCCATGAAGTTTTCATGGGAGCCTTTACGCCCGTCAGCAATATTGCTTTGCACTGGGCACATGTACAGGGTTATATTATGGGATATAAACAGGGAATAAACCTGTAAACCTGTTGGTATGTAGGTGTCTATGAATCTATTTTATGTAACGGAATCTTTGAACGTGATTGTCACCTCCTTCAAAACATCGGATTAATTTGAAACTTTGCACACTTACCTTGATAAGTGTGCAAATTATTATCGGTCCTTGGGCCGATAATAATTTCATTTTGTTCCATTATGCTGACATAAAAAAAAGAAAACTAAAACATCACGCTTTTGTAGTTAGCCGAACTAAAAAATAGAGAAAATAAATAATATTCTAAAAAACCGGCCAAGTGCGAGTCGGACTAGCGCACCTAGGTTTCCGTACAAACCTGAAGTAAAAGTTAAGGTATTTTTATTGCAAAATGAAATCCATAACATTACAATGAGGAAAGCTGGAGAAGCATAAATTTAAGACAAAGGTCTCTTTATCGTTTCAGTAATCCTTTATTTTATTGCGGTAACTACAACTATGTTTATAATCACAATTTTTTTGGTGGTATAACTACCTAAAATTTTAAGGTTTTCTGATTTTTTCTGTTATCTGTGCTATAAGCGCTATTGCTTCGTACCAAATTTCAAGATTCTGAGTTCACGGAAAGTACCCTGTAGCTTTGAATGTGGTTGCGAGTGTCGTAAATTTGCGGCATAAACGGCTGTATCTTTTGATTGCTTTGGATTAGAAGTTTGATTTTTTCACAGCTCCAAAGGAGAGTAGACGTGAGTATTTGATATGAAATTTCATATCAAATAAGGTGAAATCAGCTTGATACCTTCACGCGTTGCTGAGATAAAGGGTCTTGACAGCCAGACAGACGGACAACATAGTGATCCTAAAAGGGTTCCGTTTTTTCCTTTTGAGGTACGGAACCCAAAAAAACTCAAAATCACGCTTTAAAAACCAAACTAAAGCAGTAAAAAATAATTAAATACAATTAAAAAACATGGGGTGCTTTTTGAGGTATTTTATTTACATCGCCACTTGTGGAAGATAAGGTTAGGCCTACTTGTGCAATATTTTCCTCAAATAACCTCCTCTATCACCTGCTTGTCAGTCCTCTAATTTATTTCATCAGGCAGATATTGCAACAGTATAGTATTTGTAACAACGCAGACCACATCCTCATGTCAAGGTCGTTACTTCTCTGCCAATGGTTGCACAACTAGCTCATTATGGTCTATGCTTGTTTTATTGTTAGTTCACCTTCTTACTGTGATTAATTTTATGTTTTCACATAAATAAGTAGGGTATTAATGAATATGTCTCAGAGAACCACAAATGGTGTTATTTGTTGACGAAACATCCATAATGTTTGAAAGAAATAGACGTGCATCAAATCTTGACGACGTAAATAACGGCCTAGTGCTGGTATAAAATTGGTTCACTGCTAATAATTTAGTATAAAAAAATTAAAATAAATGCTTAAGATTTGCTTTACCACATGTTAAAAGTACTAGTTGTAACATAGTAGTGAATAAAGAGAAACTAGAATTCGTCGATAAAACTGTTTTCTTAGGGATCACGCTCGACTTAAGGCTCCAGTGGAGTCCTCATTTAACAGCTCTTGCAGGACGGCTAAGTTCAGCAGCATATGCTGTAAGAAAAATCTGTCAATTCACTAATGTAGAAACCGTGAGGCTAGTCTATTTCAGTTATTTTCATAGTATCATGTCTTACGATATTTTACTATGGGGTCGGGCTGTAGATATCGAGTCTATTTTTATTCTGCAGCAAAGAGCCATCGGAGCAATATATGGCCTCCGTAGGCGAGATTCTCGAAGGGAACTGTTCAAAGATACTTATTAATATCCTGACAGTATCTTGTTAATATAGCTATGAGAACATCATATAAATCTTTTCAGTAAAAGAGTTGAAAGACACACCATAAAGATGGACCAATTCATTCAACCAGGTTTCAGACTGGCTAAAGTAGACTCTTAAAAAAACTAAATTGAATAGCATTTGAAAAAAATGTTGGAGCTGCTGCGGATTGTAAAAGCTAGATGTCTTTGCATTGTATAAATTCAATCTTTTAGTATTGTATAATTGCATGCTTTATGTGTGAGCACTATGTTTCTACCTTTAAAGCTAACATTACAGGGTACGTCTTTCATTGACTTGAATGTGCCCTGGTAGCTGAGAGGAGTATGCCATGCTCACTCAAATGTCTCGTTGGTGGTGGCGTGTGTTGGATCACCCTTCCCTTCAAAATGGTTGAGCTGAATGGTGCTGATCCATACGTCATGTTCGTGAACGGGCGCCGCCAGTAGGGACTGGTCGTCTCTTAGCTCCCACGGCTTATTTTAATTTCTGAATTGTTATTTTATTTTTGTTTTAATTACGGACATTTTTAAAGTACACACATTGATAATTTCAATATAATGATGTAACCAGCTTTTTGTAACAATATCATGATTTTAAAAGAGTGTCCATGGAGTTTCTTGCCGGTTCTTCTCCATAGGTACCTACGTTTTGGAATGGGCAGCTAGCTTCATCTTTCTACCTCACCGACCTTGACAATTCAAAAGTGGCTGTAATTGGTTTATTTGAAATAAATTGATTTGAGTTTGAGTTTTGAGTTTGAGAGCTTAAAAAATAAGTATGTTTCTATTTCTATGATTGTCAGATTTTACCTATTTATTTGTGTTTAATTCTCTATGTGTTTCGTTGGTATTGGTAAGCAGAATGTTTTCAATTAATGTGTTGCTATCATTCTTAATTATCATGCCAAATGAGTTGGCAATCTTGTAATAAATGCTTTTATCTATGCGATTCGTGCTTTTATGTACAGCGTTATAAATCAGTGTTTTAGCGTTTATAATTTAGTGGTTTTAAACGATATTGTAATAAAAATCAAAAGGTATATTGTAGAAAAAAGTATAAGTTTTTATTCATAGAATAAATAATTGCATCCCTCACAACTTCTAACTGGTAACCATTATGACTATATCAGATTACACATACTCATCACGATTTAATATTATCATACTCCATTTTATTTGATAGCCTTTTAATTTTATTACTATCTGTAAGCATAGTTTGACGTACAAAAATAACCAGAGCCATTGACGTAACGGTAATTCTTAAATATCCAACTATTATTTTCTTATTCAAATATCACAACTATAATTTTGCCAAAATGTACTTACAGACAAGCCTCATTATGTTATGTTGTAGAGCCTATTTCATACCGTCTCATTATTTATGCACCTGTTTCATTTTTAAATTGCAACACAGCATTACTAGTGTGCGTAATTCATCTTTATTACATTCACCAATCAGATCATTACCTTAATGCGTGTTTAATGCAAACGATAAGAAAGTTGCTCTACTTGTTTTTTTATGTGTTTTATAAAATGAAATATAGCTAAATACTGGTGTGGTATTTTGATGTTTAGTATTTGTAGTTGTTTGGTTGTCTGTAGCTAGCAGAAGCCTGTGCTCTCGCGAACTGGGGCTGTTGGCCGTAGGCAGCCCCACCAGCGCTGGGGGCGTCTCCATACTTGCCAGGGTTGTATTGACCTGGAAAATTGAGAAGCAAAATATTAAAGCTTTAAATAAATACCAAAATTAAATATAAATCGCATTTATTGCTAAATATAAGTCCCTACGACAATGCAAATTGTTCAAATGTGAGAAAGTCAGAGTAAAACGAAGTCTTTAAATTAAGTATAACTTCATGAAGGATTTAATAAATTTTCTGGACATAATGTCTTCACAGTTCTTATAAAGGTTGCTTGGAAATATTACAAGAGTGTATCAAACATGAATTGCAAGATTTTATTGCTGTCTGATCGATCACCTGCATCGTAAATGTTAAAAGATTGCAACAAGTCTGTAATAACATTGACGTCTTCTAAAATTATAGGCCGCGGTACATTCTCTTGTAATTAGCTGATATTTAAGGTATGACGGAACACTTTGTCGAGGAACAGAGTGTATAGAACGTAATAATATATAGAAAGACACTATTTCAAGTTTTCGGTGATTACGAGAATAGCGTATCGTCTGCTTATTCATCAAAAGCGCCCCCTTGTGGCTAAGTAATAACAGCCGCTCCGATCGGTCAATCAGGTTAAGGGGACCATCTTTACATACCAAGACCCATCCTTGCCTTGGCAAATACGTCATGCCGTTGGTCGAGTTTCTAGAAATGTTCTCATTTAAGGTATGGGACCACCAATCACAATAACTTACTGATCCATGACCTGACATTTTATTAGATCGGTGTTATTCCGAAAATCAAAATCTAAAAGTTATTTATTCAAACTAGACTGAGAGTCAGCACTTCTTAAGCGTTACATAAGGCAGTCCACCAGAAACGCCCGCCCTTCACTGCTTAATAGTGATTTAGCTCGGAAAAAGAAATGGCGGAAGAAACTCCCAGTAGAACAGCTGTCGGTTCAGTAAATGTAAGTTACAGCTCCATAATCTGACGACAATCTATCCAGCCTTTACATATCCGGCCACAAAAACGAACAACACGCCGATTTCAAAGTCCCGATCGCCGCAAATCTCTACATGACCTTAGAATCTCCGTGGGACATTCCCTTCACTGCACTGACCTATTGTTCAGTAAGTAAGACAGAAGCTATTATCCTCCACAAAATTTAGTTCCCGTACATTATTATCTACAGCCTTATTCTAAGATAAACACATGCAAAACCCAACCTTATTCCTCAATTCATAAAGTCTTACACAACTGTAATTTTAAACTGGAAGCATCAAGAAGCGTATTAAGCTATTTGCCAAAGAATTCTGAACTTTAGCTTCTGAGAAATAAGGTGAAAATGTTGAGTGATACCCAACGGTCATAGTGAGGGGTCATTGGGTAATCTTGTAAAGGTCAGTGTACTAGTGCAAGTGCTGCAGGTGATTCTGTTAAGTTATTTATAGATGTTTTGTTCTGAATCTTCACGCTATTTTTGAAAGGACGTGAGCAGAAGACGGGAGTGGGATAGATTTTGTAACTAGGTAGATACACTTACGGCTGAATTCTGGAATAAATATATTTTTCAAGGGCTCTAAAGTAGGTAGAGACCATGATACACCAGTTTATCAGAATAGTTTGTTTAAACAGAAGAAAATATTAACTAACAGAAGTATTAATCATTTCTGCTAAAGAAACGTTTGTTTTCGGAATTCTAGTAAAATTGGGTATAGCTCAAGAATCACTTCTAAAGTGCTATAAACAACATAATTCCTCAGCCTTCATAAACCATTATAGGACCTATCAAAATCGCATCAATAATAATTCACCTAAACAAACAGAATAGCCCTTTAAACTATAGGCCAACAAAGACATTAGACGCGCTACCTAAAGTGTATAAAGAGTAACATTTCCCACAGGTTACCGCGCCCTATGTGATTACTAATAGTCATTATTAGTCTGTGTCTAATGCCATTCTAAAGCAATTTGCTTGTAAGTTTGCTATTTTAGGAGGCTTTGTTGTTTCCTAACAGAGAGGTGAGCTGACAAAAGGATTTCTGGAAATGAATTTGAAGCGCAGATTAATTTATGTCCTTAATTGTTTTCAAGTTGAATATCATTTACCCACATCAATTTCCACTAGTTGTACTATTTATTACATGGACGTTATCCATTATGCCTATTCTTTATCCATATCAAGCGCTTTTGCATATTTTCATGACCAGCCTTAACTATTAGCTGTTTCAATAGCTTTATTGAAAGAAATAATGTCAAATATCAATGAGAAAACATTCTCTAGAATTCTAGATGTACTCTCGAAGGTATATTTTTGTTTTGTGTCTCTATAACATCTAAAACCAACTCCACATCATACCTATCTTCGCTGTTATTTCTATCTCCATCAACTTAGTTCCCCAGATCTGTCTAGATTTAGATAAGGCATGATTTATCACTACTTGCAACACCATACCAGCTGTCAGGACTTTACGACGTTAGGTGTGACCATGCTAATGTAATTTGAGACATCTTTTACTTCTATCGGAATGTACTTGTAATAGGTGTGAAGTAACTCGTTATTGGTCGTTATTTGTGATTGGGAATCAATTACAAATTGGCCATTTAATGTCGATAGCAGTGTTCAATTACCAATTTAAGAACGTGTAAGAAGATCTCATGTAGGTTGTGACAGAAAATTAAGTAATTGAGTTATTAGACATAGAAAATTAAGAAATTCCGACCGAATTTTGCACGTAACCTGAACATCAAACTTCAAGTTACAGAGAATTGATGTTGAAAAAACCACCCTGAAGACTCTTCTTGACTTTTTGCAGTGACACAAATAGACTCATCCACCTTGTTTTACTGCCTTTCCCCAAACATCCATAAGATGTCTTCTCAATGAAACCAAATCCTTCAACTCACCATCATCGATGATACCAGCAGCCTCATCACGAGCGTTCTGCTCCAAAGCCTTCAGGATCTCCTCTGGTACTGGGGGAGCGGTCGGGATGTGGGCACCCTGGGGCTGGAAACCACCCTGGCCGGCTGCGTAGCTGATGGAGTATACCTGGCCGTCGTCACCGGTGTACTGGAAGCCACCTTGCGCTTCGATGCCGTCAGCCTGGAAGGTTGAAGGGGGTTTTGTAAGTATGTGTGTTCTTGGTTGCTGTTAACGTGTGCCCTACTATTTAATATTATAAATGTGAAAGTTTGGATGTTTGTTACTCAATCACGCAAAAACCGCTTTGGATGTTTGACACATTGATTTTTATACCTGGATTATAGTACATTCCCGTGGCATGAGGTAGTCAAAGCTTCTCCAAAAATGAGGATTGCTTTATGCAGTGACAGCATAATGCAGACATAGTCTCCAAACGAAGTAGCAGCAAAGTACAATCATAAAAGTGACATCATTTTAAAATGTTAGAACAACTACGGTTTTAGACTGAGATTTAAAACAAGTTTTATAAAATACCTGGACAAGCTAAACTCGTAATTTTCCAGTTATTACGATGTTTCTTAGCGATAGTTGATTCTAAGAACTGGACCTATATCTTCCGTAACTCATCCAAAACATTAACATTTACCATGAAGGATATTACGACTCGATAATATCAGTTTATTTGTAGTCCTGCCATTTATGACCATTATGTCACTCCTGCTCTCATAGAGGGGGACTGTGTCCCAGCAGTGGAAACATTATAGGCTGCTTACGTATACCAAAAATGTACAAGGAAGGAAACGACTTCAGCAACCTTTGTGAGTAAAGAATTTTAAATCTTTCGACTTTACCCGATATTACGATACAAAAATTTGAAGCTCAAAGAATTTCAGGTGGTGGTCAACATAAAATTCTGGCAAGTAATAATGTAACTACCTAAGCAGATGCTGCTATATTCATTATTGAAATGATTTTTTAAAAATCATTAATTAACTTTAATAAGATAACCAGATAATAAGATAAACAATTCAATTTGTTTGAAACGATGTTTTGCTGGTACTTATTTTAAAATATGATTCCTTCTACGCCGATCGATAAATAGTTATTATCCAAATGTCAATGCAATAATGGATGCTCAGTAAGTTATTAGGATTACATACCTATTACTATTACGTTCACTGAGGATTGAGGTTAATTGAATAAATTACAATTGTTATTACTTTGTTTGTTATACCTTGACATTTTGTGGTTTTTCGTGAAGGTCAAGTTTTGACCTCACTTTATTTAAATAATTATTATTATGAGAGCAAGAAGCACTACCCTTTAAAAGCACGTTCATCTATTAATCAGAAATTACGTTTAGATAATCCGTCAGGTTTTATTCCTTACCTTTAATTGAGCAGAGGAGCTATAGTTTTATTACTTTAATATCTGGGAGTTTATGTTCATAACCCATTCTATTCTAGATCCTAAAACCATAAATAAATTCCAAATACGAAGAGCTAAAATAGCTAGGTATAACAATAGAATACAATAATAGCAATGGCATAATAATAGAGCTATTTGTCACATTAGTCACATTAACATATCATTTTGTGACTAAATAACTTACTATGTATCTGATAATAACATTTTATGCTCAACTATTTAATCAAACTATTATAAGGTTGTAAACATACTTAATGATAACTCAAACCGTCTTTGAAAACTAATTTAAGCATGTCTATTTGTTTGATCTAGACCTGTCAAAATACATGTCAAGTTTTTGGTTTTATCTCTGACATTTAGACATTTAATTGCTGATAGCAGTCTATATCAGTCAATTTTGAGAAGCGATACAGTAAAAGGGTTTGTCAAAATAACGTGTCTAGTTTTTATGATTGTCTAAACTCCGACCTTTTGACGGTAGTTAAGAAAAATAAAATGTATACTTAGATTTATAGCTAACCTCTGCAAAAATACATGGAAGAATGTATATAATTATTTAGAAATAAACTTGACAGTGCTTATCAATCATATCACTAAGATTGATTGACTAACACTCAAAATTTGAAATACGCTTTCGATTTTATGTAACTACAGCTTACTGGTTCGATTTCATAGCAGGAGGCGTATGTAGGTGTAGCCTATAGACATATATTATCGTTAATCAAACATTTGACTATCATGATTCATGACGCATTCCTTCATACGTAACTTAAAAGAAAAAAGTTGTTTTAGTTGCATAATAGTAAAGTGCAATCCACATACCAACAAAAGGGACAAATAAACAGATCTAATTACTTAGAAACCGCAAGTATTTTGCATAATAGTGACCTTTCCTAACTGGCCAGTGCCCTTTCAGAATAACCCCATATGGGCGAGCCGTTGAGAAAAAGATTACTAGGTCATCTGCTGATAGATGTTTTAGAATGGACGGATACGACACGATTTTTAGTCCTTGTGACTATTTATAAATTTATTGCTTTTATTAGAAAGTATTTTTTTGCAATGATTAAGAAGCCAACCTACCCTTGGCCTGCGTGGTGGATTATGGTCACTTCCAGTCTCAGAGAAGGGACCTACATATGTCCCAGTTATAAGTAGGCTGATTTGTGATTACAAATAATCCTAGAGAAAATAATTACGAATTAATAACCAGAAATTAATTTGGGCTACTGTTAAAAAAATATTTAGGTTAACCGAAAAATTATGAACATTTGGCCTTAATGTATACTCAATACTCAATTCTTTAATGCATTCCATATGTTTTACATTGATGGTATTTAAACAGTGATAATCAATACGGACCCTGTTGGGTACAGCAAAATTAGGAGAGAGGAAGAGGGCTACGTACAAATTCAAGCAATTCAATTCATTTTATTATTATAAAAATATTAGATGTATAATTGAGTGTATAATTATCAATGTATATGTGATGATTATGTATATAAGTATAGTTTATTTGTTATTTTAATTTTATGTATTGCGACTAATAGGTAATTATTTTTATTTGTAATTAATATTTTCATTATTATTAAATTATGTCATTATTTATGTAATCGTATTTTCGTAGAATATGGAAGCCTTTACACATTGAATAAGCTGAAAAAATAACCCATATTCTGAAAAAATAATTTTCGAAGAGAAATGACCCTTGATGGCTTTTAGGATATATTTTGTTTGATTAATGTCACGATTAATAGAAATCTGAAGCAGTAAAACTTTAATTTGTTACTGCCCAAGTGCCCAGTAATAAAATATATCCAAGTACCCCCCCATATTACAGGTGTCGCAAGCAACTAAGTAATCAAATTGAAAGGATAGGCCACATTCACTTGTGTCCTCATAACATTACGTTTTTATCGCATAGGCCTAGCCTAAACTATGTTTTGGCGGTTCGCACGACATATGTCACGTTTTGTGATAGAAAATTAGCAAATCTGTGACAAATTTCGCACAACAGTGAACTAGACTTGATTGATCCATTGGTACAATAACTTCGCCATCATTCCGTGACTTGGTTGGCCCATTGGTATGTTAAACTTTGACAAAATTCTGTGACTTGGTTGGCCCATTGGTACGTTAAACTTTGCCAAAATTCTGTGACTTGGTTGGCCCATTGGTACGTTAAACTTTGCCAAAACTCTGTGACAAATGTTTTGGGAAGATGGAGGAACGTCTATTACATTTTTTTAGACAACTGGTCATCTCATTTAATTGGCTTTTTCATCATAATTATATGAGTGTCCGTATAGATGTTTGCTCAATTTTTACATAACAATAGCATGACAATATTGGCATGGAAACGCAATGATTTAGGCAAACTGCCATTATATATTATTGTGTAGGATAGTGAAGAAAACTTTGGTGTCAAGGAATCAATATCAGAAATTGATGTCAATTTAGAATATGTTCCAGTTTACATTTTTTTTAAACTAAAGGAGTTCGTGCAATTTTCTTTGACACTAATCATCATTTACAGATTACCGTCTTTAAAAAAAACTCCAGTTATTTTTAGCTTAGCTTAGTTAGCAAAGTAACTCGGTAAGTAATTAGCACATTCTACCTACATGGCAATGAAGCATTATAGTATAGTATAGTATATTTATTTCCGAGTATATGGTACATTATGATGTTAATATTATTAAAAAGCTTCACATATACTACCGTTGCCAGTACAGTTGCTTTCTTCATTAAGTAGCCTGGTTCCCTGACGAGCCCAAACTAACTATAGGAAAATGATTACTTACCTCACGACCCTGCTCCTCAGCCTTAATTCCGTTTTCAGTTTCATAGTTGTATCTGAAGGAGTCTTCCTTGACATCAGAGTCCAGGGCTATGATCCTGGCATTCTTCTCGAAGGAAGCCTGGGGGCGGTTGGACTGCTCGGAGTACGCTGGCGGGGCGTACGCAGCTACGGCCATGCCGAAGAGAGCGGAGATCAGAAGCTAGAGAAAAAATAGGGGTGATGGATAAAAATTGAGAGGACAACATTCAAATAAGGTTCAGAAGAATCAGCACAATTTGTACGTCAAAATTACATTAGACCCCAAAACGACCGCCTTTCACCACTTCCTACTCGTAGTGTTTCAGTTGGTACAAAAGACACGGGGATGTACTTACCATTTGATGTGTTGAAAGGAAAAATAAATACGGTTTTAATTGAGAGGAAAAACTTAGAAAAGGTTCGGTAGAAAAATCAAGGAGCTTATAAGCTTATTAAATTAACTTCAATTTGTCGTCAGTTATCATGTCAAGTTTCAAAATTGGTTGTTGGCATTTTGGCCAACCAAATTCTCACAACAGTGCAATTTGTTGAACGCCAGATTTAAATTAATGAACCTTACAGAAATCAAAAGTAACTATGTATTAATAAGTACAAGTTAATACTTGAATTAATGATGTAGTAATTATCAAACGAAATAGCAATTAGACATAAGAAATACCTCTTTGTTCAAAGAAAAGACCAATGTCATTATGTGACATTAACCCCATTTCACTGCTTAGTGTTACAACTAGTTATATCATAGTGAAGAGAATACATAACAGTGTTCGATATATTGTTAACATGGCAAACAATAGGAAAATTATATAAGTTAATTAGTATGCTCTTAGGCCATAATAATTAAGTTCCGCGCAAGTGAAAAACTCAAGGCATAATAAAAAAAAAATATTATTTACTTTTAACTTTTTTTTTTCAAATATATATTGATTATTTACTTTATTTGATTATTTACTTTTTACTTATTTTTTTTCAATATTTTTGATAAATATTTGCAAGTACCTATGATATGGGATGTCAATTTAAAAGTAAATGTTTTTTAACGTTGGAAATGACAGTTTCGCTTTTCCTGTATTTACAATGCGCGAAACCAAGTTTATCCACTTATTACATTTATTTTTCTCCTAAAACTTTTTTGTACAGACCCACTATCTGCCCCTCTCAATTTGCCGCGAACTTTGATACATGACCGTTAACATTGCACAAGTGCGACGCTTGCGCAAGTGTGCAATAGATCAGATATTATCACCGTGCCACCCATTGTCTCACATTCTGACGTCGGCGCCGCTTCAAGTACGCGAACTATTCGAAACAAGTGTTTTAGCAGCGATTCTAACGTGTTCCATTTGCTTTTAGATTTTCGATTGAGTTTTGGATTTTTGGACGTAAACGTCTTTGCAATTTTGTCTCTGAGAAATGTTATCATTGAAACAGTCATTTTTACAAAAAAAAAACTAATTGATAAGAATACTTGGGATACCTAAAGATTGTGACCTAGTATGATTTAGTGAAGTACCACACTTTCTATAGCTAGACTGTTGGTACATAATTAAGTGTGAATTAAGTGCATGAATAGAAAATACTAGGAATATTTTGGAGCTTCGCCCGTTCGAAGTTCGGCGTAATCATTTGCATAACTGACATTTTTGTAGAAATAGTTTCAGTAATAATAAAAATAATGTAAATACGATGATCTTATTTGATACTAACAATTAGAAAGTATTTAGGGATATATTTTAAGGCTTTTATCCCGGAAATATATAATATCATAAATAAATTCGTTATACTTTTAACCGCACACTGCAAAAAATAATTAACTTTTACAAATTACCGGAAAAACTAAATCCCTTTTATTACCACTAGCAAAATTAAAAGAATTGAAAAAATGTATAAAATTCAAATCACTTCAACTGCACGATTAATAAATTGCAAATCCCCAAATCCAATAAACACATCACGGTAACTCCCTAAATCGATTCCCGCCCACTCGATTAAAACGTCTAACGAATCGAATCAACTATCGCGACTTACCAGCTTCATATTGTCAGGTCGGAGGTGAACACTTGAATGTAACATCGACGGCCCAGCCTGCATATATATACACATCGGATGATAGGCGAATTACAAAATTCATTCTAGTTCATAATGATGCCACTTTTAACAAACATAACTACGGATACATTTTTTTGCGTAAGTAATGACATTTCGGTAAAATGATTGGAAGATGAAATATGAGTGTTTTTGGATCATTGGTACAAGGTCATGCAGAAGACCAGTCAATATGCAAATACCTACAAATGTGGTCCATCTTGATGATCTTTTGGGATCTAAATAACTTAGATTTCTTTTACATTGAATCCAAAAAATGACTTATGCATTTATTTCAATTAAACTATATAACTACAGCGAATAAACTAAAACAAAGCGTCAAAAAACTCATCCGCATCGCTGTCTGGTACTGTACCCAAGAGACTGGCGGCATTAAAACGTCGTATAGCAATGCTCAGCCTCTGGCCAAAGTAAAAACCAGCCCTTGGGTCACGGGAAGTGTCAACCAGCCGTTTTTTGATTTCTTTTAGCCAGAAATCCAGTACCTTCATCATCAAGAAAACACCTGTGGACTAAGAAAATTATGAGTGTTTTTTCGTCGTTACTAAAAGGCCACGCAAATTACCAAAATTCAACCATTAATAAAAAAATGTGGTCCTTTTTGTTAGTCCTATCAGTATGAAAATAATAAACTTTGACCCGCTTTAACCAGTGTATCATTGCAACTTCGGAAAATTTAGAAAATTCTCCTTTGGATACTGGGTCATTATGAGTTTGAATTTATCCAGTTTTTGATCCAGTAAGAAGTTATATAACATTCAAAGCCTTAGGCTTATTTGACCTCAGGCTATAACGATATCAATATAAAAAAATTAGATAAGTTGTGTTAGAAATATTGCAATGTAGGTTAGTTAGGTTTCAGAGCTACAATTGAAGTCAAAGAATAAAGTAGAGAGATATGTAAGGAAAACCTAAAAATCGTTTTATTTATTTTTGGGTTTAAAAGGTTTGCCTCAAATTCATAATTTATCTTTAAAGGAAATACAGGTTCTCAAACTAAAGTACAGCATACATTAATACAGGGACACAAGGACGCGAAAACTGAAACCATCAAATCAGCACATGATTCTGAACGTAGAAACTTTTAGCCGGTATTTTTTTTTTATATTGCTGTTCCATAAATTTTGACCGCGTAGGTAGCGCAGTATTCTATGAAACAGCTGATTCTTGTTAAAAAAAAAAAAACATAAATCATTTGATTCATGATTTTCAAGATAATTATAAACTTGGTGCTTAAAATCCTATTGACTAATTAATATAAAGGCTGCATGGTTATCATGATTTTTGTGCCTAGCTATTATTCTTTATCATAGCGTATTTCCCGTCCACGTTCAACATCATCTCTCTGTGATTATGATGCCTTAGTGCTTCAAAGAACTTATCATATTCAGAGGTATGCCAAGTAAAACAGGTAACTGAAAAAAAAATGCTTTATTTTGCACAACATATTATATTTTGTAGGATAACATACCGCCATGTCTGTATTCCCCGAAGAGTTAGGCCTGTTCGGCAGAGCTGCACCTATAGTACACACACATTTCACCAGTTATGTTTAAGTCCCATGTAATAGGGAGCGACCCTATTGCCATCAACCGGCCACTAATCCAGACTCCGAGCTTTTACTGAGAAATTTCAGATGGAAAAGCGCAACAACACTTAGCCCGACCCAGGACCAGGTATTTTGTAGGATCACTATGTCCTTTACATGCTATAAAAATATATTACTTATTCAGCCAATAATGTTACTACTGCTGGGACACAGGCCTCCTCTCGATGCGAGGGAGTGGGCCATAGTCCACCACGCGAACCCAGTGCGGGTTGGTAGATGTCACATGTCTTCCAAATTTTGGTTCTAGGATAATTATGCCGATTTCCTCACGATGTTTTCCTTCACCGTTATGAGAGCAAAACGTCTCAAACGGTATTTCCTTGATTATATTTTAGTTACATTTTTAATTGTTTTTAGTAAAAAAAGATTAGCCTGCTGGATATCGGGAACAGGGTCCAAGCTACCAGTGGCCAGGACGCATTAATAATAATAATGATTAATTGGAGATTTATTGTGAAAGACGGCACGGTTGACATCTGTCGGGCATGCCACCGTCCGGGTAAATCAGTCAGACACATTATCTCCGGGTATTCTCGTCTAGCTAACGAGGAGTACTTGCATAGACACAACCTAGTAGCGAGGATTATTCACCAGCAAGTGGCTCTGAAATACAGCCTTGTGGAATTAGAAGTGCCGTACTACAGGTACGTGCCCGACCCAGTTCTCAAAAATGGACATGTCACACTGTACTGGGATCGATCCATCATCACTGACAGCCAATAAGCCTGATATAGTGGTGGTGGATCGACTAGAGCGGCGTGCAATGATCGTTGATATAACGGTCCCGCATGACGGGAACCTCGTGAAAGCCGAGAAAGATAAACAAATCAAGTACTTATCTTGACTTGGCTCACGAGGTTGTCGACATGTGGGATGTGGACTCAGCGATCATTGTACCGATAGTTGTTACAGCCAATGGCTTGATAGCCAAGAGCCTCGACCAACATCTGAGGAGGCTCTCGTTGGGCAGCTGGGTCAAGGGCTTGATCCAGAAAGCGGTACTCCAGAACGGCTCGCATTGTTAGGAGGTTCCTCTCTCGTGAGCCCTGACCGCGGTACGGTAGCTTGGACCTTGTTTCCGATAGCGGTGGGCTACTATTTTTTATATTTTTAAATGTTTTTATATTTGTATACTAATATTTCAAAATGTAATTTATATGTTTATATGTTGAAAAGAAAGGAAATAATGATTAATAACACCATCTGCACCAAGTTAATAAAACAAATCAACACATGTCATATTCAAAAAACCTTCAGAAATATAAATTGCATTCTATAACATTACCTTAATAACTTAGATAATTATGTCATTACAGATTTATAAGTTGGTAAGTATTTATTAAGCTCATCTGCGATTGTATCAAAAACACATTAACATGATCATCTTCATATCAATCAAGGGATATCATCTGTAGAACGAAGGAATCCCTTTTAATTTAAATATCATACACATAATAAGGGATTAACGTCCTATTAGCTTGAAAATGTCCATTGCTAATAAGATTTTCTAATGAGATTATGAGGGTCTACGAAAATTTACGAAAACATACCGTCCAGTTTAACTAAGCATCCTTGAGGACATTCGTGGGTTAGGCAGAAGTGATTGTTGTACTAAATCTATTGCAGAAACTCAAGACTTAACATAACATTACGCCTTAGTTTCCAGAAGGGTTGGCGAATTTTCTCTTAAATAACTTTTTCAACCTTTAGATAACCTAGGTATTTCAATAAAGTGTGGGTTCCAAAATATTCTGTTCATAATAACATAAAATTACAATCAGTACAAGAGGAGAAAATTACTTTTTAAAGTTGATAATCGTATACATATTAGTGCTCGTGACTGTACCTATCGTACACCCATATTTTTCCCGTTATGTTTTAAGTCCCATGTAATAGAGGCGAGCCTATTGCCACCAACCGGGTACAAATCAAGACTCCGGGCTGCTACTGACAAATTCCAGATAGAAAAAGCCAATAACATTTTGTTATATCATTAGTTTTGGAACATTTGGCAACATTTTGAAAATCAAACCTAGTTCCACACTTCTTCAAATTCCGTTCTCACCCAAGCCGCCACTAAACCATCCTGACATGCATTTGTTTTTTCGTCGAACGTCACAAAGGGCAACGTCCAAAAAAGTTACGATTACAATAAACTTAATTGTATGTTTTTTAATTCCCACATTAGAACGACTTAAATTTATGAGACGAATTATATTGCAACGAAAACCTATTAATATAATCATTTCCTTTTCACATTATTTTAATAAGATTAATAACTAAAGTGATGTAATGAACTATTCATTGAGTTCGTTCGAGATTATTTAAAGTAGTTTTGTGGTGTTCAATATCACGCTATCATTAAGGTGGATGCGTTAAGGTAGTTCGCGATATTAAACATTTCTTGCAGTTTTTGCAATTTGCAGGTCAGTGTCATACTGTATGTTGAGCAAAAAATTGATTTGCGATAGACTAAGTTAATTTAATCCCATTTATTTGGGTACATAATTATCGATTTTGTAGTACTTACAAGATACGACATGACATGACATAATCAGCATATAATGTTCCCACTGCTGAGACACAGGCCTCCTCTCTTTGAAAGAGACTGGGCCGTAATCCCCCACGCGGACCCAGTGCGGGTTGGTAGATGTCACATTTCTTCGAATTTTTGGTTCTAGGACATGCCGGTTTCCTCACGATATTTACCTTCACCGTTTTGAGAACAGTGATGATGAAATAATTTACACAAAGTAATGTGCCTACTTGGGTTCGAGCCCTCGACCTACAACTCAAGGTATGCGTGAGGGAGAGGCAGTATATGCGCCCGCACGGCCGTAGGCGCCTCGGGAGACGCCCTGGGCGTCGGGAATCCCAGGCTGAGTTCTGGCCACCGTAGGCGCGGGCTTGCGGACGGCGAGTAATGGGTAGCTCGCTGTCCGGTAAGGACCAAGCCCGGGTCGACGGCGCGTTGTATTCCACGCGCGCCTCAAAGAGATGTCAGCACCAACTGGTGGGGTCCGCAAGGGCCGATACCTGCCAGGGGTGTGGGTTGTTCGAAAGAGATACCGCGGCCCCTGGCACACAGGCAACAGAGGGAACAAGGGTGAGTTTTAGTCAGTAAAAGTCTGACACGCCCTCCTGCTCCACCCAGAGCGGGAGAAGTTATTTGATGATATCCTACCCAAAAAAAAAAAGGTATGCATTATTATCTGGGGGCACTATAGTGTCCCCGCCAAGATGAGCCAAGCGGAGCGCAAAGACACTACCTACCCTTTCTCGAAGCGCTTCGTCGTTTTGTTGAACCCTTATAGCTTGGGTTTGGATAATACCAGATAAACAAAATTCTCGGAATATGTTGTCAATAGCAGACTTATTAAACATATAAAGTTTTAATTTCATAGCTCGTACACTTTAGATTTTATTGATATCTAAAAACCCTGATTTCGTCACTGACTCACTGATGATCATCAAAATTCTTAGGGTACTTCCTAATGTCCTAAAAAGCTGAAATTTGTTATGTAAGCTAGTATTAGTACACAAACAACAAAAACATTCTAAAACTTGGAACTTTTATCCCCAACCCCTTAAACTAGGGGATGGAAGGGGAATATGGGAAAGGTGTAGAGTTTGTGACTACCGTGCCGTCAGATACATACATATACATATATATAATTATATTTTTTCTCTAGCACTTGCATCGGGAATGCCAAATACCCTGACTCATATCTTCATATACATTAGCTAAAAATGTGATTACCTTCGGTAGAGACAAAGCGATGAGGCGTGTAACAATAACGTTGCAAGTAATAGCTTGTGAAAGGTCACATTCCTACACAACGTTTAGACATAGACTGTTGTCTCACTTACTAGTATACCAGTGTGATAGTCGGTCTGTATTCTGTGACCAGTTGTCTGGTTCGTGCGAATGTATAGTCAGTCAAATTAATTGATAAGAAACTTGACACACTACATCAATTTGCAGTATATAGCTGTTTCATACAATTATCAAAAATTACAGATGGTTGTGTTTTGAAAATACAGACAATTTTAGTTTTTCTAGACACTTTTAACAGTCAATAAACCCACGAACGGGTCCCGGCTATGATTCGTGGACCTTTGACAGTCGTTACGGGTCCTCAGAAGCCCGAAATTCTGACAACTAGTCTCATCAAAGGGTATCGTATTTTCCAGTAACTGGGTTGTGAAGATTAGAAAGGCAGTCGTTTCATGTAAAGCACAGGTGCATCCGAATAGACTGGAAACCGACCCTAAAATAGTTGGGAAAAGGCAAGGCAGATGATGATATAACATAATACATATTTTAATGCACTCTAACGAGCAACATCGAGTGCACAACCGATGTCAGCAATAAACTTAATCTAAGATGCTGGTCTTCGTGTTAAAGGTCTCCTGAAGATCAAGGGCTTGAAGGGACTCAAGGTTAAACGTAAATGTATCAGGACTTAGAATCTGACATTAAAACAGGATTTAAAAAAACAACGGTGACTGTAAAATTTTATGTTTTTAACTACTTACATAGTTATCTTCAATTTCATGCTACTTAAAGTTAACTCGGTTTATGGCAAGTATCGTTGATTTTCTCTTATTTTTTGGTCCGTTCTAGACCTTCCTTGTAGGTATATTGTGTTCGTAAATTGCTTAAATTGTTTTTAAATCTATCGAATTACTGGGTCGATAGAAAAACCATTTGTTACTAATAATTATTATTTTGTAAATCTCTCGAATAGATGAGGACCAAAGAGAAATGAAAGAAACGCTTGTGAATGATAGACTGATGGTTGACGGGGGGGAATGAAAGAAAAAATCGTGTCACACCGACCCCAAATAACATAGACAAGGGCAGGAAGATGAGTATACAAAATCGATCGATCCCTACAAATCGGTTGAGCTGAATGGTACCGCTCCACGCGTCATGTTCATGAACGGGCACCGTCGGTTGAGACTGACCATCTTGACCACTTACTGTCAGGGCTTATTTTTAATCTTATATAATGAAACTGTTTTTGTTTTCATATTTTATTGCATTGTTCTCACAAATAGAAGCAACAAGAATAATGTACCTACCCAAGATTTCTTTGGAGTTTATTGCCCGATCTTTGGAGTTTTTCTGATCCTTGGAGTTTATTGCCCATTCTTCTCCATAGAGAATTTGGCAACTAGCTTCAACTATCTGATTAACTGATCAACCCTTTCAATTCACAAGTGCCTGTAAGTGGTTTAATTGAAATAAATGCTTTGAGATTTCATACATGTCCCTAGATTGGTAAAAATGTAGTCTCCTTCGGCGTACTAACATTGAAATCGCCTCTCGTATATAGATGTGCAGATAGACGGTACAACAGCAATTGTAGCGTCAGTCTTATCCTGGAGCAGTCAGCAGGACTTAGACTGGAGTCTAGATTTGTACTCGGCTGATGGCAATAGGCTCGCCCTGTTTTATGAGACTTAAACGTAACTGGCGAAATATAGGTAAACCTTTGCCTATCTTTTCTGGGATACAGGTGTGAGTCATGGTTATATCTTTTTTTTAACTCGAGATGTCGACAACTATTCGAACTCTAATTATTTCATCACAATCAGTTTAGATTTTCTGTGAGAACAGCACAAAGCTTCATCTAATAAAATAAGTCATTTTATTATCTAAAAATAGTTCCGAAAGTTCTCAAAATTCAGTCATTAGGTCGCAAGAGGTGAGCGAATTCGTTCACAAACTGTGTTTGAGATGATAAATGATAATTGTGGCTTTACCTCGCTTTATTTCGGCGCGGTTGGGCAAATATTTTGTAACAACTTGTTTGACGCCTTGTACATAAGTGTCTAATGTGTTAGGTAAAGTATCCTAATAGTGTGTTTGAACTTGAGTTGAATTTTTTGTCGATAAAAATATTTTACTGCAATATGTTATAAACATAACTGACACATAGACTGGACATTGGTGTACAACCACTTCTCATCCTCATTTTAGAAGTCCACAGCTGGACATAGGCTTCCCCCAAACTCCGCCACTTTGACAGGTTCGGTTTATCCCACACCACTTCTACTTCTGTTCAAATTAAAAGGGAAAGATCAACGTTCAAAAGTAAAGTATAGGATCATCAAGAAAAGGACTGGCAAGAGAGTTTTGCCAAAACGAGAAGAGTCTATAAAAGTCTGTAGTGCTATTATCGAAACCATTGCTCCCTATTTAGCTTTCGTATTAAACACCAGTGTAGACCAAGGAGTCTTACCTGATCTCATGAAACATAGTAAAGTAGTTCCGTTATTCAAATCCGGTGATAGTAAAGAACCTAACAATTATAGGCCTGGGTCAATTCTGCCAGTTCTCAGTAAAGTGCTTGAAAAGTTGATTCCCAATCAAATGTTACGTCACTTTAATAAAAATGCCATCTTTCATGAATAGCAGTACGGTTTCACCAAAGGGAGTTGTACCACTGATGCTGGTGTCACCCTAGTAAAGAACATTTTTAACGCCTGGGAAGAAGCAAAAATGCCATTGGAATTTTTTGCGACCTTTCCAAGGCGTTCGATTGCGTAAACCATGAGATACTTTTGCTGGAGCACTTTGGGATTAGAAATACAGCTCTTGATTTACTAAGATCATACCTGAAAGACAGAAAAGTTAAAGTTTAAGTAAACGACATAAACTCATTAGGGTCTGAAATGGCAATGGGCGTTCCTCAAGGTTCAATATTGGGTTCATTCCTCTTTTTAGTTTACATTAATGATTTACCCTATTTACTTCTAAATCAACCGAAGACGGTGTTATCACATCATTGATATTTAAAATTCACAAAATCTTGACGAGACGTGAATAACTCTATTCTTCAGGTCCAAGATTGGTTTACGGTAAATAATTTGGTACTAAATGGCACAAAAACCAAATGCAATGCAATGTTTGAAGAGGCGCGCATCGATTGCTTCTACGCTACTCTGCGCAAGCGGTGCGCGTCGATGCTGAGCAGAGTTCGGGCTAGTCGCAACAGCGTTTTAAGTATGATAGCCAATAGACTTGACTGTCTGTACGTGAATCGATGTATTAGTGCACACATTACATAGTATTGATACCTCGATTCATGGGTCAGGCAGGGGGCGAGTAGATTAAGATTGTATTACTTACACTAGTTATAAGTTATTATACTACTAACAAATTGGATCTAAGTTATCTTAAATAAAAGTTTTCTTTTTCTAAGCTCTAGGCTGGTTTAAGCTACATTTACGGGCCAAAACCAAGTAAATGTAGCGAGTGGTGAACTTTATGTTGAGAGTGTGTTTTCGTCCAACTGCATAAATTTCCTAACGATTCTGCATGTGTTTAGGATGGCTGCTTTCTGCAGATTGATGTAGAGGGATTCTTCTAGGTCTATTACTTTCAAGCTACGGAGGAGATGGTTGGGAATAACACCTGTCGTGGAGAGAACTACAGGAACAACATAAACTTTATCTTGTCTCCAAATTCGTGTTACTTCTTCCTTAAGTTCAGCATATTTGCTTATTTTTTCAGTGATTGTTTTTTGTAAGTTATGGGTGTTCGGAACTGCAATGTCTATGAGGTAAGTAGTTTTTCTAATTTTATTATTATTTATTATTATATCCTTTATTCCTTTCAATATACATATAAATTACATTTTTAAATATTAGTATAAAATTATATAAAAACATTTAAAAATATAAAAAATAGTGGCCCGCCGGTATCGGGAACAAGGTCCAAGCTACCGGCGGTCAGGGCTCCAGAGAGAGGAACCTCCTGACAATGCGAGCCGTGTCCAGGAGTACTGCTTTCTGGATCAAGCCCTTGACCCAGCTGCCCAACGAGAGCCTCCTCAGATGTTGGTCGAGGCTCTTGGCTATCAAGCCATTGGCTGTAACAACTATCGGTACAATGACCGCTGAGTCCACATCCCACATGTCGACAACCTCGCGAGCCAAGTCAAGATACTTTATTTATTTATCTTTCTCGGCTTTCACGAGGTTCCCGTCATGCGGGACCGTTATATCAACGATCATTGCACGCCGTTCTAGTCGATCCACCACCACTATATCAGGTTTATTAGCAACAATGGTCCTGTCAGTGATGATGGATCGATCCCAGTACAGTGTGACATGTCCATTTTCGAGAATTGGGTCGGGCACATACCTGTAGTACGGCACTTCTGATTCCACAAGGCTGTATTTCAGAGCAAGTTGCTGGTGGATAATCCTGGCTACTAGGTTGTGTCTATGCAAGTACTCCTCGTTAGCTAGACGAGAACACCCGGAGATTATGTGTCTGATTGATTCTCCTGGACGGTGGCATGCCCGACAGATGTCAACCGTGCCATCTTTCACAATAAATCTCCGGTAATTGTTCGTCATCATAACTTCGTCCATAATTGCACAGACAAAACCTTCGGTTTCCCCAAATAGGTCACCGAAACGTAGCCAGGCTACGGACGCTAGAAAGTCTACATCGGGTCCATATAGGGCCCGGAAAAAGCGTCCGTGAAGCTCCTTACTCTGCCATACCTCCATGCGATCTTTAGTGTCAAGTACTACAGGCTTGCGCCAGTTCTCCTTACCCAAGGAGAGCGTGAGGCCCTTGTCCACCGCAACCACATCTCGATGCATCCCCACGTCGGTTTCTAGGAAATAATCCCTGAGACTGCATATCATCGGAGGTGACATCTGTCAAGTCACCTCCGATTAGGCACTTTTATAATAAATTTTATTTCATTATGGTGATAATTCGTCTCCTTTTTGATTTTCCAGTAGTTTTTTGGTTTCAGGTTTTGTGTATATTGAAAGATTGTTGTAATATTGCGTCGGAATTATTTTACAGCGAAAATGAGAAGAACAAGACGTCTTTGTTGACAAAGTGTTGCCAGCTTATTTATTATTATTTTCGTTTATTCATTTGAATACATATTAAATTACATTTTTAAATATTTTTCTAAAATAACCTTATAAAAAACATTTAAAAATATAAAAAATAGTGGCCCATCGGCATCAGGAACAGGGTCCAAGATGTCGGTGGTCAGGGCTCTAGAGAAAGGAACCTCCTGACTATGCGTGTATTATTATTAGATTTAAATTACCAAATGTTAGAAGTAGCAGTTGTGACATCATATTGAACGGAGAAAAACTGGAATTTGTTAGTCAAACGGTGTTCCTAGGAATCACTCTAGACGACAAATTACAATGGGGACCTCATATAACATCTCTTGCGGGGCGGTTAAGCTCGGCTGCTTATGCTGTTAGAAAGATCAGACAGTTAACAGATGTAGAAACTGCGCGTTTGGTCTATTTTAGCTACTTCCACACCATTATGTAGTATGGCATTTTACTGTGGGGTCGAGCTGCTGACATTGAATCCATCTTTAATTTGCTAAAGAGAGCTGTCAGAGCCATTTATAATCTACGTCGCCGCGAATCCCTCAGGGAACTGTTTAAAAGGATTAATATTATGACGGTACCTTGCCAATTCATTTATGAAAATGTTTCTCTTCATTCCTGGTTCCATCACGTAGAGCAATTCCAAACATAGCTACTTTACTAATTTATTACTACTAATTACTTAGCTACAAGCGGTGAAACTGGATTAATCCTTTCAAAGCAATCGCAGCGAGCCAAAAAAAACAACCCTAACCAAAAAATGCTTGTTTTTATCATTCTTGCAATTTTAAAAAGGTGTATACTGCTTCAGCCATCCCTCATACTGAATATAAGTAAAATATACGTATAATATATATATGTTTCCGGAAATGTATGAAACCTAGGAATTGTACACAATTCCTAGGAAATATATGCACTTCCGAGCCTACTTAGGAAATGTGTAAAATAATGTTTCAAAGATTCTTTAATACACACATTTCCTGTGAAATTTATGTATTTCCTAGGAATTTTATGCAATTCCGAGAACATACTAGGAAATGTATAAAAAGTAATGCTTTCTAGAATTGCTCGCATGGTTTCTGTCACGGCTCCGGCGCTGCGGGTCTCCGGCGGTCCCACGCGAGCTTATAGTCGCAGATGGTATTCACGGTCACCACCGCAGCTTCGGCTTGCTGGCCGGCTGCGCCAGCCAAAAGTTAAAACCACCTGCTCCTCAGCACGCGGGCCACCTCGCCCCTCTGCGCCTACTCGGATTTAAATTACACTCTAGGGGTAGGGCAAACAAGACTACGTGGGGTCGGTTTTGCAGCGATTCGTTTCTGTCACTAACTTTTAATACATTTCCGATTGCTATTTAGGAAATGCATAAATTTCCTAGGAAAAGTGTATGTTACAAAATATATCATAGATTTCCTATCTATTTTAGGAATTGTACACATTTCCTAGGAATTGTATACAATGATCGATTACATACTTTTCCGTTAACATATATATACCTACATTCCAAGAATCGCGAAGGGAAGTATCATGTGGCCTTCACCAACAATCACGACCTTTCCACCTGTCTTTCACCTTGTAATTCAAGACTAATGCATTCCCTATAACAATAGATCTACTGACTAATTCATGATCTTCCAATACCTACCTAGATCTATTGCCTTGATCGAGTCATCGCTTTTACTTATTCAATTAAGTAAGTCTGAGTACCTATGCGACTTACATAATTCATAGGTTACTATTTAAAAATATTTGAAAGCTCATTTCAGGTAAAACAGACATAGTCCGTTACAGACATACATACCTCCATTTTTGTAATAATAGCTACTTAAGAAGGCTGAGTAATAACAGTCCGTGGATGGGTGAACATTTTCTTTACATACCAAGACCCCGCCGTTGATCCCAGCTGTTATGTGTGGATCTTTGACAGTCGGTACGAGTCGTCAAAATGGTTGTTACTGCCGAAACGAGAATCTACATCTGTACTCAGAATACCTACTTTCCAGCAGTTCATGAAACGCTTCTCCAAGAGTTCCTTCGACTCAGCTGTGAAGCATCCCAATTCCCTGATTGCGGCAGCCGCCCGCTACACTCACTCCCGTATTAGTAAGATTCTCCGACCGAGGCATACATTTACCATTCCCGACAATGCTACAACTCTTCTTCAGGAGAGTAGTAAGCTCACCAGCACCCTCAGGGTACACCGTCGCAAACCGCCGACTTTCCATCCACGCCGCCGAAGCCCGTCGCGACGTCCCGTTCAATGTCCGTCCCGTCCTTTGCTCGAGCCAGCCCGCGCCGCTGTGTCTGTAGTATTAAGTACGTGCCCTAATAATAATCATTCCGATTCAGTTTGTCCCTTGCCACCCTCTACCAGCGACGCCCTAAGCCGAAGTCCGTACCCCACAAGGGGTGCCCTTGGCGAGCAGTCGCTCTAGTTTTAAGTTTTGTAAGCCCTGGCTAGTAATCTTAATTTATTATGATTGTCACAGGCAAACCCTGTTAATAAAACAGACGACAACCTCTTAGGTGAACTGCAAGATGTCATTCCCAAAAAAAAAGGAAAAGGGCGAATCGTCAGTTTTAAATAATATATTCATTTTCAAACAAACTGTTAAAAGACTGTTACCAGTTAGCAGGTAATCTTAGCACTCTTTTACACGACTTATCTTGATTACGAAGCCACAAGTGCATTTTTTCTGAAAAAAAAAACCTGGTATCATTCCACCTGTCTCTCTATTAGCCCTCATCGATCAAGCTCTGACGTATGAGTAGCTAATAATAACAGATCGGTGACTAATCTGTAATCCACGCAGCATCCAACACACATCGTCTATAGTCTATACGAACGTCATCGTGTCTTTGTGAAGCGTATCAATGAATTCATTCTGCTATGTACTCGAAGATTGGACGCTGTATGGAAAGTATACAACTTTGAAATGTAACAATGCACTTGACATATTGTTTTTCATTTTTTTTTATAACTTATTGGAGTAATGGATAAACTTGTGTCTAGGATACCTACTTATATGGATTTTAATAGATCGTAGTAGGTACTACTAAAATTTAGGTCAACTTTGGCGCACCCCCTCTATGTAGGTACATAGAGGGGGTACGCCAAAGTTCACCTAAATTTTCAACTCCGATAATTGGAAATCCGAAAATGTTCTTCCTAACATTTTTCATCCTAACAATCACAATTCCTAACTACTCTGTCTCTAATGTTCATAATTCCGAAGCATTCAACTTCATAATGTCAGTAGCAATAAACATCTATTATACTTTAATATGTTTTCCTATATTTTCTTAACATAACCATCTTTAACACTATTATTCAAAGTCATATATTTTTTGTTTAGATTTCTTTTTATTCATAATAATCAGTATTATATACATTAATTTTGCGTAACTGTATTTTTACATAAAGCGTCTTCTTTAATTTTATTTATAGCGGTGTGTACCTGCAAAGATATCCATAGGTTAGGTTAGGTTAGAACTGTGACCAACTACGCGCGAGTCGAGCGAGCGCTACCTCGAAATTGGTCGCGAAATTTTTCTAAGTATTTTTTTCATAGTGCCCCCAAGACGACACTGTGACCTGAATTTCATTCATTTAAGACAAAAATCAGTGAAACGACCTATAATCATTCTAAACAGTTAATTTTTTAGACATAATTATCTCAGGTATAGTTATAGTAATAAGTATGTAACAACAATATTCCTCAAATTAAAACTATAAATTATCATATTCTACCCACATATATTTTTTATTACAGTAAATGTTTCTTTCTGAGTATGAGTGAAAATATTATGGTAATTATGTTTAGGGATAAAAGCTTTATGATAAAAAACAGTAGGAGTTTAAATATATTTACATTAATGACATTATTAATTACAATTTTCGGAAACATGAGTTTTATGAACATCGCCGGTAGCACTACAAATAGTATGAATGAAAACTTTAGGATTAAAAATTTTAGGAAGAGTGATCATTCGGATTACAAATCATTAGGAAGAACAATTTCGGATAAAGAACTTTAGGTGAGCCAATAGGACCCACATAGAGGTCTATTCTGAAAAGATTGTCCAGGGTAGTCCTTGGGCAACTTTTACTTATCAATCTTTAGTATATTATAATATCTTTATTCTCACTGCCACACAAATCACGTGGATGTCGGAAATTATCCCACGAGATCGTACTACTGAGACAAAAATCCCCGGTAGCTTGCATATACCTATATGCTTCTTGTAACATCAGCTGTGTGCCACTGGAAGTCCCGGCAAAATCGATACAACCGTTTCGGAGATTAGTCGGAACAAAAAGAAAAGCAAAAATGTTAAAAAGTGTTTTTTGTTATAGTATATATAGTAGTACCTACCTTATTTACTTTTATATTTTGCATTTATTAAAAAGCTGTTGTATTAGTGTTGTTAATATCAACATTACAAACAGACATTTGAATTTAATTTATGTGTATAGATAAGAATCATATAAAAAGCAATATTTCACAGAAAATCAATTCATCATACCAGAGTGACCTAGAACATACACGAAGTTACGACATAAAAACTAAATAAGTAAAATTATGAAAGAAAGAAGGCTCAGCGGTGTAAATCATGGTTCAATATCGAATTGTCACTTGGTACTATAGCACAGGTTATTAAACCAGTAGTGTAGTGCCATCCATCACTTATAATTGTCACTTGGTACTATAGCACAGGTTATTAAACCAGTAGTGTAGTGCCATCCATCACTTATAATTGTCACTTGGTACTATAGCACAGGTTATTAAACCAGTAGTGTAGTGCCATCCATCACTTATAATTGTCACTTGGTACTATAGCACAGGTTATTAAACCAGTAGTGTAGTGCCATCCATCACTTATAATTGTCACTTGGTACTATAGCACAGGTTATTAAACCAGTAGTGTAGTGCCATCCATCACTTATAATTGTCACTTGGTACTATAGCACAGGTTATTAAACCAGTAGTGTAGTGCCATCCATCACTTATAATTGTCACTTGGTACTATAGCACAGGTTATTAAACCAGTAGTGTAGTGCCATCCATCACTTATAATTGTCACTTGGTACTATAGCACAGGTTATTAAACCAGTAGTGTAGTGCCATCCATCACTTATAATTGTCACTTGGTACTATAGCACAGGTTATTAAACCAGTAGTGTAGTGCCATCCATCACTTATAATTGTCACTTGGTACTATAGCACAGGTTATTAAACCAGTAGTGTAGTGCCATCCATCACTTATAATCTGACCACTGTGATTTGAACATCTCATTGCCCAATAAAACTTCCTAGTCTAGTTTATGGGTATACAGGGTGTAAGGAAAACGCTTTCGAAAAGGAAGACAGATGATAGGGCTAGTGATTATCGATACAGTACCATCAAAAAATCTAGTTTATTTTTACAATTTTGACCTGTTTTTTTTTGAACATTTTTTGTACACTATGCCTGCGCGCTGTGAGAACAGTTAAATGAACCAGTATTTGAGGTTAAACACATTTAAAAACGACCCCAAGTCCAGGCGGCGACTTTAGGTTTAGGCATCCTGTGTAAAGCACCGCCAAAATAAAATAAGTAGAAACATGACAGAAGCGTCAAACGTTTTAAATTGATGAAAAATAACTAATTTAAGGCGAAAGGTTATTAGTATCCGTTTGTATTTATTTAGGTTGTATACAGGATACATTTTTAACTAATGCGCAAACAGCTATTTCATACATTTTGACCGCGTAAGTATTGCACTTTTCCATGAAACAGTAAATTGTATTTTTTCGTTGAGTATATATCTAAACAATGAGCAATTTATGTGCCGTGAATAAATACCTCATTACATCAAGCGTAAATACCGAACGCTAACGCACAAAAAATCATAACATTTACCAAAACTTAATCTTGTTAATCCCTAACTTTAATACACTACCTAAGGCCAAATTTAAATATATAATTACGACTTAGTATTACCAAAGCTTACCCAACTAGATATAAATCACAAATCCACTCATTTTTTCCGTAACGTTACCGATGGACCGCCCGAGGCCACAGTGTGAATGTCAGTGGGTCAAAGTGGAACAAACTTGTTGAGATGGAACAGGAATGTATTACAATAGGACAGTCGTAGGCTGTATTTGTGCTTAATGGTATTACGTCATGGTTTTATTATTTTAGGTGTGTTAAAGCTTACTTCGTTACAGGTTTTGATGTCCTACTGATTGCTCAAAGGTAAATCCTGCAAGATGCATGTCGTGCATATAAGGAATGGATTAGCCGGAGTACAATATCGTGAGGTACTACGATAAATACTTAACCTACCCTGTGCTTAGGGTGGGGCAGGTTTCTGCGCCTTAACAACAGCCTTGTCACCATCGAGGGGGTCCGGTCGGTGCTCGATGTCTGGCTGATCATAAAGGGCGATGCAGGTACTGTCGGGGCATGACTGATTCGGGAAGTACCTGTTTAGTACAGGCAGAGAGCAGACGTTCGGTGTCATCACTGCGTCCATTGTAATATACCCTGTGGTTATTTGACTAGGGTGTATTCATAGATACTTTGGCACTAAAAGCCGCTCTGCGACTTGTGACCTGGCCATGACAACCTAGGTGTCAACTTATCTAGTCCTGGAAGGAATACGTCAAATTACAAGTCACCCTGATACAAATTCTTCACAGACAAACATCCAGATTTGAACGACCCGATGATACTTCGTGTAGAAAGCTAGCTCGCAACCCGCCAAAATTTACTATCACTACAGTAACAATGGTACCAACTATAAAATATTATTGAAAGAGACAAGATTGACTACCATGATATGTCTACCCTTCTACGAGGAAAAGTCACGTTCAACTGTGACCTGACGACCCTGCTATCACTTAACACCTTTCTATACCCAAGGTTATGAATAGGCAGGCAAAGGAAACTAATCAGATTTCTGAAAGATTCTTTGAAAGCAGTTCAGAGTCTGGATTTGTGCTCAGTTATTGACAATATACTCGACTGTTGTTACTTGGGACTGTAGCATAACTGGCAAAATATGGGTATAATATTTGGATCACCTCTGTCCCTTCTGTCTCTGTCTTGTGTCCCTTCGGGGAATATAGGCGTGATGTCATATTATGTATCTTTTCTAAGAAATTGAGCTGAAAGTTAGTGTACCTACCTACCAAGTCTTGTTTCATCATGAGTGTCTGTTTTAAAGGATGCGTCTGATTAGTGACTGAGGCGCTAATTTTATTGAGTTTAGCAATGTTTGAATGTAATATTACATAATATGGTGTAGTGGGGTGACGTTGTTATCTCTCTTTTTGGGAAGGTCAGACAGAATTGCTATGCTCACTATTATAGCCTCTGGTTTGACTAGAATGGTTCGTATTAAGCTACATTAGCTGCAGCAGCAGTTTTTTCCAGCTTACTTTCGGCTGGGCGTAACCTTCCGTGGTCCACTTGGAGTCCTTGAACCGTCTCCGAATTCAAGTGAGATGGTGTAAGTCAAACCTCGTAAAGTGGGGCTACCTCCGCGGAAAAGCAGCAGGGCGGACCTGCCCTCTTTGCCCCAAAACACGCAGCTAAGGAGACCTCTGCGCTGCCACCGATAACGCCGTGGAAGTGGTGAAGTTTTGGGCCACCAAAATTTAATAACTGTCGTGCCAGTGACACAATAAGGAAGAAAATTAAAAAGCTAAATAATGTTTCAAAATGAAGCGATACTGTCTCTACATTCGGATGGGTCCCACCTGCAAAATGTCAAACCCACAGCATCGGCCGTCAAACTTATCGATACACAATCAAAAACTGTTTTCGGAATCAATAAAAACATTTATTTCACAATAAAACAAAAACATAACAATATAATTTAGACATGTATACCTAAAAATATCAAATTGACTATTAAACTAGGTTTTAAATATTAGTCACGGATTGATGAAGATGCCAGCCATTATACTATAAAAAGTTCTAGCACTATTATTGCAAATCCATTGACTAGGTTTTTGTGAAACAATTTTGTAATAGGTAGTTTAAGAATTGTATTTAAATGTTGTATAGAATCTATTACTTCGTTAGTATCAATAAAGTTTGCTTAAGCAGTAATAAAGCCGTCAATGGATGATGAAGTATCAATTAGGTAACATGATTTCTTCATCGGCTTGACAGTTTGACATTGACGTGTGTCAAGCCGCCATTTTGGGAGTTTTAATTGACGGTTGATGAATCATTTACTCTGCTATTCTTTTTATTACACGTGGCTGCTATTTGTAATGCAGTTTTGTCAGTCATCTTTATATTGTAGGTTATCAAATAAACTACAATCTAGAGATCAACAGACTGTTGTAAAAACTAACATTGCATGCATATTGCATTTGACACCTTGATTATGAATTGTATTTTTTGATATTCAAGTATAACGTAGTTCATTGTTATAATTATAATCTAACACCCTATTTATGAGCCGTTGGTTACATTTTTAGCTGGTAGAATGTTTTTACACTGCACGGTTAATCTTTAATATTTTTTTTTTAAATTAGTCTGTCATTTATTTTATTGCACTTATTTTATAATTCACTCACACATTTCACTTTGCAACATTCATTTCACTTCCAATGCACTAATAATTTTCACTTGAACTTAATAATGACCATGGTACGCCAATTCAGGGCCAGCAGCATGACCCGAGTGAGCATAACCCGAATGAGCGTTGTACGCTATTTGGGCTCCCGATGAATGACTGGAAGGAACATGATACGCTGTTTGCGCACTAGCACCATGAACCGAGGGAACCTGATACGTTATTTGAGCGCTAGAAGAATGGCCTGAGGGAGCGTGATATGCCATTTGGTTGCTTAAACCATGACCTGATGGAACATGATACGACAATTGGGCGCTCGCTCCATGTCCCGAGGGTCCATGATACACAGACTGAGCGCCCGACGAATGACCCGAGATTCCTGAGAGAGCATTACCCGAATGAGCGTGATACGCTAAATCGGAGCCAGATGCATGATCAGAGGGAACATGATACGCCAATTCGGCGCTAGAAGAATGACCTGATGGTGGCTGGTAACCGACTGTTTGGTAACTGGCATCGTACTGCTGGTAGCCATGAGTCATGTCTTGGCCAGATTGCTCCTTATATTTACCTGGAAATAAGACAAAACAAATCATTAGAGGATTTTACTTCTTATTTATATTTAACTGCAGAAACTTATATCCAAACTTAACTTTAATTTATTGGAGCTTCTGAGAACAACCCTTGTTTATCTTCATTTGTTTAAAAATAATTGATCGTATTCGAATTACCCAGATAAAGCATAAGTAAACAGGACCAACACGTGATGAAAGGTACCCTCACCCACCAATCATAGAGCCAATATGTGGAAAGTCTCAAATGCCTGTCTTTCATTCCGCCGGCACTCAATATTAATTATACCCTCAAACTACGCAAAACACAGTGCTGCTGTATGCTAGAAATGTTCATCAGTGGTACTACTAAGAATTGTTTGTTTATTGCACATAAACAGCTTGTGATCGCATACTTTGAACAGTAGTTTGATATTGACCTTACGTTCAACATTGTGTCGACAGTTCAGTCTGAATATCATAGATGGCGCTACTTCTACGAATGTATTAAGTTATTGCAAAATAAAAACTACTACTTTTCATGTCTGAACATTGCCGATATCAGGTTTTTTACCGCAGCATCTATCAGCATAAAAAATACTCAATAGATTGAGATCATTAGCGAGTAAGCAAACAGTATTACAAAGCCACCTTTACCGAGCGCAACGGACGTACCTACCTGCTCACACGTGGCTTAAAAAATACCAATGTTACCAAAATACCTGGAGTTATGTTAACAACCCAAGATAAAACGAAGACATGGGACATCTACAAACCCGCACTGCGTGGTGGATTACGGCCTACTCGGATCTGACAGAGAGTAGGCCTGTGTCCCAGCAGTGGGAACATTATAGGCTGACTATGCTTTAATGCTGTATGTTAACTGCTGTTTTGATTGGAAATAACAACAGCCAGAGCATTGTGCAAAAATGAATGTTGATTATTAGCCTTCACATACTTTATCGAAGTACCGCGAAGGTCTTAATTATAGGGTCTTCCAATATAAAAAAAAACCTTTTAAAATACTTACCGTCATCAAAAACACCAGCAGCTTCATCCTTTGCATTCTGCTCCAAGCTCTTCGCGATAGCCTCAGGTACAGGCGGGGGGGTGGGTAGATGAGCACCCTGAGGGTGGAAGCCGTGCTCATCAGCTGTGTAGGTCACGGTGTAGGTCTGGCCATCATCCCCCTTGTAAGAGTACGCGCCGTGGGTAACTGTGCCACCGTGTTCGGACGTCTGGCCTGCCTCCTCGGCTTTTATTCCTGGAAGGTGAGAAGAAGAGGTGTTAGATAAGGATGATTGGTATTTTAAATTTTTAAGATTTAATTATTGTTTATTGATTAATCCTTAAAATATCGCGTAAAATGCGTGTCCCAAAATAAATATTTTTCATTGTTTCTTTCTACCAAGCTTCTAAATATTGAGATTTCTGATGGTCAAAGTTAGTTTTATAGCCATTTAATTTTGTTAGTACTTAAAAATTAAAATTCTATCTAAATGAAACTTCAGTGAATTTCAAAATTGTGTGATCGTAGGAATTTTAATTGTGGCTGTGGAAACCACCAAGGAATAGTTTAATAAATGTTATCAGTTCTTTAGTAGATTAACTGGAGTTTGCCCCCAATTACATGAGATGTAAACATAACTGGTTAAATGACAGTGTTACTTTAGATGTACTTCTGCCCATCCCATCAGGAAAACAGGCATCATGACAAGTAACATGACAATAGTTTTAAATGTAGACTTTTAATTGAAGTTATAGAATAAGGTAGGTTATGGAAACGATTGGCTCCATCATGGTCTACCCACTCACCATTTTCAGTCTCATAGGAATACTGGTACTGATGCCCATTGTTCTCATTATTGAAAGCTAAGATTCTTGCAGTCTTTTCTCCAGATGGCCTGCTGTTATATGACACTTCATGTCCCACTGCCTCATGTCCTGAGAAGGTCTGAGGTGCCTGTGATTGCTCAGAATATAATCCACGCTGCTGATGCTCGAGAGCTGATTGGTACTGCTCTGCTGACTGCGCGTAGCCCTCCGCTGATTGGCTTGTGTAGATCTGGCCAGCTGATGCAGCGGCGATAAAGGCGGCAATTGGTGCAAGCTGAAAAATTACAGTTTGGTGTCGTTAAATTTAACAGTCGAAAAACGATTTAAAAGCTTTTTATTGACTTGACTTTTATAGCCTGTATTTTCCCACTGCAAGTCCAAAGACTCCCCTTTCTTTTTTCCACTCAAATCGATCCTGACGCAAAATAGACCAATCCTTGACAGTAAATTAGAAAAACCACAAGTCACACAGTGAAAGCTGCTTCGATTTCAATGGATAATATCAAGATACAATATCACTATGTCCTTTCAGATGGTTGTCTTGTCAACTTACAGAAGGTAGGAAAAATTATGCAGCAGGCTTATTATACCACTAAAGCATTTCAACCCAGCCCTAGAAAGTTCTTCCTTAAACACTTCAACCCTGGATGATACAACTTCAACATTCTCCCAAGATAACCACCAAGGTTAACGATTCCAAAAATTTCACTGAAATCACTCCTATTTCTTAATACCTAGACGATAATCTAGACATCTAATTATAAGATCTTAATCACAGGTCTAAATAGATCTTAATTAATTATAAGCACTAACGTACCAGCTTCATGATGGTCTATAATAAACAGTTGGATGTAAGGCACTTGGATGTAGAATGAGTTTGTAATTTCTTTCTTACGTTTATATAGCGAAAAATTTCCGAGTACGCATAGATGTATGAACTCACACTTGGGATAGTATAGACTCTGTTGACTGTGGACTTGGGCCATGATTACAATTTTGCACCACTCTTAGGCCCGTCATCCACGACGCTGTTCAAAAGTAACGTGTTACTAACTCCAATAAGCAGCCTTGTAGTTTATGTTTTGAATTCGACTTAACCACGTGTCGTACCATGTTTTGTACTCAATGGGTGTCAACGAAAGGGCATACGACGATTGCGGTGGTAAGTTCTCTCTTTGAGGAGCGGATTGAGAGGCGCCACGGTATCCTCACCTTCCACCTGACACAGGTCCTCACCGGACACGGTTGTTTCGGGAGGTGGAAACGCCCGGGTGTTTCCACTGCGTAGATCGCCCGGAAAACACGGTGGAGCGTACGGTGGCGGTCTGCCTGGCTTGGGCGGATCACCGCCGTGTCCTCGTGGAGGCGATTGGCAGCGGCGATCTCTCGGTAGCCATCACCTCCTTCTGCGAGGTATTAATGCTTGCGAAGAGGGAGGCGGCGCAAGTGAGGGAGAGGCAGAATATCCACCCTCACGGCCTTAGTCGCCACAGGAGACGCCCTGCTCGTCGGGAATCCCAGGCTGATTCCCGGCCACCGTAGGCGCGAGCTTGCGGACGGCGAGTAATGGGGAGTTTGCTGTCCGGTAAGGACCAAGCCCGGGTCGACGGCGCATTGTGTTCCACGCGCACCTCAAAGAGATGTCAGCACCAACTGGTGGGGTCCACAAGGGCCGATGCCTGCCAGGGGTGCGGGTTGTTTGAAAGAGATACCGTGGCCCCTGGCACACAGGCAACGGAAGGTTTTAGTCAGTAAAAGTCTGACACGCCCTTCCGCATCACCCAGAGCAGAAGAAGACTACCCAACCTCAAAAAAAAAAATGGTGCCAACGAAACCCTATTACTAAGGTTCCGCTTTCCGTCTGTCTGTCGGCAGGCTGAATTAGTATGAAATTTAAATTGTCACAGAGTGTATATTTCTATTTCCGCTGTTACAACAAATTATAAAAATACAAAAAGAAACGTGTTTTCTTTTTAATATGTTGTGTTAAAATATTGTACCGATCGACATGCTGGTTTTTTTGTAACTTTTAGCGAAATTGTAACGAGCTACTGTTTTTCATATTTAATCAATGAAAATTTGGCCCTTTGAATCGTTGAAATTAAGTTAATTCTCATAATATAACGTTACGTTTATAGATTTTACAAACACCTATCACTATATTTTCAATAAAAATAAAAAATAATTTAGTCAAAGGGGAAATTTATATACCAACCAAAAAAACCTTGAAAACAAGTGTAGGGATTCCTTTTCTTTCTTTTCCTCATCCCCAATCAGAATAGTTATTTCCCTCCCAACTTTTCTTAATTTTTGACACACATAGCCAACCAATTTTGCATCTCCGCAGCAACTTCTAAAATGTGCCTAAGTCCACAGCCACCGCCGGTACATCGGCATGTGATTCAAGTCCGAAATCATTGTTAGGTAACAGTAGTAACGAGATGCGCCCGCCGGCTGAACATGTGGAGCATTTATAGAGTTAGGAATGAATAAGGTTGGCTATTTCACGTGGTGTATCAACACCACGTGAAATGGCCAACCTTATTCATTCGCCAGCCAGCGTGCTTATCAAAGCACGCTGGCTGTAGGGTTAGGTAGAGTGGCAGGATTGGTTAAATGATAAATGTAAACGATATTGAACAATTTTGGGATTAATAAATTATTTAGATATTGTTTTGTCTTTATTCATACTTTTACGTATCAGTTACATTTTTAAATATTTGTAAGGGATTCACCCATAACGTGAGAAGGGTCCTCACAATACGAACCGTAACGAGAAGTACTGCCTTCTGAATCAGACCTTTGATAACCACCCATAAATCAACCAGATTTAACTGGGAAGACGAAGGCGCGCAACAAACTCCACAGCAGCACAGCGGTCTGTTCCGTTAGATAAACTTGATTCTATACAATAGTAACATATTAATAATACGAACCCCAAAAAAAACATGGAATTAAATTATTTGCCTGTGTCAGTATACCAGCAAAAACATTGGAAACTATACTCAAGAATAAGTAAATAATAAAAACATAAATAAAACTTAATACCTAAATAAAATCATCCAGGAATAAAGGGCGTGGCCGCTTGTATATGCAATGCTGCATTATGTTCATATAGCTGTGACTTGAAGTCACAAATGATAAACTAGGGTCTTCAGAGTAAAATGAATAAATAGTTATACTTATGTATAACCATGACTCTCTCCACAGACAAAGGCTCACCTCCCATCTTGCACCACATGCCTTGCCACCTGCACACGTTAGGATTTAATGGCAGCGTCAGCAAACGATATTCGCGTTGCTGAATTTTGGGGCCAAACTAATTTAGAAAAATATACATTTACATAAATTTTTACGTGCTTTTTTTGCCATCGACACGCTAAGAAGAAGACCACAACATATCTCTTAAAAATGCTTAAAACGTGTACTATCTAAACATTCTCAGCTCTATGTCCACTTAGTAACTAAATTACTTTGTGGCGCAGTGTCCAAACAGTCGATATTATTTGTATCAGCCAATAACTGATATACAATAGTTACGTTACATAACTGTTACAATAACTTAAGTGTAACATGTTCGCACTTCGGGTGGTAATGATTGACAACTGGATCACTGGGTCAGTATACTTGGATTCCAATGGAAGTTCATTCGATTTGATTATATGCTATTATTTTAAGTAGATTACCACGCTTTTGAAATGATACGTTTTTACTATAGCGCGTGCTGGAGTGTATTGTTAGGTTGGTAGATCGTTTTTTTATTGGGGTTCCGTACCCAAATGGCAAAACATGGAACCCTTATGGATTCGTCATGTCTGTCTGTCCGTATGTCACAGCCACTTTTTTCCGAAACTATAAGAACTATGCTGTTGAAACTTGGTAAGTAGATGTATTCTGTGAACCGCATTAAGATTTTCACACAAAAATAGAAAAATAACAATAAATTTTGGGGGTTCCCCATACTTAGAACTGAAACTCAAAAAAAAAAAAATCATCAAACCCATACGTTTGGGGTATCTATGGATAGGACTTTTTTTTTTTTTTGGGTCATGGAAATCATCAAATAACTTCTCCCGCTCTGGGTGGAGCGGGAGGGCGTGTCAGACTTTTACTGACTAAAACCCACCCGTGTTCCCTCAGTTGCCTGTGTGCCAGGGGCCGCGGTATCTCTTTCGAACAACCCGCACCCCTGGCAGGCATCGGCCCTTGCGGACCCCTCATTTGGTGCTGACATCTCTTTGAGGCGCGCGTGGAACACAAAGCGCCGTCGACCCAGGCTTGGTCCTTACCGGACAGCGAGCTACCCATTACTCGCCGTCCGCAAGCCCGCGCCTACGGTAGCCGGGAATCAGCCTGGGATTCCCGACGCCCAGGGCTTCTCCCGCGGCGACTACGGCCGTGAGGGCGAATATACTGCCTCTTCCTCACGTGCGCCGCCTCCCTCTTCGCGAGCATTACTGCTTCGCAGAAGGAGGTGACGGCTAACCATTCACTCTCGCTGCGTACCATGGCCTGCACCAGGGCCGGACGCGAGAGATCGCCGCCGCCGATCGCCTCCACGAGGACACGGCGGTGCTCCGCCCAAACGGGCAGACCGCCACCATATGCTCCACCGTGTCCTGAGGGCGATCTTCGCATTGGAAACACCCGGGCGTTTCCTCCCGCCTTATGCGAAACAGGAACCTCCCGAAACAACCGTGTCCGGTGAGGACCTGCGTCAGGCGGAAGGTGAGGACGCCATGCCGTCTCTCAAGCCACTCCTCAAAGAGGGGACTTACCGCCGCTATCGTGGCGTGCCCAATGGATAGGTCTTCAAAAATAATATCGAGGTTTCTAATGTAATTTTTTTCTAAACTGAATAGTTTGCGCGAGAGACACTTCCAAAGTGGTAAAATGTGTCCCCCCCCCCCTGTAACTTCTAAAATAAGATAATCATACTACTAAAAAAAAATATGATGTACATTACCATGTAAACTTCCACCGTAAACTGGTTTGAACGAGATCTAATAAGTAGTTTTTTTTTAATACGTCATAAATCGTAAACCGCAATTTGTCACCTCTGTCACCCCGCTTTGTCCCCTTAGGGTGACAGATAGGAAAAAAAAGTTTGATCTGTCCCACTGTTAGCAATGAGGGGACAGTTTGAACTTTATTCACTCCTCAACGGTTTCATCTGTCCCCCTATCACTGACAGGGGGACAGATGAAACTTTTTATTCCTGTTTGTCCCCCACAGAATTTAATATATTAATTCTTAAAACTAATGCCACACATACTGCAACATTACATTAAATTAAAGACTAGTGGTTTAGGTTTATAATCATCTGTATTTAAATAAGTTACAAATATTTCTTTTGTTTTTCTATTAATCAGCCACAGTCCCATATATCACGTCGTAGGTATTCCAGGTATAATAAGTATAATAACAATCAGTCCTCTGATTTGACTTCATATTACAAATGTTAATTTTTACTAACAATATGTTAATTTTTAGATGAGGAAAATTGTTTAGATAAAATTTCAGCTTCTATTAAGGTAATTAATTCTGTATTATTCAGGAATGAAGTAAATAAATTCAAGTTTTGACGTTTTCGTTCCTATAGGAGTTATCAAACAAAATTTCTGTCTGTGCTCTGTATGTCAGTAATAGTTAATATCAAAACTTATTTTGCGAATGACAACTTAAAGATTTATACAATATGGTTGAGAATTACTTGCACTCCATTATTGTTTCCAAAAAAGCCGGCTCTTCCGGGAATTTACTCGGTGCAAATAAACAATAGATCGGTTCTCTCTTTCTTACTCAAAGGGCCATACGGGCAGCCGCATGCGCATTACTAAGAGAACTAGTGCAAATTTACAATTTTTGAAGGTGAGACGTCAGTGTTAAAATGTTCGTAATAATTAATTTGAGTGAAGTGTTTATATTACTAAGTATGTAGTTTTCAAGCGAACTATTGCACAGTATCATTAAACTGAGAGGAAATTACAGACAGAGGTAAGTTCATATAGAATGTACACTACACACAATACGACTTTTGGAAATTGTTAGCAAGTTTTAATGCAAATTTTTAGAAAACATACCTAGAACAAAAGTTATTGAGCACCAATATTTATTTTTCAGATTACAATAACATGTCGGAATTTCAAAACATACCTGGTACTTCTGCTACAGTAGACAACCAATGGTCTTTTATAAAAAAAGGTGGTGGCCAGGTGCTTTTACACGCCGCCGCCGGTCATCAATATAAAAAGAAGAGTTTAAAAAATGGAGTAACTGTCTACGAGTGTAACCAAAGAAGGCAACATTGTCGTGGATTGGTAAACATTCTGGTAATAAAAGTATATGTACCTGTTTAGTGATTCATGAAGCTTTATTGTTGAAAATATTATGTACAATAATTATAATTAAAAAAATGTGTCGTTTTTAAGATTCCGTACCTCAAAAGGAAAAACGGAACCCTTATAAGATCACTTTGTTGTCCGTATGTCTGTCTGTCGAGACCTTTTTTCTCAGAAACGCGTAAGGTATCAAGTTGATATTTATATCAAATACTCGAGTCTACGGACTCTTTCAGCTGTGGAAAAGAAACAAACTTGTGGGGCAACGTCATAATAAAAAATAAAAAAAAATCAACGGGGCATTCTTTACATTGATTTCTTTTATCTATTAAAAGAAAATATTTCATGTTACGTTAAGTATTTCGTAGGGCTTTTTCTTGAGTCATGCGCTAACCATTTTTGTTGCAAAAATATGACTTTTGAAGTAAAACAATAGTAGTAGTAACAATAGTAGTAACAATAGTAGTACTATTTTGTTACAGCACAATGCTGTTGTTAAGGAAACTCCACACTCACATGCTCCTGATTTCGCCAAAAATATTATGGATCAAAAATTACATAAAGTCAAACAAGATATTTCCGCATCTCAAGCATGTAAAAGTGTACCAAGAATTTACAAAGAAGCCTTAGCTTCTATGAAAGATGCAGGTCTGAATTTAATAACAAAAATACCACCCTTTAAAAATATTAAGAGTACCTTATATAAAACCCGGAATGAAGCAATACAAATGAAAAAAATATGTTTTAATGATCTTGACGAAGTAATAATACCTCCCAAATTTATACCTTTTGTATTAGCTGACTACAGTCATGAAGGTTATAGAATAATATTTTTTGTGCCGAGTACATGAGAAACCTTTTAAGTACTTTAGAAGACTTTTTAAGTGACGGAACATTTAAAAGCTGCCCGAAACCATTTCTACAGATTTATACTGTACATGCAGACTTCGGCAGTAAAAATATGAGTACCAATATTGTGCCAGTAGTTTACTCATTAATGAGTCATAAGGATCAGAAGAGCTAGGAAATTTTATTTAACATGATTAAGTCACAAATCCCAGAGTGGAAACCCAAAACCTATAAAACAGACTATGAAATTGCAGCAATGAACGCTATCAAAAAGGTTTTTCCAGAAGTCACAGTTAAAGGTTGTTTCTTTCACTATAATAAAGCTGTGTGGAAGAAGGGAGCAGCTCTTGGGCTAACTAAGTCAAAACTTTTGAAAAGACAAGTGGCACTGAGTGCCGTACTTCCATTGGTACCTGATAATGACATTTTAAATGGATGGTCATACATCGCATCAGAAAGTCCAGATGATGATCAGAGCAAGAAATTTCATTTGTATATGATCAAACAATGGATTAGACCGCATGATGCTGAGTTTAGAAAAATATGGTGTGTTTTTAATGAACGTCATCGTACTACAAACTTTCTGGAAGGCTGGCACCATGGATAAATAATGCAATTGAAAAAAAAAAACCCAACTTAAAGAATTATTCCGATCTGTCACCCCGCTTTGTCCCCTTAGGGTGACAGATAGGAAAAAAAAGTTTGATCTGTCCCCTGTTAGCAATGAGGGGACAGTTCGAACTTCATTCACTCCTTAACGGTTTCATCTGTCCCCCTATCACTGACAGGGGGACAGATGAAACTTTTTATTCCTGTTTGTCCCCCACAGAATTTAATATATTAATTCTTAAAACTAATGCCACACATACTGCAACATTACATTAAATTAAAGACTAGTGGTTTAGGTTTATAATCATCTGTATTTAAATAAGTTACAAATATTTCTTTTGTTTTTCTATTAATCAGCCACAGTCCCATAAATCACAGTACGTATAGTAGATACAATTACAATCAGTCTTCTGATTTGACTTAATTCAACTTAATTACAATAAAAAATATACTAATAAATGTTTTTATATTTTTATATTAATATTTAAAAATGTAATTTATATGTGTTTTAAATGGAATAAAGGAAAGAATAATAAAACTAACTAATAATAAAAATGGTTAGCGCATGACTCAAGAAAAAGCCCTACGAAATACTTAACGTAACATGAAATATTTTCTTTTAATAGATAAAAGAAATCAATGTAAAGAATGCCCCGTTGATTTTTTTTTTATTTTTTATTATGACGTTGCCCCACAAGTTTGTTTCTTTTCCACAGCTGAAAGAGTCCGTAGACTCGAGTATTTGATATAAATATCAACTTGATACCTTACGCGTTTCTGAGAAAAAAGGTCTCGACAGACAGACATACGGACAACAAAGTGATCTTATAAGGGTTCCGTTTTTCCTTTTGAGGTACGGAATCTTAAAAACGACATATTTTTTTAATTATAATTATCTTATATAATTATAACTCACCTTCAAAAATTGTAAATTTGCACTAGTTCTCTTAGTAATGCGCATCATTGCGGCTGCCCGTATGGCCTCTTGAGTAAGAGAGAACCGATCTATTGTTTATTTGCACCGAGTAAATTCCCGGAAGAGCCGGCTTTTTTGGAAACAATAATGGAGTGCAAGTAATTCTCAACCATATTGTATAAATCTTTAAGTTGTCATTCGCAAAATAAGTTTTGATATTAACTATAGTACTGACATACAGAGCATAGACAGATATTTTATTTTGTTTGATAACTCCTGTAGGAATGAAAACGTCAAAACTTGAATTTAAAAAATTTCTTATTAGGAACATTTCCTCATCTAAAAGTTAACATATTGTTAGTAAAAATTAACATTTGTAATATGAAGTCAAATCAGAGGACTGATTGTTATTATACTTATTATACCTGGAATACCTACGACGTGATATATGGCTGATTAATAGAAAAACAAAAGAAATATTTGTAACTAATTTAAATACCGATGATTATAAACCTAAACCACTAGTCTTTACTTTAATGTAATGTTGCAGTATGTGTGGCATTAGTTTTAAGAATTAATATATTAAATTCTGTGGGGGACAAACAGGAATAAAAAGTTTCATCTGTCCCCCTGTCAGTGATAGGGGGACAGATGAAACCGTTAAGGAGTGAATGAAGTTCGAACTGTCCCCTCATTGCTAACAGGGGGACAGATCAAACTTTTTTTTCCTATCTGTCACCCTAAGGGGACAAAGCGGGGTGACAGATCGGAATAATTCAACTTAAATATGCTTTTAGTTATTCTAGAAAAGGATGCAGCTTTTTATAGAGTCATATCACAACAGATCCAAAACCAATTACCTCCGACGTCAAATTGTCGCACAAAGAGAAATATTATGAAAGACGAATATATACATAATTGTCAAATGCAGTTTGTAGGTGGTGAAATTACTATTGGTCATTTGTTGGAGAAGTTGCGATGGATATATTATTTATACATATATTATTCTTAAGACCTTTGGAAAAGTTTTAAAATTCGTTATACTAGTGATTTTCGTTTATTTATGTTTTGAGATTATTTACAACTTTAAGTTTATTATTAGTCTATTAAAAGTTTTCATTTGTAACTTTCGTTAATTTATATTTTGAGATTATTTACAACTTTAAGTTTATTATTATTTAAATGTTTTCATTTGTAAAGTCTTCTGATTTGACTTCAAATAGCCTAATATGCAGTCAAATCAGAAGACTGATTGTAATATGTACAATACCTACTGTGATTTATCGGACTGTGACTGATTCTATCAATCAATAACAAAACAAAATATTCTTATTATTAGTATATTTTTTATTGTAATTAAGTTGAATTAAGTCAAATCAGAAGACTGATTGTAATTGTATCTACTATACGTACTGTGATTTATGGGACTGTGGCTGATTAATAGAAAAACAAAAGAAATATTTGTAACTTATTTAAATACAGATGATTATAAACCTAAACCACTAGTCTTTAATTTAATGTAATGTTGCAATATGTGTGGCATTAGTTTTAAGAATTAATATATTAAATTCTGTGGGGGACAAACAGGAATAAAAAGTTTCATCTGTCCCCCTGTCAGTGATAGGGGGACAGATGAAACCGTTGAGGAGTGAATAAAGTTCGAACTGTCCCCTCATTGCTAACAGTGGGACAGATCAAACTTTTTTTTCCTATCTGTCACCCTAAGGGGACAAAGCGGGGTGACAAAATCAAAATCAAAATCAAAAGTCATTTATTCAAACTAGGCTGAGAGTCAGCTCTTTTTGAACGTCAAAATAAAATTACATAAGACAGTCCCCCCAAAAACGCCCGCCCTTCACCACTTCCTAGTGCTTTAGCTGGGAAGAAGAAGTAGCGGAACAAACTCCCCAGCAGCACAGCTGTCTGTTAAGTTAGAAGAACTTGTTTCTATACAATAATACGTAATAAAAATTACGAAACACAAAAAAAAACATAAAATTTGCCATATGTCAGCTAGCACACGCCAATATACCATCAAAAATTGAAAACTAAAAATAATAGAAAATTAAAATAAAACGTAAACAGAACTTCCAATCTAAATAAAAGCCTCTAGGCATAAAGGGCATGCCAGCTTACATATGTAATTCTGCATTATGCAAATATAGCTATAAGTAACTTATAACAAAAGTTAAACTAGGACCTCTGGACTAAAATTATTAAAAACTTAATACAATTAACAATAACAAAACCATGGTCAGCAAGACGACCAGTCACCACGAGCAGCACCCGTTCACGAGCATAACGCAAAGATCAGCCATTGCCCCCCTCGCCATATTTGAGGGAAGGAGGCAACCCGACCCCCGACGCTACCGCAAGCAGTGACATCTAAGGGAGCATGACGAACTTGCTGCCGGTTGCACTGGCAAGAATAATCATGAATTGTCGAGGTCGCTAGCTAACTACATATTGCAATACTACTCATTAAAAAAAAAAAAAAAAACATTGTAATGAGTAGATTAAGTCATAAATAAATGATAAAAAAAGTAAAACCTGAATTATACAGTCAGATAAAAAAAAAGCAATTATATGAAATAACATAATGATATAACCTGTCAGTGGGTAAGCTAATTCTGGTGAAAGAACACAAACATTGTCTTGAGTTAATCACAGCGACCAACAATTCTTATCGACAGATCGGAATAATTCCAAAATTGCAACAGGTGTTGACTTATCTAGTGGAAGTGTGTCAACACCACTTCCACTAGATAACACACACCCAATTATTTATTATATTCTTACTTTGTTGTGTACCTACTTACCCATTTTCGACGCAATATCGTCAGCAATAGTTTGGATAATAGCCTCGCAAAATAAGCTGTTATTACGCGTTTCTAATTTGAAATGAGCATGGTCCTATTTAATATAACTGAAAATGTAACATAAGATAAGAGTGTCCATGGAGTTTCTTGCCCGTTCTTCTCCATAGAGATCTACGTTTTGGAATGGGCAACTAGCTTCAACTTTCCAACTGGTCGACTTTTTGACAATTCAAAAGTGCCTGAAAATGGTTTAATTGAAATAAATGCTTTGAGTTTTGAGTTGTAGTGTAAATAGTTTTATCAAAAAATTACAAAATTGTCACATTTTCACACCAGGTGCTGTTTACTAAAACAGAAAATTAAGGAAAAAATCTTACAAAATTGGCAGATTGTCGCCTGTTACCTATCACCGGTCGATTTATTTAATAGGTCCGGGTTTAAATGAAAAAGCCCCATCAAACTCTCTCGGAGAGAAGAGACCTCTGTTCCAGCTGTGGGAACATAGTTTCTTTGGCGCTCAAAATTTAAAGCCTGATTGAGTATCGCGTATTGCCAAGGACGCTTTTGAAGTTTCCTACTCAGGTAAACAGGCTAAAAGATGGTAAATTGAAGAGGTCAGGTACTCACGGGATGCTGGGAGCCAGGAGATCACCACACTGTATCACTAGCAGTCGTATTTCGCGATATTTTGGTGTTTTTTCAACGCACGCGTTGTCGCCGGCCGGCAATCTTCGTTTCGTTTTTTCGAACTCGTATTTTCTCTCCACGCCGGCAGATGGCGGGAGCGATGCGTTGTCCTTCTCGCACTCACAGTGATAGGCGAGTGCGAGTGGCGGTGAATTTAAACAGGGAGGAAAAGGAAAGGATTGGGAATAGCATCCCGAAGCCTGTTCATATCCCCCCACTTGAAATCAACCAGGGATTTCACAAGATAAGATAGATGAAGTTCGAGACTTAAGGCCTATGCGGATTCATTTGTCATGAAGCTGATAAGATTAAAATAAGTTTAAATGTAATATACAATTTTGATATATAATAGATACTTGAAAATGTTTAAGTGTTATAAGTGCGTTAAATTATAAGTATGGAAATATATGTAGATAGATTAATAAGTTTGTTCAATTGGAAGAGGACAAATTTTGACAGCAGGTCTTACAAGTAAGCCTTTAGATGTTTTGACTGTCACAACCCGAGTAATGTCATCCTTACCCGGATGCAGCTGTACAACGCGACCCAACCTCCATTCGTTAGCAGGTAAGTTGGGTTCATAAATGGTTACAAGATCGTTCAGTTTTGGCTGACGGTTGCCGTGTTTTAACCATTTCATTCGCTGTTGTAAGGTATGCAAATAGTCCCTTTGCCAAGTGCGCCAAAAGCTCTGTGATAGGCGCTGTAATAGCTGCCAACGAGTACGTAATGTCTCGTTTTCGGCATACATCGGTTCAGGCAGCGATACTAAAGGTCGACCGATGAGGAAGTGACCAGCTGTAAGAGCGTCAACCTCGCCGGGATCGGAAGATAGTTCTACTAAGGGTCTAGAGTTTAACATGGCTTCCACCTTCGTTAAGATAGTATAAAATTCTTCAAAGGTAAGAATCTGGGATCCGATAATACGTTTGAGATGGTATTTTGTCGATTTTATACCGCTCTCGAAAATGCCTCCGAAGTGAGGACCGGAAGGAGGATTGAGCTTCCATGTGATTTCACGAGAAGCGAGGTGACTGGAAATACTATCGCTTTCGCGGTTGAGCATTTCGCTAACTTCCGACAAGTAACGCCTGGCACCCACGAAGTTAGTACCACCATCTGTGACTATGGAGTGACAAAGTCCTCTCCGCGATACAAAACGATCCAAGGCCGCTATGAATGCTTCAGATGTGAGCTCAGTAACCAGCTCGAGATGAACAGCCTTGGTCGCGTGGCAGACTATGAGGCAAAGATACGCTTTGTAAGTTTTAGCGTTACGACGTCTACTTTCTTTTATCATAAAAGGACCTCCGAAGTCGATCCCGATTGTTTTAAAACAATGACCCGGTTGTAATCGAGAAGATGGAAGGTCACCTTGTAAAGGTTGAAGTGGAATAGGTTTGATTTTAAAACAGGTCACGCATTTAGATAACCGCGATCTGATAAGATTTCTAATGCCGAGTATCCAAAATCGACGCATAATTAAAGATTGGAGTAGGCGAGGCCCACAATGAGGATAAGTTGTATGATAGTGGTCAATAAGAAGAGTACTCAATTGAGAAATCTTAGGTAAGAGGTATGGATGTTTGACGCGACCTGGTAATGACGCGTGCTTGAGACGTCCCCCCACTCGCAAGATTCCGCGAGTGTCAAGAAAAGGAGAGAGTTTAGATAAATGTTTGGGTAAAGGTTTCTTGGATGCTATTAAAGATATGACATCATTAAAACTTTGATGTTGAACATGTTTTGTTAAATGATCTAAAGATTGGATTAATTCAGTGGCTGTCAGATAAGATAATAAGTTACGGTCAGAACGTTTAGTTTTCGCGTTGTTGATGAAACGGTAGATCCATGCAACTACTCTTTCCACTCGGGAAAGAGAGGAGTGGCGTTCCAGGATGGAATCAAGCAAGTCAGCGTCACGTGTCACACCCGTATGACCCGCGCGTGATGCGGGCTTAAGTTCTGGCACGTTATCGGACACTTCAACTGCTGAAACAGGCCAGTTGAATGGTTCGTTGGACAGCCACTGAGGACCAGACCACCAGATTTGAGAAGAAGATAAAGATAAGCATGATAAGCCACGACTACAGATGTCGGCTGGGTTGTCATGAGTGGACACATGTCGCCACTCAGTTGGCACAGGACTGTCGTTAATTAGGACCACTCTGTGGGCAACGAATGTCTTAAGCTTGTGTGGCTCAGTATTCAACCATGACAATACAGTCGAGCTGTCTGTGAACAAGATAGATTGATTCAATATGATTTTTGAACTAAGCAAGGAATGAATGCGATTTATTACTTTGGACAGTAATACAGCACTGCAAAGCTCTAAGCGGTTGACAGTCAACACTTTTAGAGGTGCTACTTTGGACTTGGCAATTAACAGATAAACTTGTACATCGTGAGAGGTAACGACACGAAGATAAACACAACATCCATATGCTTTAGTAGATCCATCACAAAATCCGATGAGTTGAGATTCCTTAGACTGAGAAGGTATAATCCTACGAGGGATTTCTATTAATTTTAAATTATGAAGATCCGCTATAAAACCTTGCCATTCTAGAGCTATGTCTCTGGGCACAGGTTCGTCCCATGAAAGATTAAGACGCCACAAATCTTGAAGGAGCAATTTGGCTTTTAAAATAAAAGGTGTGAGCCACCCAAGAGGATCGTAAATACGCGCGATGCTAGATAAGATGGAACGCTTGGTACATTTATTGTCCTCGATTGGGGACTGTGAGTAACTGAAATTGTCACTCACAGGATCATATTGGACTCCTAAGATTTTTAACGTTGATTTATCACTTTCTTCAGAGAAAAGTTTAGGTGATTGACAATGATCTACAGGCAAAGTTTTAAGAAAGGATTGTGAATTGCTACTCCATTTTCGGAGCTCAAGTTGAGCACAACCTAATAAATTGATAAGCTGATCTTTTAGTTCTATGGCTTCGCGTACAGATGGCGCGCCGGTCGTAATATCATCGACATATGTCTCGTGAAGAAGAGCTTCAGCTGCACGGGGATACGCGGCGCCATGATCGGCTGCTAATTGATGGAGGGTGCGGATGGCCAGATAAGGTGAACTTCTAACTCCGTAGGTGACAGTCGCAAGTTCGTACTCTTTAACTGGATCACTAGGAGATTCTCGCCATAGTATGTGTTGAAAGTTCCGATCCTCCGGTCTAAGCAAGATTCCTCTATACATCTTTGAGATGTCACAAGTTAAAACTACTGTGTGTAATCTGAAACCGGTTATGATGTCTACAATATCCACTTGAAGCTTAGGGCCAGTGAATACAATATCATTTAAAGATAGACCGTTAGTAGTTCTAGAACTAGCATCGAAAACTACTCTCAATTTAGTGGTCGTGCTCTCTGGGCGAACGACGCAACTATGAGGGATAAGATAACGATTGAGAGTAGGTACCTCAGGGTTAGGTACGGGATACATATGATTTAGATTCTCGTACTCGCGCATAAAATTAACATAATCGGATTTAAGTTCAGTCTGACGATTAAGTTTCTTTTCAAGATGAGTTAAACGCGACAAGGTACTATTGTAAGATTCACCCAAAGAACGATCGCCATCCTTTAAGAGGATAGGTACGACGTATCGTCCGTTAGGTTCGCGATAGGTTAAATCAGTGTACATGCGTTCACAGGTATTATTCTCGGGTACGGTGATAACAGCGCGCGGTGGTTCCTCCACTTCCCAAAATTTTTGAATTTGCTCATCTAATTTAAATGTGGTGGCCACTAAAGAGCACGCGGTGTTTAAAGGTGCAGAATTGGAGTTTACTGCCCCTGACAGAATCCACCCGAAAACGCTATGCAGAGCGGTAGGTAAACCGGACCCCAGATTGATTCGTTGACCGTCATAGATTTCGTGGAATAGCTCCGCCCCAATTAATAAATCGATTTTGGCGGGAACATCATAGTCGCGATCGGCTAACACTAGATGTTTGCAACGTTCTCGAACGACTGATGGTACTTTAACGCTAGGTATTAGAGCAGTAATGTTATCTAATACGACTGGCTTGATATTAAAGTGTGGAGCATCACCATGTACAGGTCGTATAGTACATTCCGTCACCCCCTTTACTTGTGTGACTGAGTTTTGTCCTAGTCCGGCTATGCTAAGATTACAGCGGCGGAGTTTTAACCCGAGTGTTCGCGCGCACGCAGCGGTGATAAAACAATCCTGCGCCCCACTGTCCACGAGTGCACGCACGGTACATTGAGTGCCGGCGGCGGTGTTGAACACGCGCGCCTGACATGTCCCTAGTAAAACCATATCGCGGTTGGGAACGGCGGCGTGAGAATGAGCTGTAACGTTCGCTCCAGTAGTTGCGCCGGCGCTGGATGGCGCTGGGTCAATATGCAATAAGGTATGATGACGTAATCCACACACCGTACAAGACATTTTAGATATGCATTTTTCTATGACGTGATTTGTACGTAAACAATTTGTACACATATTGTTTTTACCTTGTACTAACGCGAGTCTAGCACGAGAATCTAAGGATTGAAAGGTAGGGCACCGATAAATCAAGTGCGCATCACTGCAATGAGCACAAGTCACATTTGCAGGTGAGATAGATTTTGCGAGATAAGATGAGCGTTTGGATCCGCTGCTATTTTGCCTACTAGTAGCGGGCGAAGGTTTTTTCCCTTCAAGGTTACGAGAGTTAGGATTGTTATTGAGATGAGATTTAGAAGATAAATGACTAGTTTCTAAGATTTTAACATAATCTTGAAGAAACTTTAACAATTCACAAAAAGTAGGTAATTGTGAAATGTTTCTCTGAGATTCGAAACGATTACGCGAGTCCGAGTCCAACGCGCGCGAAGTTAAACAAAATAAGATAAAATCACCCAAATTTTCAATTTTTAAAGCTTGGAGTGCATGGTATGCCTCATAAATTACGTTTGTTAAAGTTTGTAGATCTTGGAAGTTACCCGATTTTAAAACTGGCTGGTTAAAGAATTTGTCTAGATATGTTAAAGCTATAATACGCTTGTTTTGATAACGCTCGATCAAACTATTAAAAACTACTTCGTAATTATCGGCGGTCATCGGAACTCCTCTGATAATGGACAAAGCCGGGCCTTGTAAACAAGACGCTAAATAATGAAATTTTTCTATTTGCGAAATCGAATTATTATCGTGAATTAAAGTTTTGTAAATATCATAAAATGTTTGCCAGTTTTCTATGTTACTATCGAATTTAGGTAACTCAAGTTTCGGTAGCCGCGCGTTACGTCCCGTTTGCATGGAGTCGCTCTTATCAGCGATCTGCAAGTCAGCCGCTGCACTGATTACGGCATAGTACAAATCATCAAACGAACTCAAAGACTTTTGACACACTTGTGCATCAGGTTTCATGGCTAACTCCACAGTTTGTATTTTACTACATACCGCAACAAATTCTTCGCGAATTGAATGTATTCGAGTATATCTCGCCTTGAACGACGATACCTTTGAACGATCTTGAATCATAGATTTTGATAAGTCGTAAAGGATTTGGATATCACGATAAACATATTCGCGTTGAGATTGAAGAAGTCTAAGTTTACCCTCCTCCATTATGTTTCGTATGTAAAATAATGATTATGAAAATACGAACCTAAGTTGAGATTAATTAGGTACCTTTAGGTGAAATTGTAATAATGTTTGTTAGTGTGTAAATACCGTGAATAGTTATAGATAATAAGATTACCAACAATTAGTCACGTAGGTAAATTACGTGAATTATTGTGATATAACCCGACTAAAATTAAGACGACCTCTGAATCCGCATAGTCGCATACTGCGAGTGTGACAACACAATTTTGTAGGATAATACTTTTAAAATGCGAAAATCTAGCAATTCTCAGAGTTTTTTATTGAAATTGAACCTGAGAATGCCTGAAAAAACTGTAATCTACAGGTATTCGCGCTCGAAATGGACCACAAATATGAATGAGTATCGCGTATTGCCAAGGACGCTTTTGAAGTTTCCTACTCAGGTAAACAGGCTAAAAGATGGTAAATTGAAGAGGTCAGGTACTCACGGGATGCTGGGAGCCAGGAGATCACCACACTGTATCACTAGCAGTCGTATTTCGCGATATTTTGGTGTTTTTTCAACGCACGCGTTGTCGCCGGCCGGCAATCTTCGTTTCGTTTTTTCGAACTCGTATTTTCTCTCCACGCCGGCAGATGGCGGGAGCGATGCGTTGTCCTTCTCGCACTCACAGTGATAGGCGAGTGCGAGTGGCGGTGAATTTAAACAGGGAGGAAAAGGAAAGGATTGGGAATAGCATCCCGAAGCCTGTTCAAAGCCTATGCCAGAAATGACGCCGATTAGGGCTGATAATGAAGAGGGTTTGGTGACGGTGCAGAGGAAGAAGTGCCAATCGCAAACTAACAAGAACCGCTGCGGCAAAACTCATACGGAGCCCGAGGTAAACTTGCGTGCCGCAATGCTGAACACTCCGGTGTACATCTCTCGCCTGCACTACACCAGCAAGGCGGAGGACATCATGGAGTACGTGCGCCAGAAGACAAGGTACACGCCGAGGGAGCAGTTACTAGAGTCGCACCGCAACGTCAACTTTAAGGCGTTTGTGGTGCGCGTGCCGAATTGTTATCTGCCCCTCGTGGTCTCATGGAAGAAGACCTTTGGCTGCAAGACGTAGTGTTCCGTCATTTCCGCGGACAAATACCTCAGGACAGCACAAAGTCAAGCCAGTACAAAGAGTGCTACTGTTGAGTCCACCATCTGAACATCGCCGCGCGCCAGCGGCATTGAAAGAGGGGTGTGGGGATAGCGGCTCGCCAACCGGCCGACACGGCCGAGCGCGGGCCCCCGCGCCACACCAGTCAGCTGTTGCACAGTTCCTCGCACGGCTGCGCTTGCCCTTCTTAAAGTATCTCAATAATTATCTTGTTTCCATTTAAACCGATCATTTAACCGTTGTAATTTATCTCATGTTAATCTCATAATACACATGTTATACAGTCCACTCAACCTTTCATTTTGCTCCACCACGACCTATCGTCGCTATCAGCTACTAATATAGCATTAAGTCTTATTTTATTTACACAAGTTTTTATTAAATATGTATGATTAGGTTAAAGTATTTGTCTATGAGCTTGTGACGCCTGAAATAAATGTTTTTTTTTTTAAACTTTTTATAATAAGCTGATTAATTCATAAACCCAATTAAACTAAATTGCCAAACTAAACTCTTAACTGCTGAGTCAACGTACATATAGTAGCACATTCAGCGTAGCCTGGACAATTTTTAAGCATATAATTGATGATGATGATTGATCTATTTATAGAACAGTGGTGGCGCAGTGGTAACAGCCGCGACTTACGAGTTGTAAGTGGTAGGTTCGAAACATGACAGGAGCTTTACTTTGTGTAAATTATTTCATCACCACTGCTCTCAAAACGGTGAAGGAAAACATCGTGAGAACACCGGCATGTCCTCGAACCAAAAATTCGAGAACATGTAACATCTACCAACCCGCACTGGGCCCGCGTGGAGTATTACGACCCACTGGCTTCCAAAGAGAGGAGGCCTGTGTCCCAGCAACATTATAGGTTGATTATGATATCGCTGCTGGAGACATAAATATAATAAATACTCTGATGATGAACTCTTCCTCAACAAAATTCTTCATCAAAAGCTGCTAAGCAGTTTCAACTATCTCACAAGGAACGCATGTAAAATATTTAAAACGAAACCCAATTCCAAATAGTTATCGTTCGATACCTATAGTTACTGCAGTACTAATTACTCTAGATATTTATCATTGTTAGCTAATATAATGATACAATTGTAATATCTTATGTAACTGTCTCATAGACATAATAATGGTGTAGGAATCAGGGTCAAGATTCGGTCTTTATGTAACAATTTGGATCCAATCGAGACAAGTGATTGATTGGATTATACCTAATCATTAATGGTCGTTTTCATTCGAACATCTAAACAGTTGCTGAGCAACTTTTTAGATGTTCGATAACTTTTATGAATAAGGCCGTAAGTATTTATAGATGTTACGCCAATAGGAGGATTATCCACGGGTTTGTAATACCTTCCACACAATGTATGATATTAGTCTGATAAAGTCCTATGCAAAATACTTCTTCTTTTGCAAACCATAAATTAAAATCGATCTCCACAATGGTGATTGTTATCTGTGAAATTAAAATTGGTAATCAGTTTAGTTTTCCTCAAAATGATGAGATGATTTACATCAGTGGTATTAAGACTAATAACGACAGCTAGGTAGGTTGTGCACAGTTTTGTGATCTTAAGAGTTACAGTGTGTCACTCAATCAATAATTCTGCCTAGCTCTTTCCCAACTATATTGGGGTCGGCTTCCAGTCTTACCAGATGCTGCTCAATACCAGTATTTTACATGGCTCAACTGCCTACCACACCACCCTGCTAAAACTAGCTGTCAGACTTTCGAGCTTCTGACTACGTGCATCGACTGTCAAAGATCCACAAAAGACAGCTGGGATTAACGGCTTAACGTGCTTTCTGAGACACGGAGTGGTCTTAGTATTTAAAGATGGTCACACATTCAAGGGCCAACTGCGGCAAGCGTATTACTTTGTCACAAGCCGATCTCTTAGGTCGCACTCTTAAGTACAATATTTTATATTTTGGAAGCCATTCCTAGGGTAAAACTCTGGAATTTAACAACACACGAGTATCCTCACGCCTCATAGTTATGCTATACAAAATTGCCAAAATATAACGAAACAACTGCTAATCCTAGCCAAGAGTTAGCAACTCTAGACCAATTCATGAATATTCAACAATTTGCTTTAAGTAATTTGGGGAATAAGGCAATTAGCAGCAGCATTCATCAAGAGGCGAGATAATGATAGATTAATTTAATCTCAACAGACATTCAGATTTTTTTATTTGGTTATTTGCATTGTCTGTTACTTTTCTCTTTTTGTTGGTGCATAAAAAAGAGCATTTGAGTGAATTTATTCGTTTAGTCCATTCTCGGCCCCTCGAACCCCAATAAATTATGTGTCCACTGGACCCCTGGCTATAGTTTATTCTCGAACCTTGGGGGTCGAGAGTGTATTTTATTTTCCAGCCAAGTTTTAGTTTTTTCTCGACCCCCAAAGTAGTCTATACCTTACTGAACTAAAATATTAATTTTAGGTACTTACCGAACTAGGGGTCGAAAGTGGACGAGGTATACAGTGTCTTTTGTATGAAAATTCAGTCTCAACCCCTGGGAATCGAGTGTGAACTATGCTTAAGGGTTGAAAGAAAAAGGTTGAGTAAACGAATTTATTTAGCAGTTGTTTATAAAAGATGGCGATATTTTCTGAAATTTGACGCACAGATATTTTATAACCTGGATTAACATAAAGGATACTTTTTATTCCGGTGGGATGGTCCCGTGGGATTTTCAGCCTCCACGCGGGCGAAGCCGCTGACAAAAGCTAGTAACCGTCTCGAATTACTTTTTATTATATACTAGTAAATTTCATCCAAATCCCTTCAGCCGTTTTTTTGTGATTGAGTATCTAACATCCAAACATCCAAACTTTCACATTTGTATGTGTGGGCTACCTTAACGCATCTCCCTCAAACATCTTCTATTTCTGTTATTCACCTGAAGTTGTCAGAGACAGAACTACGTCTCCCAGACGTTCGTTATTATCTTCCGCAAAAAGATATGGTTTGCAAAACTTACCTTACTTTTAAACTTTAAAAGCAAAATTATTTCGTTGGCTCCAAACGGTAAAAGGAAAACATCAAAAATATTAATTTCAATCAATTTACATTTGATACAGTTTTTAAAATTCACAAAAAGTCTCATAAATATCTAATAACATCCTTGTTATTTAAATTTAACTACACTATTAGACATAATCCTATTCAAGATGTCAGAGACTGGCGGTGAGTTATAGCATAATTTTAAGTTTTTTTTTTTTTTGAATCAAAATGTAGTGTTTATCATGTGAGAGAAAATGTCACACTACAGTTCTAGCTACAAGCTAAGCTTTCTTTTTAAATTCGCATGCGACATCTTCACAGGCTCAATTTACATTGTCGTGGAACGACAATTTCGTTATAAAAACTCGCGTTCACCGTTCGCGGCCTGGACATTAACATTGCTTGTCATTAACTACTTGAAGAATTTACTTTTGATAGATTAGTGGAGTATGGGTATGTGCCTAATACCTAGAGCAAAGTAAATTTTTAATTACTACGTTGTTGTTTACAAGTGAAACTGTGTCCATACATATTATAACACAGTGCACAATGCATATTTTTATATAACATACATATTCACACTGAATATTCCCCACAGCTAGAACATAGAGGTCTCCTTTCTTCAAGAAGGAGTGGGCTGTAACCCACCAAACGGGCGCAGTGCGGGTTGGTAGATGTCACATCTCTTCGAATTTCTAGGACATGCTGGTTTCCTCGCGATGTTTTTTCTTCATCGTTCTGAGAGCAGTGGTGGTGATGGTGGTGATGATGATGGTGATGAAATTATTTACACAAAGAAGAGCACCTGCCTGGGCTCGAACTCTACAACTCTTAAGTTCGGTATATTTTCATAAACACGAGAAACGTTAATAATTCCTACAAATGACATTTGATTGCCAAATAACTAAATTCACTTTTAATTCGGGAATCATAGTTTTTTACTAAGCATTAGCAGTAGCATTAACTAGCATAGCTTCCTATGGAACTTCTACTTTATGGACTGAACAGGTGTCCAAGGCCTCGAGGATGTAGGCATATTATTGTTTCATTCTACATGTAGGTAAGTACTTCATTCCACCTACCCACTAAAAGCTTTAGTAGGATGCCAAATTATGGATTTAAAAATTAGTCTAAAGTATAACCGACAATTACTGCAATTCCATAAACTATAACGTCTATAACTTATAGTAAAGCTGGAGAGTTTGTTTGTGTATACAGGGTGTTTGGCAGAACGTTGAACATACGAAAATGGTGGATAGGTGGGGTCATTTGTTACTTACTTAGCCCTAATTTATTTGGCCGACACCCCTTACGTCACCAGTAAACCAAAAGTGACACCACCCATGACAGCGACTGAGTTTCTCAAGCCCTTAAGTGTTCGATCTACTTCTTCAACATGAGCTCTTTGCGTCATTGTACATTTGTCCCACATTATATTTATGATTATTAAATACCTAGGCATTGTGAGATACGGGGTGTACTCAAATAAAAGTGGTTTCAGTAGCGGCAAGTTTCGGTCAAAGTAGACCACCTGACAGCTTCAGGTGTACTCCTATTGATGTCCGCTAAGAACAGTTCCATAATTTTTTCAACGACGCCAAAACATAACACTATCTTAGGTATCTATAAGTAATATGGCAGAGCAAAGCTTCTCCCAGATTAGATCAAAGTGGTGTGATTTATCTTTTCATTTATTAAGGTATTCAAAACCCTGAATGTCTGTCAACCAATAGTAAGGGGTGTCGTATTACCCTGTAATTGAGCTGTGGAGGTTACATAGGCAGACGCTTCATGTCAAATACCCGCAGGTACATAATTATCGTAATATGTACTAAATAAAGACATTCATTGGCTTTGTTCAAGGGCTATTGTCTCACCTAGGAACGATACAGTCAATGAAATCAATAATTTAATTAACAAAAAGTCCCTGGCCAAGTCAAAATCTACAAGTCCATTGATACAGTGTGTAATACCGAAGATGCAGTCCACTATCCGCAAGAATTTTTAAACTATTTTAATCCATCCGTGCTGCCACCTCTCGAACTGCTTTTGAAAATCGGAAACCTATCACGATTTTAAGAAATTTAAGCCAACCTAACCTGTGCAATGGCACAATCCTACTAATAAATGATTTAAATGATAACTTAATTACATCGACCATTCTCATCGGACCAGGAGCTGGCCAGATAGCGCAGATCCCGAGGCTTCCGATAATTCCCACGAAGCTGCTTATATCGTTCAAGCGATACCAGATTCCCGTTTGAACAACATTTGCCCTGACTATTAACAAGTCCCAGGGAAAACCAGATTATTTTCTTACCGGAAAATAAAACAACCTCAAATATTGTATACAGGGAAGATTTAAATTGAATAACTATTTAACTTAGTTATATACCTACCTAAATTAAATTTGATAAAATACTGTCACATATATAAACCTACAATATCAGCGAGTAATACTTAGGGGCCTGTATCTTCGAAATTCACGCAGACGAAATCGCGGGTGAACTGCTTGTTTTTTTTTATATTTTTGTTTACACCTACACACAAAGAGTCAGTGACCTATAATCCGAAACTGCAACCTTTGATTCCCAGTACAAACACAGACACAGTATCAAAATCCTTTGGTCCTTCACAATATCTTCCATGATCCGTGATTTAGTCGACGTTCACACAAACGTAAAAATATCGCGGCGAAATGTTTTCGCGCACTGGGTATCAACGCACTGCTTAGCGCCGATACTTCAAAATCGAACAGTGTGCTTTTTCGACGCTCTGAGCTGCACTCTGTTGGATTGTCAATGCTCGATTCAACACTGAGAGTTGAAAATCCAATGCGCGATAAAATCCAGCCGCGATATGTTTACGTCCCTCCAAAGAACACAACAATCATATGACATTATCAAAGCATGATTGATGCACAAAAGCGCACTGCATGGGGACAGATGTTATAATGTTTTAATGTTATAATAACACATGATTTTACAGACTAAGATGAATCGACGTTGATTACTCTTGAATTAGATTTGAAAATGTGGATGATATTTGTGACGAAATGACTCGACATTCGCCAATAGGTTACTAGGACTGTCAGAATTGTATCATAGCAGAGGTTTGTGGGAATGATTAATGTGCGTGGTTACTTAGCTGTCTGTCCCGAATGGAGTGTTAGGAGGCTTTAATAGTTAGGCTTTTTGTTAGTGAGCTGCATCAGCTTAGCACAATCAGCCTATATTGTTCTCACTGCTAGGACACCTGCCTCTTCTTGTCGAGAGGGAGTGGTCTGTAATCCACCACGCGGGCCCAGTGCGGGTTGGTAGATGTCACATGTCTTCAAAGTTTTGGTTCTAGGACATGCCAGTTTCCTCACTATGTTTTTCTTGATCGTTTTGAGAGCAGTGGTGATGATGTTATTTACACAAAGTCAAGCACCTGCCTGTATTGGGCCCCATGACCTGAAAGTCGTAAGTCGGGGCCGATACCACTGTGTTACCACCACTGCTAAGCAGTATTACATACTTCACAGTAATGCTGCGTACTCGCTGCTGAATCACTTCTTTTTGAAGTGTTGGCATATCAAAGTACTTCCAAACGCCATTTGAATGAGACGGATGAATTGCAGAAGTAAGTAATTAGAAAATTATCTACTGCTGCTAGTAAGCAGGATAAATGCCGCATTCTGATTAATATGCAGGCCGATATATAAATAGACTCATGTTCGTTTTTAATCTGTTGTGCGAGCAATATATCCTGCCCATTGCCACTTAACTTTGGAAATTCTTTGGGTTATGTCGGTTACCTTGGCTCTTTTGCGGATCTCTTCATTTCTGATTCAATCTCAAAACAGATGGCCAATGGGGCCAAAAGACTTTGCAGTGGCTACAAAAGACGTAACGTTGGAAGGCCTCTCACAAGCTGGACCGATGACCTTGTGAAGGCCGTAGGAATCCGCTAGGTGCGGTAAGCACAGAACCGGTGGAAGTGGCGGTGCTTGGGGGAAGCCTATGTTCAGCAGTTGACGTCTTTCGGCTGAAATGATGTTGATGACGATGTCCCTCAGGTGGACTTTGTTTCAGGGAGCTTTAGGTACTTCTATTAACACACTCACAACAGCTGCTTGAAAAATCTCCCTTTATTTATGAAATTTGCTTAAAATTAAGTAATGATTAGCGACTGTTTAAACATACATGTTTTACGTTTAAACGACTCTTTACTTTAAAAAACCTTGATAAATAAACTCCCGGAAAATTGATATAATATGTGAATATGCGTTTACGCTACAAAGACCTGTAGGTAATTATTCTTTATAATCCAAGGTTAATCTCCTAAAAAAATTATAGCAACAATTTAATTGCTATCAAACTAGATTTAACACGTTCAAATTATAGCCTACAATAATACAATGTAGTAACGGCATAACAGTTAGCCCATCTCGGTATAAAACGGTAATAAAGTTAATTTTATGGTTGCGTTCAAATTGTACAAGAATTAAAGAAGTTCATTGAATGTTGTGACTTTATTGCATCGATATGAGAATTTAATCTGGTTCTATGTTTTTTTTCTGTGCTTTTAAAGGTTTTGTAGCAAAACTTGAAGTCTTAGGGATAAAGGGTTTTTTAATATCATACCCAATTTAATCCAAATAAAAGTGAAAGGATTGCGGTTGCGAGGAGCCTAAAACTGACAATGTCAGCGCAGTTGTACCTGTCAGGCCACTAGGGCGGCCGGCGGCTCATTTGCTGCTATGCTCATCATCTGCCTAGCCTTGGCCCAATTCTTTTTGGGATCTGCTTCCAGTCTAACCGGATGTAGCTACCAGTATTTTACGTGAAGCGACTGCCTATCTGACCTCCAGAACCCAATTACTGGGTAACTTTGGTAAGGCTGGTTGTCACAATTTCATAGTTCTGGCGACATGTAACGACTGTAAGATTAAAAACACGTCGAAATAAAACAATAATTAAAAATACTATTGCAACTTTATTGCTTCAATATACAAAATAACGTACAGAAGAACCAATCCATACAACCCGAAGAGAAACTCACAAAGTCCACTCGAACAACTAACTGACAGTCGTTTGACACTTCTGAAGCCAATGCATTTGCGGCTTTATCATCATGCGTTGTATATCGTAGATCTTCTATGCTTTTTCTATATAATCCTTAATGTCTAATATCAAATGGCACTGTACAATGTTGCTGTCTTGTCTCGCTGTCGTTCTGTCTCAGTAGCGACGGTAGGGGCGGAAAGGGTTGTATCTCGTGGGGTATTGGTTGCGGCCTATAACCACACCAGGGGCGTATCTGTCATCGTGGTAGCTTCCTGGAAAACAAAAAAGAATGTTTGTGAAAATTAAGATCTGACAACGAGTCTTACCAAAGCGTATTGCGTTGCACATTAACTGGGTTGAGAAAGTCAGATAGTCAACCGGTCCATGTAAAATACTGGTACCCAGGTGCATCTGGTAATACTGGAAGCCAACCCCATTATATTTGGGAATTAGGCGGATGATGATGTGAAAATATCAAAAGTGACGATTCGGTGGGACGTAACAACGTAAACATTAATACTAGAATTAAAGAGAAATTTGAGCACTTTTAAATAGTTTAGTTTCGATGGCTCTCCTAGTTTACAGCCAAGTTGATGGCGAGTAGCTTCAACGTTTTAACCTTGCCTTTTAAATAGTTTACTTTCGATGGCTCTCCTAGTTTACTGCCAAGTTGTTTGGCGAGTAGCTTGAACGTTTTAACCTTGCCTTTTCCCAACTATATTAGGTCTGCTTTCAGTCTAACCAGATTCAGCCAAATACCAGTATTTTACGTGGAACAACTGAAAAGCCCGGATTCATAACAAATAAATCAATTTTTCTTTAGTTTTAACACTATAATTGGTTCCCATTGTTTGTATGAGTAATTAAATCTCACTCAGTCAACGGTAAACAGTAAACGGCGAAAACGGACTAAGAATTTATCAATGACATACTCGTAGATCCAGCAAAAACTCTGGGCAATCTTACAGATATGGACATTTTTACATCTTCACCTTAAAATTCATTAAGTGTTTATAATGATTAGTAAAAAACATTATCACACTGCAAAAATACTATAAAATACGCAAAAGCTGCAATTATTCACTTAAGGCCCTGGTAACTTTAAATATTGTCGTTATGAGCGATAATAGTTCTTATTGCAATCCAATACGGTTAAAATCTGTTGTAATAAATTCGAATAATAAATGAGCATTGTCGTAAAAATGCAAATAAAATTGTATAAAATTAAATATTAACTATTTAATAATAAATAATCCATCACTGGATGCAGTTTGGCATTTGGAATTTTACGGTATATTTTTTATTATAATTTTAATTGTTATTGAAGGGATAAACTGGTTTGAAAGATAATTAAGAGGTGACTTTGATGATTTTTTTGTTGTATTAAAGTATGTTTAATTATATTTTGAGTTCCATCACTCTATGCAAAAAAGACTTGAAAATATCATTTTTTTTTGCTTACAAAATTATTTACGGTTAAAGAGAAACACTGGTTTAAAAAAAAACACCTTTTAGAGCGTTTTCAAGAAATCACCGCCTTTAATGGTGATGTCATATGGACGTATTAGCCGTTCACTATGGCGATAATTAGCGCGATAATTATCGCGTTATTGACAAGATATCTAGATTAATGGATATGTTATTACATTGGGCACGATAAAATATTGGTTAATGTCCAACATGTGGGTTGATATCACAATGTTGGCGGGATTAGCAGATTTGTTGGAGCTGTCACGTAGGGTCAATTAATTTTATTACGGTGGCTACAACTGAAGTCTCAATTATAAGGTATTTGTAACCCAGTTGGAGTTATGTGTAATTACAAGCCCAACGTTACTTTGGACAAAAATGTGTGCGAATTTTAGATATGATTTTTCTGATTACAAAGTTAAAAACTTCTTCAAACATTAGGGCTTAAGAATTTTTTGTACTGCGAGTTAACTATTTGTATCCAATGAAATCAAAACCTCTATTACATATAGAAAATAGTAGCTTGGAGAAGCCTTTCATCATCATCATCATCATTATCATCGTCCACAGGCCAAGTTCACCCATAGCTGGACATATAAGGCACACTGAAAGGAAATGATTCCTTACCATCATCGAAAATTCCAGCAGCTTCATCCCTCGCATTCTCCTGGAGCGATCTGGCGATGGCCTCAGGGATGGGAGGTGGGGTTGGCAGATGAGAACCCTGGGGCTGGAAGCCGTTGGCGTCAGCAGTGTAGGTCACGCTGTAGACCTGGCCGTCGTCGCCAGTGTATGAGTAACTGCCAGCAGCCTGGATGCCGTTGGCTTCGACACCGGTTTCATCTGCGTGGATGCCTGAAAAGATGGAAGACGTGATAGATTAGTAACATAAATATATATATACATGAGAAATTATATCGACTGTGCCATTAAAAAATCATTCATCAGAATGATGCGAACGAATATTGCTAAAATCACTTTACGTCACGGAGGTGGTTGCAAAATTTATTATTAAACTGTTATAGTTGACGGGAATGAATAACTACTACCACGTGAATGGTTTTCTGGACAATTTTTTCTAGGATTTAGCACTGCATAAAATGGTCTAGCACTCAATAACAGAAAAATAAGAATAACAATTAGATCGTATTATAATTATCGCTAAAAGCAATTAAAAAGGTTTGGTGGCATTAGTATGCCATATAGACTAAGTACCAAATTGGATATTGCAAGCCGCTGACTAGATAATACAAAAGTAATGAATCATTTCTTTGCGCAAATTGAAGCCGAACCGTTACAAATTCTAACACAAACAATGTTACAAATTCTAACTCATGTTTGCCTAAACTGGAGATCATTGTGAAAATGGTAAGCAATATGTACTAGATAAGATCTACACAGTTAAGTGTAGTCTACAATTATGTGCAATAAGCTTATATGGATCGTTACTTTAAATGTGTTCAATTCCATCTTATTTCTGAACTATTTTGTAATGTACAGGACCTTTTGACTTTTAATCAGGTTAAGTAGCTCACATAATAGACTGCTGTTTATTTTTACGATCACTCTCTGTCTGAATCACAGTCGTAACACTGTCTGAAATGTTATCTAAAACAGGATCGAATGCACCTGAGTGTACATTTGATTTAAATAGCACGATTTTCGCAGTATACAAGATGGAGACAACAACATGGGAATAAATTAAACTGCGTATATCTAATGACTTTCCCAGTCTGCATAAATGAATAAAATTCGATTAATTATTCGGGCAATTTAGTCAATGTAGCCAGTCAAAGATTGGTATTAATTTATTTAAAGATAAGGCACTTCAACGATTTATTTACTAACACAAACACAAACAAAAACCCATAGTTGGCCCATCACTAGTATGTAGTTGGTTTATAAAATCACTTTTTTAGTCCTAGTGTTCAAACGAAGAAATTCCCCCTTAGGAACTCGTAATCGTTATATAAAGTTAAGTCATGATTTACGTCTCACTCATTTCTTTCCCCCTTATTACTAAACAAGGGTATTTTATTTAGATCTGGTTTAAAACACCCTAAATGCTGTTGTTTTTACAAGACTGACAACTAAGACATCTGATTGATTTAGGTATTTTAGCTTGTGCATGGGAGGTTCGTATCTTGTCAATTATTCACGACACTCAACACACTATACAGAACTCAGAACCTAGCAGAAAAATAATAACTAAGAGCATTTTTTTACTTTATTTTCTCAGGGATAAGCCAAATTAAAAGAAAAAGATCTATTTAATTACGTGAGTAAAACACAAGCTCCATGCTTATGATCTGCACCAACTCATAGACTATAGATTTCTAACTAGGCCTTTTACGCAAAGTTGCGTAAAGTATGGTTGCACCCACGCTCAGCTTGATTGGGTTAATAATGTTAATGCGTATCTTCTCGCTTTGAAACCTGTGTGGTGAGTAGATTTTGATGCGTCACTATTTTGATTTATGTTGGACCAGTTTACATATAAGATTAGTGTAATACCAAAATTTGCACTGCAAGCAAAGACACAAAACTGAGCAGGTTAGAATTTTAGTTTTTCGGTTTCTAGTTTTGTATTTTTTTTCTTGTAAGTATTTAATTCTGATTGTTGCGTACAGGACTTTGCATTGAGATAACAATTTCGTTTAGGTAAAAATGTGATATGGATCAAAACTTTATTATTCTAACAACTTCTCTATTGACACAAACTTTACCAAAACTTGGTCTCACTTTCATCACCGTCATTTTAGCCGAAAGACGGCCACTTCTGAACATAAGTCTCCCCCAATTGTGATTTCTTTGGGGGTTTTGCCATAATCATCACGCTTGGCAGGCGGGTCGGCGATTGCAGTATGGTGGTAAAATGCATAGAGAACGCTGCTGCCCATTCTTTGGTAATTCCCTTAGTCGCCTTCTACGACACCCACGGGAAGAAATGGGACGGTGCTATTCTTTTTACGTCTAGCACCACACGGTACAGGTCTCACTTTAACAAAAGATTTTATCAACCCAGCTAGATTGGTATTTGGACTGACCTATATGCCTCAGACATTAATTTATAAATATTGTTACTTGTGGAGGAAAACCTATGTTTTTTCTATAAGCTACGTAAAATTTACACTTGGTAAAAGCTTTTCACTATGGCAATATAGCAGCCATTTTCACACACAAAGGAATTACACGAAAAACTCACCATTCTCAGTATCAAAAGCATAACGGAATCCCTGCTCGTTGACCTCAGAATCGGACCTCAGGATAGCGGCGCTCCTGTCGAGTGAAGCCCTGGCTCTGGCGTCCTGATAGTTGTAGGGGTAGCGGTACTGTGGGGCGACGTAGCCAGAGGGGGCCACGTAGCCGGGGAGAACGGCAGCGGCGCAGGCGCCAATGATGCAAGCGAGGATGATCTGAAGGAAATTGGGGTTGAATGTGGTATTGGTGAAGATGGAGAGGAAGTTAAACATAACATTATGCAGATTCCCGCAATCGGCGTATCCCACTTTTCGCCAGTTAAAGTCTCGTGTCCTAAGATCCCATTTCCAGCAACCGAGCACAACTTTACAAGATCGAAATTAATTTGAAAAAAAATTTGATCAAATTAAGAAAATATGAGAGGGAAAATTGTGGAAAATTATGCATGCAAATTCTCGTAAATTCTTATGGGAATTGACTGTTATAGGAGTTTATTTACCACACTTTACTTAGATAATAATTAGATTAACTAAATAATTTTCAACTATACAGGTTGAAATTGAAAACATGCGACAAACTGAAATGGTAGATTGTACTCATCATTATGAACAACTTTTACTAAGGGACCAATGATACAATCGCGAAAAAAAAAAACATCTGTTCCCTACATTTATGTTCGCATAACTCGTCAAAATGTAGGGAACAGCTGTTTTTTTTTTGCGATTGCATCATTGGTCCCTTAGTAAAAGTTGTTCATAATGATGAGTACAATCTCCCATTACGGTTTGTCGCATGTTTTCAATTTCAACCTGTAGTTGTTTTTTTCTGGAATGATGGCTTTATAATGTTGAAATTTTCTATACTGTGTTTACCACTTCGTACTTTTGTGAAAATGATTCAATCTCAATCAATTTTGCCTCACTATTTTTTTTTTTTATCAAAACGTTGCCCCACACTATTAATTGGTTGATTTAATCAATGTAGGCTCTTTTATTAGATCGTTTATTTATTGTTCTGCAGTTACAACATACATAACAATATCCCATCAAAAATCATAACAAGAACGCTTCCGAAACTATTACGGTAACCGTTAACAATACCGGTAACAATATTATCAAAGAAACCCCATAACGAAACCATTTCACAAATCACGAAAACTCACGATAAAAAATAAAAAAAACGAACAATACAATGGAGTATTGAAACCGTTCGCAAACACTATTGACACAAATTCTCGTGACTTTTTAGACTCGTCAAAAGCTTTTTATACACCTACCAACTTCATGTTGTTATCTGGTCTGAGGTTGGCAGAAGAATGCTGGTGTTGGTCCTCGTTCCACTATATATAGGTGTCGACCTGATATCCTGAACCAAGGTCATGGTCAAACAAAGTTGCATTAGAAGATCTGATTCACTATTATACGTGGATCATGATTTTAATTAGGTCTCTTCGGAATTTGAAAGATTCCCAAGCGTCCATTCGATTTTTGAAGACTTTTGAACCTACACGTATAATAAAGGTTAGAAATCCAATAAAGCCAATTATATTTTAATTTATTATCTAGAAAAATCTGATATTCAATTTTGTTTTTTTATCGGTTCAGCCAATATATACGATGGTTTGCCTGTAAAATGATTCATTTAAATCAATTATTATTAAATTTTTAATGTCCGTCTTTTATGTGATGTGATTTGAACTTAATTAATGACCAATCTAAAATAATTTTAAACGTAAAATACAAAAGCTTTTAGCTTCATTATAAAGTTTGAGGACTTGAAATCGCTTAGCTATAACTAAACTAGCGATTACAGTCACCGTAATACGCTATCATTTAATTTGAGTAAGCTGACCTTTGTTTCTTAGGGATTATTCAAATATTTTTCCGTGTTATAAAATTGACTTCTGACAGTTCCTTTACGGAAAATTACTGTCAAATATTCAAAATTGTTCCTTTGTTAAAGATTGCTGGTATTGGGAAAATTTTCTCAGTATGGTTACAAATTAGGCGAAATTTGACTAATAATAAAGGATATATTATAATCCATAGCTGGGCATAATATGGATTCTTGTGTCTTACACAAAATAAACCTACCAAATAAACTCTTTGGAATATAATTGTTTGCTCGAATTGAAAATATAACAATTTCCATTAAAAAAATGTACGAAACATTAATTATAAATTATAATTGTATCTGGCCTAAGATAACATTTAATCAGAGCAAGATTAACGTTACCACTATCATAGTGTTAAGTGAGTCTAAAATATTCACCGCGTGCAATATAATAAAAACAATTTATTTCTGCGTCTGTCAACCTCAACCGGTAGTCGTAAGGTATGACATCCTTGTACGTAATATTTATAGTTCCAGTTATCAAAATTACTTTTAATGGTTTTGTAGAGCATCGCTTAGAGACATATTCTTTTAAATCGTAGTGGTAATTATTATCTAGGCAAATATTTAAAGCTACTTGGCCTATGTGCTGCACATTTAGTATTATCCTTTGTAGTTCACGCAAATATCTAAGGTCAGACCTTGTTATTCAAAGCTTAAATATGATATTGATGACTGCATTTGAGAGTAAAAAATTTTCATGAGAGTAGTGTTTCTCTCATGAAAATAATTTTTAGTAAGACTTAAAAATCTTTTATTGACCAAATTTTGTTTATTTTTGTAGCCTATATCTAGAGATGTAGGGTATGCCATAGGCTGTTATTATCAATGAAAATGTCTTGCACTAATAACTTATAGTAATTACAGGTTGTAGATAAGATTGCATTTGGATTGACATTTTAGACCTGCATAGATTAGTTGTGCTTTTGAAGAGTGCACGATTCTTTGTGCCAAAACCGACTCTGCATATCTAAATACGTCGTGGGTCGCCTGTTTATTATACATAGCCAAATTTTAAATTATAAACCTTATCGTGTACTAAATATCTGCTTTGAAACCATTCTCTACCTCGTTGTAGTCCAGTGTTCGCAAGCGTAATTGCTAAACCTGTACTCCTCTTTTCGATCCTCAAGTTGGACAGTGTTTTGGGTTTTACTCTTTAGAATTTCTCAGTCTGGTTTGATAGCAGCTTGCAGTCAAAATGTGTATCCGATAAGATAGGCTAGCGCGTATTACATGGGATTGTAACTGGCGAAATGTCTAAGTACAACCCTTTTTTTGTATCAACCCTTTTGGAAAATACAGGTTTCGTTGTGGTAATGTCATCTTTATCTTTATAACTTTCGTTAATCCTTTCTTTACGAATAGGGTCACCCGTATTCTAAAATGGCTTACTAGTTGAATCGCACGAATTAACTCGCCCGGAACGTGCTAATCGATACTTTTCATAAAATATTATTCCAGTAGTCGATTAGCTGGAAATTAATTAATTTGTGGTCGAATCGACAACTGCAGAAATAAATTCGTGCGAATCGACTACTAAATCCTCAAAACCTAAAAGTCAAAACATAAACCCCATAATAAACCACAACTTAATAACCATTGTCATCAAAATTAAGATCATTCAGATTAGATGTCGTCACGGTTCTAACATCCTGGTTTATTTGATTAATTGGCAGAGCAACATCCTACAAAATATCGTTTACAAGTAAAACTATTGGATTTTATGTTTCCATATCGTTTGATATTATCTTTTTATATACAAAAGACATGTTTACGAGATTTTTATTGTCTTTAATTAGTTTTATTCATCAGGCGAGCTTTAAACTAGTGTAATCTATCATTATTGATGTTTTATGGAGTTTAAACTAGTTTATAATACTAGTTTGTAATAGCTCGGTTATTCGTCTGTATGTTATCCAGTTTTTTTTTTTCTGGATAGGCTTGTGTTTGACCACTAGCTTACTTTCAGGAGCGACGTGGTCGACGATGAAGCATGCTTGTCTAGATAAAAGCATTTCCTTGTTTTTGGTGGAATTGCTATCTTAATGTGTTCTGCTTTGAAGAAGTCAACTGATAATTATCTTTGGAGGCTTGCTAATTGCTTAAGCATTAAGTATCAGTTTGTATATCTTAGGAGAGAGATTTATTTGCTTTGAAAAACTATACGCTTGAGATTCATTGTTTGATTCACACGATTGATATTGCTGTGAAATGGACAATTCTTTAAAATCAAGACTTTTACTTGGTGTAAATCGACGCGCAGACTGTAGTCTTGAATTCAGCACATGACTCTAAATCCCCTTTATAGAGTTAACATTTTTCGTCGGTTATAAAAAAAAAATCTGTTCCATACGTTTGATCTCGTAAGTATTGCACTTTTCTATGAAACAGCTTTTCTTAGGGTTCAGTACCTGAAGGGTAACCAACGGGACCTTATTACTAAGCCTCCGCTGTCCGTCCGTCCGTTCGTCCGTCTATCTGTCAGCGGGCTGTTCTCATGATCTGTAATAGGTAGACAGTTGAAATTTTCACAGAATGTTTATTTCTGTCGCCGCTATAACAACAAATAATAAAGTTAAAAACTAAAGGAGTCTCCACGCAAAAAAACTTGTTTTTTTTGGCGTTTTTTGCTTTGTGGTAGGTACGGAACCCTTCGTGTGCGAGTCCAACTCACACTTGGCCGGTTTTTATAACCGACGGAAAATTTCCACGCTATATTATGGAGATCTAGAATCATGCGTCGAATTAATGGTTACAGTTTACGCATCGGTTTCCCTGCCATTCCATATACAGGGTGATTGGAAGATGGGTGCAAAGCTTTAAGGTGAAGATAGTATAGACAATTTAGAACCATTTAAGCCATGGTTGTCTTAGACGAAGTCTTACGAATTTTTTTTTTTTTATAAGGTTTAAAAGACGTATTGTACAATTTTTTTATGTTTTCTGAGCTTTAAATGTCTGTAAAAAAATGTCTAATGACACAGAAGCCTAAAACATGTTTTGCTTGATTGCTTACACATTACTTTAATTAAATAAATAAAAAATGAATTCATTTATCATTCAATTTGGCCATAATTATGCAGTTTACATTAAATTTTTAGAATTTCCGAAAAAAAACTTAAAAATTTGGTTTAAAATATTTGGTAAGACTTCGTCTAAGACAACCATGGCTTAAATGGTTCTAAATTGTCTGTACTATCTTCGCCTTAAAGCTTTGCACCCATCTTCCAATCACCCTGTATAACTAGTATACTAAAGTGACAGAAATGTGAGCTTATTATCTTAGCACTACCTGATGCTGATTTTCAGCTGCAACTTTCTTAATTTTTTTCTTTCATAAGAACCTTCTCCTGACAACAACAAAATTGGTCCAGCCGTTCACCTGTAATGCCGTGACCAAGGGAAATAGGAATTATTTTTTATATATATAATAAAAACATTAATTTTCAGAATCACTTCCATATTTGTTAGTAACAATGTAGACTTACAAACTAGTGTTAGTAACATTAACAACCTTAGGATGGCGAAAGATATAGATATGTATATATATAAATGTAAATTGGCACACAGAAATTCTATGACTTGGACAAGACAGGATACTTTTACTCTATATATATTATATAATTTTAGATCTCAAGGGGGGCAAAGCCGCGGGAAAACTTAGTTACATCTATACTAAAATTTATATATAGCTCCAGAGTTTGTTTGTTTGTTTTAAACATAACAGTAGGCAGAGTCATGGTAAAAACATTGTGGTACCTAACTATACAATTTTCGTAAGCTTTTCCTTGAAAAGACCATAACTTGTTATTGTAAAACATTCGAAATTATTATAACAATGTCGATAATTTTATTCATAACGCATTAAAGACTCCGCGCGGTTATTACACTTGATTATTTTTAATATTTAATGTAATTTACACACCACCTGATCGATAATTTCAAATTACATATGAAATAAAGAAGAAGGAAAGAAAGAAAGAAAGAAAAAACGTTTATTTGCGGTCAACATGACGCAAAAAGAAAAAGAACACAAAAAAATAAATAAGAAAAGGTTGAGGGAAACATGCGTCACATCCACGCAAAACGCCTATCACTCAGCATTATGCTGCGACCCTATGCAAGACAGAGCCCCAGCACTGGTTTTCAGGGACAGCCGGCTTTGACGTAATGACGTCACCCGTTGCATTAAACAATTATTAGGAAATTACTGGTACAGCGAACTAATAGAAAAATTATATAAATTTTATGTTAATGTGATAGAATAATTATACTAAAAAGGCATATAAAAAAGAAAATGGAAATAGACATAATGCTAGCTCGGAAATAATCAAATCAAATCAAATCAAAATATTTTTATTTCACATAAGCCTGCATGGGCACTTATGAAACGTCAGAAGCTAGGTGCATGGTTCCAATTTGTCGTTTCCTATGGAGAAGAGCCGGCAAGAAACTCCACGGTTACTCTTTTAAAAATAATTGGCTTTTACAATGTTTTCAAATTACAGTGATAATAGGTATGGGAGGACAGTGCAGGCCAGTCAATAAGTACCAGGTACTTAGAGGAATGAAAATACAGAATAGAAAAACGTCTACAAATCTAGTCTCTAAGGCCTACAACGTTCTCTCATTCACAATATGTAAAAGAATCTACCTATATAAAATGAATCTATTTGAACCAAGTGACATGATTTCGATGACAATCACTGAAAATAAATAGTAGGTAGTAAAATTGATGTATAATGTCAAATAATGACGAGAATATGTCAGACATTGTAAAAAAAATAATAATAATAAAAAGAATAAAAATTAACATTGCAATTTGGGAGCAGTTAATAGACTTTCACACGGTTTTGCTGTTAATGAGGTACCAGGGAAGCCACATGTGCAGAAGGAATTAATGCCAAACTTCCCTGTCTTCAACGTAGTCTTTTATCTTATAATATGCTTTTTTGATAAGGACACGTTTGATGTGAGTTTTAAACTTTCCATTGCTAAGTTCTGTAACCGACTTTGGCAACTTGTTATAGAAGCGGATACTGTTTATTAGAAATGACTTGCTAGTTTTAGTTAATCTAAATTCACAATCACAATCACAATCACAAAACACAATCACAAAACACACAATAATCACAATTTCATCTTTACTACGTGTATTTAGATTATGGAAATCGCATCTTTTTTTGAAAAGACCCAAGTTTTTGCGAACATACAAGATATTTTCTAGAATATAAAGAGAAGGCAGAGTAAGTATATCAATTTCGTTGAATTTGTTTCTAAGAGACTCGCGAGGCCCCATTTTATAGATTGCGCGGATTGCCCTCTTTTGTAAAATAAAAATTGAATCTACGTCCGCTGCCGATCCCCACAGCAGAACGCCATAAGACATAATACTGTGAAAATAAGCAAAGTATGCTAACCTAGCTGTGGCTACATCAGTCAACTGCCTTATTTTTCTTACTGCGTAAGCAGCTGAGCTTAATCTGCTTGAAAGCGCTCTAATGTGGGCACCCCATTGCAATTTTGAATCTAAAGTAATTCCCAAAAATACAGTTTCCGAAATAGCATCTAGTTTCTTGCCATCAAGTTTTAAATCAAGACCAACTTGGGGTACATTTGGTAGCGAGAACTTAAGACATTTAGTTTTGTTCGCATTGAGTAAAAGATTATTAGCAGCAAACCATTTCGATAGAACAGCTAGGCTTTCGTTGACATGTAAGACATCCGTATCTTTTCTATCTATTCTAAAAATAAGAGAAGTGTCATCAGCGAATAAAATTATATCCGAAAAGTTAGCCATCAGATAGGGAAGGTCATTAATATAAACTAGAAATAAAAAAGGACCAAGAATTGAACCTTGAGGCACGCCCATCCTAACTAGAGACCCCGAGGATGTCGCCCCGTTAACGTTTACTTTTTGCTGCCTGTTTGATAAGTAGGAAAGTACAAGATCAGCAGCTTGTCCACGAATTCCGTAGTGGTGTAATTTACAGATCAGTGTATTGTGGTCAACGCAGTCAAACGCTTTTGAGAGGTCACAGAAAATGCCAATCGCATCCTGAGAACTCTCCCAGGATTCCAAAATGTGACTGATGAGTTTTACTCCCGCGTCAGTCGTCGACCTACCTTTCGTGAAACCAAACTGTCGACTATGTAAAATCCCATTTGAGTTAAAATGTGACAACATCTGGTCCAGCATGATTTTTTCATAAATTTTGCTCAATGCTGGAAGCACAGATATAGGTCTATAATTAGAGGGATCACTCTTACTACCCGATTTGAAAATTGGTACTACTTTACTATGTTTCATTAAGTCAGGAAACGTACCGCTGTCTAATATTTACATTATAACCCGTTGGTCAATAAAAATCAACTAAAAGTTCTTAAGAAAAACATTGGACAGTCAAATTAGTTTTTAGGGTTCTGTACCCAAAGGGTAAAACGGGACCCTATACCCCTGTATCTCATGAACCGTGATAGTTAGACAGTTGAAATTTTCACAGATTTCAGATGTATTTCTGTTGCCGCTATAACAACAAGTACAAACTTCGCCCGCGTGGAACTTTCATCCCCTATTTAACTCCCTTAGAGGTTTAATTTCCAAAAGTTCTTCCTCATTCCTGGTCTAAATTATAAAGGGAACATTTTTGCAAAATTTCTAGGTCCAAGGGTTTGGGCTGGGCGTTGATGAGTCAGTCAGTCAGGACTTTTCTTTTTATTGATATAGATGGTATGGAACCCTTCGTGCGCGAGTCCGACTCGCACTTGGCCGGTTTTTTATTATCACGCAGGAGGTATGAAAAGTAAAGTTTACTTCTCGGGAATAGAGGTGTCTTTGTCTCCTAGCTTGAATCCCTCGCTTCATTCACATAGCACCCATGACACTGTTGGGCACGCCACGACTGCGGCGGTAAGTCCCCTCTTTGAGGAGTGGCTTGAGAGATGGCACGGCGTCCTCACCTTCCGCCTGACGCAGATCCTCACTAAACACGGTTGTTTCGGGAGGTTCCTGTTTCGGATAAGGCGGGAGGAAACGCCCGGATGATTCCACTGCGAAAATCGCCCTGAGGACACGGTGGAGCATACGGTGGAGCATACGGTGGAGGTCTGCCCGGCTTGGGCGGAGCACCGCCGTGTCCTCGTGGAGGCGATCGGTGGCAGCGATCTTTCGCGTCCGGCCCTGGTCCAGGCCATGGTACGGAGCGAGAGTGCATGGGTAGCCGTCACCCCCTTCTGCAAAGTATTAATGCTTGCGAAGAGGGAGGCGGCGCGCGTGAGAGAGTGGCAGAATATCCACCCTCACGGCCTTCGTCGCCGCAGGAGACGCCCTGGGCGTCAGGTATCCCAGGCTGATTCCCGGCCACCGTAGGCGCGGGCTTGCGGACGGCGAGTAATGGGTAGCTCGCTGTCCGGTAAGGACCTAGCCAGAGTCGACGGCGCGCTGTGTTCCACGCGCTTAAAAGAGATGTCAACACCAACTGGTGGGGTCCGCAAGGGCCAATGCCTGCCAGGGGTGCGGGTTGTTCGAAAGAGATACCGCGGCCCCTGGTACACAGGCAACTGAGGGAACACGGGTGGGTTTTAGTCACTAAAAGTCTGACACGCCCTCCTGCTCCACCCAGAGCGGGAGAAGTTATTTGATGATTCCCACCAAAAAAAAAGAAAACCCATAACACAGTTTTATCCCCTTGGTGAATAATCTAGTATTCAACTTTCCTAGCTTACTAGCTAGGAAACTACTGTTTTCAGCAGTCGTTATTTTTAGGTAAGTAAAGTACTAGGTTAGGTTAGGTGTTTGTTAGGACTACAGTCCATTTATTTACAAAATTCTTTTACGGTTAAAGTTTGAACTTATCCTCTGCCGCATGAGTAACTTCTAGAGACTGAATCACTGGATACCTACTAACGCCTAGAAACTAAAACAAATCCGACAAAGAAACATTTATTGTACCTACATTCTAAGCAAATAAAGACCTATTCTATTCTATTCTGCTAAGTGGGAGGTGTACATAAGTCAGCATATAGGGCTTAAATGGAGTGGTGACAATATTACGGACATCTGTCTTTCCACATACGTTGCCAAGATCGGCATAAAACTCTACAATCATATACCAAAACTAAAATAACAAAACAAATTATCATACAAATGTGCGTAAATGTATAAAAATACGACTTCTATTTCACAAATTACGTAATAATCGATAAAATGTATCGATATAAATCACCGAGATACGTTTTGAGTTTCGATCTACTCCGAATATGTCAAATTGAATCGCTTGCTGTAATAAATGGGGCCAAGTTCTTCTTTACTACGTTTTACTCAATACACAGGTGAAATATCGTAGTAGGTATAGTAATAAGCTTTTATAGTAGTGTTTCGTTGTAAAGTTGTTGAAATACTTTTTTAATTACTTTTTTAAATTGCTGAATGAGCCTGCTCTTGACCTCGATTACGCCTGATGGAAAGCTTTGGATGAGGTCTATGATGGGAATACTTAAATGATTATAGCTGTATTGAACTTAGCACGCATTTATAAGTCATTTACATTTTCTTGTTGTAGCTTGCAAAAACTAAAAAAATCACTTTGATCTATTGTGGTCTACTGCTGAATGGACATGGCTTCCCCCAAGTTGTACCACAATACAATATCTGAAATCCGATTCAAGTATTTGAAAACGTTCTAAATGTCGCAGTCTCATCTCGGTGACAATCAATGTCAAATACTTATCAATTCAGGTAAACAGGTATTTTAGACAGATTGAGGCGAATGTTCTTAAAATAAAGGAATTGGCCCTTTGGTTCCTTAGGGGCAGTTCCTTCCATTCATCACCTTCCGCATCCATTCCTCTTAGCCGCCATTTTGTCGTCGGTCCATCTAGCTTGGTTAAGTGGTGGTGACACAGTACACCTACTTTAAGTCCAGAGCAGTGGTGGCGCAGTGGTGGCGCAGTGGTGGCGCAGTGGTTACGACCGCGACTTATAAGTTGTAGGTTCGAACCTAGACAGGCGCTTTACTTTGTGTAAATTACATCATTACCACTGCTCTCAAAACGGTGAAGGACCAGCAGAGAACAGCATGTCCAAGAAGCAAAAAAAATTAAGACATGTAAGTAACATCAACCAACCCGCACTGGCCCGAGTGGTGGATTATGGCCCACTTCCTCTCACGGAGAGGAGGCCTGTTTCCCAGCAGTGGAAACATAATATGCTGATTATGCTACGCTAAGGCCAGACATACTTACCCTTGATTGACAGATCCCCATCTTTCAGTAAAACTTAAAGTACCTTACAGTATTATGCTTTATGGCAAAATCCGTCCAGAACCTTTTTTGTAACGTTTATGGCGATCAATAATTTAGATTTAAGTAGTTTTTGGTAAGTCATAAACCTATTAGAATAAATAAATCAGCCTGTCTAGTCCCACTGCAGAGCAAAGGCCATGATATAATAACAAACTAATTTTTAATTATCACTAATGAGATTATTACTTAATAAGACGTATCTAATCATATCTACGGTATTTGTGAAGGCAATTATTAAAGACTCTTATGGTATTATCGGCAATAGGAGACATTTTTCGCAGATTCATTCACGATTACAATGCCTATGAGAAAATGCATCATTATCAGTAGGCCAATTATTAACTAGTATCTAAAGTTCACTGCTGAAATAGATTCCCAATAAAAGTCAATTAAAGGGTGACATTTCAGTAATGGTTATGGCTTGATACCCATATTTAAGAGCTTTGGAAAGAGACTCCGCCTTTTGATCGCGGCTCATTTACATGAGGAGAATTTTAAGCCTTGAATAAGAATAGAAAAAAGAGAAAATTGTTGACTCGTAAACAGAAGGTATGTATGCATTTAGCTAGTCGCATATAGACTGGCAAGAATCTCCTCGCATTTCTAAATATATACGTGAATTGCCGCCTGTAAGCGCGTTCGTGTAGTCAACACAGAAGTAAAAAACTTAAAACTTTGGAAAAAACGACCCGTCACATTGGCACGCATGGCATGTTGGTGACGCAAACCCATAAGTTTTGACCCTACCAAAAATTGCTCAACACGGCTAAAGAACCTTTTACTTCAAAAATAATATATAAAGTTTTCAAATCACAGTTGGGGAAATCATTCCGATCCAGCCCGTCCCTTCCTGCCCCCTACCAGCGACCCCCTAAGCCGAGCTCCGTACCCCAAAGGGAGTGCCCTTAGCGAGTAGTCGCTTAGTTTTAAAGTCTCGTATGGTATCTCATACAACAAAACTCGGTATTATCTATGGAAAATAACAAGGTTTTATTCCATATTTGAGTGTAAACGTGCGAGTCTCGCGTAAGATATTCGAATAGAAATACTCGCCTGTCAAAGGCAAGAAACTAGTCGTGTAAACGAGCTTATAAAAGCTAATAGCTTTACATCCATAAAAGGATGTCATTGTCCTATTTCCAATGTTTACCTGAGGATGCAGATTTTTTAGTTTTCTAGTAATTGTGTCGTTAATGAGTTATTTGTATGTAAGTACGACATAAGAACTATGTTCATTGTTATTTATTGAAAGGAAGCGGATATTGCTCTCTACGTGAGTTCACTGGAAATTGACTACTTTGATATACTACATCACACATTACACATACACACAAACATACACACATTCTACATTTATACATCTAAATACGCATGAAAGTGAATCATCATCATCATTTCAGCCGAAAGACGTCCACTGCTGGACATAGGCCTCCCCCAAGCTCCGCCACTTCGACCGATTATGTGCTTCCCGCATCCAGTCTTGCGCATAGTTTGCTATAATTATGTGCTTCCCGCATCCAGTCTTGCGCATAGTTTGCTATAATTATCATTCACAAAGTCCATCCATCGTTTCTTTGATATTCCTCTACTCTTATAGCCATCGACATCGACTTCATACTCAAATCTTCAAACATATTATATCTGCACAATTTACACCGACTTGTCTACCTAATCAAACAGTGAAAAAACATTTTGGCACTATTACCTTGTAATGAAACTGAAAATCAAGGGTTCTGAAAACCTCTTTTTCATAAATTAAGATAGTAATTTACTCTGTGTTCTTGTAATTCTATCATAGCAACGTGACTCAAAAAATACTGATTTCAAATTAATAGTAATTACTGTTTTATGATGAGCAGCAATTGTTTGATAATAATAGCTTAGCTGACTTAATGCCATTTAATTATTGAAATATTGAGGAAGAATTGAACATTAAGAACCAAATCATAGGTAACCTTGTAACCTTAGTAGGTTTAACTGAAAAAAAAAAAACTTCAGAATCTCAACATTATAATACCTAGTGCTCACTGCTGGGGACACGGGCCTCCTCTCGGTGTGTGGGTGTGAGCCACGTGATCCATCATGCGGGGCGCAGTGCGGGTTGGTACATATATGTCACATGTCTTCGAATTTTTGGTTCTAGTACATGCCAGTTTCCTCAAGATGTTTTCCTTCACCCTTTTTGGGAGCAGTGGTGATGAAATAAAATACACAAAGTAAAGTGCCTGCCTGGAGATCCAGGCAGAGTCCAGATGGAGTCACAACCTAAACTCGTAAGTCGAGGCCGACAGCTCTGGGCCACCACTGCTCGACAACACTAATGAAGCAATTTTCTTAATTATATATTTCGTACAAAATTAAATCCAGATTAACATCAGATGATTTCTCAAATATTGGTGCAATTAAAGTAAATAGATGAATTTGTAGATATTTAAATGTTAATTACCTAAATATTAAAAAAAAATATTTTACTGATTGCAGTCAATGGATATCTTTAATTATTATTTTTTCCGGAAGCTTTTAACTCAAAATGTTATTCATCGGTAAGTAATAAATCTTTATTTAGACATAAAAAATATGCAGCCAGGTAAAACCTGTAAATCATCAAACGACATTTTTTCACTGGCTTCAGTGCCAACAGTTTCAGTGATCAATTTCGAGTGCTCTCAACTAACGGTTATTTTGATTTACAGGATACTTATCGTGTTATTTGGCTCTCTCATCAATCTTTTATATCGGTCAGAAGGTAACATATAAGTTGGTCGAAAAAATATGATTGCACTTTCGGGCTTCTGACAAAATAATTACAGCCGCACGGGTCAATCGATCAGGTTAAGCTATGCTTGTCGCGGTTCGGCCGTAGATGGGTGACTATATCTTTACTTAGCCAGACCCCAACGTGTTTCTGTAGGCACGTTTAACCGTTTATACTGGCTGTCTTTCACGGACCTCTGACAGTCGTTCCGTGTCGTCAGAAGCCCGTAAGTCTGACAACTAGACTATTCTTACCAAAGCGTATCGTATTACCCAGTAACTGTGTTGTGAAGGTCAGATAGGCAGTCGCTCCATATAAAATACTGGTGTTCAGCTGCATCCGGTTAGACTGGAAGCCGATCACAACATACTTGGCAAAAGGCTAGGCAGATGACTTTCAGTATCAAAACCTACGTCAAAGAGTCTCAAGAAATAAACTCGACAGAGGCTTTTGACAGAACTACTGCGCAATTTGGTAATATAGACTAGACTCATATACTCACGATTTTATATCTCCTATGCTATCCTAGTCAAATCAAAAGAACAAAAACTTTTTCCAAAAAAAAAACTACCGACTTCCAAAAAAACACTACAAAGTGAAAAATAACTTTAATTTCGGAAGTCGGTGTCTTTGGAGCTGTATTTGAGTTTTTTGTCACCGCCTTCCGAAATTAAAGTTATTTTTCACTTTGTAGTGTTTTTTTGGAAGTCGGTAGTTTTTTTTTTGGAAAAAGTTTTTATTTTTCACTTTTTAGTGGTTCACATGTGCTTACCCCTTCACAGCGTACCGGCGTGATGTTATGTTATGAACTGGTGTAAACAATAGACAGACATGCGATTTCGGCAATCCCAGTCCATTTGCTATCATTTATTGAGGAGTTCCGTTGCCTATCTCCGAAGTTCTTCATCAGATCTTCACGAAATTGAAATGGGACCACTACGAGAAAGTACTCTTCCAAAAAATACCTAAATCGCTTTGTGTGCCTATAAAATTTGAAGAGTTCTCTCTATTTCTCCAGGATCCCATCATCAGATCCTGATTTGATGATCATGGGACCACCTGGGAAGTATACCCTTTCAAACAAAAAAAACAAAATCCAAATCGGTCCAGCCATCTTCGAGTAATCGGGGAACATACATAAAAAAAAAAAAAAAAAAAAAAAAAAAAAAAAAAAAAAAAAAAAAAAAGGTTCCGACGAATTGATAACCTCCTCCTTTTTGAAGTCGGTTAAAAAGGATTCTTCGCTTGAATCTTAATTTGACTGATAGACACAATGAATAGGTATGTCAGTCAAAGCTAGCAGGCTTCTTATTTCAAAGCTATGCGCATTGCGTATGCTCTAGCGCATTAATAGACCAAGAAAAAGGTATTCAAGTCAAGGGCAGGAAGGGGCTTGATTGAATTGTTTAACTTAATTATGTAGATTAGGAATTAAGCCAGATTAACACCCGTTTTGTAAAGGCTGATTAAAACAATAATTATCTTACCCGCTGTTTAATCATTTTATACAGTTTTTTACGTTTTTAGTATTGAATAGCTAGACCATCATTCAGATATGTATTCAGGGTGACATCACACAACCTGCTAGTATGGATTCAGTACAAGATTCTGAACCACACTGAATTGAATTTTCTTCGTCGGCTATTAAAACAATAATTAGCTTGGTCGCGTTGGTATTGTACTTTTCTATGAAACAGAAGAATTTTTTTGATAACCGGTCAAAAATTTGTACGCTACGTCTAGACTCATGTTCCGAATTAATGGTTTCAATTTTCGCGTGGAAATCCCTGCCATCTTGTATAACAGGTACCAACCTGGAGGCACAACTTATGTAATCCGAATAATTCTCAACTAGAATTTCACATGAATCGTTTGTTAGAAGGCTAACAAACAATTCATGTGTAAACTAAGAAGTTTTATCTAAAACACTAGTTCACGATTGGGAATATTTTAAACCCATTGTTATATTTGTGTTACAAATGGAGATAGTCGTCACTAAAACCGAGATACATGAGGTCGTGAGTTCTATCCCGGACCTTAACTAATATGTTACTTCAAAAACACTTTTGTTGATATGCACATATTTAACTTTTCAATTTATTTAAACCGTCATTATGGAACACGCCTAATCAAGATAGCCGTTGGTTTCCCTCTTTTTATTTCATTAGCCGTTTATTTCCCACTGCTGGGCAAAGGCCTCCCTATTCTCTTTTTTCCCAGACCTACCAAGGGTAAATCTTTATAAAAGAAGTCCATCTCATTCCGCCATCTCCGCGCTTTCTGAAATAATATTCAATTATATACCTACCCACCTTTATAATTGGGTACCTGGAAATAATCTCCGGTTTTCAGCAGAAAACCATAGTTTAGTATCAAACTACCGTAAACACAACGATACGCCCTTCTAACAAGACCAGTAAACACAACGATACGCCCTTCTAACAAGACCAGTAAACACAACGATACACTCTTCCTACAATACCAGTAAACACAACGATACGCCCTTCTAGCAAGACCAGTAAACACAACGATACGCCCTTCTAACAAGACCAGTAAACACAACGATACACTCTTCCTACAATACCAGTAAACACAACGATACGCCCTTCTAACAAGACCAGTAAACACAACGATACGCCCTTCTAACAAGACCAGTAAACACAACGATACACTCTTCCTACAATACCAGTAAACACAACGATACGCCCTTCTAACAAGACAGTCATTTCCCGCACACCCATCAGATAGGGAAACAATAAAACGTTCTACCAAAACAGCGGTACATAATAACATCGAAACATTAGTTAAATAAAGCTATTTACATACTAATACACACGTGTCTGATTGTTTGCCAGTGAATCATGGCACCTTGACGCGTGCGTGGGAGTCACAATGGGTGGAACGCGCGAATCGAAGCCTGGGAGAAGGATTTTTGGGTTGGTGGGCAGATAGAGTTAGCAGTGTATGATTTTAATGAGGTCTTAGGAAGTAGCTTCCGGCTTAGTTATTATGTGTTGGGTAAATGTAAGTACTTCGCGCCACTGAGCCTGTAGATATAAATTCGACCCTAAATAATGATCATTCCGATCCAGCCCGTACCTTCCTGCCCTCTTGCAGTGACCCCCTAAGCCGAGGTCCGTACCCCACAGGGGGTGCCCTTAGCGAGTAGTCGCTTAGTTTTAAGCCCTGGCTGGAGGCCTTAATTTATTGGGCAATTAAAGGCAAGTCCAGACAACCTATGAGGTTGTTGGTTGACTTGCATGAAGTCATTTAAAAAAAAGCAATGTAAGTACAATAAGCAATTCAATAGCCTTTTCCCAACTGTGTTGGGGTCAGCTTCCAGTCTAATCGTATGCAGCTCCATACCAGTATACGTGAAGCGACTGCCTATCTGACCTCTATAACATAGTAACTGTATAATACGATAGCCCCTTGGTAAAACTGGTTGTCAGACTTTCGGGCTTCTGACTACTCGTAACGACTGTCAAGGATCCGCGAATGACAAGAAGGTATAATGTGTATAATACATTAAACTTGAAATAATATAGCACAGAAATCTGGTGTTCGTCATGTCGTCACATCAGTACATTGCACCCATTCAAAAGAGGTCCGTGTCGCTAGAGTTTCGTGATAAACTAATGTGATGTGAATGTGACAACACGACACGCAATAATGTTAGGGAACAAAATACAGGGAGGTAGAGACATCGTTGCGGCAAATTGTAGGTAATGATTCATATGATTCTTAACTCCCCACGTACTCCACCCCTCCATATATTTTTCCCGCTCAGGTATTGCACTTTTCTAAGATAACCTACGAAAATTTTCAACGCAGGTTCAAAATCATATACTGAAACTATAGCGACAGGTTGTGAGTCGATGTCCTTGCCACCTGTGTAAACTTTCTTTTAACAAAATAATATACCTACGGGGTGTAACAGAAACCCTACCTATTGCTATCTTTAAACACTAAAGATAGCAGCACTAAAGATAGAATCACTATACAAAGATTCAGCTCAAAATAAAATACTCTAAAAATTGATACCTTTTCGGTTTCATAATTATGTTTCTTAAATTCAAATCGTAACAAACGTGTCACCGCACTACGTAGACCAGTAACTTTCCACGTTACTCGCCAATATCACGATAAATCTCTTCTGAGTGATGTGTTTATTTCAATTCAAAAAGGTTTGTTTTCTGCTATCAATGTACTAAAAATTCTCATAACTTCCGAACATGTAGAAATAGGATAAAAAAACCCTTCCAATATCGTTTTATTTCATCCAAAAAAGCCGTGCGCTTGGTATGTATATACCCTTTCCGTTACACGTTGTATATCGTTACATCAATTTTACCAGCAATTAACTCACTAACAAGCTACCTACCGTAACCACTTTCCCAAATGTTCACTTTCATCCTCATAATACTTTGATTAATGTAATTAATACAACTCTATGTACATACGGTGTGCGTGGGCGCAACATCGTGTAACTACACCTTCCTCAGTCTTGGCGTCGTTAAGTTCACCAGGGGCTCGTGGCCAAGTTAAACTACGCTTACCATGATTGGTCCGTAGCTGGGTGACCATCTTTAAATACCAAGACCCGTGCCTCGGAAAACATGTTAAGCCGTTGTTTTTTTTTTTTGTTGGGCATCTCGCATTTGGCCTTGAGAGGCCGTGACTGCTCAACCGGGCTTTCTTGGGGCTGCCATTAAGATTTTACTCTTAACGCCTCCAGCCAGGGCTTACAAACTAAAATTTCCAAACTATGCGACTGCACGCTGAGGGCACCCCCTGTGGGGTACGGACCTCGGCTCAGGGCGTCACTGATAGGGGGACAGGTATCACTATTGGGGATAGGCTGGATCAAATTGGCATTATTATTATTAGACGGGGAATTTAAAGCTACTGGCTGCTATCCCTGAGTAGTACATGGCTGTGTCGTCTGCGAACAGTGCCAACTGTGCCTTTCTACTTTTGGGAATATCGCTTGTGAATAGCGTAAATATGAGTGGGGACAGCACGGGGCCCTGAGAGACGCCTGCACGGATGGGATGGAGAGACGAGAGCGCCCCTTCGATGGGAAAGCGAAAGGTGCGGTTCGACAGAAAGTCTCGTAAGATGAACACGAGACGATTGGGCACACCGAGTTGGTACAGCTTGTATATCAAGCCGTTGCGTTGTGACCTTACCGAGACTGTTCAGTAAACTGATGGGGCGGTAGCTCATGGGCTCGGACTTGGGTTTGCCCGGCTTGGGGATGCCGATGACCGCGGCTGGCTTCTATGCCTGCGGGAAGATGTTATTGCTCAAGGCACCATTGAAGATGGTGGTCAAGAGCATGATCAGGTGGGCGGGGAGCATCTGGAACACCTTATTGGTAATTCCGTCAGCGCCTTGCGGGGTTTCAGACCTCAATACTCAATACTTTATTGCATTCCACATGTAGGTATTCTTAGGTGGTAAACTTATATTAGATCATATGGACCCTGTCGGGCACAGCAAAATAAGTATGTTAGAGAGGAAGCATTAATTGTTAAATATTAAACATTTAGCAAAACTACTATATTATAAAATTAATGTAAGTATTTACTGGTTTATTAAATCTAAAATACAATCAATTAATATAAAATAAAATATAATAAAACAGGTAATAATATGAGATGCAATAATAATTAATAGGTCAAATTTAAATTTAAATTTAAAGCTGCGAGTACATATATTATGACTTTATGAGTCTATCACTTAAATATTCGTTAATAGAGTAATAGCTTTTATTTAGCAAAAATTGTGTTAGTTTTTTTAAAAATACATTAATTTTCCCTTCTTTTTTTATTGGAGCAGGTAGTTTATTATATATTTTAATGGACATCACATAGGGACTTGGTAGAGTACATTTTTAATCTAGAACTTGGTATGTTTAGCCTAGATCGGTGTCCGAGTAGATAGCGTGTCTGAATGTCTTCACGTTTTGAATAAAATTCTTGATGTTTCCGCACAAATTTGCATGTTTCTAAAATGTAAATACAAGGAAGTGTTAAAATTTTATGTTTTTGAAAGAAAGGTTTGCAACTATCTGTTTGCTCAATGTGTACCAGGATTCTAACCAATTTCTTTTGCAGGGTGAAGAGTGTTTGTGCACCTGTGCTGTTTCCCCAAAGGGTGACACCATAGCTAAGCCATGCATAGACATAAGCATAGTAGGTGGTGAGAGCTGTTTGTAAATTGGTAGTCTTTTTTATTTCACGAAGGGCATAAGAGAATGTAAAAATTTTTGAGTGAGTTTTCTGTATGTGTGATTTCCAGTTTATATGTGTGTCTATAACCTTTGATGACGTTGTGAACTTCATCCGAGGTGACGAGAGGTAATGGATCATCAGGGTATTCAACGGGCGGGAGGGAGGTTCTACGTTCGACTTCAGCGTCCACCTCAGAGAGATATGCTTGGTCTACTGGTTATGAACTGGGCGAGCATTGGGCCTCTAGACTGTCAGCTAGACATTCGGCCTTGTTAATGTCGTCGAAAGCGACGGTGTCGTCGGGGCGGGTCAGGGTTGGCATGGAGGCGACTTCTCGGGACTTGAGTTTCCTTTGAAGCTGCCAGAAGGCTAGATGAGTAGGAACCGAGCTCGCTCAGCATCTTATCCCAGCCCGCGTCGCGTAACTCCGATATGCGTGTCTTTACAGCTCACTGTAAATAGCGCATGTGAGCTTTGTTCGCGTCGCAGGGAAAGTTGCTGTGGGCACGAACAGCCGCGTACTTCTCATTCAACAGTTCGCGTACATCGTCCGGCAACTTCTGTGGGGGCTTTCCCCACTGGAACTTCCCTTGAACACTCATTCAGGACTGATTGTACGTGACCCGTGAATGAGTCGATCGAGGCCGTTGTGTCGGCGAGAGAGTCGAACCGATCGGGTATGGAGTCTAAGTGGGCGGATGTTTTTGATTTCAGTGAATCGCTTACTTTCCTCCAGTCCGTTGCCACTTTGGTGAGGGGGGGTTGGTCAGGATCTGGGAGACCCGTCCGGGGGGCCAGATGCATGACAACGGGGCGATGGTAGGAACTGAGCTCGTTTATTGCTTCTATGAAATTCAACCGTAGGTTTATACTTTGCAGAATGGCAATATCGAGTAAGTCAGGTCTATGAGATAGGGAAGTGGGTAGGTGACATCGGGACGATGACATCAAAGTTCAGGAACGAGCAGAGGTTGAACAATTGTCTCCCTCTGGTCGAAACTACGGAACTGTTTGGCGTTGAGATCGCCCGCTATGATAACGGACTCACTCATGCCTAATAGGATGGCGAGGTCATCGGCGATCGGTTGGAAGTCCTCTGATTGGGAATGGGGAGGAAGGTAGACTGAGACTAGCGTGATAGGCTGGTGACCAGACATGCCTAGTTGACAGACTGAGACTTCCAATCGGCGGAGTGCGGGAGGTTCCATAGGGATGCAGTATAGGGACTTTTTATAGTAAATGAGAGTTCCACCCCGGTGGCAACGCGACCTGTCGTTGCGAACTATGCGATAGTTTACAATTTTCGGGTCACGATTGCAGGGTGTAAGGAACGTCTCTTGTACTAGTAATATGTCTAAGTGACGGTCGCGGAGGAACGTGGCGATCTCATCACGTTGGCCTGTAATGCCATTGGCGTTAAACGTACCTAACTTGAGGAATCAGATTTTTAAGCGCGAAATAACCGTGTCAGACATAATGGGGGCCTTGGTTGGTTCTTATTTGGACTAGGGCATGCGTAATATCCGGATACGCTTCGTAAATGGCATAAATCTGGAGAAGATTGCCGGCCTTCGCGGCGGTTCGCGAGAGCGCCAGTACGCGGGTCCACGAGCGGAGGCATGGGCGCGAGGGTGGACCTAACTAGCCTGGTTAAGGTGGGTAGGGAGGGGTGCCTATTTCTCGCTCATAGGGAGCGACCCTACAAAAAACTCCTATCGTTGCTAACAAATATTATGTCCCCGGGTGTAAATCCCGGTGATGTGCCTCCCTGTCGGGTATAGACAGGGAGGTGATTACCTATTGGTGAGCCTTAAGCTTGTGAACCTGTTGCCAGTCTTATTGTGCAACAGGGCCCTGGCAGTCTAGCACGAGCGGTTTAGACACACCTCAAAGACACTAGGTGAGTAGCTGTCCGTCCAATTCACTGCCTAGCCCAGAAGGGGTTTCGGCGGGTGTGTTGGGTCAACACCCTCTCGGATTCGTTGGCACCGTAAGGTTTCAACCGAGAACCACGAAACTGTGGATTTACCCAGAAGGGGCCAAGTGAAGCTACTAACGAACTTTCCGATGAAGAAATAGGTTGTCTTGAAAAAGACAGATTTGGATTTAATTAAGGACGATATCACATTTTTCTACCAATAGCGCTGGTTTTCCAGAAAACCTGCCTGCCTGCTGTGATTCCTATTCATGTAATTGGTACCAGTACCAATTACATGAATAGGAATCACAGCTTCGAGGCAACTATGATCTTAAATTAAAGATAATATAGTCTTCTCCACAGTGTAATATAAAAATTGCATAGCCCCATACTAAATCACACAAATAAGTTTTTCACCACCACAATAATCGCAGAAAATTCAAAAAGCGGCCAAGTGCGAGTCGGAGTTGCCCATGAAGGGATCCGTAGCAGCAAGTAACATAATATGAAAGTTCTAGTAGTTCGTTGTAACTTTGATCGATGTTTTAATAATACTGTTTTTTTTTAATTATTGATAAGTAAACATAATAATTAGGTACCTATATGATAGGATTTAGATCTAATTAAATGCGAGCCCATATAGGCTTGTGATAGCTAAACAAGCTAATATAATACTCCAGTTTGGCAAACAATATTATCAATTTGTGTGATCCATGTACCAACTCACTGTCACGTGAGGACAGATAGGCAGTCGCACCATGTAAAATACTGGTATTGAGCTGCATCCGGTTGGACTGATTGAATGCCGGGCCATCGACACGACGAAGAAGAAGAAGATCATCATGGCTAAACTTGCGTTCAGATTTTAGATAATCTATTATCTACGGTTTAAAAACGATCTTTACGTACTTTCAAATAGATTAAATTTTGGAAATTATTGTTGCCAGAAGCAAGCGACTCGTTTTTACACGCTTTATATTAGCTTCACTTGTATGTTTGTTTATTTGTATGTAACCGACTTCTTTGAGCGCGATTTTGACCCACTTTAAACGATCAGATTTCATTGAAACTTTGTAAACTTGTCGAGGACCGATGACAATTCATTAATTTAAAAAAAAAATAGAAAAAAAAACTCGTTTTTGTAGTTAGCAGAACTAAAAAATAGAAAATAAATAACCCCACGCTTTTTAATTGAATTAAATTATTTTCTCCTTTTTTAGTTTGGTTTTTAAAGCGTGTTTTTTAGTTTTTTAAACTATTATTTATTTAACCTAAGCATCACTAAAACCACCGTTTCTGTGCTTCCCAGATCAGTGAATTCCAAGCAACCTAGTAAGCAAATGTAAAAATACATTTCAAAGGACCAGAATATTATTTTTCATTTAGTTATGACAACAACTTCTGAAGAAGAGAAACTTTACTTAGTCATCATCATCACTTATCCAGCCTTTCCCAACTATGTTGGGGTCGGCTTACAGTCTGACCGGATGCAGCTTAGTACCAGTATTGTACACGGACTGACTGCCTATCTGAGCTCTACAGCTCCACTGCTGGGTAATACGATACCCCTTGGTAGAACTGCTTGACCGATTTTCGGGCTTCTGACGACGCGTAACGGCTGTCTATGATCTGTGAATAACAGCCGGGACCAATGGCTTAACGTGCTTTTTGAGGCACGGAGGGGTATTGGAATGTCAAGGTGGTTACCCATCCACGGACCAACTGCAGCAAGCGTAGCTTAACCTGATCTGTCTACTCTAAATACTTAACTTAATAGCTAACTCAAAACCGTATTCTTTATTTCACAACCTACAAGCCTATAATAATGATCCTATAATTGCCACAAAAGTTCAGAAGTCCTCGGACACTCAAGCCAACCAGATCACAAATTACAGAAAATCCTCTAGACCATTAACAGAACTCATGGTCACAACTCCCATAATGTACAAAGCAGACAGACAGACAAATCGCATCTGTATCTCATTGTGATTGATACTGTGATTAAACTGTCTTATCTTACAATATAAACGGTAATTAATTCAATATTGTATGTATTTTCTATGTTCCTACGATTCTATGGTGGCTGACGTAATTGTTTTGTAATACATTCTTCATGGATGCGCTTGCGTTGGTGGAAACTGCAATGAACAGCAGTCATGAAACAGGTATTTCCCCAATTATGGGATTGGTTGGAGATTGTGTGACATCAGTAACTTTCGTGTTGCATATCGCCTAATCATTTTTACCACTCGACAAAAAACTGGGGTGTTATAAGTTTGTAGTACCTATGTATCTGTGTATCTGCTTGTCAGTCTGTGGCATCAGTCATGAACGGATGAACCGTTTATGTTTTTTTGTTTGGCCTGAAAGGTGATTCAATGGAGAGTGTGCTTAGCAATGATATAAGAAAATCTGTTCAGCCGTTTGAAGATTATTAGCTCTTTTCTAGTTGATGGAGGGATGTGAGCATCTTCCACGGCTCTAATCAAGGCATTGTCGCGTCGGGGACGGTCAATGAAAACGCCAATCAGTCGAGGTCCAGCAATAATGAATGTATCCTAATGGGCTATTTTAGAAATACGATACTTTGATCAAAATATTACCTAAAACTTATAATTGAACTTAAAAGACCAGAACATAAATATATTTTTTTAATACTTTTAAGAGGTTTTTGTGTCGGGAGCATTTGAATTTTTAAATTTATCATTTTTGTTCTCGTCTATTATTAATGGAGAGGAGTAGAAAAAGTGGTTTGATACTAGTTCTTCTATTTCCTTTGGGGTTAAATGTGTTGCGAATTCGTAGACACTAGAAGGACTTTTTGGCTAGGACACGTCGAGTTACATATTCTCTGTGCTTTTCTGTTTGGACGCCACTACCTGTAGTAGCGTTAAACCTTTGCAACTCCAATAAACTTGACTGTGGTTTGGCTTACAGTAGTTGTAAATGTGGGAATTGTGGGAATTGGTATCGTATATAGATTACAAAATCAAAATTCATTTATTCAAACTAGGCTGATAGTCAGCACTTTTTGAACGTCAAAATTACATAAGACAGTCCCCCAAAACGCCCACCCTTCACCACTTCCTAGTGCTTCAGCTGGGAAGAAAAAGTGGCGCAACAAACTCACAAAACGTAAAATTAAATTATTTGCCATATGTCAGCTACCACACGTAAATATACCCACAAAACATAGTAACTAAACTCAAGCAGATATAAATAATAAAAAATAAAACAAAACAATAAACGTAGACAGAACTCAATACCCACACAAAAGCCTCCAGGCATAAACGGTGTGCCCGCTCACATATGCAATGCTGCATTATGTTCATTTAGATTTAACTTGAAGTAATAAATGTTGAACTAGAGCCTTCGGAGTAAAATAAATAAACAGTTAATTAATAATAACAATGACAAAACCATGGTCACCAAGACGACCAGTCACCATAAGCAGCATAGTTACGCGTATAACAGCATAAGTTCACGAGCATAACTCAAGGATCAGCCATTACCCGCCTCGCCATATTTGAGGGAAGGAGGCAACCCGACCCCCGACGCTACCGCAAGCGGTGACATCTAAGGGAACATGACGAACTTACTGCTGGTTGCCAAGGCAAGAATAATATGAACAACTATCGAGGTCGCTAGCTAAACACATGTTGCAATATATCTCATTAAAAAGCGGCCAAGTGCGAGTCGGACTCGCCCATGAAGGGTTCCGTAGCAGCAAGTAACATAATATAAAAGTTCTTATAGTTCGTTTTAACTTTGATCGATGTTTTAATAATAGTGTATTTTTTTAAAATTAAGTTACATTATAATTAGGTACCTAAATGATGGGATTTAGATCTAACTATATGCGAGCCCATATAAGCTTGTGATAGCTAAACAAGCTAATATTATATTCCAGTTTGACAAGAAATCTTTCCAAAAATATTATCAATTTGTGTGCCTCCTCGCGTAGTTGGACAAGGTGGTAATGACGTTCTGCATAAATGACAGTATACAATTGTCTTTAAAAAAATCTTCGTTCAAGTCTCCAAAAAGTAATGTTGTCATATTGTTGTTGCAAAAAACATTTTTATTTATGAACTCCATGAAAGTTTTCTTTGTACATCTGGGCGATTTGTATATTGCAAATATTCTATGATTATTATATTCAAATTAAACTGCTTCAACATGACCAAAAGTACCTGACCCCCGAAACCTGCCCCCCGCGTGCTCCGCACCCGCTACCGATCAAGCCACGCCCCTCGCGAATTATTATTATTATTTACTGAACCTATTACAGATTTATTATTAGAAAATAATGGTTCACGGTTTATGCATAAGGTTTATGTTTATGAAATTAAATGTTTTTATTCATTTTTATATTTAAGTTGACTGAATGAAAGGTAAATTGCGGTATACGATTTATGACGTATTAAAAAAAAACTACTTACTAGATCTCGTTCAAACCACTATTCGGTGGAAGTTTACATGGTAATGTCATCATATATTTTTTAGTTTTATCATTCTGTTATTTTAGAAATTACAGGGGGGGGACAAACATTTTACCACTTTGGAAGTGTCTCTCGCGCAAACTATTCAGTTTAGAAAAAAATAAATTAGAAATCTCAATATCATTTTTGAAGATCTATCCATAAATATCCCACATGTATGGGTTTGATGTTTTTTTTGTTTTGAGTTTCAATTCTAAGTATGGGGAACCCCTAAAATTTATTGTTTTTTTTTTCTATTTTTGTGTAAAAATCTTAATGCGGTTCACAGAATACATCTACCTACTTACCAAGTTTCAACAGCATAGTTCTTATAGTTTCGGAAAAAAGTGGCTGTGACATACGGATGGACAGACAGACAGACATGACGAATCCATAAGGGTTCCGTTTTTTGCCGTTTGGCTACGGAACCCTAAAAACATTTTAATGAGTAGATTATGTCAAAATTAAATGGAAATATCATTAATAAAATATAAATGATTTATACAGTCTAATAAAATAAACAATTATATGAAGTAACTCATACAACCTGTCAGTAGTACATGACCAACAACCATCTTTATTATTATCCAACAAAAATTACGAGAGAAAAGTCAAAAGGATTTCATATATCATTTGTCAGAAATCACTGCCGAGAGAGCTGGCTGAGTTTTCATAAAAGCTCGATATTTAACGTAAGTCCACCGCATCCTGTCTAAGTATAGTTTATCTAAGGTTTTAATTGTTTTACAGATAATTACGAGAATAACTATTACATAGCTTTTAATGAAAGATGCTTAGTAATGGGTAATACCATACCAATGCCATCTTATTAAATTATCATGTGAATGACATAAAAATATATTAATTTGTGATTCCATAAATTCTACAACGTGATTGCTATGTAAATACATAAACGGACATTGTATCCTGGATCTACTCGTGAGTACTGTTTTGAATATCCTAGGATAAAAACTGTCCTGTATCGTTCTCAGGCTACGAAACTCTGTCAAACCTTTTCCCAACTATGTTGGGGTTGGCTTCCAGTCTAACTGGAGCTAAATACCAGTATTGTACTTAGAGCGAATGCCCATCTGACCTCCGCAACCAGGTGACTGGGTAACACGTTACCGCTAGGATAGACTGGTTCTCAGACTTTCGTGCTTCTGACTTTCCGTAACGTCTGTCAAATATCAAAGAATGATTGCCGAGACCAACTGCTTGACGTGCTTTCCGAGCCACGGGAGGGAGGGGAGGGGTATGTACTCGATGGTCCCCATCCATTGAGCGATCTCGGCAAGCGTCGCTTAACCCTAAAGATCAACCCGCGCGATTATTATTTACCCACGAGCCCCTCCTGCCAATCTACCTGTCTGCTCAATTTTCAACCCAATCTGTACAGAACTTTAGCAAAATGAAAGCAACAAACGGACAGACAGAAAAGTAAACTTTCGCTTACAATCTTAGTAGGAATAACATTGATGCAGCTTACAATAGGAGATGATTAACATCTGCTATTATGTTGTACCTAATGGGAATGTTAGTAAAATACTAGTAGTGTAATATCATTAATAAGTTTCAGCCCACATGGTGACCTAAGACTTTGTTTGATTACTGATGAGTGGTTTGAAGGCGAAGACGCTTTTCATTGAATATAAGGAATGAGTCAACGACTAATGAACTTGGTCAAAAATTACAGCATAATCAGGCAAAAATGTTCCTACAGCTGGGACAACGCTTCCTTTCTGTGAGATGGATTTAGATATAATCCACCACGCGGGCCCAGTGCGGAAGGGTAGATGTCACAGGTCTTCGATTTAGATATAATCCACCACGCGGGCCCAGTGCGGGACGGTAGATGTCACAGGTCTTCGATTTAGATATAATCCACCACGCGGGCCCAGTGCGGGACGGTAGATGTCACAGGTCTTCGATTTAGATATAATCCACCACGCGGGCCCAGTGCGGGACGGTAGATGTCACAAATCTCTGGTCTTAAATTTTTTGGGCATGTCTGTTTCCTCGCGATATCTTTCTTCACCGTTTTAGAGCATGGTGATGATATAATTTACACGATGTAAAGCGCCTGTCAGGGATCGCACTCAGGACTTAACAACTCGTAAGTCGCAGCCGTTAGAACTGTACATTACAGCACTGGAGGGTTCCAGTGCTGTAATTTATTATTATTAGATCATAAATTGGTTCTTATAGTAAGTTGACCGACATGAGAGTACAGTGGAAATGAATAGTAGGATTGATATCCAAGGGCCTGATGCCTGCCAGGGTTGCGGATTGTTCGAAAAAGATACTGTGGCCCGTGGCACACAGGCAACACACAGGAACACGGGTGGGTTTTAGTCAGTAAAAGTCTGACACGCCCTCCTGCTCCATCCAGAGCGGGAGAAGTTATTTTATGATTTCCCAACATCCAAAAAAAAACCAAGACATTTTAGAGACTTTTAATATTAATACTATTGGACTTTAGTATTCCTCTTCTAGGATGAACTAGAATTCGTCTAGTACATAGGGTTTTAATGATTTGATTTGTACATCAATGAGTAGGTACATATCAAGCAAACTCAATCGTGAAATAAAAACTTCATTTTTCTTCATAACTTTTCAGTAAGTTCTTAAATTCTGCATACAAACGCAACTGAAACAACAACAATACCTTTTGTTTAATACATAATAATATACCGAGCCTTTACCGAGCGCAAACGCATACCTACAAACTAATTATAATAGGTAGTTATAATTTAATATAACATTTAACTTTAACAATTGTTACACAACCGTCACGCTAGGCCTAATTGAGGCAGAATAGAAAGCCAGCATTGTTTGAATAAATAATTATTGTGAATGTAGATTTTTATAACTACATTTCTGCATTGGGGTCCATATTGTAATGCAGGTAAAAATTACTGCCTAGTTTATTGAATTGCGTATCATAATTTTAAACGGTAAGGATTTTATTTTAGTGAAACTTAATAATTTAAATTTTATGAGTTCTTGTTTACATTAATGCATACAAAAAACAGATTTAACATGTCTGTGTTGAGAGAAGCGTCTCAACAGTCCGTGTGCTACTTCTGACCCGCAACTTGAAATAAAAAAGAGGATTACGTTTCCGGATATATAATGTATAGCATAGAGCAGAGAATCATTTATCGTACATCGACGATAGATGATTCAGTTATAATTGAAAATGGAAAACCTGCAAGAATTCTCTTGCAATTTCAACTCAGCCCATCTCAGTCCAATTCTATATAATATATGTATATATAATAGGCCTCTCCCAGGCTGCGCCACAATACTCTGTCCTCCGTCTTCGCCATCCAGTTTATCCCAGCCGCCTTTGTTAGGTCTTCGGTCCATCTACCAGACCAGGGCGTCCTACACTACGCTTGCCGATATGCGATCTCCACTCGAGGAGTCGTCTCCTCCGCCGGCAGTCGGCCGTTCGACCAACATGGCCAGCCTACTGCCACTTACGATTTGGTATGCTGACATCTATCCTTGCGTGATTCACAGGATTCCGAATACCTACAGAAAATCTAGTCTTCGAACGCTAGACACAAACTATATGCAAAGGAAAACTAAAATTAAAGGCAGTCATTACTAACCATGAATTACACCACAATTACATCAGCCGTAGCATGGATCCTAAAATAGTCAGTTAATTGATTAAACTGAAGCCTACTGAGGTCGCCTTACATTCATTAAAGTAATTTAATTTGTGCTTACAAGCGTCCTCCAGTTCCCAAAATGGAGGGACTGTCAGCGGTTCTAAAATATTTGACCTTGCAAATCAAGACGGATAAGCTAAATTATTTCATTTTAATATGGTTAAACGCCTCATTAACATTTAATTTAAATCTGAAAAGTAATTGTATGTTTTAGATTTGGAAGATCTCATCAGAAGCATCATACAACTTTATAATTATCATAGTTGAAAACACACAAAAAGCATTTTAAAGGTATGAATGAAATACCTAGCAACAACAAAGTATTAAATAATGTTGCTGTTGGATATGCTAATTTATGTTTTTAACGTTCTGAACTAAGATAATGTACTAGATGGTGAAGAGTTTTCTGTCTCCTTAGCGGCCTGTAACTTAGACCCTTGTTACTGAAGTAAGTAGATCCCTATTCGTCAATATGTAAGTATGTATAACCTACATTTAAAAAATTTAAAAGTCTTTTTGTAATGCCAAAATAACAGTTTTTTACTGGTACCGTTTTATAAGAACCGTATATACTTACATAATATGTATTACGCATATTTAGGTAAGTAGGTATATACGTTACTTATAAAAAAATGTATCTTTGTATGTTCCGGTTAATCTCCGAAATGGCTGTACCGATTTCAACGTGACTTTCACTGACAGATAGCTGGTATTTTAAGGAGTAACATGGGATTTTTTCCGGATAGCACGTTCCCGTAGGACTAATTCACACATTCACGCGTGCGAAGCCGCGCGTCAAACTAAAAATAATTATATTCAAATATAATTATTATTAGTACCCATTTTATATTCCATACAGTTTGAGAGCCACTGTGTTGAGTGCAGCAAGTGTTCAAAATGCGCCATTTATGTTTCATACCCGCTTCTTCCTACGTAAGTATTGTTTACCAATACGTTGTCTTATCTCGTAGGTTTTGTTTTCGTAAATGATTCAATATCTTAATTATGAGAAGATTATGAGTAATGAGCCTAAAAAGGCTCGCGTAATTAATGTTATGTTGATTTATCTTGATGCTCATATTCATTTGTGTAAAGCATATAATACGGTTGCTTAAAAAATGTTTTTTATTATATTCGCCTGCAAGAATCCCTTTCTCTTTAATTATGACATTTAGTGCGCAGTGATTTTTTTTAAATCCCAATTATATAAACAGATGATTCACACACTGATTCTGTGTTTATATAATTGGGATTCAAACAAAAACACTGCGCAAAAACACTGTGCAATATTATAGTCCTTTCATGTCCATACTTATTTAGTTGTGACAGGCGTAGCAACCAACTACCATCTTCAATAACCCGCACCCTTAATGAGGTACCCAATTACCCATACATACTCATATTTATATCACATCCTTCCCATAATCTAATCACAAAAGCCAATGATGATTAATATCATCATAACACTCAAACTTAATTTAATGCCACTTCATATAAAACATTAATGAATAATTCACCATGAAATCAAATCGCTTGGAATTCGTTCAAAAGGCTTGCCTATATTAATGCGAATTGCCAAACAGATAATGGCAGTAATATATGGCGAGGCAAAGGAAGCGATGGCTCAAATAATTTATGATATCTAATGTGAGATCAAAGCGCCATGCAACCTGTTTGGTTAGCTTAACTTTGTAAAGCGTATTAGAAGTAAAGGTTCTGTCCTATATGGGATTGGATTTACGGTGGCGTTGTAATTGGTTCTAATTATTATATGTGGCTACTGGCCTAACTGATTTTTGTAGATAATCATCATTATCTGCTATTAAATTGCCACACAACATCACGCCTTGTTTCCGAAGGGTTGGGCTAAGGTGTACTAGTGTACCTATAGTACAACCACATTTCGGCAGTTACGTTTGAGTCCCATGTAATAAGGAGCGAGCCTGTTGCCAACAACCGGGCTGCTACTGAGAAATTCCAGATAGGAAGAACCCTATAACAGGTCGCCCGATTAAATAGCTACTCCAGAACAAATGCCCTATGATTGCCAGATTGGTTCAAAGGACCGCAGTGGGTTGTCTCAAGCCTGTAAGTTTCCTGCCTCAGAAAGAAGCAACAGCTACATTTAGTGTTGTATAGTCGCCTTTAACGATCGCCCCAAGCCCAGGTTCTGTAAAAAGAGGAGAACTGATCTTTTAACATCACGCGTTCCTGTAAGTGGTAAGAAATGGTTGGATAAAAACCGGCTCCCACAGTTTGAACATGAAATCACACTCGAAGCATTAATTTACAATTTTCCGGTATTTTTGAACTTTCAAAGAGTCAGTCACCTAGTTAAAATTAGTTGCCTGATCCAAAATACAGATCTCCATGGAGAAGAACGGGCAAGAAACTGAATGGACATACTTTCAGCCGTGCAGAATGGAGTTAAAATAATATTCTATTACAGTTTCATCTACATAATCTTTCCATACTCAAGCCAGTGATAAATCGTTAACATAACGATATTGGGCAAATATACATTAGTAGCACAGAGCTTATAAGTTAATGATGTCACATAAATCTTTTCTTTACAAACTGTGACACATTATAAATGGTTGTACTTAATTATGTCTGGCGCCTGGTATTGAGTCAACGTCATAGCTTCCCTGTCTTGTCGCAGTCTTCTGATTTACAGTTATTACCTGGTCTAACTAAACAATTCTGCTACTATTATTATACTCGTAAGCTTGTTTTCTCACTGCAGGGCAAACGCCTGCCTTCCGTTTTCACTTTTCCTGGTCTACTGTGATTGCTGGCCAATCTTTTGAGAAGGGGTCCAGCTGATCCCGCCATCTCTTTCGGGCCATGTCGCTTTGTCATTTTCTGCTCTGTGGGGTCCACTGAGTGGTGGTCCTCCTCCTTTGCCCATTGCTCCTCCGACATGCGTGGCTAGCCCAATTCTGCTAAGAAATGGAATTGCTTACTGGAGTCCCGACAGCTATAACCTCAGACGCTTCAAATTGCGAGTGAATAAGTTACTTCTACGCAGCCGTCCATCATCAACGACTTAAACTGCACCCTAATTGCGTAACAAGCGTTCAATCAGTCTGAATTATTTTGAAGAATATTGCTAATCCATTGCTTTATATGTTCGAAAAAGTTGTCTGCTCAACAACGCAATGAATGTTGTTGAACTGTGAAAATGAAAGTCATTCTTACTGTTAATGTGTTACGAAATTACACATATGGTCAATCGAGAGAAGTTTACATATTTTAAACGTAGATAAATAAGTTTAAAAGGAGATGAAATGTTGTGACGAAGTTTGAGTATGAATGTGGATGGCTATAAGACAAGAGGAAAACCGAACAAATGATGGAGGTACAGTGTGAAAGATGATAATTATGGGAAAAAAACTTTTTCCATAAAAAACACAACCGACTTCCAAAGAAACACTACAAAGTGAAAAATAACTTTAATTTCGGAAGTCGGTGTCTTTGGAGCTGTATTTAAATTTTTTGTCACCGCCTTCCGAAATTGAAGTTATTTTTCACTTTGTAGTGTTTCTTTGGAAGTCGGTTGTTTTTTTTTTTTGGAAAAAGTTTTAATTTTTTACTTTTTAGTGTTTCACATGTGCTTACCCCTTCACAGAGCACCGGCGTGATGTTATGCTATGAACTGGTGTAAACAATAGACGCACATGAGATTTCAGCAATCCCAGTCCGTTGCCTATCTCCAAGTTCTTCATCAGATCTTCACCAAATTGAAATGGGACCAATCCGAGAAAGTACTCTTCCAAAAAATACCCAAATCGCTTCAAGTGTGCCTATAAAATTTGAAGAGTGCTCTCTATTTCTCCAGGATCCAATCATCAGATCCTGACTTGATGATTATGCGACCACCTGGGAAGTATACTCTTTCAAACAAAAAAATAATAATCCAAATCGGTCCAGCCATCTTCAAGTAATCGGGGAACATACATCAAAAAAAGGTTCCGACGAATTGAGAACCTCCTCCTTTTTGAAGTCGGTTAAAAAGGCAGTGACTACCGAGATGACAATTAAAAGAGGGATACGTGTTACGCCGACCCCAAATAAATTGGAAGAAGGGCACGAGAATGATGATAAAATAAGTTTAAAAGGGACTAATGGAGAGAAAAAAATGCTGCATAGAAAAAAAGATTTCCAGAAAACAGCTCGAAAACATGCCAATCTACCTAATTTCTGTGACTAACTCCTAAGACACATCAGCGCAAATAATTGCGATAAGCCTTAAATAACCGAAGCTCTATGGCAACACTGATTACAACATACTCGTACTAATCTAATTTGTAAGTAAATCGAATCACTAATGTGATCAAACCCGGTACCGAATTCAAATGCATAAGATACACATATGACCAGTCAAACTATATTGAAAAGGGTTGACCAACCATAATTTCTGGATTAATGTCTACAGCTTGTAAATGTAACAGATGGATGTTGCTTCTAAATGTGCTTTGCAGATGAAAATATGGTCATCCTTAATTTTTCATTGCTAAGGATGTGTCGTGTCTGAATGGTACTAGTCGCATAGGTAGCTCGAAAGTTAAGCTACGCTTTGCATGGTCAGTTCGTGGATGGCTGAGCATCTATTACATATCGAGACCCGTCCATGGCTCGGAAAGCCCGGTAAGCCGTTGGTCCCCGGCTGTCATTCGTACATCTTTGACAAGACTTGACGTGTAAGACTTTTGGCTACCCGCGTAACAACGCAGGTAGCCAAAAGTCTTACACTAAGCTTGTTTTCCTACACATCAAAAACACTCAAATCAATAACCGCTTCGCAAAAAACTGTCTAAAATCCAAACTTGCCTCTCAACAAAAGTTTATCACGGATCACAGAAACCAAACCGTTAAAACCTAACATATTCATATTGTTGTCAGTCAAATAACAATAAAGACATACATCGCAGCTATAACCCACTCTACCATGCGTTTCCTTGAACTTTTCATTTTGCTATGCGATTTTCAACCTTATAACTTAGAAATAGGGATAATGGGATTGGGGATTTTAACTGGGGCTTTGTTTTGATGTAAAATAAATATGGCATCCTTATTTGTTTCTGTTTGAATTGTGTTATTTTAATAAAACCATCAGGCCTAAGGCGGAATACGAGGTAATCGGTTTACCTTCAAACTACAAAGGCTATATTATGGAGAACATAAACTAATGATTTTAAATAGGAAGCTGCAATTTAAATTTATTTGTTTTGTAATCTGTCGATACTATATTTCAAATAATAAACTAATAATTTCAACTGTATTTATGCTCATAAAATTATTCTAGAGATCAGAAACATTTCCTTGAATTCGAGGTAATGACTAATAATATACTTTTTTTTGCGCTAGCAATACTAGCAGCTGGCCGTCAAAAACGTTGGTATTAGAATTAAATTGTAAAATTAATGTTTTTCGCTTTTAATTAACTAAAAACGTGCTTAATTACGATATATGAAGTTGTAAATAATAAGGATTACATGTGTTTGTGAGTTATTTCGCTGCAAAGTCAAAGAAAAATCAACAAACTAGTACCAGCTGTCTTCTAACGGACGGATTTGAAATCACCACATAACCCGGGGAGTATTTCTTTTGATTTAAGCCTATTTATCCATAATTAAATTAGTTCTCGTTGCACCTTTTCCCCTTGAACGTTTGTACTGCTCGTCCCAGTGAGCTATGTTGTAAACGATCTTATTTTTTCTCTTATTGTGCTGAACATTAACTTTATGCAATAATAGGATAAATTCACTCAAATTACGTTAGTGACCCCTTAGACTGTGCGTTATTACGTTACATACTTCTATTATGTACGTACTGAATTAGAACCACTAGAAATTAATTAATGTTAGAAACTGGAACTGAGGTCTGGAACTGAGGTCTACGTTCAGGGACGGTTACCGTTACCAATAAAATTCCGGTATGACTACCAAAACATTTCGTTCCGTTCCGTTAAGTACTTAACGATAAAATTACCGTTAAATCATGTGATTTAGCGGTATTTAAATAGCGTTACCAATATCGTTACTTCGCTAAAATCTAACAAGAAGCAACATTTTGTACGACATTGCCAAACCGAACCAAGCGCCCCGCGCGTCTTGCGATCGGCCCTTCTAAACGGAGCGGCAACAATGCATGTTACGACGATCGGAAAGACACGAATACGATAAGACTCGCGCTCGCGCGTGTTTTATTTCATAATCATACGGTACACAAACATCGCGTCGCGTCCGCTAAACATACCTACTTATTGTTTGTGTAAAAAATATTATTATGGGGCAAAATAAGTGTACCCATACTTCGACGTTTTCAAAGTGCACATAATAACCTACCTACCTTTCAACGTAATCCGTATTATTATAACTATATTGTTACTTTTTAATTAGTTTTATGTCTTTATGTAGGTACAGTCGACCATACATCTCTGGATACAATATTAAAACTGTTCTCATATCTTACGTGCCTCATAAAGGCGCTGTCAAGGTCAATTTTACTGTATCAAGAAACATGTGGGTGAATATTACTTTTTGGATACAGGAATATCTCGTTTTATAGAAATATTCGGTCACAGCTATTTGAGTATTTTTTTAATTACAGTTTTTCCACTCTGTTTATTATAACTTTCTGCAGCACAGAAACAATGGTGCCGATTCTCTTGTCACAAATGCCTCTAAACTAGACTATAAATCTTAAAACTTAACTATATTTTTAACCGACTTCAAAAAGGAGGAGGTTATCAATTCGTCGGAACCTTTTTTTTTTTTTATGTATGTTCCCCGATTACTCGAAGTTGGCTGGACCGATTTGGATTTTGTTTTTTTTGTTTGAAAGGGTATACTTCCCAGGTGGTCCCATGATCACCAAGTCAGGATCTGATGATGGGATCCTGGAGAAATAGAGAGAACTCTTAAAATTTTATAGACACACAAAGCGATTTAGGTATTTTTTGGAAGAATACTTTCTCATAGTGGTCTCATTTCAATTTGGTGAAGATTTGATGAAGAACTTTGGAGATAGGCAACGGAACTCCTCAATAAATGATAGCAAATGGACTGGGATTGCTGAAATCTCATCTCTGTCTATTGTTTACACCAGTTCATAACATAACATCACGCCGGTACGCTGTGAAGGGGTAAGCACATGTGAACCACTAAAAAGTGAAAAATAAAAACTTTTTCCAAAAAAAAACAACCGACTTCCAAAAAAACACTACAAAGTGAAAAATAACTTTAATTTCGGAAGGCGGTGACAAAAAATTCAAATACAGCTCCAAAGACACCGACTTCCGAAATTAAAGTTATTTTTCACTTTGTAGTGTTTTTTTTGGAAGTTGGTTGTTTTTTTTTTGGAAAAAGTTTTTATAATTTGACAGCACTGAGATGGCACTGAGTTATTAATTTAGTAAAAATGGCAATTTTGCTATTCTAAATTTGACGTTTTTCACCGAAAATGTTGATATTTCAGTTTGACAGCACTAAGATGGCACTAAGTTATTAATTTACTTAAAACTTTTTCCAAAAAAAAACAACCGACTTCCAAAAAAAACACTACAAAGTGAAAAATAATTTTAATTTCGGAAGTCGGTGTCTTTTGAGCTGTATCTGAATTTTTTGTCACCGCTTTCAAAAATTAAAGTTATTTTTCACTTTCTAGTGTTTTTTTGGAAGTCGGTTGTTTTTTTTTGGAAAAAGTTTTTATTTTTCACTTTTTAGTGGTTCACATGTGCTTTCCCCTTCACAGCGTACCGGCGTGATGTTATGTTATGAACTGGTGTAAACAATAGACAGAGATGAGATTTCAGCAATCCCAGTCCATTTGCTATCATTTATTGAGGAGTTCCGTTGCCTATCTCCAAAGTTCTTCATCAAATCTTTACCAAATTGAAATGAGACCATTACGAGAAAGTATTCTTCCAAAAAATACCTAAATCGCTTTGTGTGCTTATAAAATTTGATAAGTTCTCTCTATTTCTCCAGGATCTGACTTGATGATCATGGGACCACCTGGGAAGTATACCCTTTCAAACAAAAACAAACAAAATCCAAATCGGTCCAGCCATCTTCGAGTAATCGGGGAAAATACATAAAAAAAATTATAAAATAAAGGTTCCTACGAATTGGTAACCTCCTCTTTTTTGAAGTCGGTTAAAAATGGCAATTTTTCTATTCTGAATTTGACGTTTTTCACCGAAAATCTTACTAAATATGACTATTTTTAATCGCGATAAAGAGGTGTGGAGTCAAATTAGTTATTATGAACTAAATTCACAGCCACAGCTCGACTTTGGGTGTATAAACAGTACTATATATTTTTTCTTTTCTTTTGCTCTTAACTCGAAAATGGCGTGTCCTGTCGCAAAAATAATGGAGATTACGACCCCCTTTATTAAATCTATAAACCTCTAGTACTCAACATGTAGATAATAATTTTTCATATTTTCCATACAAAAAGTGAAATATTCCACGTAAAACACGTTTAAGCTGCCCCGTTGCGCGCCTCCGGCTCTAAAAAAATTCGCGAGTAGCAAACAAGTAACACGTTGCCGAAGCCAACAAAAAAAAATACCACGTGGATTCGCGATTGTCAAATTCGATTTTAGTTGTTTCAAAATTATTTTCAAATTTAGTTTTTTTTTTGCAGAATAGCTTTAAGATAGCCTACACTAAACAAACTAATTCAACTATCAATTAGTTTAGGTCATTGTACAAGAGAATCGGAACCAATATTGTATACACGCCGACGGTAGTCATTCATGATTTCAGTTTTCGTGTTGATGGCCCTGCCACCCTGTGTATTATAATCAGCACAGAAACAATATTGTATACACGCTGAAAAACAATATTGTGTACACGCTGAAGGTCATTCATGGTTTCAGTTGCTGTTTATTATAATTTTCTGCAGCACATAAACTATATTGTACACACGGCTACATATCAAGCTATACATTTCCAGTATAAGCTGATCTCGCATTGTATTGGATTTCCGTAGAGTGCGAGATCAGCGTAAACTGGAAATGTATAGCTTGATGTCTAGCACACACGCCAAAGGTAGGTGCACGTTCGGCGTGCATGTAACATTGGTTCTGTGCACACACCGAAAGATGCTAGTCTCCCCACCGTCATAGTTACAAAAAGATAGACGTATAAGTTACCGGTATAAGAATTGTTACTTTTACCGATACTAATACTGATAATTAGATAACGTTAACTGACTGTGGGTATCGGTATTATTAACGTTTTTTTATCGTTAACATAACGGTTATTGGTACATAAAAAATACCGGTAATTCAGTCTCTGGGCCTACGTTGAAGGAATTGGAATCTAGTCAAAAGCAGTGCAATCAACTGATACTGGAAAGGGAAGACAGCGAGGTCGAAATAGAGTTAATTAATAAGAAGAACACTGAACTTAAGAACCGGTTGGCTGAACTACATGTAAACCATATGGACATCCTTGACCAGCATCAACACGTCCGCCAACTTGTATAAAATTACTAACATTGTACTGACATACACGAACTTGCTCTGAGGTGGATATCTGAACTGGAGCTGGAATTAAGCACGGCCCACAACACAATCACCCATACGGCATCTCTCAGAGCCAGTGAAGAGTCTGCGATCACCAGCAGTCTCTATGACGAGTTGGTTAGTAGCGGGTCTGAACCCATGTATGTTGAGCCAATTGTAACGATAGACTTAACTGATGATACTATAATTAAAAACAGATTGTTTACTAGCCAACGTAATAAATTCTTATTTAAATAATAGGCACCAATGTGTAGATATTAATGGTGTGAAATCTTCTGGGCTACCATTTTAGTTACGTGTATCTCAAGGTTCAATACTGGGTCCATTCTTATTCTTAGTGTACATTAATGATTTACCATTCTATTTAAAGGGTATCTGTGACATTGTACTGTTTGCTGATGATACCTCTCTTATCTTTAAAGTAGACAGAATAGACAAGATTTTGACGACGTAACCAGTGCATTCTCAAGGGTTACGGATTGGTTTACCACGAATAATCTAGTTCTCAATGGCAAGAAAACTAAATGTATAAAGTTCGCTTTACCGAATGTAAGAAATCTGGGACAACATCGTCTTAGGTAATGAGGTGCTTGAAACTGTATACTCAGCAGTTTTTCTGGGCACAACAGTAGATGCCAAACTTCAGTGGGGATCACATATATCAAGCCTAGCGGGAAGGCTCAGTTCGGCCGCCTACGCCGTCAGGATAGTAAGACAAAGCACTGACGTTGATATAGCTCGGTTGGTCTATTTTAGTTATTTTCATAGCGTTATGTCCTACGGCATTCTACTGCGGGGCAAAGCCGATGAAAATCAAAATATTCTTATTCTTAAAAAACGAGCTGTTTGTGCTATTTACCAACTAGGTGCTAGAGTTTCTCTGAGAGAATGTTTTAAAGATATTGGTATTCTCACGGTGGCATCGCAGTCCATCTTCGCTAACATCTTATAAATTAGGCAAAATATACACTTATACACTAAAAACAGTGATATTTATAATATTAATACTAGAAATAAGGACAAACTACGTGCTTCCTTTCACCGGCTTCATAAAGTTCATAACTCATTTGTTGGGCTTGGTATAACCTTTTATAACAAGCTTCCCTCTTCTTTGCTAGATTTCCATTTTAATGCGTTTAAAGATAAAGTAAAATCCAACCTTTGTTCTCAGGCATACTATTCTATCAACGACTACTTAAACGATATGAATTGTTGGTCGCTGTGATTAACTCAAGACAACGTTTGTGTTCTTTCACCAGAATTAGCTTACCTACTGACAGGTCATATGAGTTCCTTCATATCATTGTTTATTTTAATTGACTGTATGAACCATTTTTTTTTTTCATTTATTATTGAATGTTAATTACGAGTACCTATTATTGTATAGAATCAAGTTTTTCCAACTTAACAGACAACTGTGCTGCTGGGGAGTTTGTTCCGCCACTTCTTCTTCCCAGCTAAAGCACTAGGAAGTGGCGAAAGGTGGGCATTTTATTGGGGGCTGTCTTATGTAATTTTGACGTTCAAAAAGTGCTGACTCTCAGCCGCGTTTGAATAAATAACTTTTGATTTTGATTTTCGGGATCTTGAAGAACTCAGTTAAAATTTAGTTTTTGTCAAGACGTGATTCCTTCAATGCTCAATTACACTTCACCCCAGTAGTTTCTTTCGGATTGCTTTTATCTTTACACAGAAAGTTTTTGTATATTGTGTGCTAACCACCACTGCTGAGACACAAGCCTCTTCTCGAAGAAAGGAAGTAGCAGGTCGGTAGATGTCACAGGTCTTCGAATTTTTAGTTTGCCGGATTTCTCACAATATTTTCCATCACCGTTTTGAGAGCAGAGGTGATGAAATAATGAACACATAGTAAAACGCCTGTCCGGTTTCGAACCTACGACTTACAGCTCGTAAATCGCGGCCGTTGGCTAAAATGCCACCACTGCTCTGAAGAAAATTTGATGTAATGGAATAAAAAAATGGCGCTCGAACAGACTGATTTTAAGTATGTGCTTTGAACAACATGGATCTTATTATCCTATATCAATAAATACTTAACAACAAAAAAACAAGTGAAACAATACTACGAGTATGTATTATTCTAGACTACTCGTATGTGATAAATCTAGAGCAACAATCAAAATAACACAAATTAATAACTATATTAATGCAGTGCAATTACCATTGAATACAATACTATTTTTTCCACATACCAATCTAGCTATGAAATACAAAAATGCAATAATTTCATAAACAATTATTATAACGCAGCTTCATTAAAATTCTTAATACATTAAATGATCGACATTTTTCAGATATTCCTGTTTTCATTTGCAATGATTTATGTGACATTTAACTTGTTATGACACATGTCTTGTCAGTCATAAGGAATTAGCTGCGAGGCTATGACATTCAGGAGATGGGTTTTAACTGATCTAGTTGTTTATGATGAAGAGTGGTAAGGACCATAGTGATACGCGGAGCGGATGGTGTTATTTGGGAGTTATGTTTAGTCTAGAAGCGGATATCTCTTCATTACTATTTTGACCCGTGTTGCTCGAAATAGTCACAAAAAGGAAAGAAATAGACAGATAAGTCTCTGCTATGATAGATTTTATGATTTATAGGCCTTGCCGTAAGGTTAGTTGTCACTTACTATATTGACGGGCGCCGTCAGTAGGGACTGGTCAACTCTTAGATGCCACGGCTTATTTTTTATTACGGACGCTTTTAATGTGCACGTCTTTTACATCGTTCTCATAATTATACAAATATAATTTCAACATGAATGATGTTACCAATTTTTCGTAACAATTTTGATTGATTAGTGTGATCGTGGCGTTTCTGTTCTCCGTACGTACCTAATACGTTTTGGAATGGGCAACTAGCTTAATTTTTCTGACTGACAACCTGGCCCTTCTTGACAAAAAAATAAAGTCTATTAAAAATTAGAGGTTTAAATAAAGGGCCACCAAGCACGATTTGAAATCGTGCTTGGTGGCCCTTTATATAAATCTTCTCGAAAATAAGATTTCTGAGGATTTTTTCATGATTAGAAGCTTTTGAGAACCAAAGCTTTATATATCGTTTGTGATCTACCTGTGCGAGATTCAATACTTTTCTTTCTTTAAAAAAAATCACTGAAAAGAGAATGTGGGAAAAATCTGTCAGCAATTTTAGCAACTATAAGAAACGGTCTACCCAACCTTAAACGCTAATCGCTCCGCTTATCACTAACCCCACCAATTCAACGCCGACCAACAGACACCAACACCAACAGAATCAAGCCCGGGGCTCTCATAATTTCAATACTTTAATTAAATTACGTAGAATTGCAATTACATTGTAATTATTGTTCAAAAGTTATTATACAGAGGTCGACAACTCTCAATGCGTCTTAAAACCGGAACTAATGGTCTTCAATGGATTATAAACAAAATCATATTGTGGTTATAATATATTGATGCCTTTAGATCCTGGTATTAATTGGTTTTTAATGCCATTATGGTTTAAAGCCTATTTATTTATACTAATGATCATAAACGCGGTGATGATGCAGTGTTTTGCAGTCTACAAATATAAGACGCTTCGTTTTTTGTTCATTTTTGTCTTTCATTTTGCATCTTTCCCTCTAAGTGATGTCTGAAGTGAAATATGAATTCATAAGTGAACCAATCAAACGATCTTGGATTTCGGCACTCGAATTCAGAAAGAAATATCGATAAATAGAATGAAAGGAGCAGATGAACCTTCATTCCTATGGAGTGAAGCGTCATCAGCTTTACTGGTTTACAGCAGGTTAAACAATCACTACTCAACTAACTAATCGTACTTAATTAAATATACCATAGTATATATACCATGTATATAATTATGTTATGTTTTGCGTGCATTAAAACCACTAGATCATAGTAGATGCGCTGGTCCGGACGGAATACCTTCTCGTTTTCAGGCCAAGTGGAAGCACTGGGTAAGTTTCCACAATGCTGGAAAAAGGCGCACGTTGTGCCCATTTACAAAGATGGTGACAAGTCAGATTGGGCAAATTATAGACCCATAGGTATGTTATCAGAAATGGCAAAACTTTTTGAGTCGTCTTTCTATCAGTATTTTTACTCTCACTTTAAACCATATCTTTTCCAATCCCAGCATGGATTTCCAAAAGACATAAACGCGTACATAGTTCAGGAATATTATTTTTAAGAAAAAATCTTTAATTATCACCGTTTCTAAAATTAAGAAATGCTAAGAAACAGATTCCACGAGCCATCCACATAATTACCGCCCCACAACGCAAGGCTATCATTACAATCTCAGTTCAAGCTCCGATATATAAATATCAGACAATGTCCTAACATCTCAATTGTTTTCTGATCATAACATTTCCCTGGTTACTGAGATGGTATCTGCAGACAACTTGCGGGTGACCTCACAAAAATGAATAGGTAGCCTTCACCCTGCAAAGAGTAGAGCCAGACATGACTATTTGTTCTCGTAAAATATTGTATCTGCCTATTTGTCGACCAGCCATGTTTTTAGATAACTTCAAAAAATTGTGGTTTCGTATTGGATCCGTATGTATGTATTTTCTCGGTTAAAAAAAACTAAACACCATTTTTTTATGGTGGTATCTTAAACATAAATAAAACGATAAAGGAAACAAAATGTCGTCTATTTATTAACCAAGTCTATGTAAATTAAGTTTTACATAAAACAAACCTGTAATAATACAACCCTAATAAAAACAAAAAAAAAGATATTTTATTACCTTCAGGTGTACAAAAAAAACACTTATATAATAAACACTATGCAGCGTTACAACTAGGGGAAAGAGTGTTTTCGATGAACTCTGGCACCCAATGTAAGATTTAACTTGTGTTTAGGGTGCCAGCGTCCTCGCCTATAATTGAACATGTATCAGTAGTTGTAAGCCGAGCACAATATATTATTATCAAAATAACTATTTACTAATAAATGCAACTGTGATTTAGCCTATTGAAGAACATATGTATGTAATTAAGAGGAAGAAATATGGTGAGAACTTGTGTTTATGTTAGTCTATAGTATGTATATAAATAATTAAGAATATATGACCTTATTAACTGCGTTAGGCTAAGCGATTGATATACGTAATAAATCTTCAGTCTTATCATAATTGATTGTCAATAGCCACTTTGTGACCTGGGTCTTACAACCATTCAGGCACATAGAAGCAATGGTTAACAGTTTATTTATTTTATTGTATAAATGGCCAGACAGAACATCATAATGGCGCTGAGCAAGGACCGTTCTACATCCACCAGTTGAGCATACCTCGTAGAATCTACGTTTTTTAGCGGCATTCGGGTTGTAAACCACAGAGCGATGTTTGCGCAGAATAGTGCTGAGAACAAAGAGCTGTCTCACAGTGAGGACCCGGCATTCGGTGTAAAGAGCCGAGGTGGGGAAATACACTCTATATCCAGTGAGATGGGCAAAAAATCTAATAATAATCTATACTTGACATTTCACTAAGCAACTAAACAACATCTATTATAATAATACTTAACCATTATAATTTCATAGACAGAAGCCTCTATAGTGACATTTACGAAAGCACAGTTCATTAAAGATTCCGTATTTCCATAATGTACTCATAATGACTGGACAGACAACAAACTGACATTATTTTGATTAGATTAATCGAGATCCACATTGATCGATCGAACGAAAGGTGATGCGGTGACATTTTGTTACAGAGGTTTAGAATATTTCTTAAGTTACAATAACTTGCCGTAAGACTTAGGCACAAAAAGCTTGAGAGTATACCTAATTTGTAACCTGTAAATATAAAGTATCTACTTAATGTGTTCTTAAATGTTATTTTATTATATTATTAAGTTAAGTAAAGCCGCAACGTTGAAGTGGGAATGGGCAAGCTACGTCTGCCGCTTGCTTAATGAGCTGCAGATAATCCTTAGACTTAAAACCAGTGCGATAGTTAACATTTTTAATGAATTTGGATTGCATAGATTCTATTTGCTGTATATAAACTAAGTAGTGAGGGTTCCAGTTATTACTGCAGTATTCTAAGAAACTGCGTGTGTATGCAAAATAAAGTATTTTGATGCAATTTATACCAGTATACAATTTACACGTACGCATTATAAATCCGAGATTGCCGAATCCGAGATGCCTTACCGACGACACAGGACACATGCTCCAAAAGGTTACAGTCTGACATTTGCTTATGCTCACATTAATTCTATTGATATTATAATAATTAGATAATCTATTTAAGTCGTTTTGTAGCTTATCACAATCGTGCTTATTTCCAATAGTCATAAAAATCTTGGTGTCGTCGGCATACATCAGAAACTTGGCGTCGAGAAAGTGTGCTTCTATATCGTATAGGTAGGCAGAGTACAACAGAGGTGCCAAAATTGAGCCCTGAGGCACCCCAGATGGTATGGTTACACAGCTAGACCGTACTCCGCCCAATTTAACAATTTGAGATCGATTCCTAAGGTACGACTCAAACCATCTGAGCAAGTTGCCACGAATTCCAAGCTCTTGTAGCTTACGCAAGAGGATGTGGTAATCCACACGGTCAAAGGCTTTTTCAAAGTCCGTGTAGATTACGTCAACCTATCCCCCACCGTCCATATCACGGACAATATTTTCGAGAAATACTGCCAAATTGGTATTAGTAGAGCGACCTTTAATAAACCCGTGCTGTTGTTGCGCAATTAATTTAGATATAGTAGGATAAACAACTATCTGGACTATTTTCTCCATTATTTTCCCCAAGACATTCAAAATTTATATGGGACGATAATTTTCTATTACATTTTTGCAACCTTTTTTATGAATACAATGACCACCCAAAGGTAGGTTAATCAAAAACTAAGCTTGTTTATGGCCTTCTTTTAAGTGTTTTGACTATAATTTGCCTCACAGAGTCAATGACGGCACGGTTGGCGCAGTGGTTAAGCGATTGAATGCTGCGCTATGTGATAAATGATAAATGATTTTAGTTTTGTAAGTAGGTTTGTACAAACACTTTTACACGTCAAACATATTTTTTTAAACTAGATGAGGCCGGTGTTTCCTGACTACTCTGAGAAGAAAGGCCGAAACAAACTCAGAGGTCACAGTCTGTTTTAAAGTTCAGACATAATCTTGGTCAGACCATGTGGATTGGTATCTGAAATGGTCGTTGGAGGAAAGAACCACACAGATTGAGTGGACCTGTCCAATCAGTGCACGCATTTATCAGTAATCATGCAGCTCAACTCAGAACTTGATGAGCTCAATGATCCGACGAACAATACCAAAGAAAGGACATTTGGGTAGGCCGCATAAATTACTCAAACTGCCAGACCTTGATTAACACTAAACGAGAAAAAAAAAGAAACCAAACAAAAATAAAAACGCCCACACAGTCATCACATTCACAATAATTTAAGCAATATAATACTTTACAAAGTAAATATTCATGTCCTAATTTAAATAAAATTCATCAACGTCAATGTGTATATATAAAAAAAAAACAGAAATAATCGTAGTCAAATCATTTCAAGATCATGTAGATTCGTGTCTAATATGGGCTTTTGAGGAAAGAACCACACAGATTGAAAGGACCTGTCCTGTCAGTGCACGCATTTGTTAGTAATCATGCAGCTCAACTTGAACATATGGAGCACAACGATTCGACGAACAATACCAAAGAAAGGACATCTTGGTAGGCCGCATAAAGTACTCAAACTGCCAGATTAACATTAAAAATTAACTGAAAAGAGATGCAAACAAAAAAGAAAACATGATCTACACAGTCCTCACATCACACATGCACGATGATTGAAACAATAATAATATTATACCTCTCCAAGTAAATATTCATGTTAAATTGTCTATAATAATCATCAAAATGTCAAAGAGTATAAGTTTTTAAAAACAAAAAACAACATTCAGTATCCAAAAATTGGAGCAGCTCAATCCCAAGCTTTTTTGTCCTCAATATAATCTTTAACGGTATAAAAGGCTTTCAGGCACAACTTACGTTTAAAATGAATGATTTAAATTTATTGAGACTAAGATCTTGAACATGGCTTGGAAGTTTATTATAAAAGCGTATACACTGACATCTGAATGACTCACCTATTTTCTTGAGCCTTGTTGGTGGTACAACAAATTTGTGTTTGTTCCTAGTATTTATATTATGGATATCACTGTATTTTTTAAACAATTTAATTTTTTTGTGGGCATATAAAAGATTTTCAAAAATATAGTGTGAAGGCACAGTCATTACATTATTTTCTTAAATTTTTCTCTGAGAGAGTGTCTCGGACTTAATCTATAAATTGATCGAACAGTTCTTTTCTGCAAGACAAAGATAGTCTAAATGTCGGCAGCATTTCTCCACAACAGAATACTATACGACATTACACTATGAAAATAGCTAAAGTACACTAAACGGGCTGTCTCTATGTCAGTTAAATTACGAATTTTTCTGCCAGCTTATGCTGCAGAACTTAGCTTTTTCGACAATTTATCTATATCCGCAAACAACACTATATCATGATTATCCTTTATGAGGTAAGGCAAGTCATTGTTGGTTCCCAGGACCCTATCTACGTGTGTAAGGAGCCTCTGGAAATAATACTCGGACTGTAGATGAACCAGTATAATAATGAAAGTATATATAAACAACAATAGGTAGGTCGCGACGCGTACAGTGATCGTGTGTTGAATGGTCGTTCCTTTTCGATAGTCCCGATCGGTGCGTCGGCGCCGCTCGTCTCAGTGGCCGCCCCTCCCCCTTCGTCTTCTTCGTACCCCTCCGTCGTCCGGTCGGTTAATACCAAACAGTCATTAATATAAATAAGAAACAACAAAGGACCAAGAATTGAGCCCTGTGGGACTCTCATTGTTACTATGAATCCTATTACTCAAGTATGAAATAAGAAGAACCAGAGCGGTGTTCCGGATCCCGTAGTGGCGGAGTTTCTTAATTAAAGTTGCATGAAGTACGCAATCGAATGCTTTAGATTAATCACAAAAGATGCCCAAGGCGTCATATTTATTTTCCTATGCATTGTAAATATGCAAGAGTTCAACACCGGCACCGGTAATTGAACGACCCCTTGTAAAACCGAACTGTTTGCTATGTAATAAACTATGTTTATTAAAAAATCTTTGCAATTGGTCTAAAATTAATTTCTCAAAAATTTTACTAAAGTACTGAAATAGGTCAAAAATTTGAGGGGTCTGATGTACTACCTGATTTAAACAAAAGTATTACTTTAATACTATTCTTCATAAGGTCAGGAAACTCTCCACAATCGACACAATTATTATATATAAGAGCTAAAGTAGGTGCTACAATGTCAATAATAGACTTAGCGACTTCTACAGAATTACCCCACAGATCTGCAGTCTTTTTACACGCTTTATATTAGCTTCACTTGTATGTTTGTATGTAACCGACTCCTTAGAGCGCGATTTTGATCCACTTTAAACGGTCAGATTTCATTGAAACTTTGTAAACTTATTGAGGACCGATGACAATTCAATAATAAAAAAAAAATGAGAAAAATGAAAAAAAAATACCGTTTTTGTAGTTAGCAGAACTAAAAAATTGGAAAATAAATAATAGTTTAAAAAACTTAAAAACACGCTTAAAAACCAAACTAAAAAAGGAGAAAATAATTTAGCTCAATTAAAAAGCGTGGGATGCCTCAAAAAGCACCCCACGCTTTTTAATTGAATTAAATAATTTTCTCCTTTTTAGTTTGGTTTTTAAAGCGTGTTTTTTAGTTTCTTAAACTATTATTTTTACATTCAAAGTGTGAAAGGTTTTTTATTATATCTCTATAGCTAATATGTTCAAAAGTAAATTCCGAATCACAAACATTAACACTTTCCTTAAGCAAAGACTCAGCCACAGAAGAGCTTAGAGATTTTGTAGTTGAAACGGGAATATCTGTAAAGAAATTTTCAAAAGCCACGGCAACTTGCGAGTCTGATGTTACTTTGTTGTCATTGATAGCCAGGCTGTAGTCAGTATTTCGGTGACTAGACCTTCCCGTTCCACTATTAATAATATGCCAAGTGTCGCGGGTTCGATTCCCGCACGGAACAAATATTTGTATGACCTACAAGCAGTTGTTCTGGGTCTGGCTGTTTGTGTATGTGAGTTTAAATGTTTGTAAACGCACCCACAATACAGGTGAAATTCCTAGTGTGGGGCAAAGTTTTAAAAATAATAATAATAAAATAGCATCATTACCATTCCACATGACGGGAACCTCGTGAAAGCTGAGAAAGAGAAACAGATTAAATATCTCGACTTAGCACACGAGGTTGTTGACATGTGGAATGTGAACTCGGCTGTCATTGTGCCGATTGTCGTATCAGCCAATGGACTGATGGCCGAAAGCCTCGATCAACATCTCTCGAGGCTCTCGTTAGGCGGTTGGGTCAAGAGCCTGATTCAGAAGGCAGTACTCCTCGATACGGCTCGCATCGTGAGGAGGTTCCTGTCTCTGGAGCCCTAACCACCGGTAGCTTGGACCCTGCTCCCGATACCGGCGGACCACTATTTTTTATATTTTTAAATGTTTTTTATAAGGTTATTTTATAAAAATATTTAAAAATGTATTGAAATATGTAGTTAGATTGAATAAACGAAATAATAAATAGCATCATAGGCATTTAACCCACAACATTTTACTTTCCCTCTCACGCCATTTAATCTTTGCCCGCTCATAGCCAAAAACACAGCAAGAATAATAGTGGGTCTGTAACAAGTTACAACATGGCACAACAATGCAGATCTTAGAGTACCTTCGTGAGATCCGCCGCTAGATGCGTGTACGTCCCACACTTGTTTCGGATGTCAGCAGAGTTCCAGGTAGGTGTTTTGTAGTGAATCATGGTTCAGGAAGTGAACGGGTATTGTGATGATGTCTTAATTAGGGTTAAAAAATATGTTTAGTGTAGTTATACAAAAATAGTGGCATTAAGCCTTACTAGGCATAAGGCTGAATGCCTAAAAAGCTATGTATGTACTGAAATATTATGTATATTCGATGGAGTATCTTGGATATGTTACCGGCCAAACCCGATTTCAGGCCAAACTAGTTTGTCCTAAGCCAAACTGGTTTATTAAGCCGGGGCACGCCGATTAAATGGGCTAGGTTAGGTTAGAACTGTGACCAAAAGCGCGCGAGCCGAGCGAGCGAAGCGAACGGTGCCGCGGCAGTGGCCGGCGAGCGTTACTTCTAAAGGCTGTTAACGAAATGGCTAATTAAGCTAGTTGGCTGCGGCATATCACGCGTAGGATAAGTCTGTTTGGCCTAGGACAAACTAGTTTGGCCTGAAATTGGGTTTGGCCGGTAACAGGTGGTTTTGTTATTGTTAATTGTATTAAGTTTTTATTAATTTTAGTCCAGAGGTCCTAGTTTAACTTTTGTTACTTTAAGTTACTTATAGCTATATTTGCATAATGCAGAATTGCATATGTAAGCGGGCATGCCCTTTATGCCTAGAGGCTTTTATTTAGATTGGAAGTTCTGTTTACGTTTTATTTTAATTTTCTATTATTTTTAGTTTTCAATTTTTGATGGTATATTGGCGTGTGCTAGCTGACATATGGCAAATTTTATATTTTTTTTTTGTTTCGTAATTTTTATTACCTATTATTGTATAGAATCAAGTTCTTCTAACTTAACAGACAGCTGTGCTGCTGGGGAGTTTGTTCCGCTACTTCTTCTTCCCAACTAAAGCACTAGGAAGTGGTGAAGGGCGGGCGTTTTTGGGGGGACTGTCTTATGTAATTTTATTTTGACGTTCAAAAAGAGCTGACTCTCAGCCTAGTTTGAATAAATGACTTTTGATTGATTGAAACAGATACATCTTGAAGCATATTGTTATTTATACAATAGTTCTGTTCAAATATAGGTAGTATGAATGCATTTTTATAGGTACCTATTTTTAATGGCTATCTTGGATCAATTTCTATCATGTATCTAAAACCTACTTACACAGCCGAGGGACAAAATCGAAAGATAAACAATATAAAAATTCTGATTATTCATCCCGTCTAGAGTGGATAATCGGAACATGCGTTTCCGAATGTCCACTTATGGGTACTTTTTTAGGGTGATCGAACGGAATAAGTTTTTCCATGAAACAGAAACAGGCAGAAACAGCTAAACGCTACCTGCTACTTAAGATCTTATGTCCAAATAATTTATTGCTTGTCAAATTTCTTTTAAAAACTTTGGTTTATTGCAAGAGACCAGGAGTTGCGGAGACTAGGAGTTTCAGGAGACCAGGATTTGCAGTTGCTTCAGATGATCCGTTTGAAGAAGAAACACTTTTCAACTTTTAATGGCACCTACCAGAAATGAGAAGATCATAACGATTCGTAAATAGCTCGTAACGGTTATAAATAATTTTATTCTAACATTGATATCAGAAAAATTAGAACATTAAAATTGATGACTGATTTCTTGAGTTATTTCAATTAAAATACTAATCGAGTTCCCATACATTACGTTACTCAATTATTGATTTCATCAATCAACTGAGTAGGTATTGAAATCGATTGATTTATTAATTGTAGGATATTTAATCATTCTAAGTAAACTAATTATATTGTAAGTTCCTACTTAGGAGACGAGGACTCAAATGTTCTGGGTGTAGAGAAAAACGTACTTAATTATTTTCTGTGAAGGAAATATACTAGTTTTCCTTGGGGTGGGCCAAGGAAGGGTGCTATCCATCAGAGATCCTGAAGCTTTTATTACACAATCGGACAGATCGGACCACGACTTAGTTACACTGCTTTGTAGGAGCCGGATATTACTGCCTGCTTGGGATAGAAAAAGAAGATCTGCGAGGATTCCCACACAATGGTTTGGTATTTCATAATTATGTAGCTGATATTTACAATTATTATTTCCTTACCACCGTTCATTATTCCTGAAATAAAGATGCAGACATTCAGCAGAGGTGTTTTTCAGATGTTACTTACAACGTGTTCATCCAACCTATAATTATATGGTCGCTGTTGGTTGCGTTGAGAACCTATTGAATATAACTGACAATACGATATATTCGTCACAAGAATACAAAATTGGCACATTTTCACGATAAAGCTATGAAAAACCTTAACAAATTCTTGAACTTTTGTTGTTCACCTGTCATTTGTCGGATTTATTTATTCGGTTTTATTAAATTGGGCTGCAGTGGGCCCTGCTCCACCAATCAGCACCGGGCCCGTATGGTAAATTAAAGCCCACTCCTACTCACAGAGGTCTGTGCCCCAGCAGTGGGAATGTAATAGGGTTATTACGTTTTTGCCAAATAGAACCCTGGAAACATGCTTGTTTGCCATACAAATTAAGATTAATTAGGTATATGCCCATAGATCCTATTTATTGGCAACCGTTCGTGTAAATGATGCATCGTAAAAGAATAAATCAAATTTTGAATTAGGCTTTACGATTATGTGTGGTCCAATGTTTAAAGTGTAACATAATATGGATCAAATTATTCTGATTATGCAAAAGTGCTAAAAGTAAAGTGAATAAATCAGGTTTCCGTGATTATGCTCGTCCTTTTTACAGCACTCCTTAATTCGATGATACGATGTTGTGCCTAGATAATTAAATCACCTGAATTTTGTAACAAATAGGTAGGTAGGAGCTCTAGCAATTTGAACTTCAATTTCTATGAGCAATATTTCGTATTAGCCTTTTACAACATCCAAAAGGGCATGCTTTTGCTTTAGAAGTCGGTAGAAAGCAAGATTCTTTCTTTTGTCTTCTGAGATGGTTGAGCTTCAGAAATGAAAACATTTTTTATTAATGTAAGTAGAACTTTTAAGACAATTTTAGAGGTCATTATTTTAAAACTAGATTGTGCCAGCATTTCGTAGCTCAATGATCCCTGAGAAGAAATACCGAAACAAACTTAGAGGTCATTGTCTTTTTCAAAGACCAAACATTATATGTATTATTAGGATTTTATGTGAGGCTGACAATTCAGAGCCGTGTCTGGAAGGGCCTTTTGAAGAAAGAGCCACAGCAACTTTAAGCTGACCTGTCCCAACAGATGGCACGCATGCATCAGTCACGGTGTAGCTTCACCCTATGTTAGTGAGCTCAAGACCCGTCACAAGAACCTACCAGGTATGCAATGCAAGACATCTGCGTAGGCCATATACAAAATATTCAAAACCGTCAGACAGTTATAAAGTCATGTATTCAATCTAGTCTGCATGATACTAACGTTCGCAATCAGTTTAAGAGAATCTATTAGTCGTAATTCTTTCCATACAAACTTCGAGAGTGTATTACTCCATAGTTCGACAATTACATCAAAAATTAAACATGGTATGGTTTTGTCTCTTTACTAATAGTGTCTGTGCGGAAGCAAAATACTAAAATAAAAAGCCATTTCAAAGTTAGGAACCAACAAAGATTATTTTTTCTTGGTAATTTAACCTAACTTTGGGCATGTTTAAGTTTAAGCTTCCCTGCTAGCCCGTATACAACAACGGCAACAACGACGGCGTAGCAACAACGGCATTCTGAACACAACAGTCAAAATCGGTGGGTCATGTGTTGTGTGGGTGTCACGGCAAGTAAACTTGTAGCTTGTCTATAATAAAATTGTAACAGGCCGATGTCTGTACATTAAAGATATTGAAGAAAAAATAGTATGGGGGGTCTTTATTAGAGCAACAGAAGCCAAAACAACGGTTTTTAGAATTTTTGTCTGTCTGTATGTTTTTTCCCGCATCACGCAAAAACCACTGCATGGAATTGAATGCAGTTTTCAATGATGTATTCCGAGAGGTCTAACTTAAAAAAATAGGCTATATAAATTATCAAGAAAAATGATTATCTACTTGATTCTAAAGTCCACGCGTATGAAGTCGCGGGCAAAAGCTAGTTGTTAATGTGTATCGGGTTAAGATTTATATAGGTATATGCCACACGACATAAAGTGTTATAATATTACTTCCTTTATTTCATGAAATACATATAAATTATGTTTTCAAATATTCGAATATAAAATACATAAAAACATTAAAAAATATAAAAATAGTAGCCCACCGGTATCGGGAACAGAGCCGAAGCTACCGATGGTCAGGGCTCCAGAGAGAGGAACCTCCTAACAATGCGAGCCGTGTCAAGAAGTACCGCTCTCTGAATTAGGCCCTTGGCCCAGCTGTTGGTCGAGGCTCTTTGCTATCAAGCCATTGGCTGTAACGACTATCGGTACAATGATCGCTGAGTCCACATCCCACATGTCGACAACCTAACGAGCTAAGTCAAGTTACTTGATTTGTTTATCTTTTTCGGCTTTCACGAGGTTCCCGTCATGCGGGACCGTTATAGTAACGATCATTGCACGCCGCATTAGTCGATCCGCCACTACTATATCAGGCTTATTGGCAACAATAGTCCTGTCAGTGATGATGGATCGATCCCAGTACAGTGTGATTTGTCCATTTTCGAGAACTGGGTCGGGCACATACCTATAGTACGGCACTTCTAATTCCACAAGGCTGTATTTCAGAGCAAGTACTCCTCGTTCGGTGGAGGTCTGCCCAACTTGGGCGGAGCACCGCCTTGTCCTCGTGGAGGCGATCGGCGGCGGCGATCTCTCGCATCCGGCCCTGGTCCAGGCCATGGTACGGAGCGAGAGTGCATGGTTAGCCGTCACCCCCTTCTGCGAAGCAGTAATACTCGCGAAGAGGGAGGCGGCGCACGTGAGGGAGACGCAGTACATGAGCCCTCACGGCCATGGCCGCCGCGGGAGACGCCCTGGGCGTCGGGAATCCTAGGCTGATTCCCGGCCACCGTAGGTGCGGGCTTGCGGACGGCGAGTAATGGGTAGCTCGCTGTCCGGCAAGGACCAAGCCCGGGTCGACGGCGCGTTGTGTTCCACGCACGCCTCAAAGAGATGTCAGCACCAACTGGTGGGGTCCGCAAGGGCCGATGCCTACCAGGGGTGCGGGTTGTTCGAAAGAGATACCGCGGCCCCTGGCACACAGGCAACTGAGGGAACACGGTGGGTTTTAGTCAGTAAAAGTCTGACACGCCCTCCTGCTCCACCCAGAGCGGGAGAAGTTATTTGACGATTTCCCACACAAAAAAAAAGTACTCCTCGTTAGCTAGACGAGAACACCCGGAGATAATGAGTCTGATTGATTCATCCGGACCGTGGCATGCCCGACAGATGTCAACCGTGCCGTCTTTCACAATAAATTTCCGGTAATTGTTCGTCATCATAACTTCGTTCATAATTGCACAGACAAAACCTTCGGTTTCCCCAAAGAGGTCACCGAAACGCAGCCAGGCCACGGACGCTAGTAGGTCTACATCGGGTCCATGTAGGGCCCGGAAAAAGCGTCCGTAAAGCTCCTTACTCTGCCATGCCTCCATGCGATTATTAGTGTTAAGTACTACATGCTTGCGCCAGTCCTCTTTAGCCAAGGAGAGCGGGGTGAGGCCTTTGTCCACCGCGACCACATCTCGATGCATCCCCACGTCGGCCTCTAGGAAATATTCCCTGAGACTGATAATCCGTACATGCAGCAACGTATTATTGCTATGATGATAATTTTAATTGACATTTAATCATTGTTACGTAATTATGATGACGAAATTTAATTATTTGTACGCCACTAAGGCCAAACATGACTGATCTTAAACTATAATGTAATTTAATAACTTGCATGCTCTGTATGTATACTCATGTTTCCACAAATAAAGAATCTTGAATCTTGACTGCATATCTCGCCATTTGGAGGGTCTTGCGTTTAGGAACCCTCACCTCCAAACTTTCTCGGGATATACAGTCTCATTACCGATGACCGTGGGTAGGTCGTGCAGCTACACGACATGCCGCTACAGCCGCGCAGTACAGGATCGAATGAATATCGGTGAGGTCTTCGCAGTCATCAAAATAGTTTGACAACAGCGAATACAGAGCCGCCACCAGAGCCCTATTTTTGTTATGCATGGGCAAACGAGGTAGGCGTGGCCTAAGTTCGGGCGATATGAACCGATATTCCAGAATCACATCCTCCAAAGCAGTCCTCAATTCCTCACTGCACTGGGTTTGCACTTACGTTTGTAGCCCTGTCATCATTCCCCTCGCCAGCTTGACTTGTGTTGAGCCGTGGTGGTACCACAACAGTCTGCGACGGGGGGACGATGACATGGCTACTCTGCATTTCACTTCGCAGGCGATCAAGTACAGTGTCATCCAACATATGATTATTATTATTAAGTAATAAAAGGAGTATAAAATCTCCAAAACCAAGTCGGTACCGACAATGCTCAAGTATCGAAAAGTTCAATTAACTTAATTGGTCATTGATTTATGCAGTGGTTTTTACATAAAACCCGATCTTCCGAGGGACTTTTCAAATATTTTTATGCGCCTGTTTTACTAATAATAATCTTGCAATCCTCAATAACGTTGTACGTGTAAACTAGCGTCTAACTTCTCATCACTGATACTACCTCTGTCGGACACCGGCCTGGTGCGATAGCGTGCTTTTTAGCCAGGCCCACCAGTGAGTTCGAGCCCGCGACTAGATTCCCCTTAATGTCATCAAAAATATCATAACTAACATAACTCATAAGTCATGTCACGTTAAACAATAAAATTAAAAATATTAACTCTAATGTCCGTCCAGAGTAATCACTAGGGTAATGTCCCTGTAGTTGTGTAATTTTTCAGGGATTGAATTGTATAGCAATGATTGGATTCATTCCGCGGTCTTTTTGCGCTTCAATCATAAGAAATAGTCGATTAATTACAACAAAACTACGGCGAGAGTTATAAGGAAGTTAATATTTTGTAAGTTTTCTTCATTTACTTATTTTTTTTATGAGAGGAATATAAAGGCTATGTGGTTGAGTATAAGTAGGCACACACAATTCAATCCAGAGACCAAATAACCTACTCCATCTACTCGTTTACGATAGAACTAAGAAGCCTCCAACAAGATTTCAGGCACTCACTTATCAAAGCATGCATTCGATAGTTACGAATTACAACTAAACGCCTTACCAACACAAGTAACGTGAAGATATACAGCGCCATCTATCGAGCGCATAGCGAACTATCATATCTACAATCTATGTGAATCAATACATTCTAATATTATTCATAGCATACAGCCTTCAGGTTGTGCTTGATCAGATCATTTAAACTTAGTAGAGGTTTCCTTTACCGTTTCCAGAGGGCGTTGTTGCTTGTCTGTTAGATGAGTCCAATTCTCAGATCAGTTTGAACTCAGGTATTTGTTTACTTATCTACTTTGCCGAGGTCAATATAGCATTACCATTATAACAAAGACTTTTTTAAGCATCATCATCATAATCAGCCTATAATGTTCCCAATGCTGGGACACAGGCCTCTTCTCTGTGAGAGGGAGTGGACCATAATCTACCACGAGTTAGCTTCAATAATATTTAGGTACGTATTTAAGTGTACATTGAGGACGTTCTAATAATGATAACATACACCGCGACATTTAATTCGTCTTACAAAGATGGTCCACTCAATGTATCCATCATAAAATAGCTCTAGGCGCGATTAAAACATTGTCATCATTAATTAAGATAATAGGTACAGTACAAAGAAAAATAAATAATGTTTTAGAATTATGAAACACCCTCCCTGTTAACAATGTTTACGTATCAAATGGTAGAAGATATCTACCTACCTACCATTACATTCCATCATTAATTCCACCCCCATAACAGGGTGTTTCAAACTGCGTCATGCGTCTTAGTGAATGATATTTTTTTTTTAAATTATGCAATTATGTTTAAAAAAAAACATAAATGTTTAGTAGTCATTGGATACATGAAGTGGGCTGCCGTTGTAAGACACTAAAATGACACGGTGTATAACTAGTATACATAACTCCTTGTTACTGTTATTTACTCAGCTAGAGGTATACGAATTTGTGTGGAGTACGTAGTGCCTACAACTATAAAGCAAAAAATAAAAAAACTTTATTACAAAAAAAACCGCACCTACTAAGTGAAAAATAACTGTAATTTCGGAAGTCGGTGTCTTTGGCTGTGTGTTTTATGCCCCCAATTTCCGAAAATACAGTTGTTTTTGTATTTGTACTGTTTTTTTAAGGCGGTTGTTTTATTTTTAGTAGCTTTTGCCAGCGGCTTCGCCCGCGCGTAACTTTCATCCCCTATTTAATTCCCTTAGAGGTTGAATTTCGAAAAATCCTTCCCTTTCGGCTCTCTTATCGGTTCCCTATAAAGGGAACCGATAAGATTACACCTTACCTTACACCGAGACAAGGATTATTCCTTGTCTACATTATAAAATGTAGACAAGGAATAATCCTTGTCTACATTATAAAGGGAACCTTTGTGCAAAATTTCAGCTTTCTAAGTCCAGGGGACTTACTCAAGTTGATGACTTAGTCAGTCATCCAGGGCTTTTCTTTTTTTTAATATAATACTAGATTCCGCCCGCGGCTTCGCCCGCTTGGAGGTCGGAAATTATCCCGCGGGAACATACTACCGGGATAAAAAAGTATCCTATGTGTTAATCTAGGTTATAATCTATCTGTGTGCCATATTTCATCCAAATCCGTTCAGCCGTTTTTGCGTGAAAGAGTAACAAAAATCCATCCATCCATCCATACTTACAAACTTTCGCGTTTATAATATTAGTAAGGATTTATTTATTCAAAATATTTACGCTCATTATCTTTGTTCTCATTATCTCATTATCATTGCTGCCATCTAAACAAAAGTTCATTTATGCCTTTTCGATAGAATTCTGAGGATCTAGGTCGGAAATTATCCCGCGGGAACGTACTATTGGAATAAAAAGTATCTTATGTGTTAATCTAGGTTATAATATATCTGTGTGCCAAATTTCATCCAAATCCGTTTAGCCGTTTTTGCGTGAAAGAGTAACAAATATCCATCCATCCATACTCACAAAATTTCGCGTTTATAGTATTAGTAAGGATAGATAGAAGATATAGTTTTTACTACTGAAAAAACAAAATAGTACTAACTAGGCCAAGGATCGAAAGTAGAAGTCCTCAGTTGCCCAGCCTTTAGGCCATTTCTGCCTGTAACTTTCAAGTAATTTTCCGCCTTTTAGGAGACATGAAATACATTCTCTCTATAGGCCAAATCAATTCACACGATATCGAAATTTTATGTAACGATTTTTTTGTAACAAGGCGTGATAACAAGTTACACAATGACTGTCATCACTCGAGTACAGTCGGGTCATTGTCATACATCATTGTGCTAATGACCTGTCACTATTTCAATTGTCATCGGTCGATCGGCGCGTCGCGATCGGACAAATGATTCTACTCGTTGATATGTTTACTTGATACCACAATTAGTAGCTGGTCCTGGGTTTGATTCGCAGTTCGGGCTAAGTGTTATTGGGTTGTTCTATCTGGAATTTGGTAGCAGCCTGGAGTCTGGATTTGCGCCTGGTTAATGGTAATAGTTTCGCTCCTCTTTCGTGAGACTTAAAAACATAACATGGCGAAATGTGGGTGTTCTGTGTACGTCTCTGCACATTCTTTCGGGGAAACAAGGCGTGTTGAAGGAATAATACAGTAGTTAGGTAATAGAAAAAAAGTAAAACGGGCTGTTGTCCGCAACTCCACGTAAAAGCGAGTATTTTGCGTACGGGTGGGAGAATCAGTTATAATTCGATCCACCCCAGCTCCTGGAGAAAGGTCAGCAACGTCTTGGTGTTGCTGACAATCTCACGTAGGGTACTTGGGTTACCGAATTATTTTGCCCTATAATTAGCGACAACCGGGCAGTTTAACAGCACATGAGCTGCTTCTGTCTCGTCTTCCTCCATGCAGACCTTGCACAGCGGACTGTCTGTTACTCCTGTGACAAAGAGATATTTATTAAATGACCCATGGTCAGTTACAGCTGCTGTAACTGTACGCAGCTGTTGTTTAGTTAGACGGAAAACCTGTTTCGTGAGGCGGGCATCGATCGTAGGGAGTGCTTCCTCAGCCTGCTTGCACTCACTTAGGTCCAACCATATATTTTTTATGTCGATCCCTTAGTTCGTTTCCTTACCAGAGTGCGTAGAAACCCGTACCCCTATATAATAGAGTAGTTATGTGATTTACATTTACGAGGGGTGTTCAATAAAAAGTTATAATGGCATATAAACTCCTTGAACAACAAAAAAGTAAATACTGACAAATAGAGCCCAGACATTTGATAAAATAAAAAAATAAAAATTATTGATTTTCTTTTCTTATTTAAAAAATAGGAGTCATTTGTTTTCGTCGTGTCGGAGCGTGGTACGCAAAATGGATAAAAAAGAAATTCACGCCGTAATAAAATATCTCTGCCTGAAAAAAAATACTACTGAGCAAGTAAATCTAGAGTTGAAAGGAACATTAGGGGTTAATGCTCTTCCGTATTTTTCGGTTGCGGGGTGGTGTGCCGAATTTAAGAGAGGAAGAACTTTAACTAAAGACGACCCGCGCTCGGGACGCCCTATGATGACAGTTACCGAACAAATGATAAAAAACGTTGAATTTTTATTTTTGCCAGATCGTCGTGTTATTGTTCGTTTTGTAGCTGAAGAACTAAAGATTTCGATAGGAAGTATCCATAGTATTATACATGAACATTTGGGCATGAAAAAAGTATCAGCTCGCTGGGTGCCTAGAATGCTTACAGACGAGCATAAACAAACAAGATTGCGGATTTCTCAAATCAATTTGGAATTGTTACAATAAGATCCTGACCGATTTTTAGCTCGATTCGTAACTATGGAAACAACAGTCCATGACTTGGAAGAGGCCGTCATCTCCAACGCCTAAGAAGTTTATATTCCCACTGCTGAGACACAGTCCTCTTCTCGATTAGAGGGAGTGGGCCTTAATCTATTACGCGGACCCAGTGCGGGTTGGTAGATCTCATATCTTCGAAACTTTCGTTCTAGGACATGCAGGTTTCTTCACGATGTTTTTTGGTTTTGGTAATTTACCCAAAGTGAAGCGTCTGTCTGTTCGAACCTACGACCCACCAGTCGTAAGACGCGGCCGTTACCACAGGGCCACCACTACTCTCCTATGCGAGTAGGAGCTTTATTAGAATATATTTCATTCTTAATCTTTATTGAGAAAAATCTATAAGATTTCATAATAAGCATAGGTGAACAACCCTGCTACTGCGCTTGAACAACTTTTTAGCAAATTCTACATAATGTCAGACGTACCTACGTCAATTGTTTTCAAAGGATTTCGTAAATCGTTTTTCACTTCTCATGCTCTAAAAAGACACCACTAAAGCCCTACGAAGCGGGACTAAAGTGACCACTGTAGTCCCTAGGGAGTAAAAAGTAATTCGTTTTTTAATTTCCTTCATGTGACATAGACAAACTCAAACAGCCAGTAAATATACTATTATCTGTGGAGTGTGCACCATCTTTATTGCGAAAATGTTGAGAGTTTCAGTTCCATGGTTTTTTAAATAATTCGAATAGTAAGTACATTTAGCTTCAAGTATCGCGAAAATTTCAGAATTTTTGTTGAGTGTAATTTTTTTCGACTTTAAATAAATTTATTAAGAACTAGATTCCGCCCGCGCCTTCGCCCGCGTGGAGGTCAGAAATGATCCCGTGGGAATGTACTACCGGGATAAAAAGTATGCTATGTGTTAATCTAGGTTATAATCTATCTGTGTGCCAAATTTCATCCAAATCCGTTCGCCGTTTTTGCGTGAAAGAGTAACAAACATCCATCCATCCATCCATACTCACAAACTTTCGCGTTTATAATATTAGTAAGGCTGTCCAGTGACAATTGTGGTTAGTATGTTCCTTGGTGAAGAGTTTGACGTCGAGCAAAGAGCAAAAGACATACCTAATAGATATTGTAATTTTTATTTTATTAAGTAATATTTATTAGGTAAGTTCATGTTTTTGTACTAAATTGACTATTTTTCTCGCACTCAAAGTGAAAAGTACAGTGTGCACCTCGAGACTAAACGCCAACTTAATATACCCTCGGTTTCATTGACTCCCTCGCACGCTCGGGAGTCAAACCACCTCTGGTATATTATGGCTTCGGTTAGTCCCTTGTTATAAAATATACTAATATGATCACACATGCAAACTCAATCATAAACCCACTATATTCCCCCTGTCCTCGCCTCTTCTTGTTTTCTTCTTTCCCTGCGTCTATTTTTGTTTTGTTTTTTATTTGCTCTTTAGTTAGAGTAGTTCTAGGTGACACTGTTGCTGTCAAAATCTAGTTTAGTTGAAACCACAGCCAACACAAAGTTTCATCCAGTGACATTTTACGTATCATTCGTTTTTGATGTTGTTCCTTGCAAATAAAACTACAAATATAATATATGACCTAAGATGTTCAAAAGTGGCGTAATAAATTGCGACAAGCAATTCATCAGCAAACCGTGATGATCTTCGACCTGATAATCTCTTACAATTACATACTATCTGCACAAAATCATCAGTAACAACTTCATCAACGAATTGCCTAATTGTTGATTAACTTTCTGCGCAAGCGCCAATCAAGCCGATTATGATAACATTCGACATTGATGATCGAGGGATCGATGCGATCTAGATCGACGCGTGATCCACTGTCGTGATCTATGGACACGTCTCTGGTTACGACTGCGCACCGCATTCCTGGCTTATCGATGTGATACAAGATGTTCCGAAAATATCATCGGAATTCTTATACAGTGCCTGCGCAGTTTACGTAAGTAAGCGGCAGTACGTTGAGTACGTCCTGCATTCACAAACGCTGTGTCCTACATAATCAAATGTCTATAAGGTTCACTATGACGATAGTAATGACAGGGAGGCGATAGCATTTTTCGCTATGTAACTCACATTGAGTCTTGTTGACCAAGGTCTTTGAACAATTAAAAAAAAAACTCACGGTATGTAACAAATTCATAAACAATAGTGGACAGACTATTTCGATTAATGTATAAAAAGTATTTTTTTAGAATTGGATATGAGTTTCATAGCGAAATTTATTTAGTATGACGGGTAGAATCATCTATTCGCCATAGGTGATGATTGAAATGAGATTGAACGGCACGTCTTACTTACACAACCTGGGCAGCATCCAGCCGTTCGCGCTCACTGGCTAGTCATTATATTAGCTATTTGAAAAACACATCATCATCAGCCTAGCCTTTTCCCAACTACCTTTTTAAGTTGGTTTCCAGTCTAACCGAATGCACCTGAATACTACGATGCAAGATTTTATGTAGAGCAACTGCCTATCTGACCTCCACAAGCTAGTTACATTGTAACCCAAACCCCTCCCCCTCTTGGTAAGACTGATTGGCGGACGTTCGAGCTTCTGACGACCCGCAACGGCTGTCAAAGGTCCACGAATGACAGCCGGAACCAACAGCTTAACGTGCTTTCCGCACATTCTGAAAGACTCGATCAAAAATGATTCAAAAGCATGCTGAAACAACCGCTCTGATTTGACTACACCATGTATATTACCAAAAAAATAATTAATTGTTTCTGTTCGCACATACAACATTAGAATTGATAGCACTTAACAGCGACCTCATAGGAGATAAACCATACGTTTTACAACTTAAACCATACTTTATATTAAATAGTTCAAGTACGCATAATTTGATCACTTCATTTCCACGAGCAGTTAATTCAACTACTGTTTGAAACACCGTTAGTTTATTTAATGATATACTGGATTGAAATGTATTTCTTAATTTTTATTAGTGTCTGTGAGCAATGTTTTTTTTTGAGTTTGGGAATTCATCAAATTAGTTCGCCCGCTCTGGGTGGAGCAGGAGGGCGTGTCAGACTTTTACTGACTAAAACCCACCCGTGTTCCCTCAGTTGCCTGTATACCAGGGGCGACGGTATCTCTTTCGAACAACCCGCACCCCTGGCAGGCATCGGGCCTTGCGGACCCCACCAGTTGGTGCTAACATCTCTTTGCTTGACCTTGTAATAAGGGGGTCATGATAAGAGGTAGGTGTATACTGTGTACCTATCTGCTGTAAAAAGCTTTTGAGGAGTTCAGCACAAATAATGATTTTGGCAAATTATGGATGGGTGGAAGTGAGCTGAGTTTATGACTGTCACTAAATAAACAGACGCTCAATAGATATAATGATAAATATTTATGATAGATATATGATAAACGTCGGGAACCAAATAACCTTGAAAAGTTAGTAGCGATGGACAACGTAGACGGGAAAAGAGCTCGCGGCCGGTCACCTAACCGCTGATCCGACCAAGTAACCGCCCTCTCTGGACTGTTACGACCGCCATGAGAGAAGCTGAGAACCGAACGAAGTGGAAGAACATAATACATAAAGCCACGAAGGCCTTTCAGAGACACGACCTTAAGTAACGAAGTGCGCGACCAAGAAGATATGATAAACAGTCACTCAATTAAATCACAAAAAAATTTGGCTCTGATGTTAGCACTGTCTAACTTTAAGGTCTGGTCTGGTTTGGTCTCTGAGGTCTGGCCTGAGGTCTGACCTATAGCGTAGTCTGAGGTCTGTCAAATTTCAATGAAGAAAATCGAGCAAGATACTCTATTATTTCAATACAACTAAGTGTAGTGTTGGTACACACAAAAAAAAATAAGAAGTCTTGCAATTGACCTTCCACTATACATAGTCAGCATTACTTAGAAAATTTCACAACTAAAGCCTACTCACAAAAAACAGTTGTCAAGTGCCTACTTATAACGCAAGTCAAAATACTCAAAGCTCTATAAATTGACATTGCTTATGTATTACAACATTATACGGAATAAATGATACGTGGGTCATTCATGTGTGGTCTTATGCTTGTTTATTTCTAACTAATTAACTTGAGAGTAAGTAATGGTGATGGACATTATTTGATAGACAGGTGACCAGGAGTAATTGCGTCATCATCATTTGAGCCGAAAGACGTCCACTGCTGGACATAGGCTTCCCTCAGGCTCCTCTACTTCAACCGGCATTGTGCTTCCCACATCTAGCGGATTCCCGCGGCCTTCACAAGGTCGTCGGTCCACCTTGTGGGAGGCTTTCCCACTCTACGTCTTCCAGTACGCGGTCGCCACTCCAGAACCTTTCGGCCCCATCGGCCATCTGTTCTGCGAGCAATGTGCCCTGCTCACTGCCACTGAAGTTTGGCAATTCTTCGGGCTATGTTGGTTACCTTGGTTCTCCTGCGGATCTCTTCATTTCTGATTCGATCGCGTAGGGAAACTCCGAGCATAGCCCTCTCCATTGCCCTTTGGGTGACTTTAAGCCTTCTGATAAGGCCCATTGTGAGCGACCACGTTTCTGTACCATAGGTCATCACTGGCAACACACACTGGTCAAAGACTTTCGTCTTGAGACACTGCGGTATTTGGGACGAGAAGATATTGCAAAGCCTCCCGACGATTTGACTTCGAAGATTCGACGATTGACCTCTTTCTAGAAGTTGGACCTACCTAACTGGACAGTCTGTCCTAGGTACACGTACTCGTCCACAACTTCGAGTGTACCGCCTCCAATCGCCATGGGAGTGGGTGTTACATGGGTATTCGACATGACCTTTGTCTTGTTCATGTTCATTTTAAGATCCACTCTTTCGGAAGCTCTACTGAGGTCATCGAGCATTGCACTGATGTTCTCCATGGTCTCAGCCATAACAACTATATCATCGGCAAACCGAAGGTGAGTGATGTACTCGCCATTGATGTTGATGCCAGCCCTTTTCCAGTCCAGACCCTTGAAGATATCCTCCAGGTCGGCCCCATCGGCAATCTGTAATTGTAACTGTGTAACACACATTTCTTGTGTTATTCACGTTGTTGAGCAGACAATTTTTTCGGATAGATGAAGCAATGAATAATCCGAAGAATTTTAAAAGAAATTGCTTACTTTTAAAATATTTTGTATTGTGAATGAAAGTGTGTTACGCAATCAGGGTACCTACTGGTCAAGGTCGAGTGTAGAGTAGTTTTATACAACTTTAGCAAGATTAAGTATAAACTGGCGAAATTGTTAATTTTTCATTTTACAATAAAACGCATAGAGTTGAATAAAATGAGCAGTGGTGGCCCAATCTGTCAAATTTGTTCAATAAAAGGAATAATACCTCTACTGTCCTATGACCTAGAAAGAACCAAAGGAATTTGCCCTTTAAATATTGACCTTCACCTTAGATTCCGGAATAAACGGCCTATTTATAAAGAGTTTAGACCCCACAACAGCTTGGCGTGACTATGATTGATATCTGGGGGCCGATTCTACTAATTTGCAACGTTACACGTTAAACTGTGTTTCCACAACAGTTCGATTTCGATCGCCGTTCGATAGTTACATAAAAAGTCATTCTACTATTTTATAAGCAAAATGGAAACTAAACTTAAAACGAATTGCAACTGAACTGTAGCGGGAACACAGCGGGTAACCCGCGTTACCAACATGCCAAAATAATATGTTTTATTAATACCAAATAGAAAAAAGTTGAATCTAAAAATGTTACTAAACACGAATATGTGGCACTAAAAGTATTTTCTATAATTAAAAGACATAATGATCATAATTTTATCATTAACTTTGTCCTATAGTAAACGTCACGCTCATGTTCGATTTTGTTAGTAGAATAGGTTTTGACATTGTTTCAATCGATCGTTGGCGTAACTAAAACGTAACCGCAGCTGTGTCGCAGCTGGACCGTTGTTCATTTTAGTAGAATGCGAAAACGCTTAAAAGTGGTGATTCGGTTGCGGTTCTATTGCGTTTTTTTAACAAATTTGTTAGTAGAATCGGCCCCCTGATCGAAGAACATCTTATCTTGATCGATATTTAAGAATGTGTTTTACCTAAATCCTAAGTTACGTCATTTTATTCTGACACAACCAAAGTCTTTTATCGGGACAATCATCAAGTCTTAAGCCGTTGTCTGACAAACTTTTAAATATTAAAAATGTCTCCTACACGCCTACCTAGAGCATGATTCTCAGGCCGAACTTTGACTTTACTTGCTATGTAGAGCGTCGCATACGAATGTGAACATTATTTGTATAGCATTTATGTTCATATTTGAACGGAACGCTTGCGCATATCCCCTGATATGAAAATAAACGTTATTTGCAATAACATAAGGTTCACATACATATTGAACGCTTCCATTACTTTAGAAAGTCAAAATGCGATCTGTGACTCTAGTCGACTATTGATTCAAAGTTACAAAATATCTGAAAATAATAGAAAGAACTTAGTTTGTTATGACCACACGCCACAGGTAACAAATATACTGACGTTAACGAGTCGTAGTATTCAGCAGGTGGGTCTAATTAAATGGCATGTTATATTATTCGAATACGTGTGGTCCAAGTTTAAAGCTCTATTAATTTTGTTTGTTACATTCTGTTCCCGGGCAAATTTATGACTTCTCTTGAACTGCTATAACGATCAAAGGTGTAAGTTGTTCTCACCACCGGAGGATACGCTGCGGTAGCCCGCAAAGTTTTCAATTAACAGGTCAGTGTCAGGTTGTTTGTTGATTCAATTATGATTCGCGACCGTAAAAAATATGGCTTTACGAATCATAATCATAAAAATCAACTATACAACCCTGTCATTTCATAAATTTTGAATACTTGTTCTCATTGACTATTTCATGTCTTTCAACAGGATAAAATGAACATTTTTTTCAAAGAATATTTGTTTTCGCTACTACCACGACAATACATTGAACGCCTTATATTACCAAAAAAATTATCACAAGGTATCAATCAATCAATCAACTCAGCCTATCGCAGTCCACTGCTGGACATACGCCTCTCCCAGGCTGCGCCACAACACTCTAACCTCCGCCTTCCGCATCCAGTCTGTCCCAGCCACCTTTTTAAGGTCGTCGGTCCATCTAGATGGGGGTTGTCCAACACTTTTTTTGATAAGGACACGTTTGATGTGAGTTTTAAACTTTCCATCGCTAAGTTCTGTAACCGACTTTGGCAACTTGTTATAGAAGCGGATACTGTTTATTAGAAATGACTTGCTAGTTCTAGTTAATCTAAATTTTGGAATCCCAATTTCATCTTTACTACGTGTATTTAGATTATGGAAATCGCATCTTTTTTTTAAAAGGCCTAAGTTTTTGCGAAAATACAGAATATTTTCTAAAATATAAAGAGAAGGCAGAGTAAGTATATCAATTCCGTTGAATTTGGTTCTAAGAGACTCGCGAGGCTCCATTTTATAGATTGCGCGGATTACCCTCTTTTGTTAAATAAAAATTGAATCTACGTCCGCTGCCGATCCCCACAGCAGAACGCCATAAGACATAATACTGTGAAAATAAGCAAAGTATACTTATCTAGCTGTGGCTACATCAGTCAACTGCCTTATTTTTCTTACTGCGTAAGCAGCTGAGCTTAATCTGCTTGAAAGAGATCTAATGTGGGCACAGTTCAGCGAGGTGATGGTCCAGCCTCATCGAACGTCCATTGTACGTAGCTAGATGTAGTCGTCGTTGGTACCCTGCCGCAACCCGGGGATTCTTCGCACTCTCCGTCCCGCCGTCACAAGACATGTTTTTGGGGCTTGGGGAAGGCCTATATCCAGCAGTGAACATTTTTATTATATAATTTTTTGAAGTCTTTTGGCTTTTTAATTATGTAGTAAATTAAATAAACATTACCACAAATGCATATCTAAAAATAAAAAGGATTCAAGCAATATTCTGTGCTTTTATGCCAACTACATCCCATACTCAGAATTCTAAAGATTATATCCGCGTCGCCTATGGTTTAGGCCAATCCAAAGTTCAAAGTTGAACCGTGAATACACTACAATTAACAGGTTGTTCTAATCTCACTAACATTTGGCAATTTTAATAATATCACTTGATGTGCATACCATACACATAATTTTTTACTTTTACCATGGGTGCAAAAGGTTAAGCGGTTACAGACCGTTACGGCAACCATGACGGTTTTATGTAATGGCGCAAGCTCGTCAAACTTATTGAATTTAAATGATTTAACTTGTGATTGATGAATAGCGTGAAAAATTCAAAATTTGCAGTCTAGATCACGGTCCAGATCATATAGTTCGCTACTAAAACTTTTCTCGAGATATTATTTTTAATGTATTTTTTTTTAATGATAAGACTTTCTTTTAGACTAGTACTCATTGCCCCGTTCTTGTTTCCCCCTACCTCAATTTTATCTGATAAAACGGGATTTTTAAATTATTTTTGGGTGAAAACAAGAACAGAATGTCGGTGAATTGTACAACCTATATGCTTAGGTACTGAACCTAAGTACAATTGGTTGTACAATTCAGCGATTTATTCAAGAGGATTAGAAAAAACTACGTTCATCAATCCATCCGAAAAATTGGTGATCAGAAACGCCATATCCTTTCACTGACACCGTTACTGGGAAGCCCATTTTCGGCACTGAACGTCTGTTAAAGATAAAGATGCATTTATTTGTATATACATAAAAATGCATATATGGATGAAAATTAGTTTAAAATTGCTGGTTCAACATGTTTTGCCATATTCGGCGTACAAAATAGTTTATAATGTTTAGTTTAAAATCATAAATGAGAATGATGATGATGACGATATGGCCCGACCTTATACCTATCACTCAGCAATGCCTCTCTCTAGAAGACCCTTCAATCATCAAGCAAGATCATACAAATACCACAGTCTAACAAAATATCATTTAATTCCAAGGTTTAATAAAGTTTTCAACGTATAAAACGTGGCGTTCCGGACCAACCTTAGAACGGCATGTGCTCTATATCCTAAAGTTCATCTACTTACTACTCAAGCCAAAACCAACCTTAACGTAGAAGCTACAAAATCTATTTATTACCCTTTTCCCTTCCATCGCCTCATCACCCACTGAATTTAAGATCGCAATGTCAAGGCAATTTAGACTTTAAGTTAAGTAAGTTATGGTTCGTTTTCGCTCGAAATAATGTCTGGTAAAATGGTTTACCGCGTGCAGTAATTGTTTTACTGCAAATCGTGCGCTTTTTGCCACCGAAGTTGTAATATATATGATTGTGCGGTGACATTTTTGATCGTAGGAAAGCAGGAGGTAGGTATTTTAATGAGATACATCTGTTCTCCCATTAAACTTAGACAGTTTAGAGACCTCTAAAACACTATGAAAGTTCAAAGAAATTATTATAACCAGGATTGAAAGATCGCGTGCCGGAAGACATAGCGGTGGAAGGCTTCCCACAAGGTGGACCGATGACCTTGTGAAGGCCGCAGGTAGGTAACCGATGAATGCAGGGACCACTGCACCGGTCGAAGTACCGGAGCTTGGGGGAGGCCTATGTCTATTAGAGGACGTTTTTTGGCTGAAATGACGATTGGAAGACCAATAAATTGATGGCAGTTTTTCTCCTTCTTAAACTGTCTATGGCAAACTAAGTCAGTCCTGAATTGGCGCCATTAGTAGCGACCATCAGTTCCTGGCACGACCAGGACACGATATCAACGTGTCCGATTGTTTGTTAGCACCACATTTTCAATCCAGGGCGGCCAACGGCAGTTTTTGTTCAAACCAAAATATTTTATTTCACTTAAACCTACATGAGCACTTATGAAACGTCAGAAGCTGATGCATGGTTCCAATTGGTCGTTTCCTATTGAAAAACGCGGGCAGGAAACTTTTTTTAAAATAATTGACATTAACAATGTTTTCAAATTACAATGTTAATGAAAATGGAAAATGGTCTACAAATCTACAGCCTGCAAGTGCTAGACAGCACGATACCATTGTCTCTCCTCTAGTTGTATGCCCTCGACACCCACACTATTATTCGTAATAATTGTTACTTCACAACCTGCATAAAGCCCTGCCCACGCGAAACAAGCGTGTAGATGATTATAATAATCATAATCGCACGGACGTAATAAAATTGCAGCAAAATTTTATCGCGTGCTTTATTTTCAACGCAGTGCTTAGCGCCGACAGTTGAAAAGTCAACAACTCATGAAAATGATAGCAGTATCAGTAGTGGGATGTGATTTTATGGTCTCAAAACCGCTCTCTATGTAGCAGCCATTCTAGGAAACGAAACTTAAAAAAAAAATACATTACTGAGCACCCTTTATTTACTTTTTACTCATACCCATTAGCACATTCGCGCGGAAGTAAAAATATCGCGACGGGATTTTTTCGCGCAATGTATTTCCAACGCACTGCTTAGCGCCGAGAGTTGAAAATCGTCCAGTATGTATTTTCGACGTGCTGGGATGCACTCTGTTGGATTCTCAATGCTGGGTTCAACACAGAGAGTTGAAATCCAGTGCGCGAAATAATCCCGCCGCATTTTATAACGTCCTTCAGAACGTGGGCTGACAATATACCTTAGCCAACAATATACCTACTATAACATAAATATTATTTATTTCACCTTTCTCATATCACGGCGGTTGCAAATTTGACTCTCGATGCGTCTGTCCAGAATATATTACATACTCACTGGGATCAATAGTTTATGAATACCTATTCAATTCGGTGTGACTAAATGTCATACCTACTAGAAGCTCTACCTATAGCTACAAACACAGCATGAGTGCTAGTCTGCTGACAATTTCTTTTTTTCTTTTTATTATTGAATGGGCCTGCTCTTGACCTCGATCATGCCTGATAGAAAGCGATTGATGAGGTCTATGATGGATCGAGCGTGCCCAGAAAATGCCTGTTCACTCTTGTTTTGAAGGGAGGGGTTAAATGTGGAAGGGAACACAGACGCAGGCAGAGAGTTCCACGCTTTGGCTGTGCGCATAATAAATGTGGGGGAGTAGCGCTGAGTACGACTGATCGGGATATCAACCAAGTGCGGTTGGTACCCTGCAGTGCGTCTGGTAGTCCGGTAGTAAATGGGTGATTTGCGTATAAGTAAATGAGTATGTCATACTCTGTTACGAAATATGGATAGCATGGTTCGGACATTAACGTGCAAACTGTAACCATGAACTTAGCATATGCATCTAATTTTTCGTCGGTTATCAAATAGAAATTTGCTGTTTCATAGAAAAGTAAGTAAAAATTTCAACGCCCTGTTAACAGGTTGTGCGTCAATGTCCGGGCTATTCAATCACGCAAAAGCGGTGGAACGGATTTAGATGAATTTTGGCATACAGATAGTTATAACCTGAATTTACACATGGGATACTATTCATCCCGGTAGGACATTCCCGTGGGATAATTTCCGACCTCTACACGGGCAAAGCCGCCGGAAAAATTTTGGTTTAAATAGGTATAAAAGGCGAAGATGTCATGCAGTGCTCTTCATCCTATAACAACATAAAGGCCCTTGTCAAAACGTATCTTCAACGCGTTCACTTACCAACACATAGCATGTCTTCACTCAATTTATTATATTTACCCACCCACTATTCCGGTGACCTCTCCAAAAAGCGCAAACTAAATTAAATAAAACACAGTTATTCACAAAGGAAACACAAATGTAATAGGTACGTGCATCAGACACAAATTAAGATTGATGCTACCAGCTCTATGTGGTCCAAGGCCAAACATTTATTTGACTTGTAGAATTTCATAAATAATTGTTTTAATAACAAATTGGTTCAAAGTTACAAGGTTCGTAAAAACGTAATGAGACCTCATAACAAAATATTTGTTCTCTCGTGATTGTCTTTCTCAATTTTTATTAAGGAATCAAATAATTATTGAAGAATACACAATAGTAATTCTACATTACATACCGATGAAGAATGAACAAAATGTATGACATGTTTCTTAACAGCACAAACGGGAATATCAAAAGGTTTAAGTCATAATCTTATGACTGCTTTCTTGGTCTAGTGGTCGCAAGCACTACTGCTGACCATTAGGTCCTGCGTTCGATTCCCAGGTCAAGAAAAGTGGTATTGGGTTTTTCTATCTTCAATTTCTCAGTAGCAGCCGGGAGTCTGGATTAGTGCCCGTTTGATGGCAATAAGCTCGCCGCTATTACATGGGACTTAGAAACATATGTGACGGACGGCCAGGCCAGGAATGATACTACCATGCCTATCAACCATTGGACCATACAGATCACTCACCTCACCCTGACCTTATGACCCTTATCCCTTTAATGAACTTAGAAAAGTAATCAATCTTGTGTTACATAACTTTAAGACAATGATGTATCAGCACATAGGTAGTAAGTAATCAGCTACTGGCTACAGTCGTCAACAGAAGTTGCTAAATTTCATTAAAATTAAAACCACAATTTCACTGCGGTCAAATATATTTCAAACAGCTGAGTTAATGGCCTTCTCTCTGTACGAGCGAGTGGGCCATAAGTCACCACGCGGGCCTAATGAGGGTTGGTGACATGACTAAAAATTAAGATAATAAACATTGATAAAACTGTTAATGTTAACATGTACCAACTGAATTACATTATTGTCATCTGATCAGTAAGATTTAGGTCTTTTTTATCAGCCTATAATGTTCGCAGTGCTAGGACACCGCTTCCTCTCTTCGAGAGGGAGTGGGCTGTCATCTACCACGCAACAGATATAGGTATCAATATTCATCAATATTCCTACTAACAAAATTATGTTTTTCTGGGCACAGCGTACATTTTGGATAAGAACCCAGTGATTTTCTTACGATGAGTAAAGTCACTTTCGTTGCCAACTGTCTTTCGTCACTTTATACATGAAATCTTACGTGACGTAATCAAACATTTATTGCAATGATTGATAGTTTTATCTTAAAAGTTTGTACTTGTTAGCAAATTATTAGATCATGATGAATTGTATTCATGATCGATGATAGATCACGAGAATTTGTAAACGAACGATATAGGCTTCTTAAAAGTATTCAAAATGCCTAACCTCCATCCTTGACCTTTTAATTCCTTCTTGCTCTGCTTTGAGATCGCAGAACTTCGGGGCGTGTTTGTCGATTCTTAGGATGCAATATTACATCGCTTTTATTTGTGTCGGCCCATCACTATTTGCGTAGCCTTTTCCCAACTATGTTGGCGTTGGTTTCCAGACTTACCAGATGCAGTTGAATACCAGTATTTTACATGGAGCGACTGCCTATCTGACATCCACAACCCAGTAACTGGGTAACACGATACCACTTACGGTAAGACTGGTCGGCGTTATCGTTGCAAAAACTAGCGAATGTTAGGTTACAACTTACCATTAACCATTTTCTAACTAACTAGGTCATCTTAGTACCTAATTATGTTAACAATGTCGAGTTACGAATGTAAACTCCTGCATTGAGATTCAGTATAATTGAAGTTGGATTTATTTTAACTGCTCTACTTACTAACTAAGGTCCGTATTACAGAACGTTCCTCAAGTACAGTTTGATCTGCAATCAGTCGATCACAGTTTAAGTATAGAATCAATACTTGAGCATCGTTCTTATTCCAGAACGGTAATTAATCTATACTCAGTTAAATCGAGACTCAAATCGAGCCTCAAGCAGAGATGTCTACTGTCTATGCATCAGCCTGTTTTCGTTTACGATTTAAAAAAAATTCCAAGTTTGTTCTGTCTCTTCACTGGATCAGAAATAATAAAATATACTTTAAGTACCCAATTATTTAGGAAATTAGCGTTATTTTTTCCGGTCTCGAATAGTAGAATCAGTACAATGAAATGCCCCATTTATTGAAGTATCTTATGGTCATTTTGTATGCAAAAATGTTTAGCTTAAAAGACTCTTAACTAAGTCCGTAAATAGGTATGCTATTTAAAAGGTTAGTATGTCAATGTCAATAATGCACCGCTACTAAAATACATGATCAGCAGCGTTGCCGTTAGCGTACATTTTACACATTTGACGTACCTTTTAAGCCTCCCATGTGCAATGTGTAATGGGGTCCATTTTACGTACCTTTTCAACTTATCCAAAATTTGAAACCGCCGCCAAAACGAGAAAACGAGATAGGTATTCGCTCCTAAGTACCGGTGGCCTGTGAAGTCACAGACCTACGCAATGTAGGAATAGGAACTAGATCTGTCTCGCTGACTTAAATCCTAACATAGCCGAGATATCTCCAGCTCTCTTTGTAGAAGTTCGTCACAGCATAGACTCTGACTGCAATGGTAGGTCATCACAATATTTAAAAACTCGATAACGAAACAGAAACTGACATAATATATAAAAATCTAAGCTCAAGCGCGGTCTCGACCACACTTGGGTGATTACAGATCCAATCAATGCTTGGGTTCGATTCACGAACTGAGTAACGATCTAAAATAAAGCCAAACTCAGCTAAACTATGATCAGTGAATCTGTGCTTGAGGAACGTTCTAAAATTAAAACCAGGCTCAAAACTAGTTTTAAACAGAGATCAATGCTTGAGTTTTCTTCTGTAATGCGGACCTTAGTGCGGATTTCACCAATGATACTGAACGCGAACAGTAATTCTTAACCCTGTTCAAGAGCTGTCAGTGTCAACATCCCTTAACAATTTGGTCACTGACAGCTTTTGAACGCATTTTAGACGTTTCGTTGGTGAAATTCGCCCTTAGTCATTGGATTACCTATAGTTTTTGTCGCTGACAACATTTTCCATGTGAGAGGTGTAGGTAATTGTAATTGCGGAATAAAATAGTAATAGGTACAAGCTTGGCCATTAAAAAAAAATGATTGTGTCAAAAATCGCTTTAAAAACAAAAGTAATTGACCATTTATTTATTTTTCGGATGCTTCTATCTAAGTATTTTGGTAGTCATGTAAGCATTAGCAAATATGGTATTGGTATGGTATGATAATTCAAGCACACCAACTATTGTTTCATGACCACAACATATTACATTATTATGGTAATTGACTCAACAATTTTCCTTAATAATAATATTATGGCCGTTCTTCGTTACATGCATTTTAATATAATCATAGATCAGCACCCTAATTGCGTAACACGCGATTAATCATAATCGGTTTCATTTTGACAGTTCAACAATATTCATTGCGTTATTTACGTTGTTGAGCAGACACATTTTTCGAACATATGAAGCAATGGTTTAGCCATTTGTTTCAAAACGAAACAGATTATGATTAATCGTGAGTTACGCAATTAGGATGCAGGACCAGCAATCAATTCTATTTCAGACCGCGGATTATATTAGTGTAATTTCATGCTATAAAAAATTCTGTTAAAATTACACAGTAGATTGATGACGGTCATCAATACTCCTTTATCAAAAGTAAACTTTTACAGTACACTTGTTAACCTTGCAATCAATAATAATGAATTGAACATACATGCTAATTAAAGTGCCGGAATATAAGTATTCTTATATGAAAATAATGTGAGTATGTGTGTCTGATGAAAATGAAAATAAAATAAAAAAATGTACACGCTTTATATTAGCTTCACTTGTATGTTTGTTTGTTTGCATGTTTGTAACCGACTCCTTATGGCGCGATTTTGACCCACTATAAACGGTCATATTTCATTTAAACTTTGTAAACTTATCGACGACCGATGAAAATTCAATAATTAAAAAAAAAAAAAAACTGAAAATCACGCTTTTGTAGTTAGCAGAACTAAAAAATAGAAAATAAATAATAGTTAAAAAAACTAAAAAACACGCTTTAAAAATCAAACTAAAAAATTAGAAAATAATTTAATTCAATTAAAAAGCGTGGGGTGCTTGACATTAAGTGATTATAAAAAAACCTCAAAAAGCACCCCAAGCTTTTTAATTGAATTAAATTATTTTCTAATTTTTTTAGTTTGGTTTTTAAAGCGAGTGTTTTTTTTTTAACGTTGCCCCACACTAGGAATTTCTCCTGTATCGTGGGTGCGTTTACAAACATTTAAACTCACATACACAAACAGACCCAGAACAACTACTTGCAAAATTTTGTTTGTTGATTTATTTAGTTTTTTAAACTATTATTTTAAAAACAAGCTTTTATTATTGTCTCGGCGTGTTTACGACATCATCACAGGTGTTGAGTCTCTGATTTATCAATACGATCCACAAACGAAGCGCCAGTCGATGGTTTGGGGGTTTCAAAACGAATAAACGCCTAACAAAGTGAAGCGATCTAGAAGCGGGGGGAAGATTTTGATCGCAAGCTTTTTAATTTGACTGGCTACTTGTTGTCAGTTCCTTTACGGAACCAAAGAAGCATCAACGCTGAATGGTATACTACCAAATTCTTGGCAGAATTTTTCTCTGTTGTGAGCAACAAGCGACCAAACACAGGGCTCTGCGGGCTACTGCTCCACCACGACAACGCTCCTTCGTACATCGCGCTCAAAACGAGGGACTTCCTGGATAGCACGCCGGTCAAACTCCTAGGTCACCCTCCTTACAGCCCTGATCTAGCACCGTGTGACTTCTTTTTATTCCCGAAAATAAAAAATCAGCTCAAAGGGATACAATTTTCGTCGCCGGAAGATGCGCAGTCAGCGTTCGAGCAAGCTGTAAACGAGGTGTCTGCGACAGACTGAAAAAAGTGTTTCAAAAACTGGTTCAGACGCATGAAACTTTGTATGGTTAATAGAGAGTACTTTGAAATGATTTAATAAAAATAAAAAAATACCTCTAGAACATTTATTTTTATTTTCGCAAAACTTTCTGAGTGTTCCACGTTATATGCATCAACTTGAGAACCGCCTTTTTTCGTTGGTTAAAAAGTGCTGATTCTTAGCCTATGACTTTTGATTTTGGTGCCAACCGTTAGCAGGTTTTAGTGATCCACAAATGTTTGGATTTTCATTTCAATAATTAGTTATTTAACACTTAATAACTTCTCAAAACTTTTAATAGATGGTTTTGTACTATTAACGCGTGTTTTGATACTTTATCCCTCTGTGTATCTATTGTCTCTTTCTATAGTATACGAGTGTGTTCGAATATCACGTAAAGAATTTAGTTCTTGACGGGGGTCCCCCGCCCGCACAAGTTTGTTTTTTACTTCGTATGTACAGACGCCAGCAGGTCAAGCTATCCCAAACTGTCAATTTTTCCCAATTGAACATGAACCTTATCATCATATTGTAATAAAGTTGAAAATATATCAAAGAAATTTGACAGATTGGGGTAGCAAGATGTGCTGGCGTCTGTACCTCTAAAATTTACGAGTTAGCTTTGTAAAAAAACATCTACATTTTTACAAACAAAACCGCAGGCTTCGCTTAGCACTAAAAACTATATTATGACCTAAATGCTACAAGTAATAACATCAATTACATTGATACTTAATCAAATAAAAAACAAATATTGATGCTAACGGAAGCCTAGTAATAAATATAAATTGATGCACATAAATATTTGTATCAAAATGTCAAGTTCACCATTTATATTGGTGTAGGTAATTGAGTTTTTTATTGGAGGACAAATCGATTTCAGAGAATGTGTGTGGTCGACGTTAACTAGAGTAGTGACGGGCACTAAGTTTTACATCTTCCAACCCGCACTGGGCCCTCGTGGTGGACTACGACCTACTTCCTTTCACAGAAGGGAGGTCTGTGTCCAATAGTAGGAACATTATACGCTATGGGTTGCAATAAATACCCCCGGCTGTGCAGAATCATGCCGAACCGAACAAGTGTGTAGCACCTCTAATAGGCAAAATACCTAAAACATAGTGAGGTGCCAAATTGACAATAATAGCATGTATAATAACTTCCGGGCTTAATATTCTTTTGTAATTTCTTTGGCCACAATTTATCTGAAAATAACTTATCTAGTTCTGTGTGACTTCGTACCGTTCTCAATTCTACATTGACATCATCAACCGTAAGGTTTTCCGCTACACTGCATGGCTTATGCTTTGCACCTTATGGTCTGCATGGAGGGCTACCATACACTTCTGGTTATTATTGAGCAAACATTTAAGTATCATTCGAGGTGTCTTATGCAATTTTGTGCCAACTGACAACTTATTGTGACCCCTAGTCCAACAATGACTTTGGTAGGGCCCCGATCATACGCTTTCACCCATCGACGCTGTTCTCCCTTAATTATGGTAAAAAGAGGCACTAAAATCTTTTTTCTGTGGCTATATAGGCTTGATATTGACTTCAATCTCGCCTGCAAAGCGCTGGATGAGGTCTACGATGGAACAAGCTTGCCCAGAAGATACCTCCTCACTCTTGCTAACGGGTTGTAGACTAGTTGCAAGATGTGATAACTAGATATTAGGGAATTGAACTTTACATCTTTGATAGGTACTTAATTAAGTCATGATATCTGTAACAGCTTCTAAACCTAATGTAATTTAAACAAACTAAAACGAAATATAAAATGATTTATGATAAAATATGCAGCAAGTGTGGAAGTATTAGTCGATTAAATTAAATATTGGTGTTAGAAATATCTTTAAAAAGGTCAAGTTGAAGTTTAACGAAAGTTTATGAAATATCTCACAAGCATCAGATGCAAAAGTTAGAGATAGCTTTTAATTTTGTCAATCACGTCATTTCTTCCTGGATTGCCATTTATAATCTACGTCGCCGCAAATCCCTCAGGGAACTGTTTAAAAGGATTAATATTATGACGGTACCTTGCCAATTCATTTATGAAAATATTATGTATGTAAGAAAAAATCTACACCTTTTTAATAAAATAAGTGATAGACATAATTTTAATACTAGAAACAAAGACAAAATAGATCAACCATTTTTCAGATTAGCTAAAGTACATACATCTTTTATGGGGTACTGTGTGTTAAATGTTACAACAAAATACCTTGTGATATATTGCAATTAAACGAAAGGAAATTTAAAGCTCACATTAAAAGTAAACTTTGTAAACTAGCGTATTACAAATTAGAGGATTATATCCAAGATAAGAATGCTTGGAAACATGCTGGTCCTGCTCCATAGGACAATCTAGAGTCTAGACAAAATCAAACTGGTTGCTAATTGAATTGTATAATTAATTATATTTATGACATTGATTTACGCTCAGTGATTACTTTAACTCACACACTGACTCATTACTTGTTGATATTGTAGGAAAATCGTACCTATACTTACTTTTACAATGTTTGTAAATGTGTGAACACCATGTATCTATCACAGAATTAATTTGTCTGTATTGCTTCAATTTGATTCTGTTTACCTATTTTGGCATGGTAATTTTATTCTGGGTGCATCGTTTTCACACATAATCATATCTAACCCAACAAACGATCTGTTCGCGGACGAATGGACGAAGATTTTATCGGCATGTCAGAAGTACTGTGAGGGGGATTTATGAAAGTGTTGTTGTTTTTTTTTTTTTACTTTGTCTTAATATTTGTATTATTTTCTCTTATGTGGAAATGTTTTTTTTTTTTTTTGTTTGTGCAACCTGTAATCTTTAATTTTTGTAATTGGTTTTAAACCGTTTTAATTAAAGAAATAAATAAATAAAATAAAAATAAAATAAAATATAATGAATGTAAATATTGTACTTGGAACATTTTAAAAGAGTAACGGTGGAGTTTCTTGCCCATTCTTCTCCATACGAAACTACATTTTGGAAGGGGCGACTAGAATCAATTCTATTTTAATGTAAATGTTGACGTTCAAAAGTGCCTTTTAAGTGCCTATTTGAAATAAATGCTTTGACTTTGACTTTGATTGGCCTTGGCGGCGCCGTCCATCCTCAGGCACCCACCATGTGGAGACCATGCCTATCCTCTGTCGGGGAAAGACAGCCGCAATGATAATAGTGTTATGTTATAAAGAATCAACTAATAATAACTGAATATTTATAGGCGAAGGTTTCCTATTGTGTCATCCTTCACTATAACTCTTGATGATGCAAGCAAAGCAATTTTTCGGAGATAGTAAATATTTTGACTCATTGCCAGTTGAATCGTGATAAGAATTGCGAAAAAACGAAGATCATCAAACAAATTCAATATCGTTATCGTTGTTCAAATATGCGTACAGAAATCTTTCCGTCGTTTTTTTAATCGTCACGATACCTTTTATCCTCTTTGTTAGAAGTCTATTGCATAAGCTGTTCATAGATCTTCCAAAATATGATACTCTTAGTTAACACGAGTAAAGGACACAGACCATTAATGACGTAAAGCTAGTTCTTTTAACAGCTTTAGACAACAATCTTTAATAAAAAAGAAAATACAAAATATATTTCAAAAATTTTTATCGAATTGACGTTGCTTATTATGTTTCATTCAACTTATCCACTTTGCTTCTTCTTCATTCAGGTACATAAATCCATAAACACCCAGAATGGGAACATAAAAATATATTTTACAAACTAGGAGTCATTGATCATTTATTCTGTACCAGGCTAATTACACGTTTAAATTAAGTGTCACCTTGTATCTGTGTACTTTATGTCAAATAAATATGTTATATTATAATATTATATACTTAATTTAAAAATTAACAGTCTTGAAATAATAATATGTATAAATATAACACAGAAAATAATCACAGGGCATGAAAAAATTCGTCCGCGTTGTAGTCAACAGGGAAAGTGTCCAAGAGGCGCCCAGACCTATTACTCGTACAAGTTGTACATTTTGTTATTTTGAAACTGTTACTTTGTAAAGTAAAAAAAACATGTTCCATGTCAGAAAAGAACCCACGACCGGTAAATCTGATAACCAACCATGCCGTCGTGATATTTAATTTACAAGTAAACCACTCATCATGGCCTTAAATACCAATTGAATCCGTATCCTTAACCCAAACATCTACAATTACCCAAATACCTATACATAATACAAGTTTATAAGCTACATAACGAGTTAAATGTTAGCGAACGCTATTTAGAGGCCCTATATCTATTAGGCGACATTTGTGAGACCTAATGCATAAACATGAGACTTGAATACAGCATCACTGTCATTTGAAATTGAATCTTGGTTGGATCAATGACATGTTTAAAGTTTTTAGGAGTATTTAAAGAATAAGGAGTACCTTATGGGTGATGTTCTTCAGAAAGGTCAGGTGAGTAGTAGTTCTCGCAACCGGCGGCGGCGCGGCGGCGGCGTGCGTGCGAGTAACACCATACAAGTATGTATGAACGTAAACGAAGCAAAAGGAGTATGTAATGATCGCAGCAGGTGGCGACCTGTAGTTTCTGCCTACCCCCACGGAGAGAAGATTATATTGGTTGCGCTGCTTCTTCCATTATAATTAGGTATTGCAATTCTGACAATCTCCTTTTTGAGTTTCCAGAATCGAGAATATGAGTACCGGGATTTACTAGAGTGAATAAAGTCAATTTATTGAGTTTCTTCATGAGAGATCTTTCGGGATCTTTTTATTCAGATGTCAAGATCAGATGAAAGGGGTGAAAGCTAACAAAAAATAAGGTAAGCAAAGGTGCGAGACAAGAGAGATGAAATATCAAATCAACCTATAATTATGTACTGGGTACATAAATAAAGGAAACATCGCCTACGTTTTTAACCGGCTTTAAAAACCGGAGCAGTAAGTATGCCTATGCTGACATACCTTACAGAATAAGTAAAGTGAAGTGGCAGTGAGGCGGCCATGTTTTCCTAAGGACTAACGGCCAGTGGAGTGGCGCAGTCCTGGACTGAAGATTACGTATCAGCAAGCGTAGCCTGGGACGCCCCTCAGCTAGAAGGACCGACGGATGACCTTAATAAAGTGGCTGGGGCAGACTGCGGAAGGCAGCGGGCCCTCCTCCCAGGCTGCGCCAAAATATTGTGGGGCAGCCTGGGATTCAATAGTGGACTGCGAAAGGCCGAGCTGATTGATGTATGTCATTAATGTTATAATATTAACATAAAGTAGTGGTACACTTAATTGTGTAGGGTACATTCTACATCTAAAAATTTTTTTTTTACTTTTTCCTTTGATCTGAAACTTCAAGTTTTACTTTGTAGTGTTTTTTGGCGTCGATTGTTTTTTGTAAAAAGTTTTACCACAAATGAAGTTCATGAGCACAGCCCATTATTTACATAAGTGTTATTATAATCGATAAATCTTTCCGAAAAGCTTCACCAATGCTATTATTTCCAAATGCTTCCTCGTAATTATTTCTTTTCTTGATAACAATGTGCCTTACATTATTATAGTGTTTATGTACCGCCAATAAAGTATCCAACCGATAACCTTTACCTTTAAAAAAACATAATGGCACCATTTACAACAAAATGCTATTCATTATTGAACTCAGGTACTGTTTAGCTGAAACATTTAGGTGCAGGTGAAATAAAATGTCTAAAAATAATCTAGACAGTTCGAACACTTATAAGGAGACCCGTTTACATTTAAAAATTGCATCTCCATTTGTCAAAACATCATTTTAAGACCAACTCAAGGTAATTTTTAAAGACATGTACATACCTGTAAGTGATTATTAAAAAAAAAAAAATTACTGGTCCATGCGGATTATGCCAAAATCCAAAAACTACATAACTAAAATCGAACTCTACCAAAGCCAAATAAAGTTAAAAGTGGTACGAAAGCAGCAGCTTTAAAGAGTTGATCTGCGAATGTAAGACTGAATGTATATCACTCAAAATATTGAGCAAAGTAAGCTCAAGTATAAAATACGGCAGATTCACTTTGCAGTCACATTTCACTGGCATCTTCCTTAGAGGACACACAGCAATGAAATTCGTTAGTATTTGTGCTAATATTTGTATATGTTTTAAGCAATAATAATAGTGCGAACCTTTTGAATACAAGTGCCATCTTAGAGTGAGTGTTAAGAAATCGTTATCAGTGATTTTGAAATTCGTGGTTTTCGGACGTTTTGTGCAATGGGATTGTTTGAAGTATTTTTCGGTTCAATTTATCATGTAGGGTGGGGTGTTTTCTGGGTTTTGGGGGTCCATGCGTCAAAGTACCTTTTGGATTGGCCATCTTTAATTAACTATACTTCATAGTAAAATATTGTGCCTAAACCGTTTACCAGTTGTTAACAAAATTGCGTCACGAAGTTCGATCTAACAATTTTATTAATTTTCAACCTATTTGTTCCTATTTACTGTTAAAATATTCCGGGGTTTAATTCCATTAAAAGCTTAGCTTACCTACATAACTACAACTGCTTCTACCAACAACTTCCATAAAACGTGTTCTATAAACGAAAACCAATCGTTGCAAATTTTCCTTTTTAGTACTACTTTTTATCAGTTTCTGTAAATTCATACTGAAAAGGAATTGTCGGGCACATTTTACACGACTGTGCGCGACATTGTTATTATTACAACTTGCCGCTCTGTTTGGTATTGATAGCAATAGTATGCATGTACGTATCTTTATTTATGTCACACTTAACAAGTACCATTTTTCTTATTGCTGCACATTCTATTTCGATATCTCTAACAAATTGGTATTTACATCAGTATCTATTATCTTCTTAATAAGAGAAACAATGAGATTTTAACTTTGAAAGCTGAATGCTTGTGTAATCTGAAATTGACAGGCGGGCCAGCATTAATTTTGGAGTACTTGAATGATGAACTTTTAAGATAAGATTTCCCAGTTCCATACCATTAAATACTATGTCTAATTAACTTAATTCCCTTGGTCGTCACTTACTAGATAAACTAGGATATGCAATTTGCAAGTAGATATTTTAACTTGTCCTTCTTCTTAACCTGTCAATGCCAATGTTAATAGAGTCAGTCATATATTTCAGCTACGAGTTTGATGCCTTCAGTAGCCTCCAACACAGATAACAGTATACGCAGTACACGATATTATATACTTACCTCATTATTTGTGGAATAGCACTACATTTACACTCCAGGCCGGAGTGCTCTATGAATCTTTACCTGAGCAGGTTTTCCTTGCTTCGGTCTGGGCAGGTGGGTTCTCCCACCGCCGAAACGTGCCGAAATTCTTTTCGGCACGTTTAACTTGATAAAAGTTATACAACATTGAGTTTTAGTTTTGGAAATATTCATTATTATGTAACAAAGGAATTACATTAAAATGATTGTCAATTGGTTTTCAAAGATATCTTGTTTCTCAGTGCACCTCTAATTTCTTAAACAAGCTTCTGTCGTGATTAGAGCTGTTGTACTTGTTATTATGACCCTAATTTGACCTTATTGTAGACTAATTGGTCTATTCGTCTTACTTAATCGTTATCATCATCCACAGCCCGACTTCTCCCACTGCCACCACTTACTGCAAATCACTTCCAATGGGAATCGGAGTTATGCCAAAGTCAAAGTCAAAGCATTTATTTCAAATAGGCACTTAAAAGGCACCTTTGAAAGTCAACATTTACATTAAAATAGAATTCATTCTAGTCGCCCCTTCCAAAATGTAGTTTCGTATGGAGAAGAATGGGCAAGAAACTCCACCGTTACTTTTTAAAAATGTTTTAAGTACAATATTTAACATACATTAATTATATAATTATGTGTGAAAACGATGCACGCAGAATAAAATTACCATGCCAAAATAGGTAAAAAGAATTCCCACCCAAAAAAAGAGAACCCTGAAGCATTAAGTTATTTGTTTTATTTATGAATCCAGAACTGAAACTGTTAACATTCTAAAAAAATCTGTTCCGAAAGCTCTGGCATTGTTATAACTTATAATATAGTGACGTAATGGCACTCTGACGTGCTCTACGTAAATATTAAAGGTCTGATAACCTTTCTGGGTCAAAAGATTCACCTCGAAGCTATGGTGTAAACACATCTCCGTCAAAACTCACTATGTTACAATTACAATGTATTATGTTATTTACATTGTACCTATTCTTTTTTATTTTTGTTGAGCCTATATATTGTCCCACCGCTAGGCAAAATTAATTTAGTTCAGGTACTCTTTTTCCGCGCCACTTCGAATCAGATCTCGCAATCTGTTTTTGGGCCTAGTCTAAATCTGTTTGCCATCCGATTTGCTATTTACAATAGCGTCCACTGAAAGAAATTTCACACTCATCGCAACATATTTCTATTAAATACGAAATTTTGACGATATTTCTATGTTTACGAAAATTCTTTTGGTATTAGACAAAGAGCTTTGCTAATATTTTCTGCCTATTCACGAACTTTTCCAAATAAAAATCAATGTTCCTATACAATTTTTCAGAAAACTGTCATTACATTTCTAGTTCGTCACATTAATCAATGATACATTAGTTCAAAACCAGAGACCACAAATTCTTTTCAGCCCTAATTTCCCAAAGTATCACAACATCCCAAGCTTCCTCATCAAGGCTTTTAACTTCACAATCGCACCAGTGAGTACCACCACCCACCACAATATTGCTGGTGTGACAGTTTTGTCAGTGGTAACGTTACGACATCTGTGAAATAACCGCAGGCAAATCGCGTGACGGAAGACTAGTGGCACCCGAAAATTGAGTTATCGAAAAATGTATATTTGGTTAGATTGGAACAGTGGAGGCCCAGGGGTAATGGCTTGGAGTGGTCGACGAAACAGTGTAGGAAAACATAGTTAGAAAACCGACATGTCGTCGGACCAAACATTTGAATATATGTGACATCTATCAACCCGCACTGGGCTCGCGTGGTAGGTAACAGGGAGTGGGTACTCCCTCTCATAGATAAGAGGCGTGTGTGGGGCTGATTATGTTTTGATAAGCAAAGGCTACATTATCAGGTGATTGAGGTTTTTTGTTAAATCGTAACTGGAGCATATTATAATTAACCTTATTTCAAGTCGAATTAGAGCTGTTACTCTATGTACTTTGTGAATTTATTCTTACAATATTGTTGCTACTGTGCAATAAGATAACTCAGTGCACATTCATAAAAACCTGTTCACCCTTTTAGTTCCTATTCAACAATTCTTCTTTGAACATTAATTTTATGAGAAGTTTATAGAAGCGATTTTAGTAAGTATCCTTTGATGATTTATTTTCAACATGGCGATGGCGCCTGAAATCAAAATCACAAATGGCGGCAACATATTATACGTGTCCCTTTCATACATAAATTAATATCCAATTGACAATATTTTAAGATTTGGAAGCCGCTAAATCAAAAATATAATTTCTCGATTGTTCTATCCAGAGATCGAATATAATTACTTTATATTCTGTACTGCTTAATTATGGAGTTAAATAATAAACCTGAAAAACGAGTGATGACGACACTGAGATGAATTATTATAAGGATAACATATTTATAAATAGTTTCTCACTCCATAGTAACAAGGAATATAATATCATCGGAATAATTGACGTCAATTATAGTTTCATTAATTTTGGTATTTCGTCTGTCTAGACTGGAACGAACTTAAAAGATCGTTTTTTTTTTACTCAAAACAATACAATTTGTAAAAAAATACGGAAGTCTTTATTTTTAGATTTAATTTCATGTTTAAAGAGAAATATTTAGTATCTTGAACGTATGAATTTCGAATAGAAATATATAAAAAACAACACTCGATATGATGTCCTATGGTAGCTCAACAACTACAAATGTTATTAGAAACATGCCTTTCTAGTAATAAGTTTCGATATTATGTTAACAATTTTAATTGGCATATTTGCCAGGATGAGTATAATATTCGTTGTGTTGGATGATTAGCTTGCCAAGTTAACTGGGTCAAAGTTCTAAACTGTTTACTTTATTATACTAGCACTTTGCTGGCTGTACCTACTAAATCCTTTCGCTGCAAGATGCTTGTACCTACGTAGTTAGGTACACACTATTTAAGTTCTACTTAAAAGTAAATATATTAGTTAGGATGACCTTATATTATTATTTTTTTAAATCGGACCTCCCCTGTAAAATCATTAGTCAGCTGATCGATTTTGTACGGGAAGTCCGATTTTTTTTTCTCCTAGAAAGTTTGGTCGAATATGAAAAAAAAATCGGAACTCCCATACAAAATCGATCAGCTGACTACTGATTTTGCATGGAAGGTCCAATTTTTTTTATTCATATTTCGCCCCATCTTCCTTGGAGAAAGTTGTTCAATTTCACGGGTAGGTACTATCACCCTGATAAAATTTAAACGGTGACTAAAAATTTATCTTGTATATTGTTGAAGTCTCTTGAAAAAACATCAATATATACAGTTCAATTCTTCCAAAGTCTTACGAGTATCGACAGTAGGTACTCAATAATTTTTTCAAAAGTGTTTTAGGTAATTAACTGGAGCATCGACTCGAGTTAATTAGGTACTAAATCAGCGAGGTAACTGCGTAGCAGTAGCTTTCATTTTGACAGTTGAACAACATTCATTGCGTCATTTACGTTATTGTGCTGACCAATTTTTATAACAAGTGAAGCAATTGATTAGCAATAACCTATCCTACAAAATCATTCAGATTATGATTTAAATTTTGTTACACAATGAGGGTGCAGGATCCAAAAACACAATTGTTTGTTTTCCTACCGATATTCTATCCTATTCTATCCATGAAAATTCCTTCCCAAACAGCCAACATACCAATTTTCCCAACACGTCCTTAGAAGGCTTCAATACTTTTGTGATCGTGACCGGAGTTCTATGGGGTCACATTCAGAACCTTAGCCTTTCCCATCACCGCATTACCTTCACCTCAATCAGCTGCACTCGTTTAAGTTTGTCGTAAACCGTTACTTTGGGCTTTATCGGTTACTTAGAATCACAATCAGCAGTTTTATTTATGTATCGGAAATTAAAAAAGAGTTTTTGTGTACACTTCTACAAAATGTTGTTTTGAAGGGTTTTCTTTAATAAATGGATAGGATAGGAAAAAAAAAAAACAAAAAAGTAAAGCAAAATATAATATTACAAACACCAGACCAAGTAAGTGAACCTAAACAAGTAGCTAACGTTTTTAATAACTTTTTCGCATCCATTGGGGAAAATACCACCCAAACATCTGGCTGTGTACAGAGAGAAACATCAGTGATTAACCGCACTGAAAACACCATGTTTCTTACCCCAGTCGACGGATACGAAGTGAACCAGATCTTAAAGAACCTTAAAAACAAAAATAGTCACGGTATAGACGAACTCCTACCAACTCTGTTCAGACAGTGCGCTGACGAACTGACCTTACCGTTCTATAAATTAATAAATCAATCTTTCGAAGAAGGCACTTTCCCCAATAAACTAAAAATAACTTTTAAAACCCACCATAAAAATAATGCAAAAACGGACCCAAGTAACTATAGACCGATTTCCCTTCCTACAGCATCCAAAATCTTCGAAAGAGCAATGTGGGATCGTGTATATTCCTTTTTTTGAAAAATTTAGTTTTTCGATGACTGCCAAAATGGATTTCGCAAAAACAGATCTACAACGCTAGCTGTTTATGAATACATCCAAGAAGCATTAAATATTATAAATAATAAACAATATCCAGTAGGAATATTACTGACATGACAAAGGCCTACGACAAAGTGCAATTTAAAATACTAGTAAATAAGCTATACGGAATAGGAATTCGCGGGAAAGCCCACGACTGGTTCGCGTTATATATAAAAGATGAGAACAATTAGTTGAGATTGAATATTAAAATTAAAAAACAAAAGAAGCACAGCTCATAAGATCTGATGTTAAATCGATACATGCTTCAATTCCCCAGGGAAGTGTTATAGGTTGCCTTCTTTTCCTCATATATTTAAATGACCTCCCCAGAACCATAGACGGGCCATGTGTACTTTTTGCGGACGATATCTCGATCCTGACCTCATGCCAAACAAATATTAATTTAAATGAAAAACTTAAGACTATACTTGGAAAAGTTATAAACTGGATGAGCGACCATAATCTTGAAATCAATTTTACCAAAACCAAATTAATAGCTTTTCACCCCCGGCAGAAAAACAAATAAATGTAAATTTTACCTTTAATCAAAAAAAAAATAGAAACAGTTAACCATTTCACTTTCCTAGTTTAACAATAGACACACATATTAACTGGAAAACACATTATACAGACAGTAAAATCAAACATTTCAAAGTTTTCGTATGCTCTCCGCGAAATTTAAAAGACCACAAACCTACAAACCGCACTAGTCACATACTACGCAAATGCCCACGCTTGGTTTAACTATGGCATCATCTTATGGGGAAATAGCACAGACGCTCCCTCCCTATTTACCCTCCAAAAAAAACTAGTACGTATAATTACAAATAAAGAACCAACAGATAGTTGCAAGTCTTACTTCCAGAAAAACAAGATTCTCACCTTAGTTAGTATTTATATATATTTTATATAGGCGCGTTGTGTTCCACGCGCGCCTCAAAGAGATGTCAGCACCAACTGGTGGGGTCCGCAAGGGCCGATGCCTGCCAGGGGTGTGGGTTGTTCGAGTGAGATACCGCGGCCCCTGGCACACAGGCAACTGAGGGCTCACGAGTGGGTTTTAGTCAGTAAAAGTCTGACACGCCCTCCCGCTCGACCCAGAGCGGGAGAAGTTATTTGATAATTTCCCACCCAAAAAAAAAAAACGTTAGTATTTATATTTTAGAATTATGTAAAATAGTCCGCAAATATCCTGTTTTTACAATACACGGGGAGACATACAAACTAATTACTCGTTGCGTCATAAAAACAGACTTTTGCCCCCGTCCCTCCTTAAATTACACTCATCTAGTCCATATTCAATGTCAATAAAAATATATAAAAAATTGCCAGAACACATTAAACAACAAAACAAAACCAGTATATTTTTAAATATATTAAAGCAATATTTAATTTAAAAAAGGTATTACACATTACATGAATATCTAACGGATAAATCCAATAATATAATATAATTATGGATAAAAGATATTTAATAAGTAAAATAACAAAAAAATAATATATTACAATACTTAATAATTATACTATTTACTATAATTAATAAACAAAATAAATAAATAATAAATAAACAGATAGACTTGCACATATAATATTAATATAATAAGTAAATTAATAGAAATATTGAATAGTTAATAGGATATAAAATAATTCAAACGAAAATTAATAAAGCACTTTTCCTCTCTCTAGTTATTTAAAATTTTTCTGTGCCCGATAAGGTCCATAATTGTTTCTATTTTTTTTATTTACCACCTGTAAGTGTACATTATGGATTGCAATAAACGATTTGATTTGATTTGATTTGGATAATAAGTTAAAAAAGTAAAACTTGGCTACCGAAAAATCACGCTCTAAAAAGAATGAAACAAGAAAATGTTTTTATCTGATAGACGTGGTCGTATTTTTATATTTTTTTTTATTCATGCCTCTATTGGGCGCCATATTCAATTCGCATAGCTACCAGCGGACGATCAAGACCCTTACAAAAATACCTTATTTGACAAATTATGATAAGAAGTTTATAAATTATGAGGGAACAGATAAACATACATAAATAAGCCAAGTCAAAATCATAAGCCTTCTTTTGATTTGCTGTGTTCGGGTAAAAATAGAACGCGTCTAACGATTTCATTTCACATTTTGCTAGACGTGTTGGCACAGTTATTTCGCACCAACTCCAATTAAATAATCACTGATAACGATACGACACTCTGTTGGCGAATAGGCAAACCTCCATTCGACAAATAACATGGTTGGTAGCAGGTTGACTGCCCTAAACTTACGGAAAGATACACACTGCACTGGATTCTATAAGGGTTTTGTTATGGACTCACTAATGAACCAGCGGATTCAGAACTGCTACGACACACCTCCAAAGTATTTTACACTGCCAATGCTCTTAATTTTCGATTCCAGTTCATCGTATTAGCCCTGGTATCGGCAGCGTCCTCCGCTCGCCTGGACAACTCCATCTACCTTCCGCCCAACGCCAGATCCTCAAGTGGAGCCAACGCTGGACTCCAAGCACCTTTAGGAGGCCAGGATTATGCAGCTTACAATGCTGGAGGGCAAGCAAGACAGTCTGCTGGCAGCCAGGCCGAGATCTTGAAGTATGAGAATGAGATCAATGAGGAAGGATACCATTATGCTTATGAGACCAGTGATGGAACTAAGGCCCAACAGCAAGGTGGGTATTATTTTTATTTTCTTGGGACTTTATTCCCTGATAAGGAAGATACAGTCAACTGCACCAAGAGCAATGTTGGCCCAGTGGTAATGGCTGCGAGTTACGAGTTGTTGGTTGTAAGTTTGAACCCAGATAAGCGCTTTATTTTGTGTAAATTATTTTATCGCCACTGTTCTCAAAACGGTGCAGTAAAACATCGTTTGGAAACCTTAGAACTAAAAATGAGAAGACATGTGGCATCTACCAACCCGCACTGGGCCCGCATGAAGCATGAAGGGAACGTTTCCTTGTGGTTAGGTATTAGGTCTTTACCTATGAAGTTGAAGATTGGTATGAATTTGTTTTTTTTTTTTTTCAGCGAATCAAAGCACTTGCCCAAATTATCTATACAATTTTGTCATTTTGTTGGCAGTTTGTTTATCCCTTTACTGTAGAAGTCTGCCGGACGGGAAGCGATGAAGTCAGCGAAAGCGTTTTATGCTGTCTATCGGGTGTTGAATTTTTTCCCACTTAAAAAATTGACAAAATTTTGAAAAAAGCAGAAATCTATTGGAGCAAGGTCCGGTGAGTACGGTGGGTGACAGAGAGCTTCCAGCTCTAACTCTTGTAGGTTTGCGATGGTCTGTCGTGTCGTGGTCTCTCGTGTTTTCGTGGAGAAGCTATGGGGAAGAGCGATTGACCAGTCTTGGTTGTTGAATTGCGAACTTCTCAATCATTGTTTGCAATTCTTGGCAATACACGCCCGCCGTCACTGTTGTGCCATTTGGTAAGAAGCTGTGATTTACAAGTGCGGCAGTGGTCCACCAGACAGTCACCATCATCTTCCTATTGATCTTTTTTATAGCGCTCAGATTAGGTACTGTACAACACCTAATCAGTGCGCTGTCACCCAAAGAGACGAACGCTTACGGTTGTCATACAGGATCCACTTTTTTATCGCAGATAACAATTTGATTTAGAATTCCCTCGTTTCTTCACTACTGAAGAAACGAGGGAAGCACTACTGCTATGCATGCTCGCTGTTGGTCGCTTAGTTCTTATGGCACCCACTTATCTAGCTTTTTTATCTTTCCGATTTGACGCAAGTGCTTAAATGTGGTTTTGACACTAACTCCAAAGCCCGTAACAAGCTCAGCCGTGGAATGAGTTGGATCCGCTTCCACTATGGCCTTAAATTCGTTGTTGGTGACAATGGTTACCGGCCGACCGCGAGGCTTGTTCTTCAACTTAAAATTTCTAGATTTAAAACGATTGAACCAATAATGGACCGTGTTTATGCAAGCAGTGTTAGGCCCGTACACGCCGTTAATGTTTCGTGTTGTTTGCGCAGTGGTATTTCCGAAAATTGAACGAATTTTTAGTTCATCCATGGAGCCAAAAACTACCACAATTAAAAAAAATAAAAAAATACTGCATTTCGAATTGCGCGCCAATCCAGAGATAATTGAAATTGAAATCTGAAAATGCTGGTTATTATATTAAACCTTGAGAGAATCCACACATTGGCTTTCGGTTCATCATTGTTCTCAGCCCATTATCCAAAATTATATGGGGTCGGCACCAAAAATCTTTTTCTTCCCTACTTGTTTACTTGTTTCGTCTATTACTCGTCATCTCGGTAGCCACCCCCTATCTAACCATATAATTTTTCCCACAGTCTATTCATCATTGACATTTAGTTAACATTTTAAACTTATCAGTAATCATGTAAGCTTTTACTTATTTTGGAACAAAAATTGTCTCCGTTTTATAATGCGAAATTATTATAATAACTAACTTTATTAGTCTTCAGCATCAGTCTTTATTGCATAGTCCCATTTTCTGTGACCACTTTACTTTTATTTTGTTTCCACCGAACAATTTTTTCATGTTAAGGTCTTACTGCCCTTTGAGGTTTGATACCTTCCAAATTTGTTGCACCAAATAAAATCCTAAACTCAAACATTGGAAATAATAAACTTTAGTTGTACATACAAAGCTGTTATGCAATGAATGATATCTCATACTTGCATGTTAAATGTTAATGATCGTTAGTAACTGACTCTGTTGTATTGTTTCATCATGGGTTTGTTTATGTACATAAATGACTTGTTTTTACAATAAATCACTATATTCATAGTTTTCAATTTCACTACTCATTATTATCATCGTTGGATTATTCGGCACGGGTCGATCGATCAGGTTTAAGCTACGCTTGCCGCGGCTGGTTATGTGGGTAACCATCTTTACATCCTGCCAGGGGTGCGGGTTGTTCGAAAGAGATACCGCGGCCCCTGGCACACAGGCAACTGAGGGAACACGGGTGGGTTTTAGTCAGTAAAAGTCTGACACGCCCTCCCGCTCCACCCAGAGCGGGAGAAGTTATTTGATGATTTCCCACCCAAAAAAAAAAAAAAAAAACCATCTTTACATACCAAGACTCCTCCGTTTTCTTTAATCCACTAATTTTGGCTTTCTTATTAGTAGTCGCTGCATATAATTAAAGTTTACTAGCATAAATATTTCAAAGAATATTTCAGTAAGTAATGAAAGTTCCAGACAAATCTGCCTTCCATTTTTTTGTCCATTATTAATGTTTCCACCCTCTATTTTCAAATTCCAGGCCGTGTGATCCCCGGTGCTCAACCTGAAGAAGGTTCCCTCGCAGTCTCAGGCTCCTACTCCTACATCGGTGATGATGGCCAGACCTACACCGTCACCTACACAGCTGATGAGAACGGTTTCCATGCGCAGGGAGCCCATCTGCCTACCCCCCCTCCCATCCCCGAGGAGATCCTAAAGAGTTTGCAGCTCACAGACACGAGCCGGTCTCAAGGTATGTATGCATTTATTGTAAAAGAATAAATATATTGTCACCACCTGTATAATCTCCACGACATATCTACGACAGGACACTCTAATTACAATATTTTGAATCCTTTATTATATGTGTGAACCAACCAATTTCTATCAATGAGGCACAAATCCAAACTCCGAGCTGCTATTGAGATATTCATAATGGAAAAATCTAGTAAGTATTTGCCCAACCTGGGGATACAACTGCAGGACCCCATGGTCAGCCAGCGCGCTTACGAGCAAAAGATCAAAAATTATATGCGGAGATGTACATATTGTATTTCATACACTTGATTTTGTCTATAGCAAAGCTTAACAGTAATGTATCTATATAAGTTGATTGGAATTTCAAATGCAATAGTTACCAATTCACAGCATAAGCGAATTGCAATTTTTTTGGCTACGTTAATCAAGTATTGATTTAATGAAATTTTGTTTTCAGGCGCATATGACAGCAGAAAAAGCAGTTACGACGCCGACGCGGGCTACTAAAATGAACACAAAATAACTACTAATAAACTAAAAGTAAAAATTAGAGTAACGACTAAGTCGTTGACTGTACAAGCCATAATACAGTCAAGAATAAAATTTAAACAATAAGTTATTATTTAGTCTCTCAGTGATCGATTGGACGAAGTGGCCAGTACCTGTGTTCTGTAGTCGTTAATGTTATTATTTTGCAATAAAACTCTTTTGTAAATAATTTTGTAATTAATTTTCACCTTTAACATCTGTATGTACTCGTAAGCAACGGTCCCTGATTACCGTGTTGAGAATGATGTTCTACGCATAGATAGGTATTCAATATCTTTTTTTAATCTTTTTGACTACTGCAAATAGCATAGTAAGACAAACAGCTATTATCGGCTATGTGGCTATAGCTGTAGACACCATGCTTTAAGCTAAAAACACCATAGTCGCTTTACATAATAATTTCAATACAAAATTGATTAACCTTTTTTCTGATTAGCTAAAATACATACATCTTTTATGGGGTACTGTGTTAAATGTTACAATAAAATACTTTGAGATATTATATTGCAATTAAATGAAAGAAAATTTAAAACCCATATTAAAAGTACACTTTGTAAACAAGCATATTACAATTTAGAGTATTATATCCAACATAAGAACGCTTCGAAACATGCTGGTCTTGCCTCATAGGACAATCTAGAGCAGGGGTCGCCAAATGGCGGACCGCGGTCCGCATCCGGACCGCCGCGCCGCGCCGACCCATTCTATGCGGACCGTGATAACACAACAACTTACACTACAGAGTACGCCATTTAATAAAAATGTATACCCCGCATTATCTTTGTTGACGTCAATTCGAAAACGGCCGGGCGAAGTAACGAGCTAACAAGCGAGAAAGAGTTCGCGGATTGCGAAAGCGTTGATCGTCGCGGTGGAGAAGCGCACGGGGCGTCACGAGGGCGTGGGTAATCAAGCCGTGGACACATGTCTACGGTACGGCACCGACCATCGTGTAACGGCACAACGCCGCTACCGGTAGACGGCACGGCGTCGTGCCGCGACACGGTGCCGTACGGCGTACCACGGGCACAAGGCAGCAAACATCGTTCAGTTTTTGCCTTGATATGGACCGCGAAAGAGGTATTCTCTTCTATCTTATCCCAAAGAACGGGACGTGATTCCACTAGTGTTGGCGACGTCAAGTCCTGATTATAGATTAAGATTGATTGAAAATAAAAACGATTTCATATTACGTAGATATAGGTAAATACTATATTGTATACCTAAACGTAGGGCTAGTTTTGATCTCCCATAGTTCTAAGTTAATTAATACCTACAGATAAAGTGGGAATGTAACTAAATCAATCGCCTAAACAGAATTAGCACCCCACACATCCTCAAAGGTACATGGTTGTAGGCAAAGCCCAATAAGAACTAAGCCTAAATCAAAATCAAAATATTTTATTTCACATAAGCCTGCATGGGCACATAAGAAACGTCAGAAGCTAGGTGCACGGTTCCAATTTGTCGTTTCCTATGGAGAAGAGCCGGCAAGAAAGTCCACGGTTACTCTTTTAAAAATAATTGGCTTTTACAATGTTTTCAAATTACAGTGATAATAGGTATGGGAGGACAGTGCAGGCCTGTCAATAAGTACCAGGTACTAGAGAAATGAAAACACAGAATAGAAAAACGTCTACAAATCTAGTCTATATAGCCCACAACGTTCTCTCATTCACAATATGTAAAAGAATCTACCTGTATAAAATGAACCAATTTGGACCGCTGGATGCGGGAAGCACAGAACCCGGTCGAAGTGGCGGAGCTTGGGGGAGGCCTATGTCCAGCAGTGGACGTTGTGGCACATGTGGGGGTTCCTCGTCTTACGACGGTACTTCACCCCCAACCTCACATCACCTGCAGGAAAGTCCCCGATCAGGTGGGTGTTCTGCCGCTGCAGAGCTTCCGTAAGCTCCTCATCAGAGTGACAGGAGAGGACGTCCTTGATAATAATCAGCGGGTCCTTGTTCTTCACCTCCTCTGCCACCAGATTGCCAGCCCTTCGGATGCGTTCGGTCACTGCGGTTAGTTCTTCTCTGGTCTTGAAGCCTACCACCACCTTCTGGTCCCTCGCCGTGCGCAGCCGCTCCACCCTTGTGCCCTCGTTTCGGGCATCGACCGCCGTCCTGAGCTTCTCAATGACCTCTTCACTCGTGTCCTGATCATTCGCAGATGATACAACTAACGAGTGAAGAGGCCCTTGGATATTCTGCTTCTGGCCGGCGGCGACTTCCGCGAAGGTCGGGGCTTGGCTTGCAACATAGCGAGGGACCAGCTGGAGATTCTCCGATAGAGCCTGGGTATGTTGTTGACATACCTGCAATTCCTCCTTGTGTTCTTTCAGGCCTACCACCAGGCTCCTCATGAGCTCGGTCGATTCGTTTGTGGTGGGTTTGGGATCATGTGCTGCTTCTACCGTGTCCGATCTGTCAACTGCTCTTTCTTTATCGGTTTCGGCCTCCTTAACCAGCTGGTAGAGCCTCTCTACTGCTTTTGTTATCTCGTCTTTTATTTCCTTTTTCAGGTTTCGAGAGCTTAACAGTTGCATTTTCGCCTTTTGCAGGCATGCCTTTGCCTCCGTGGTTCGATTCAGGTACCTCACGGGTTTCGTTTCCTGCGGCGAGCTCTCCTATAGCTGCTTCTGTCCATCCAACCTGTACTGAAGTGTGAGTGCTGCTTTGGATTTAAGCTTTGGATTTAGAAATAGGGGTATTTTTCGGAGGCGTTGGTGTTTTTTGAGACTGTCCAGATGGTCGGTCAGCCTCCCACTCCCCAATACTACGCCTAACTGATGGACCAGCCTGTGCGAGTTGTGGCCTCCCCGTGTCCGAGCTCTCCTCCGAGACCTTCGTCTTGTTTACAGGTGTCCTGAATCAAAACATGATGGTGAGCTAAGGACCGCGGTAAGACTATAATGTCAGAGGACACTTGTCTTTACTGAATCCCTGTAAAGGGGGGATCAGCCAGAAGTACTATCGGCCCAAGTTAAGCATGCTCACTTAAGAAAATATTCCTGCGAGAGCGCAGCTAGTGACAAACCACACCCCTTCCTAGTTTCCCCCAATTAGAGACAATATGCATTTGTGTGAGTAATGAGCGAGTAACATAAAATAACAAACATTAGCTAGAGCGCGGCAGTGCCAATTTGCTCTCGCTAATTTTTGACGCTTCCCTTAAATTCCTATCGCCATTTCATTTTACGACCTGTTTATTTCTATCGGACTGATTGCCTGCCTAACTGTGACCTCTGCTTGTATACCGGACTGTGATCGAAAGCCTCTTCTTGACCCTAGCTTGTATCCTGGACTGTGTGTGTATTGTGTGTGGGCTGTGACTAACGTGGTGCAACCATGACGACCCGAAACCTGATTCAGGAAGAAAGGAATCAAATTATTGTTTTGCATAGACAAGGGTTAAATATATCCCAAATAGCAGTGGAGTTGAACATGCAAGTAAGTTATGTTTTTGTATTCAGATACAGGGAGAGATATAGAAATAAATAAAGTGATAGTAATATTATTATTTCATAGTTTGCATTTTTCCTTATATTGCAATTTAAAAACAAATTCCATGAAAAATATTGGTATTCAGCTGCATCCGGTTAGACTGGAAGCCGGCCCCAACATAGTTGGGAAAAGGCTAGGCAGATTTATATATAAAAATAATAACATTATTATAACTTTCAGATGGTATCTTTTTAAATTCTCATAAGATATTACCTACTTATAGTAATGCATTCAAATAAGATTGTTCTTTTTATTTATTTTTGCTTTCAAAGACGTTGTTGGAGCCTTTTATGACCCGATAATAAATCCTAAACCAAAACAACCTAAACAATGGTGCCTTATCTCACAGCGTCGTTGCCGCATTTTAATTAGAAAAACCAGAGCGCATTCGTCGCATTTCTAGAGGCTTGATCATTATATTTCAAACTACAATTTTTTTTCGCCCAAGCACAAGATAATTGTTTTTTATAATTATTTTTAACATTTATTTTATCATAATACTGCAGATGGAAAGTAATTGACAATAATGTAAATTTTTGTTAGTAGTGCTCGTAAATACTTACCAAAAAAACTTAAAAAACATTGCACACATAGTTTTAAATACTAACGATTTAGTGCTTGGCTGGCCGATAAAATAGCAAGTACTTACTATTTTTTCGGCCAAGCACTAGATCGTTGGTATTTAACCACGAAAAACCTTTAGAAATGCCACGTTGCCAGCCCGCACGGGATAAACACTTTTAAATAGTAGAGATAAAGCACAAATTTGCTTGGGACAGTTTCATACAATGTTGGAATTTACGCTATGGCATTTTTCTTACTCATAGGTATACGAGGTGTAAATTGCAATATCTGAAAACCTCTTAAGGGGTCATTGTACTAATCATTATGAACAACTTTTACTACGGGACCAAACCTGAAATCGCGAAAAAAAAAACAGCTGTTCCCTACATTTATGTTCGCGTAACTCGTCAAAATGTATGGACCAGCTGCTTTTTTATCGCGATTTCAGGTTTGGTTCTCATAGTAAAAGTTGTTTATAATGATGAGAAATGACCCCTTAAGAGATTTTCAGTTATTGTATTTACAACTTGTATTTTAAAATATAGTTATGAATGTTATAACTACTTAAATTAGTTATAGAAAAGTTAAGAGTTTATTTATCATGAAGTCAACCAAAATGCACACCTTAAGTATTTCAATACTTATAATTTTTATTTATAGTGTACTAGTTGTGCCCTTTGAATAAGACTTTTGTAGTGTACTCGTATTATTATACTTAGTTCCTATATTATGTAAAAAATCGATGCTGATTGTTTTTTTTTTTTTTTTTTTCGTTAGAGAACAACGGTGCGCCGCTGGGTGCGAAGATATGAAGAAGGAGAAATTACAGAACGCGTTCGTGCACCTCGACCCCGGGCTATAAACGAAAACGAGTTAAATAATATGATAGCCACGTATGAAGAGAACCCGTTCACACCCACTCGCAGTTTCGCACAAGAATACGAAGTTTCGATGCAAACTATTAGAAACGAGTTGCATCAAGCTGGAGTCCATCACAGACGTCCCGCAAAAAAAAATATTTTGACGCAGGAGCAGAAAGCTGCTCGCGTGCGATTCGCTCGTGACTACAGGGACTTCGATTTCTCTTACGCCATATTTTCTGATGAAAAGTGCTTTAGGTCTAGCCAACAAGGTCGTCGGAATTTATGGCGTGTAGATAACACAAGATACGAACCTCGAAATGTGAACCCAAATGCAGAATCGGGAAGAATTGTAGTGAACATGTGGGGCTGGATGAGTGCTGCTGGACCAGGCGAGCTCGCTTTTATACCAGGGAGGGCAAACGGCCAAACGTATTTAGAGGTGCTACAAACCATCATGGTACCCACAGTGCGCACGGTGTATCCACAACTGGACGTGCCAGAATTTTATTTTTTCCAGGACAATTGCCCGATACACCGTGCGCGGGTTGTTCAAGAGTGGTTGCGAGGGCAACCACAAATTAAAACAGTGCCATGGCCCTCCCGATCGCCAGACTTAAACCCCATTGAAAATTTGTGGGGTTTAATGGTCCAGAGATGGGATAGTAGAGCAGAAAGAACGAAGGAAGCACTTGTCACACATTGCGAACAAGTTTGGGACACATTCAGAGGTTCGAATTTGTACGAAGTCCTGGCTAGGTCCATGCGTAGCCGTTGCGATGCTGTGATAGATGCGGGAGGAGCAGCGACGAAATATTAAGTTAATATAATTTTTAACATGCACTATGTTAATTAACGAAAGGCGTTCCCGTTAACCCGCAATAGTCCAAACATGCTACAATTAATATTACCATTTAAAAATTCGCGAAAAAAAATCAGCTGCTCCCTACATTTTGTTAAGCTAGGTATGCGAACATAAATGTAATGAACAGCAGATTTTTTTTCGTGAATTTTCGAATGGTCATATTTTGGTAGCATGTGGACGCTATACTATTGCGGGTTAGCGGGAACGCCTTTCGTTAATTAACATACTGTATAATTACATTATACAGGGTTATTTTTCTAACACCTGGTAGGACTATATTAGTACAACCACTTTTGATCTATGACTTTTTAGAATACCAAAAGTAAACTTTCAAGTTTTTGTTGTAATATTTGTAATAACACTTTTTAGATCTGTATTTTGTAGTAAGTACCGCTGCGACCCTGCATTCGCAACGCACTGTTTGTTTATTTAACTACTTACATATTTTGGTACCGCGTAGAGTTGTTCAAATTTAGAGCGATCAAAATAAATATTTTTAATTGTATTATGAAATTATTTTTTTATGAATTATTAAAAGTCATACAACAAAAGTTGTTATTTATGATGTTAGTATTATAGTCCTACGAGCTTATTAGTGTTTTATCATCAAATGACTTCTCCCGCTCTGGGCGGAGCGGAAGGTCGTGTCATACTTTTACTGACTAAAACCCACCCGTGTTCCTTCAGTTGCCTGTGCCAGGGCCATGGTATCTCTTTCGAACAACCCGCGACTCCGGCGGCTTGCAAATAACCCTGTATAGCTATTTTTATTAGGTTTATTTTTATTATTCCAATTTGTATTATATTACTTCGTTGATTAATGTCACAGGGTAGACTGTAGACCGTAATCATAGTTTAAAATATTGCCAACGATTTTGAAGTCTTCTTGTAAAATTATTGATGTCAATTTAGTGTCATGTTGCCTTTATTGGTGGATTTGTTGTTTTATTTACAATCAATGTTGTCGTAAGCCCCGATCTCGTTAGTTTGTTATTTTACATATTCAGTAGTGTCATCATATCCGTCCACCTCATAAATAATTGATCTCATTTGCTTGATAAACCTAGTCTGTAGTGTAATGTAATTATTGCAAATTATAAAAATTATTAAGATTCTTAAATTTTACTAATCTTAAAACTTTTCAATTTCATTAGAACTGCACGAGCAATATTCTCCTAATCTTATTTACTGACAGGCTTTTTGCCTGTTGTTGTTGTGTTGTCTGTTTGTCATTGTTGTGTTGATTTCATATTTTGAACTTTACGATATAAGTGTAGATAAATACAGTTTATAAATGATATTATGAGTAAGAATCTTTTCACTTATAATATTTTGCATTTTGATGATAATTTCTGTGTAATTTTTTGTTATAATATGTTAATTTCTGGATGAATCTTTAATGTTTTGAAAAAGTCTATTAAAAATAAATTAAGTTACTTATATTGTTTTTTTTTCTACAACAGCAAATCCTTAAAATTGTTCTCAAGTAGATTTTAACTAACTGTTTATTTTTTCACACTGAGATTACAGCCGATAGTTTCATACAAAAAGCACTTACTATACATCTTTTATTATACAGATAAGATTTAAATATCAACCTAAATAAATCTTTAATCCTGCATAATGTTAAATGAACACAAACTAAAAATATATATTTCACTAGTACCCAACATTTTATTTCAATCCTTTCACTCTCACTGCTGCCAAGGCACAAATTATAGTTTAGTTTAATTACTTGATAAGCTTCTGAATTTTAAAGTGGCATAGGAACTGAATCATTGTTAGATTTGTCAAAAAAAAACTTAACATGCAATGCCGGTAACGCGCCTGTAGCGTTGATTTCGCTTAAAATCATGAATTGTCAAACTTTGACTAGAGCATGAATTATAAAAGAGTAAAGTGTTGGTTTGATTATAATCCAGTCTTAAAGTGCTCATCCTGCACGGCATGCCTGGGCATTTTAATTGCAACGATACCTTGTTCGTTATACAGGCTGAAATTTAATTCATGGGTATCCTCTTAAGGGGTCATTGTACTAGTCATTATGAACAACTTTGACAATGGGAACAAATGAAATCGAGAAAAAAAAATTGCTGTTCCCTACATTTTGTCGAGTTATGCAAACATAAATGTAGGGAACAGCTGATTTTTTTTTCGCGATTTCAGGTATGGTCTCATAGTTGAAGTTGTTCATAATGATGAGTACAATGACCCCTTAAAAGGATGCCCATGAATTCAATTTCACCCTGTATTATTTTAATGAATAAAAGGTAATATTACAATTACCTACTGTTAAAAGTATTAAACCAAATACAAGGAACAACTGCAAAACATTTGAGATAATCCTAAGGTAATAAAAAAACGTATGGCCCTTGTATTAAGCCGTCGGACCTATTGTTTAACCGAATTTCCAGACATTCCCACTAAATAACAATGGGTCTTAGATAATGAACTTATTTTTATTTCAGTTGCAAGAGTTGTGCGGCTTGCGGCCTTGCGTTAGCTACAAACAAAAAGCTCTGATAACATTGTATGAACTGCGCAGAGTATTGGTTCAAATATTACTGTAATTTTCAAGTATTCCCAAATTGCCCAAGTATAAACAAACACATAGAAATTTAGATAGTTATTTACTTTTAATAAAGTCGATTAAACACAAAAAATTTCAATATAAACATTTGATACCTTCATGCAGTGCCGGTCAACGCACCTATACCTAACGTATTCAGGGAGCCGTGAGATAAAAGGTAAACAAACCATAAATGTCCGTTCAATCGATTTTGAATGCTATTGTGTTGGTGGCATGACAAATGGCAGCTGCAGTAAACAGTTGGTATTGTAACCACTTTTTTGCCTTTAATGCCATCCATAAGCCTACGGAATAGAAGTCAAAATCGGTGGAACGGACTGTAATAAAACGGTTCGTTTCAATGTCTCATCTTATTGTGAAGGGAATATGGTGCGGTTGCTGCGGCATGCGGCATCACATAGGATATGGTGAAAATTGGAGAGGCAGTGAAAGTGTTCATAAATAACCTATATCTATAGACCCGATAGAGAGAGGAAAATATTAAAGTGGATTAATACATATAAATTGTAGTTTATTAGTTATTACAAATTATTTTTGTAAATACTGCAATATCAATAATACATTTTCTAAACCAAACAAACAGAAGATATGAGTACTAAAATTAATTCTTGTCCATAATAAAAAAACAATTCAATTCAATAACAAAAAGCTCACGCCGCCGCCGCGCCGCGCTGGCCGTGCCCATTAAAAACTCGTCTCTTAGCAGAAACAAGTGAGCATAGTACTCTCCTAGTGTGAGTGTCACACATTCTATACATGATTATACTAATACGAACACCACTAAAATACGCTTTGTGCATCCTATTGGTCAAAACTCGTGCATTGTGCGATCGAGTCGTGAGCCGTGCTATGAGATTATCGCCTTAGAGGTGAGCATGCAGAAGTTTGGCCGATAGTACATCTTACGGAGAGGGTATTGACTGTGGCGAATTTCTGCGGGCGGGGGAGCCTTATGCTCCGGGGTCGGTCGACTTAGACCGCCCGACGGTTGCCTACTCACCGCTATTTTATAGAGGGTGAGTGGGACGTTTCTCCACATGTGGAGAAACATATGCGGGCATGGCGGACCCGCCACCTAGGAGGGCTTGCGCCGGGAGGGTTGTGGAAGTTTGTTTCCCATGGCCCTCCCATCACGGCGATGCGGGAACACCCCTGAGTTTTTAGTGGGTAGACTGTCATTCTGACAGGAGTCCCACATACCCCGTCTCGTCCCCCGCGAGCGGGCATGCATAAAGCATTTTCTCAGCGAGAAAAAAAAAAAAAAAAAAAAAAAAAGGTTAGGTTAGGTTAGGTTAGGTTAGGTTCCCCCCCGGTGGGTTCCCGCATTGTCGTTGCGGGGGGGCTCAGTAGCCGTGGTTTTCCCCACCCACGGTGAAGCAAAGAGGAACCCGAGGAGGGGCCGCTCGTCAGGGCTTTGTCCGCTAAGCCGACGACGTAGCGGCCAACCAGTTGCGGTGCCGCGGGGCGGCATAGCAACTGGTGCTGGGGGTAGTGGGCCGCGGCGGGAGAGGAGTGGTGTATGGAGATCGCCACTTTCCTTACCTTCCGCGGTCTGGACGGAGCTGCCATCGTTGGATGGCGGACGCGGTGGGGCCGCAGGGGAGGAGGAGTGTCGGTATTGCGTAGGCCGCTCTCCCTATCCCCTGCGGCCGAAAAGTGGTAGGCGGCGGGGCCACTATCCTGACCCGCCGCAGGGGGACCAAGGGTGCCATACACGGGGTCGTTTGGCACCCATGCGCTGTCTGGTGCCCGGGGTGGTCTGGCGTGCCGTGTGTTCTGGTGCGCCGGAGATGGGGGTCATTCCCCTAAGAGGAGGGTCCGGTGACGGACAGCCGCGGCGGGTTCGCGGATGGCTTTCGCGTTCCCGTGTTCCCGCCATAAGCGGCACTGGAGGACACCGTGGAGTTTTAGTGGGTTAGAGTCCCACATAACTGCGCTATCTCCCCGTGGTAGCGCAGTATGCATGAGCATTTCTCCACGTAAAAAAAAAAAAAAAAAAAAAAAAAGGTTAGGTTAGGTTAGGTTAGGTTCCCCCCCGGTGGGTTCCCGCATTGTCGTTGCGGGGGGGCTCAGTAGCCGTGGTTTTCCCCACCCACGGTGAAGCGAAGAGGAACCCGAGGAGGGGCCGCTCGTCAGGGCTTTGTCCGCTAAGCCGACGACGTAGCGGCCAACCAGTTGCGGTGCCGCGGGGCGGCATAGCAACTGGTGCTGGGGGTAGTGGGCCGCGGCGGGAGAGGAGTGGTGCATGGAGATCGCCACTTTCCTCACCTTCCGCGGTCTGGACGGAGCTGCCATCGTTGGATGGCGGACGCGGTGGGGCCGCAGGGGAGGAGGAGTGTCGGTATTGCGTAGGCCGCTCTCCCTATCCCCTGCGGCCGAAAAGTGGTAGGCGGCGGGGCCACTATCCTGACCCGCCGCAGGGGGACCAAGGGTGCCATACACGGGGTCGTTTGGCACCCATGCGCTGTCTGGTGCCCGGGGTGGTCCGGCGTGCCGTGTGTTCTGGTGCGCCGGTGATGGGGGTCATTCCCCTAAGAGGAGGGTCCGGTGACGGACAGCCGCGGCGGGTTCGCGGATGGCTTTCGCGTTCCCGTGTTCCCGCCATAAGCGGCACTGGAGGACACCGTGGAGTTTTAGTGGGTTAGAGTCCCACATAACTGCGCTATCTCCCCGTGGTAGCGCAGTATGCATGAGCATTTCTCCACGTAAAAAAAAAAAAAAAAAAAAAAAAAAAAAAAAAAAAAAAAAAAAGGTTAGGTTAGGTTAGGTTGTTGTCATTCTGACAGGAGTCCCACATACCCCGTCTCGTCCCCCGCGAGCGGGCATGCATAAAGCATTTTCTCAGCGAGAAAAAAAAAAAAAAAAAAAAAAAAAAAAAAAAAAAAAAAAAAAAAGGTTAGGTTAGGTTAGGTTAGGTTAGGTTCCCCCCCGGTGGGTTCCCGCATTGTCGTTGCGGGGGGGCTCAGTAGCCGTGGTTTTCCCCACCCACGGTGAAGCGAAGAGGAACCCGAGGAGGGGCCGCTCGTCAGGGCTTTGTCCGCTAAGCCGACGACGTAGCGGCCAACCAGTTGCGGTGCCGCGGGGCGGCATAGCAACTGGTGCTGGGGGTAGCGGGCCGCGGCGGGAGAGGAGTGGTGTATGGAGATCGCCACTTTCCTCACCTCCGCGGTCTGGACGGAGCTGCCATCGTTGGATGGCGGCCACGGTGGGGCCGCAGGGGAGGAGGAGTGTCGGTATTGCGTAGGCCGCTCTCCCTATCCCCTGCGGCCGAAAAGTGGTAGGCGGCGGGGCCACTGTCCTGACCCGCCGCAGGGGGACCAAGGGTGCCATACACGGGGTCGTTTGGCACCCATGCGCTGTCTGGTGCCCGGGGTGTTCCGGCGTGCTGTGTGTTCTGGTGCGCCGGTGATGGGGGTCATTCCCCTAAGAGGAGGGTCCGGTGACGGACAGCCGCGGCGGGTTCGCGGATGGCTTTCGCGTTCCCGTGTTCCCGCCATAAGCGGCACTGGAGGACACCGTGGAGTTTTAGTGGGTTAGAGTCCCACATAACTGCGCTATCTCCCCGTGGTAGCGCAGTATGCATGAGCATTTCTCCACGTAAAAAAAAAAAAAAAAAAAAAAAAAAAAAAAAAAAAAAAAAAAAAAAAAAAAAAAAAGGTTAGGTTAGGTTAGGTTAGGTTAGGTTAGGTTAGGTTAGGTTGGGGTGCAGGCAGAAAACCTCCTCGTGTGCCAGATGGCTGCTCGTTCCTTTCGAATACGTTCGGGGGAAAGGGCAGTTTTTCGGGCCGGTGCACCCTGGGCACGGCCAATAGTCTCTCCACGTACATCTTACGGAGAGGGTATTGACTGTGGCGAATTTCTGCGGGCGGGGGAGCTTTATGCTCCGGGGTCGGTCGACTTAGACCGCCCGACGGTTGCTTACTCACCGCTATTTTTATAGAGGGTGAGTGAGTGAGCGTGGGACGTTTCTCCACATGTGGAGAAACATGGGCGGTGCCCGTTGTGCACTCACCCTGCCAACGGGCCAGCAGCGGGGGATCTGATTCTCCTGGCTGCAACCGTCGAAATCGTAATCCGCAACGAGATCATGGTCATGTTTTATGGCTCGGAACGGGACGAGGATCTCGGCTTAGTCGCCCGGATCGCGAGGAAGATAACCTCTATAAAAAATCCTCTAATACCAAGTTTTGGTGTGCGGCGAGGGTATGAATGGCTGAGGAGTAGTGTCACCTGCAACTCAAAGGTTAGGTTAGGGTTAGGTCGGGTTTTAGGTTAGGTTGGTTAGGTTAGGTTAGGTTTTGAGTTGCAGGCGGTGCATCAGTTTCAAGCGCACCTCCAGCCAGGGATTAGTGGACCCCCTGGTTGGGTCACAAATGTACACTTACCTAGGGACAGGGGGTTACCCTAGGTGGACTTTTTATATCCCCCATACTCGTGGGAATCTTATGGATAAACGAAATAAAAATAAAACTATTGAGAAGTGGCCGATCGTGTTGGTCGAGCGGGTGAATGTGGGTGCGATGTCGGATTCCGACACTGCATCCGAGAGGATGGCGAGCGTGGCGAGCGTTAGCTCGGAGCGCTCGCGGGCTGAAGGAAGGGTGGCTGGGCGTTTCTCCAAGCGAGGGAGGAAGCGCTCGCCACGCTCCCGCAGCGAGGAAAACTTGCCAGCTGCTAAGGTGGCAACGGGCAGGAGTGGGCGAGGTCGCGCAGGCACAAGCGGACCTTCTCGTCTACCTGGCGGAGGCGAAACGCCTGGTCCAATGGAACACGCGGATAGTGTGGAAAGCGTGGACTCAGGGACCGACGACCCGGCCGAGAGTAGGACGAAGAAGTGGTTCAAGTCAAACAAGGCTTCGACTCACGATGTGGGCTTGGTGGACGCCGAACGCCAGCTAAACCTGGCGAAAAGGGCGCAACTCCAGCAAGATCTGGAGGAGAGGGTCGCCGCCAAGGAGCACCAGGCGCAAACCGCCCGGTCGAGGGCTGGCTATGGTGCATCCAGGGTGCTGTATGCCGACCACTCCCTGGCGGAACTGGAGCGCATGGCACAGGAGGATAAGGAGGAGGTCCTGGAGGTCGCCGCAAAGTCCTCCAATTTGAAGGGGACCTTTCAGAAGGCCCTCAAATGCCGGGCCGCCAGTTTGCACGGCATTGTGCTGGAGCTGGTAAAGCGGACGGCCACGGACGAGACGCGGCAGCTGCAGGCGAAGGTGGATCGCCTGCAGGTGGAGGTCAGCCAGCTTCACCAGAAGCTGGCTGAGGCCACGGCCAGGCCTGCCCAACCTGCCCCAGTTCCGGTGGTAGGAGGCTGCTCCTCCTCCTCCCCTTCCAACCTTGAGGATGTTATCCGAAAGGTTGTCATGGAGGAGAGGGCCTTCACCAGAGCCTGCTTCGCAGGCATCGAGGACCGGCTCTTGCCGGAACCACGGCTCCGTCCGCCGCTAGCGGCTGATAAGGGTCCGCCACCGAGGGAGCCGGAACCTGCCCCTCTAGCAGGCCCGGCATCGGGTGTGCAGCCCCAGGCCCCGAAGCCCTCCAAGGGCAAGGGCAAGGGTAAAGGCAAGGGCAAACGGGCCAAGATGGCTCCTGAAATCCCCACCACAAGCGCGGAGGGAGCGTCTGGGCCGTCTGCCACTCCAGCAGTCCCCCAGAACTCGCAGGAGGATGACGCCCTTCTTCCCTCCACCACCCCGTCCAACCAGCCGTGGACGGAAGTGGTCAAGAGAGGGAAGGGAAAGGGCAAGAAGGAGGGGGAAAAGTCGGCCCCCAAGCCCGCTGCGGCTGCTCCTGCAGCCAAAAGGGCTCCAGCCGGCGGGAGGAAGCCAGTTCCTCCCAGAACCGAAGCCGTCGTGGTGACCATCACTCCGGCGGCCGTGGAGCGGGGCGAGACGTACGAGTCCGTCCTAAGACGGGCTCGTACAAATGCTGATCCCTCGCGGCTGGGGATCAGCAAAATTGCCTGCCGCCGAACCCTGACCGGCGCTCGAATTTTCGAGTTCGCCGGGGAACAGCGCGGCGCAAATGCGGACCTCTTTGCAACAAAGTTGCAAGAGGTCATCGCGGATGCGGCAACGGTCGTCAGACCTGTCAAGACCGCAGCCTTGGAGGTGGCCGATCTCGACGATTCGGTCACCAAGGAGGATGTGGTGGCGGCCGTCGCGGCGGCTGGAGGCTGCGACGCTGGCGCAGTGAAGGGGGGAGCCATCGGGCACGGCCGCCGCGGCATGGGCATCATCCGCGTCGAGTGCCCGGTCGCCGCGGCTAGGGCCGCCCTTTCTGCGACCAAAGGGCGGCTGCTCGTGGGGCTCAGCGTGGCTGTGGTCCGGGCACTTGAAGACCAGCCTATGCGCTGCTTCAAGTGCCTCGCGTTCGGCCATGCCCGAACCACGTGTCCCTCCAAACACGACTGGGGGGACACGTGCTACCAATGCGGGCAAAAGGGGCACAAGAGTGTCGCCTGCAGCGCCACCACGCCACACTGCGCGGCGTGTGCCGCCAGTGGCCGCCCCGCGCACCACAGGATGGCGGGCAAGAGCTGCAAGCCCCCCGTGAGAAAGGGCATAGTGCTGGCGCAGGTTCGCCCTGTCGCCGCCACCGCCGCCGTTGTCGCCGCCGCAGCTCCAGCGGCGGAAGCTGAGGAGGATCGTGCGATGTCGTTGGAGTAATGCACCACGACTATCGCATAATCCAGGCGAACACCAACCACTGCAGAGCGGCCCAGGACCTGTTAGTGCAGGCCATGGCCGAGTGGTTGGTGAACGTAGCGGTGGTCGCCGAGCCCTACTCGATCCCCGGCAGCTGGCTGGGTGACGAGGACGACTCGGTGGCACTAGCGGCGCGGTCCTCCACGGACTCCCCTCCCCTCTCGCTATTAGAGAGGGGACCGGGATACGTGGCCGCCGCGTGGGGAGACTTAGCCCTCGTGGGCGTATATTTCTCCCCAAACCGCCCTCTCCAGGACTTTGAGAATTATCTCGGAGTCCTGGCCGCCGTGGTCGGCAGGGCGGCGCCGCGTCAGGTCTCCGTACTGGGAGACCTGAATGCCAAGTCGGTGACCTGGGGCAACCCGGCCACCGACGCTCGCGGGCGGGCGGTGGAGATGTGGGCAGCCTCCTCTGGACTCTCCCTCTTGAACAGAGGAAGCGTCCAGACATGCGTGCGGCGTGGGGGTGGCTCGATAGTGGACGTCACCTTCGCCACCCCGGCCTTAGCCGCGCGCGTGCTGAACTGGCGGGTGGACCTGGTGGAGACCATGTCGGACCACCGCTACGTGCGGTTCGACATCTCCACCGGTGGCCCCGGAGAGATGCGGCCCCCCTCGGGGCGATCACCGTTCCCGCGGTGGGCACTAACCCGCCTGGACAGGGAGGCAGCGGCGGAGGCGGCGTTCATACAGGACTGGCTTTCACCGCCTGCCGCCGGCCTGGATGTGGACACCGTAGCGGGGCAACTGAGGGAGTCTCTGACCGAGGTATGCAACTCCAGCATGCCCCGGTCCCGCCGACCGCCACCCACACGCGCCGTGTACTGGTGGTCGGTGGAGCTGGCGGGGCTTCGAGCAGCGTGTGTGGAGGCCAGAAGGGCCTACACGCGGAGCCGGCGGCGGCGTATACGAGATCTGTCCGACGAGGACCGCCTCTATGAGGTATACATGGAGGCAAAAGCGGTCCTGGATCGGGCCATCGCCGCCGCCAGAGACTCGGCGAGAGCCGAGCTGCTGGAGGGTCTCGACAACGACCCCTTTGGTCGACCATACAAGGCGGCGCGCAACAAACTGCGCGCCTCTGGTCCCCCGGTTGCCGAGACCCTGGAGCCCTCATTTCTGGACGGGGTGGTTCAGTCCCTGTTCCCGTGCAGGGACAACTTCACCCCGCCAGTGATGGCCCCACCACGAGGGTTAGCTCCGCCAGACGGGGAAGAAGAGGAGGCCCCTCCTGTCACGGAGTCGGAACTCGGCGAGGCGATTCTCCGTCTCCGCGCCAAGAGGACGGCTCCGGGCCCCGACGGTGTCCCCGCAAAAGTGGTGGCGATCGCCGCCACTCAAATGGAGGAGAGATTTCGGGACCTCTTCAGCGCATGCCTTGCGACTGGGAGGTTCCCGGAACCGTGGAAGGAGGGGCAGCTGTGCCTCCTCCGCAAGGAGGGCCGCCCAGCAGACTCCCCCTCGGCATACCGGCCCATCGTTCTGCTCGATGAGGTCGGCAAAATGTTCGAGGGGATAATCGCTGCCCGCCTAAAGGGCCATCTGCGGGATGTCGGGCCGGACTTGTCGGACGCTCAGTACGGTTTTCGGGCTGAGCGTTCGACAGTGGACGCGCTGGCCCGTCTCAAGGGGCAGGTGAAGGGGGCGACGGAGGCGGGGGACGGACTGTTGGCTGTGTCATTCGACATAGCTAACGCCTTCAACTCCGTTCCCCACTCCACCATCCTAGAGGCGCTCCGATTCCACGGAGTGCCTCGATACCTGCGCAGTCTGCTGGCCAGCTACCTGGAGGATCGGGCGATCCTCCTGGTGAACAGGAATGGCCAAGTCCGGCGGTACGCCGTCGAAGCCGGTGTTCCACAGGGGTCAGTCGTAGGACCTCTCCTCTGGAACATCGGCTACGATTGGCTCCTGCGGGGAACTCTCCTCCGAGGCACGAGTGTCATTTGCTACGCGGATGACACTCTCCTCACCGCCCGGGGGGGGAGTTTCAGGGAGGCGGCAAGTCTGGCCTCTGCGGGCGGATCCTTGGTCGCGGAGAGGATCCGCCGCCTAGGTTTAACGGTGGCGCTGCGCAAGACCGAGGCCGTCTTCTTCCACGGACCACGGCAGCGCCCCCCACCTGACGCCCACATCTTCGTGGAGGGCGTCAGAATCGAGGTAAAGGCCCAGATGAAATATCTGGGCCTTGTCATTGACAGCAGGTGGCGCTTCGGCCCGCATTTTAGCGGGCTGTCGTCGCGCCTGCTGAAGACCGCGGGCGCGCTGTCGTGGTTGCTTCCCAATTTGGAAGGGCCCAGCGCACGATGCCGGCAACTTTATGCCGGCATCTTGAAGAGCATGGCCCTCTACGGGGCCCCCATCTGGGAAGACTCCCTCCAGCGGAGAGAGAACGCCGCCGCCTTGCGGGCGCCCCAAAGGGCCATAGCCCAGCGGGTGGCGCGGGCCTACCGCACGGTGGGATTTGCGGCGGCATGTGCTCTGGCCGGCACCCCCCCTTGGGAGCTCGAGGCGTGGGTGCTCGCCAGAGTGTATGAATGGACGGCGGGGCGGAGGGCGAGAGGAGAACGCCCAGTCCCGGAAGAGCGGGAGGCCGTCCGGCGGGAGGCGAGGGACGCCATCGTCGTCCATTGGACGGAGGACCTTGCCTCCGCAGCCTTCGGCCGCAGAACCCTCGACGCGATCGGGCCGGTCCTGCGAGACTGGCTCGATCGGCCGCACGGGCTTCTCTCGTTTCGGCTCGTGCAGGTGCTGTCCGGGCACGGTTGCTTCGGTTCGTACCTGCACCGAATCGGACGGGAGGAGACGCCGGCGTGCTGCGACTGCGGCGCGGCGGAGGACACGGCGCAGCACACCCTCGAGGTGTGCCCGGCGTGGTCTGAGCTGCGCAGCAGTCTCAGCGCGGCGGTCGGACCGGACCTCTCGCTCCCCGCGTTGGTTAACACCATGCTGGAGGATGAGAGGTCCTGGGCGGCAGTCGCCTCCTTCTGTGAACATGTCATGTCCCAGAAGGAGGCAGCGGAGCGCACGCGGGAGGACGACCCTCACGCGGTGGCGCTCCGAAGGCGGAGGAGAGGTCGAAGAAGACGTCAGTGACGGTCAGCTTCGACCCCTCCTAGGTGGAGGCCAGCAGGCAACGGGCGCGGGGGTAACCTTGCCTGCATTGCACAGACCTCCACCAGTGCCGGACGGGAATGGCCAGGTGTTCCCGGCCATTCCCGTAACCCCCCCCCCCCCCCGGGCTGGGGCTGGGAGGGGGGGCATGCGGGGCCCGCCACCTAGGCGGGCTTGCGCCGGGAGGGTTGTGGAAGTTTGTTTCCCATGGCCCTCCCATCACGGCGATGCGGGAACACCGCTGAGTTTTTAGTGGGTAGACTGTCCTTCCGACAGGAGTCCCACATACCCCGTCTCGTCCCCCGCGAGCGGGCATGCATAAAGCATTTTCTCAGCGGGAAAAAAAAAAAAAAAAAAAAAAAAAAGGTTAGGTTAGGTTAGGTTTCCCTGACGGAGAAGCCGCGCGGTATGAGGTGTACCGCGCGGCTAAGGAGGCTCTGTGGCTGGCCATCGGCGAAGCGAAGACGCGAGCCAGGGAAGAGATGTTGGAGACTCTCGACGGAGATCCGTGGGGGCGCCCCTATCGTGCGGTTCGAGGGAAACTTCGACCCGCGGCGCCTCCACTCACGGAGAGTCTCCAACCTGAGTTGCTGGAGCAGGTCGTCGCAGCCCTCTTCCCGGCAAGAGCGGAGCACACTCCGCCGCCGATGGCATTGCCCGCAGCTGCAGAGCCTACCGAGGAGAGCGCCATCAACGTCCCAGAGGTGACACAGGCAGAGATGAGGGCGGCCGTGATGCGGCTCCGGGCCAAGAACGTGGCTCCGGGGCCCGATGGTATTCACGGCATAGTGCTAGCCCTCGCTCTGAAGGAGCTAGAGCCCCAACTGAGAGGACTCTACACCGCGTGCCTTGAGCAGGGCCAGTTTCCCACGTTGTGGAAATCTGGTCGTCTGGTCCTGCTCAAGAAGGTGGGGCGCCCCGCGGACTCACCGTCCGCGTACAGGCCCATAGTGCTGCTTGACGAGGTGGGTAAAATGTTTGAGCGGATAATCGCTGCCCGCCTCGTCGGCCACTTAAGCAGGGAGGGGCCTGACCTAGCCGAAAGCCAGTTCGGCTTTCGGCACGGGCGCTCCACCATCCACGCGATATCGCGGGTGAGAGTCCTGGCGGAGGAAGCGGTGTCCCGGGGCGGGGTGATGTTGGCCGTATCGTTGGACATCTCCAACGCCTTCAACACCCTGCCCTGGAGCTGCATTCGGGAGGCACTGCGTTATCATCGGGTGCCCCCGTACCTCCGCCGCATCGTTGGGGCTTATCTGGCGGATAGATGTGTCACCTACATGGGACGTGATGGCGGAAGCCAGCGCCGCATGTCGTGCGGTGTTCCACAGGGTTCGGTCGTGGGACCGCTCCTGTGGAACATCGGGTACGACTGGGTGCTGAGGGGCGAGCTCCAGCCGGGCGTGGACTTGACGTGTTATGCGGATGACACGCTGGTCACGGCCCGGGGGAGCTCGTACAGGGAGGCAGCGTTGCTAGCGACGGCTGCGGTGTCACAGGTCGTGACCCGCATACGGCGCCTAGGCCTGAAGGTGGCCCTCAACAAGTCGGAGGCCATGGTCTTTCATGGCCCCCGGCGGGCGCCGCCGCTGGGATCACACATCGTGGTCGGGGGGTCTCGAATCGCTGTCGAGTTTACCATGAAATATCTTGGATTGGTGCTCGACAGCCGGTGGGATTTCGGCCCCCACTTCCAGCGGCTCGCGCCCAAGTTGTTGGGCGCGGCTGGGGCGCTGTCAACGCTGCTTCCCAATCTGGGGGGCCCGAGCGCCGCCTGTAGGCGGCTCTACGTGGGGATCGTGCGATCGATGGCCCTGTATGGGGCCCCGATCTGGGCGGCTGACCTGACGGCCGGCAGCATCGCTGTCCTGCGAAGGCCACAGCGAGCGATGGCCGTCAGAGTCATTAGGGGATATCGCACGATCTCCTACGAGGCGGCTTGCGTACTGGCCGGATCCCCGCCGTGGGACCTCGAGGCGAAGGTACTCGCGTCATTGTATCAGTGGCGCGAGGACTCGAGGGCGCGGGGCGAGTGGCTGACGCCGCGACATTTGGAGTTGCGTCGGTCACAGCTTCGCGCAGCCCTGGTGGCGGAATGGCGGGACAGGCTTTCACGCCCTACCGCCGGCCCCGCCACCATCGGGGCGGTCCGGCCGGTACTCGAGCGCTGGCTCGGGAGGAGGCACGGCTCCCTGTCGTTTCGGGTGACACAGGTGCTCTCGGGGCATGGTTGCTTCGGGAAGTACCTGTGTCGCATAAACAGGGAGCCGGACGCTCGGTGTCACCACTGCGTCGACTGTCGGGAGGATACGGCGTGGCACACGCTTGCAGAGTGTGCTGCTTGGGAGGAGCCGCGCCGTGCCCTCATCTCAGGAGTAGGCAGTGACCTGTCGCTGCCGGCCGTTGTCGACTCGATGGTCGGCAGCGAGGAGTCCTGGGACGCGGTGGTATCCTTCTGCGAAATCGTACTTTCGCAGAAGGAGGCTGCGGAGAGGGAGCGGGAGATTTCTTCCGCTAACCCGATCCGCAGCAGACGCACCGGGCGTCGGCGGAGGGCGGACAACGCCCTCTTCCGGCCCCCCTAAATGGGTCCAGGGGCGACGGATCTGGGGAAATCCGTCGCCCCCTACTTCTTAGGACCTGAGATGGCGGCGCGTAGTGTTCCACGCGCGCCTCTATTTGATGTAAGGGGGGAGTTTAACACCTCACTCCCCCCCTAACGCGAGGTGGCCCGCACAGGCGGGCCGGCACTAGCCGGGGATCGCGGAAGTCATTTTTGTTCCCGTGATCTCCGGTGCAAGTGTGAGGCGGAACACCGGGGTGGTTTTAGTCAGTAAGAGTCTGACAGACCCCTCCGCCCTCCCCAGGGCGGAGGACATCCATGAGGATTTCCCCCCGTAAACAAAAAAAAAAAAAAAAAAGGTTAGGTTAGGTTAGGTTAGGTTAGGTTAGGTTAGGTTAGGTTAGGTTAGGTTAGGTTAGGTTAGGTTAGGTTAGGTTAGGTTAGGTTAGGTTAGGTTAGGTTAGGTTAGGTTAGGTTAGGTTAGGTTAGGTTAGGTTAGGTTAGGTTAGGTTCCCGCCTAAAGGGCCATCTGCGGGATGTCGGGCCGGACTTGTCGGACGCTCAGTACGGTTTTCGGGCTGAGCGTTCGACAGTGGACGCGCTGGCCCGTCTCAAGGGGCAGGTGAAGGGGGCGACGGAGGCGGGGGACGGACTGTTGGCTGTGTCATTCGACATAGCTAACGCCTTCAACTCCGTTCCCCACTCCACCATCCTAGAGGCGCTCCGATTCCACGGAGTGCCTCGATACCTGCGCAGTCTGCTGGCCAGCTACCTGGAGGATCGGGCGATCCTCCTGGTGAACAGGAATGGCCAAGTCCGGCGGTACGCCGTCGAAGCCGGTGTTCCACAGGGGTCAGTCGTAGGACCTCTCCTCTGGAACATCGGCTACGATTGGCTCCTGCGGGGAACTCTCCTCCGAGGCACGAGTGTCATTTGCTACGCGGATGACACTCTCCTCACCGCCCGGGGGGGGAGTTTCAGGGAGGCGGCAAGTCTGGCCTCTGCGGGCGGATCCTTGGTCGCGGAGAGGATCCGCCGCCTAGGTTTAACGGTAGCGCTGCGCAAGACCGAGGCCGTCTTCTTCCACGGACCACGGCAGCGCCCCCCACCTGACGCCCACATCTTCGTGGAGGGCGTCAGAATCGAGGTAAAGGCCCAGATGAAATATCTGGGCCTTGTCATTGACAGCAGGTGGCGCTTCGGCCCGCATTTTAGCGGGCTGTCGTCGCGCCTGCTGAAGACCGCGGGCGCGCTGTCGTGGTTGCTTCCCAATTTGGAAGGGCCCAGCGCACGATGCCGGCAACTTTATGCCGGCATCTTGAAGAGCATGGCCCTCTACGGGGCCCCCATCTGGGAAGACTCCCTCCAGCGGAGAGAGAACGCCGCCGCCTTGCGGGCGCCCCAAAGGGCCATAGCCCAGCGGGTGGCGCGGGCCTACCGCACGGTGGGATTTGCGGCGGCATGTGCTCTGGCCGGCACCCCCCCTTGGGAGCTCGAGGCGTGGGTGCTCGCCAGAGTGTATGAATGGACGGCGGGGCGGAGGGCGAGAGGAGAACGCCCAGTCCCGGAAGAGCGGGAGGCCGTCCGGCGGGAGGCGAGGGACGCCATCGTCGTCCATTGGACGGAGGACCTTGCCTCCGCAGCCTTCGGCCGCAGAACCCTCGACGCGATCGGGCCGGTCCTGCGAGACTGGCTCGATCGGCCGCACGGGCTTCTCTCGTTTCGGCTCGTGCAGGTGCTGTCCGGGCACGGTTGCTTCGGTTCGTACCTGCACCGAATCGGACGGGAGGAGACGCCGGCGTGCTGCGACTGCGGCGCGGCGGAGGACACGGCGCAGCACACCCTCGAGGTGTGCCCGGCGTGGTCTGAGCTGCGCAGCAGTCTCAGCGCGGCGGTCGGACCGGACCTCTCGCTCCCCGCGTTGGTTAACACCATGCTGGAGGATGAGAGGTCCTGGGCGGCAGTCGCCTCCTTCTGTGAACATGTCATGTCCCAGAAGGAGGCAGCGGAGCGCACGCGGGAGGACGACCCTCACGCGGTGGCGCTCCGAAGGCGGAGGAGAGGTCGAAGAAGACGTCAGTGACGGTCAGCTTCGACCCCTCCTAGGTGGAGGCCAGCAGGCAACGGGCGCGGGGGTAACCTTGCCTGCATTGCACAGACCTCCACCAGTGCCGGACGGGAATGGCCAGGTGTTCCCGGCCATTCCCGTAACCCCCCCCCCCCCCCCCGGGCTGGGGCTGGGAGGGGGGGCATGCGGGGCCCGCCACCTAGGCGGGCTTGCGCCGGGAGGGTTGTGGAAGTTTGTTTCCCATGGCCCTCCCATCACGGCGATGCGGGAACACCGCTGAGTTTTTAGTGGGTAGACTGTCCTTCCGACAGGAGTCCCACATACCCCGTCTCGTCCCCCGCGAGCGGGCATGCATAAAGCATTTTCTCAGCGGGGAAAAAAAAAAAAAAAAAAAAAAAAAAAAAAAAAAAAAAAAAAAAAAAAAAAAAAAAAAAAAAAAGGTTAGGTTAGGTTAGGTTAGGTTAGGTTAGGTTAGGTTAGGTTAGGTTAGGTTAGGTTAGGTTAGGTTAGGTTAGGTTAGGTTAGGTTTTTTTTTTTTTTTTTTTTTTTTTTTTTTTTTTTTTTTTTTTTTTTTTTTTTTTTTTTTTTTTTTGTTTTGGCAGGAGTGGGAAATCCTCATGGACGCCCAGACTGCCTCACTAGTGACGCAGTCTGGGCAGTGCCGGACTCTTACCGGCTAAAACCCACTCCTGCCCTTGCTCAGTGTCCCTCTGACATAGTCAGAGACCTTGTTTTGACTTTAAAATATTGTTTTTGCATTTCATTTGATTTTTCTGATTTTTGAATAAAGTTTTATCTAATATTAAATTTTTAATCTGTCTTATTTATTTTTCCTAAATTTAGTTTGTTGTTACATTTTATTTCCTGATTTATTGTTGTATGCTTTGTCTCTATATAGATGTTTATATATTAAAAGCATAGCTTTATGTTTCCTTGTTACGATTGATAACTCTTCTTATTATTATTATACAGTAATCCATAAAAATTTCTCTTTGTTTTCTGTTAGTCATAAATTTTTGTATAGTGTTTCTATTTATCTCTGCCTCCAGCCTCATTTCCGTATTCAATCGTTCTACTCCGAACACAGGACACTCTATCAGGATGTGTGGGATCGATTCCAGCGCATCCGGCTCACAGATGCACGACGGGCTCCCCTTGCATTTAAAACGATGCAGATATTCGGAAAACCCACCGTGCCCAGTCAAAATCTGTGTTTCCACTCCAGCCGGTTTCATCTTTTTCATGACTTTGAAGGCCTCGATCGCGTCTGGGAAAAACATTTTTGTTACGGAGGCTGTTTCACTGTTTTTGTATCTCCGGTTCCATTCGTCGAGCGACCCCATACGGATTTGTCGCTTGACGAATGAGACCGGGCAGCAGTCATAGTCCGGCTTCTTTTTGGATTTGAGTGCGGCCTCCTTCGCGAGATAGTCTGCGCGTTCATTGCCCTGCAGCCCAGCGTGAGCCTTTACCCAGAACAAGGAAACATCTTTGCTCTGGAATAAAGCCGCTCTTACGTTCGCTCTTGCCTCTACCGCCAGGGCATGGAGGGAACCTTGGTTCGTGACTGCTTGTAGTGCCGCCTTTGAGTCACTATAGATGCCGAAGGTTCTCTCTTTCCGCTTGAGGATCTCCCTCGTGGCTACGCATACGGCCAGGAGTTCCGCCTGGTAGACCGTGCAACACGACGGCAAGCTAAGTTTCACGGACTTGATCTCGGCTTCACCGTCCCACAGTGACAGTGCTGCGCCGACCTTGCCCGTGATCCTGCTGCCGTCGGTGAAGAACCGGACCGCTTGGTTGTTGTGGGTGTCCACCAGGGACTGGTCCTCCAGACTCACGAACCCCATGGCCGTATGTTTCGCCGGATGTGGAGTCTCCGCAAATGCCACAACACGCTCCACCTCCCTACCCGCTAGGGCTGGCTGGGGTACTCCTCTCTTTGCCTCGTACAGAGCTGCTGCTTCTTGTATCCGGAGGTCGAGTGGGAGTATCCCAGCCAGCACCAAGGACGCGTTCAGCGAAACGGTGCGGTAGGATTTGCAGAGCTTTTGGGCAAATCCTCGTTGAACTGTGTTCAGCATCCTCTGCACTCCAATCTTCTTGGTTGCTGGCGCCCAGGCACTTGCTGCATACATAATCACCGGTTCAACCGCCGCCGTGTAGATACACCGTATGACCTCCGGGTGTAGACCCCAGCTCACTTTGGCCGCTCTGGACAGCTGCTTATATATGTTGGCAGCTTTTCTGCAAACGTTTGCGGCGTGGGTGTTGAAAGTGAGCTGGTGATCGATTGTTAGCCCGAGTATTTTTATTTCATTAGACATGCCAATGTCAACCCCGCCCATGCTGAGAAGCGGGACATCGTACTTTAGCTTTCTGGTTACAACCATCGCACAGGTTTTATGTGGTGCAAATTTCAGCTTATTTCGAATGCCCCACCTCCGAACATACTCGAGGGCGGCATTGGCATGTCTCTGAACCTCTAATGCTGTATCACCGTCGAAGATCATGACGACGTCGTCGGCGAAAGCTTGGCAGTGATCTCCTCGTTCTTCCAGCCCCTTCAACAGAGGGTCTAGGATCAAGTTCCACAGGATCGGACCGCCTATCGACCCTTGGACGCACCCTTTGCTGGTATTTCTTTGGCACTCAGCTCCAGCGTACCTGACTCGGACACTCCTACCAGTCAGGTAGCTGTCCAGCATCCGTCTGAGATTCACCGGGCACCTTTCCTCAGCCAGTCTGGTCCTAATGGCTGGCCACCATGCGCTGTCGAAGGCTCCCTCTATATCAAGCGACACAACCGTGATCAGCTTCTTTTTGTTCAGCTTTGTTTTGATGTGTTGTATCATGGTGTAGAGGGAGTCTTCGGTGCTCTTCTGAGGCATGAAGCCAAACTGACGAGTACTAAGCCGCGGGATCAGATGCCACTTTAGCCTTGCCACCAACATTTTCTCTAGGGTTTTGCCCAGGACTGGTAAGAGACCAATCGGCCTGTAAGATTTTGGGGTAGTGTAAGACTCCTTTCCCGGTTTCCTGAGTATCACTACTGTGGCCACCTTCCAAGCACCGGGGAAGTGGCCTTGCTCAAGGCACTTGTTAGCCAGTGCAAGGAACATCCCCGGGTCTCGGAATATGGCTTGGGCACAGATGTCGGCTGTGAGACCATCGGCTCCTGGAGCCTTCTTGGGGTTGAAACTTTCCACCGCAGTTTTTAGCTCCTGAAGCGTAAACGGTGGGTCATGGTGTTCATCATGCGCCCACTCGTTTACGCGACTGGCCGCTTCTCTCGTCCGACGGTGGTCGTCATTGTCGTCATCAATTAGGTCTTCAGGGTAGAAAGTCTCTGCTAGCAGTGACGCCGATCCCTCACCATCGAGTGACACTCCGTCCTTCACCAAAGGCAAGTCCTCTTGTCTTTTTGCGGTCCGTCCAATAACCCGATAGATTCCCTCCCAGACCCCTTCCTTGTCCTGTTTTTCGCAGAACTTCTTCCAGCCTGAAGTCTGCGCTTTTATGGCATGGGACTCGTAGAGTTCCTTTGCCTGCAGGTATTCCTCGATGACTCTCGCTTTTCGGACCGGTGCGGCGCATCGGATGCGGCGTCTCCTGGTGTTGACCTCGTTCCTCAACTTGGAAAGCTCGTTGGACCACCATGGTATTGTAACTGTTTCATTATATTTACTTTTAGCTAGGGTTTTGTCACAAGATTCGGTAATTGCACTGATATAATTATTAATACTATTTTCTAATTTGATTTTACAATTGATTTTGTTGATTTCTACTGTGTCCAGGTTTCGGTCTGCTTTTAATTGGCCCAATTTCTCATGAAATTGGGTCCAATTTGCTTTCCTTGTGTTGAAAAGTCTGGTGGTTCTTTGAATTCTTGTGCCTTTTGATTTCTGTAAGTTTATTTTAAAAACAATACCATTGTGGTCCGAGCTCGTGATGCCTTCCTCAACTCTCCAGTCCTCTACCAGGTCCAGCATATCCGTTGAGCAAGCTGTTACGTCAACGCAGCTGGTATACGACCTCCCACCTCTGATGGTGTCGAAAGTTGGCGTGTTTCCAACGTTGAGTACCTGCAAGCACATTTCGTCCAGAGTCCCCGCCATTTCTTCGCCTCTACTGTCTACCACTAGACTACCCCACCAGGTGCTCTTCGCGTTTGTGTCACCTCCCATGATAATTTTAGTGGGGCCCATTTCCTCACGAATCTGCAGAAGGTGGTCAAGGTATGGTTGTATGGGTTGGTCCGGTTCAAAGTAGAAGGAGACTACTGCGATTTCCCAGGCCCTGGTTCGGATCCTCACCACCGTGATGTTATTGGTGGTGAGTTTTGGACACTGTGTAGCATCAAGCTCATGATCAAAGACGACTATTGCCGCCTTCACAGTTCCACTTCCTTGTTCCGCACACTGGTAGACTCTCGCTCCCCGGTAGTCTCTCATCCTTTTAATCCCACCCACGTATGGTTCCTGGAGCAGTGCGAATGCTATATTTCGCTCCCTAGCCACGAGCATAAGCTCCTGGGTCGCGAGGTTCTTCCTCTGCAGGTTCGCTTGGACCACCCGGTAGTTTAGACGAGTGCTAGTGTGACTTCGGTTCTCTGTGCCTGGGTTCGTGTTTCCTAAATAAACTGGTGCCACCTTAGCAATAAGCCACCGACAGGCGCGCCAATGCGTCCCACTTCACGCGTATCGGGCACGCACTGTCGAAGGCGTTGTGGTCAGTCTTTTCCAGCTTGGCTAACACGCAATTATGGCATCTTGGCGCCTCTGCGGCAAGTCGTGACGGACAGTCCGCTCGCATGTGGGGGTCACCGCAGTGAATGCAAAGGTCGGCGGGCTGCGTGCATAATTTTCGGCTGTGGCCGAAGCGCAGGCAGCGGGTGCACTGCACCAGTGGGGACTGATCCTCGACGCGCACCCGCTGTAGGTCGATATGGACGCGACCCGCCATAGTTAACCTCTGCCACACGGTCGGGGACACCTGCAGGACGACGTGGCACATGTGGGGGTTCCTCGTCCTGCGACGGTACTTAACCCCCAACCTCAAGTCCCCTGCAGGTATGTCCCCGATCAGGTGGCTATTTTGGCGTTGCAGAGCCTGGGTAACCTCCGCATCCGAGTGGCAGGAGAGGAGATCCTTAACGATTATAAGTGGGTCCTTGTTCTGAACCTCCTCCACCACCAGGCCGCCCGTTTTCCTGATCCTTTCGGTCACCCTAGTCATCTCATCCCTAGTCTTGAAGCCGACCACCACCTTCTGGTCCCTCGCCTTACGCAGCCGTTCCACCCGTGTGCCTTCATTCTTGGCATCGACCGCCGTCCTTAGCTTCTCAATTACCTCTTCACCGGTGTCTTGGTCGTTTACAGATGACACGACCACCGAGTGAAGAGGCTCTTGGATGTGCTGCCTCGGGCCGGCGGCGACTTCCGCGAAACTCGGATTTCGGCCTGCTACGAAGCGAGGGGCATCTTTGAGTTGCTCCGTCAGAGCCTGGGTGTGTTGGTGGCATTCCTCCAACGCCTGCTTGTGCTCCATGAGGCCAGCCACCAGGCTCTTCATGAGCTCCGTCGGTTCACTAGCGGCTGGCCTCAATGGTGAGGCTATAGGTGTGGTTGCAAGTATGACTGGAGCAGCAGCTGTGACTGGAACTTTGGTTCTCTCCGACTCCTTCACTATTTCATAGAGCCTGTTAATCGCGTTGACCACCTCTGTCTTAATTTCCGTTTTCAGGTTACGAGAGTTGCTCAAGTGAAGTTTAGCCTTATTCAGGCAAGCTCTCGCCTCCGCTGTCAAGTTCGGGTACCTCAACTCAGGGTTCTTGCTGGGTCCGGCGGCATCTGCGGAGGCCCGCCGCGTTCCCAGAGAGCAGGGGATTTTTGGTGTGACAAGCGGAGTTGCTCCAGGTTTGGGATTGGCCGGGGACTTAGCTTTGGGCTCTGTTTTCCCGGCCTCCCATTCCCCAATGCTGCGTCTCACGCTTTGCTGCGAGGTCCCAGATTTCTCTGCAGATCGCGGCGAGTCCCCGAAGACCGGCGAGCTCGCGGTTTTCTTGGCCGGCGTGCGATACATGGCGCTAGCTGTTGTGAAGGTAAGATTCATAAGAGGTACGTCAGAGGGCACTCGTATCTTTTCTGTGTCCCAGTAAAAGGGGGACGTACAGAGAAGAAAATATAAATATATAATTAGTCAAGTATATAAAACTCTTAACTTTGTAAAAGGTTTCGTCAAATTGACGTCTAATAACTTTTATTTGGGAATCAAGAGTCCAAAAAAGTCAAAAAACAATGTCAAGTTTTTGTCAAAACCAGACTCGTCCACCTGGCCACTAGTAACAGGGTGGGTGGGCGGGCAAAATTTTTTCGCGTTTTCGTCAATATTATTAGTCAGATGGTGTTAGGTAGCCTAATTAGGAACAACTCAGCTGAAAACAGCGTCAAAATGCGTCACCTGGAAGCAAAGTTATGACGATTCTATGCAAACTTGGTTCAGTTAGGTAGATTTTTGTACCTACCAGCTATATAGAACAAACGAAAATTCTATGTAATAAAGTGGCTATATACGCTAGGCGCACGGGCGAGGTGTCGAAAGACGCGTCTCCGCGCGATCTAGCTAACTATGGCGTTACTGAAAATTGTGCTGAACAAAAATGTTGTTTTTCAGGTGAAAAACGTGAATTTTGAAGGAAATTTTTAACAAAACCAGGAATACCCACTACCCTATATGACTCGGACTCGCGGAACGCGCACCGGAATGCAGGTAAGGCAGGTAAGTATCTATTTCAACTAATTTAAACGGGATTTACGGGAAGAATTTTGAAATAAAAATTACTTTATGTTTCCTATACAAAAATTTGCATGAATTTTCTAAGTCTATGTGAGCGAGAAAATTTTTTCGCGTTTTCGTCAATATTATCAGTCAGATGGTGTTAGGTAGCCTAATTAGGAACAACTCAGCTGAAAACAGCGTCAAAATGCGTCACCTGGAAGCAAAGTTATGACGATTCTATGCAAACTTGGTTCAGTTAGGTAGATTTTTGTACCTACCAGCTATATAGAACAAACGAAAATTCTATGTAATAAAGTGGCTATATACGCTAGGCGCACGGGCGAGGTGTCGAAAGACGCGTCTCCGCGCGATCTAGCTAACTATGGCGTTACTGAAAATTGTGCTGAACAAAAATGTTGTTTTTCAGGTGAAAAACGTGAATTTTGAAGGAAATTTTTAACAAAACCAGGAATACCCACTACCCTATATGACTCGGACTCGCGGAACGCGCACCGGAATGCAGGTAAGGCAGGTAAGTATCTATTTCAACTAATTTAAACGGGATTTACGGGAAGAATTTTGAAATAAAAATTACTTTATGTTTCCTATACAAAAATTTGCATGAATTTTCTAAGTCTATGTGAGCGAGAAAATTTTTTCGCGTTTTCGTCAATATTATCAGTCAGATGGTGTTAGGTAGCCTAATTAGGAACAACTCAGCTGAAAACAGCGTCAAAATGCGTCACCTGGAAGCAAAGTTATCTCAGGTTAGGTTAGGTTAGGTTAGGTTAGGTTAGGTTAGGTTAGGTTAGGTTAGGTTAGGTTAGGTTAGGTTAGGTTAGGTTAGGTTAGGTTAGGTTAGGTTAGGTTAGGTTAGGTTAGGTTAGGTTAGGTTAGGTTAGGTTAGGTTAGGTTAGGTTAGGTTAGGTTAGGTTAGGTTAGGTTAGGTTAGGTTAGGTTAGGTTAGGTTAGGTTAGGTTAGGTTAGGTTAGGTTAGGTTAGGTTAGGTTAGGTTAGGTTAGGTTAGGTTAGGTTAGGTTAGGTTAGGTTAGGTTAGGTTAGGTTAGGTTAGGTTAGGTTAGGTTAGGTTAGGTTAGGTTAGGTTAGGTTAGGTTAGGTTAGGTTAGGTTAGGTTAGGTTAGGTTAGGTTAGGTTAGGTTAGGTTAGGTTAGGTTAGGTTAGGTTAGGTTAGGTTAGGTTAGGTTAGGTTAGGTTAGGTTAGGTTAGGTTAGGTTAGGTTAGGTTAGGTTAGGTTAGGTTAGGTTAGGTTAGGTTAGGTTAGGTTAGGTTAGGTTAGGTTAGGTTAGGTTAGGTTAGGTTAGGTTAGGTTAGGTTAGGTTAGGTTAGGTTAGGTTAGGTTAGGTTAGGTTAGGTTAGGTTAGGTTAGGTTAGGTTAGGTTAGGTTAGGTTAGGTTAGGTTAGGTTAGGTTAGGTTAGGTTAGGTTAGGTTAGGTTAGGTTAGGTTAGGTTAGGTTAGGTTAGGTTAGGTTAGGTTAGGTTAGGTTAGGTTAGGTTAGGTTAGGTTAGGTTAGGTTAGGTTAGGTTAGGTTAGGTTAGGTTAGGTTAGGTTAGGTTAGGTTAGGTTAGGTTAGGTTAGGTTAGGTTAGGTTAGGTTAGGTTAGGTTAGGTTAGGTTAGGTTAGGTTAGGTTAGGTTAGGTTAGGTTAGGTTAGGTTAGGTTAGGTTAGGTTAGGTTAGGTTAGGTTAGGTTAGGTTAGGTTAGGTTAGGTTAGGTTAGGTTAGGTTAGGTTAGGTTAGGTTAGGTTAGGTTAGGTTAGGTTAGGTTAGGTTAGGTTAGGTTAGGTTAGGTTAGGTTAGGTTAGGTTAGGTTAGGTTAGGTTAGGTTAGGTTAGGTTAGGTTAGGTTAGGTTAGGTTAGGTTAGGTTAGGTTAGGTTAGGTTAGGTTAGGTTAGGTTAGGTTAGGTTAGGTTAGGTTAGGTTAGGTTAGGTTAGGTTAGGTTAGGTTAGGTTAGGTTAGGTTAGGTTAGGTTAGGTTAGGTTAGGTTAGGTTAGGTTAGGTTAGGTTAGGTTAGGTTAGGTTAGGTTAGGTTAGGTTAGGTTAGGTTAGGTTAGGTTAGGTTAGGTTAGGTTAGGTTAGGTTAGGTTAGGTTAGGTTAGGTTAGGTTAGGTTAGGTTAGGTTAGGTTAGGTTAGGTTAGGTTAGGTTAGGTTAGGTTAGGTTAGGTTAGGTTAGGTTAGGTTAGGTTAGGTTAGGTTAGGTTAGGTTAGGTTAGGTTAGGTTAGGTTAGGTTAGGTTAGGTTAGGTTAGGTTAGGTTAGGTTAGGTTAGGTTAGGTTAGGTTAGGTTAGGTTAGGTTAGGTTAGGTTAGGTTAGGTTAGGTTAGGTTAGGTTAGGTTAGGTTAGGTTAGGTTAGGTTAGGTTAGGTTAGGTTAGGTTAGGTTAGGTTAGGTTAGGTTAGGTTAGGTTAGGTTAGGTTAGGTTAGGTTAGGTTAGGTTAGGTTAGGTTAGGTTAGGTTAGGTAGGTTAGGTTAGGTTAGGTTAGGTTAGGTTAGGTTAGGTTAGGTTAGGTTAGGTTAGGTTAGGTTAGGTTAGGTTAGGTTAGGTTAGGTTAGGTTAGGTTAGGTTAGGTTAGGTTAGGTTAGGTTAGGTTAGGTTAGGTTAGGTTAGGTTAGGTTAGGTTAGGTTAGGTTAGGTTAGGTTAGGTTAGGTTAGGTTAGGTTAGGTTAGGTTAGGTTAGGTTAGGTTAGGTTAGGTTAGGTTAGGTTAGGTTAGGTTAGGTTAGGTTAGGTTAGGTTAGGTTAGGTTAGGTTAGGTTAGGTTAGGTTAGGTTAGGTTAGGTTAGGTTAGGTTAGGTTAGGTTAGGTTAGGTTAGGTTAGGTTAGGTTAGGTTAGGTTAGGTTAGGTTAGGTTAGGTTTAGGTTAGGTTAGGTTAGGTTAGGTTAGGTTAGGTTAGGTTAGGTTAGGTTAGGTTAGGTTAGGTTAGGTTAGGTTAGGTTAGGTTAGGTTAGGTTAGGTTAGGTTAGGTTAGGTTAGGTTAGGTTAGGTTAGGTTAGGTTAGGTTAGGTTAGGTTAGGTTAGGTTTTTTTTTTTTTTTTTTTTTTTTTTTTTTTTTGTTTTGGCAGGAGTGGGAAATCCTCATGGACGCCCAGACTGCCTCACTAGTGACGCAGTCTGGCAGTGCCGGACTCTTACCGGCTAAAACCCACTCCTGCCCTTGCTCAGTGTCCCTCTGACATGATCAGAGACCTTGGTGAAACGGTTTTTCTGATTTGTTGTCGTTCTCTGATATTTTTCATGGTTTTCGGTCCTGTTCTAGAAAGGGGAAAGTTCCTGGAAGCAGATGCTCCACGTTAACTTAGATAACTCAATCCAAGGCTTTATTTGTGTATTAGTTGGTATTTTGAATGAGCAAACATCTTATATGGCTAATCAACTTATGTGTCTATATTATTTATTTTTGTATTTTTCTGTATTTTTTCCTTATAATTCTACCTATTCTTATTCTAATTTAATTATACCTATTGCTTTTTCAACACTATATAATATGCTATGGCTATCCTAATATATACACAATATATCATATAGACATAATTTTTATAATCTATGCTTATTTCTAATCTTATTGTTTATTCCTAATAATTTTATATGCTCTTTCCGGTATGCACGTTCTGTCAAACCTGGAAGACTCACAGTGGCTATTAAAAATTTTGTATTATTTTTAATTTTGTCCTGCTTTTGATTTAGGTATTTCCAGGTTTTTAACTGTGCTGTCAATGCTTTGTAATAATATTTTAGTTTTTGTTTCAGATGCTGCTCGGCAACCTGCAAACTACGGACTGTTACAACATTTCGAATGCGGCCGTGCATGACGTTGACCTCCGTCCTCGCGCCAACGAACTCATTCGACCACAACGGTAATCTAGATTTTTCACTAATAATGTTTAAGATATTTTGATTTATTACTTTGGTTAGACTACTAAGACTTGTT